>CM034239.1:6676993-7385743 GCA_019916065.1 Vitellaria paradoxa
GTTTTTGATATTAAAATACAATTTTAAGAGTTAAAATTATACTTTCAACTTTCTTTAAATTTATATAAAAGTTCATCCGATGATTAAAATTAAAATATTTTTATTTATTAAATAAATTTGTATAAAATTTTAAAAATTAAAAGTTCAATTTCAACCCTGGAAGTTGAACTGAGTTTTGCTTTTGGGCCAGGTCCTGAGTCAGATTTGGAGTGCTTATCTGTATTGACCAACTCCAATTAGTTTTTGAGCTCTGTTTTATATTTGTATACATATATTAACCCATGCTGTAAAACTAAAATACAGCCAATCAGAGCCATTCAAAGCCCAATATTTGACTTGACCAGCCCTCAACTCTATTCTTCTTTTTTTATTCTCTTTTTCTGTTTTTCAGACTCTATATATTTTAATATAAAATATTTTTCAGAAAAATGAATTTTTTAAGAAAATAAATAAATATATTTTTCCAAAAAAATATTTTATATTAAAATAAACAAAAACTTAGAAAACAAGTTTTTTCAGGAGCCTACCAAACTTGAACGCGCTCCCTACATGTCTAACCGTACAGTTTCTAATTGTCTACGTACTTGAAGAAGCTTCTCAGAAGATTCATAAATTTCAACAAACAACTGGGAACTTCTTTTTGGTCCCCAGTCGGTTAATAGGGGTGTTTTGTTAATCAAAATTAATTAAAATTTATTAATTATGTTAATTTTTTATATTTTTTTAAATCAAAATTTATCACATATTTACATTAAATTTTTATATTTTTATTATAATTTTTAGTTAAACTTTTACTAATCAAACATCCACCGATGTTGCCGTAAGACATAGAGTCAGCAGACAGTGATTTGTCCTTCTATGTTCAGCTCCTCCGCCCTATCCTGGCTGTCCGGAGCAAGCAAAATCAACCGTAGACCGACGCGTGGTGTTGGTTTGGTGACCAAAGTGTTTTGTGGAGAACAATAGAAGTAACATGAAGAGGCCATTCATGTTTGCTTCCGGAGGTTTTGACTTTTAGGAATGTGGTCATTTTTGTACTAGTTTTGAAAATTTAGGTCTTGGTTGGCAAAACTTTAGATAAAAAATAAAATAAAAGTATAAAAATTTAATGTAAAAATGATATGTGATAAAATTTAATTAGAAGAAAATATAAAAAGTTGATGAGTTTCGACTAATTTTAATCAACCAAACATGTCTGATCTATAGTTCAATTTTTTTGAATATAAAACGTGTATCATTGAAAAAAGTGTAAAACTATATATGTAATTAGAAAATTTTATTAGCAAAAAATAAAAATAAAAACATTAGAATAATGCGACAGGTTTGTAAGTCAATTATTACTTTAAAAATATTAAATTATTAAAGTACTTTTTTTTATATCATTTTTGTGTCTTATACATTTTACAGAATAATATTTTTTTTTTTAAAAATTAAAAATTTCTAACGAATGGTATGAATTCTTAACAAAATTAACAAATATTCAAGGGAAAAAAATTTAAGTGATTCAGAGGCCGTCTGATTATGAAATTTCTAATAAAGTTTGATAAAAAATTACTTAAAATTATTAAAAATTCTTAAATGCCAAACTCATGCTTAATCCATTCTGGTATTGGCAAACAAGTTGAAAGGTGCGCGAGAGAGAGAGAGAGAGAGAGAGAGAGAGAGAGAGAGGCCTGATTCATGAACATATTTTGTACTCTCATGAGAAATGTATGAATTAAATTTTTATAATGCTGGTGGGAGTTAAAAAGTTGATGTTTATTGGCAACAACAATATTCTGCTGTACATAGAGCAATATTGTCCATCATATGTGCCTCAGGCACGCATAGCCTGATGTCATGGACGGTTATTCACTTATCTGAATTACTTGGTCCACTTCTTTTTAATTTCCTGTACTGAATTATATACTTATTTACTTCATGCCATGTGAAGATTAGCTTGAATGTCTAAACCTGTCACTTGGAAAGTTGGGAGGGGTGGGAGTTTTTGGCTTCTCTATAGATTTAAATATACTATTATACTAAACAAATTGATAGCAAATACTTACACTCTTCTGTTTTACAATAAAATATATTAACCACTTCTATTTGAAGATATTTACTTTTAATTATATCAGTTAAAATATATTTTATATTATACTTTTACCATTAATTTTACTCGTGAACCTGTGTTTTCAAGTATAATATTTTGCCCTGTAAATTTGATTCCGTTTTGATATATTTTTTTTCCATTGATTCTGCAGTTAAACGAAATTTTAAACAGATGTTGCGTTTAGAGTGACAAAAAGTAAAATAAAATGAGATAAAGTGAAATACATTGTAAGTTCGTAATTTGTGCAGTGAGATAAAAAGTGAATAACTTTTAGAGTTTTTTAAAATTTTTTATCGTTTTTCAGAATTTTTTGTTACCCCAAACGGAGTCAGAATTAAAACTTAATCAAAAATACTTGAAGTGAAATGGCAAAATTAACCTTGAAGAGTAACTCAACTGATAAGACGTTAAATTTACTCTCTAATAATCACTAGTTCGAGTTTTATCAAGATCACTATGGACTTACTTAAGCATTATGTTCAGGACACTTAACTATGAAAAATTAGTCAAAAGACGCGCAAATTAATACGAACATCCTGAGTCAAACAAAAAATGACAGAATTAGAAAAAAAAAATACATGCATGTGATAAATTGATGGTAAAGGTAAAATACAAAAATAATACGTGTACTTCACCTCTTATTTAATTAGACATGTCAAATGCTTAATTAAGCTGATAGTTCATCCATTGTATAGCAAGATTAATTGGTACCATCCAATTGGCACCGTCCATTGTTTATATTCTGCCTCCTCATAGTTGGTCTGCCGACTTCTTATTAGTACGTAAGTGCCGACCTAGCAATAAAAATACGCAATTTTAGTTTCAATCGACGCATCTTAGATGTGCCGGAACTGGGCCACCACCCCACGTCCTGTGGCTATGTTAGAATCTTGTGGTGTGTACGTAGAGCCAAACTTCAGTGAGGCACTGATGATAACCACGAAACCTCTCAAAAGTGGATCCTATATGAAATGGGTTTGGGTGTGTATATATATATATATATATAGAGAGAGAGAGAGAGAGAGAGAGAGATTTATATACGTGGTTTCCTATTGATATTATTCATTACAGAAAAATTCTGGAGACATGCTCAAAGTGACTTTAGTCTTTAGCCATCCCATGCCAAACTTGAAGGTCACCTTTCCTCCGGATGCCAAGTCATTTATTAGGCGGAAAAGTAATCAGAAACTTTCCCATGTCCATTTTCTGTAGAGCTTTTTCGCTTGTTCAAAGACGCAACCGCTCAAAATTTATAAGTGGCTAAATGCCATTTGAAAATTAAAGTCAAATTTCCATACTAATCAAGGACTGTAAACTCCATCTCTCTCATGCATGTCCCGGAATCAACAGTGTCAGCTGGTAGAGTTTTTGGACGAAGTCCTAGTTTTTTTTTTTTTTATTATTTTTTTTTTCCAGGGATATATTACGGGCCTGGTGGGCTGGGTTAGGGATGACAACGAATTTAAATGATTGTTATATAGGAATAATTATAATAATAATACGTATGCGATTTAAAATATTATATTTTAGTACCAATTGTGATCCTAATCAGCTGGACACGAAGACAAGTGGGGTGAGCTGTGTTCTTATCCACAACGTATTAGGTGTGTATTCTATGGTGATGCATTTCATCTTCTCGTTAGAACCTATTTATTTAAAGTGCAATATTAATCAGAAAGTATGAGCGTGTAGGGCAACATATGTAATAAAATTAACGATTTTTTTTTTTTATCCTGGAGAATTATAAAATTAGTTTACAGTTAATTTATTTATCTTCCGAATCAATCTTGAACAAGTCATTAATTAGATTAATTTTGAGTTAAGCTCGAACAGTGTTATATTTTTTCATAATATATTTATTGGATGAGTTGAATTGTGTACAAATTTAAAATTGTGATTTAAGTTTGATTAATTTATGTTTTATTTCAATCTCGAACGGGGCTATATGTTAACAAATTTGATTGAGTTTTCAGTTAGCTTATTTCAGTTTATGCACCGTTTGGCATGGAGTAGCTAGTAGTTGAGGTATTAGTTACCAGTTTTTTGATTTTTTTTAAAATGATTAAATTTTTTCTCTTATATTTTAATTTTTTTTTAAATATTTAAGGATACAAATGTCAAATTAATAAAAAGTTAAAAAGTTAGCTACAAAAAAGTTAGATTTTTTCTTTCTCAAATACAAAAAAGTTAACTTTTTAGACTACAAAAAAGTTAACTTTTTACTTTTTTTTTTTTTTTGGCCCTAAACTAAACCTTATTTTATAAATTTATTCAAATTAAACATGATATTTAAAAAATATTAAATACAACTCACTTTTAAATTTTTTACACGTCGAAAAAATGCTATTCGAAATGAAATGTGAGAAGTAGCATTATATATCCCATTGAAAAGCATGTCCAAGAAGTGAAAGTGATAATTGACTTAAACTGATACACTTTGAAACTTGTGGGCAAATTTTGGATGACATTTGTGTCGCATAAACATATCATTTAACGATAAGCTGTACTGCTGTGCGAAACGTAATTGAAAATTTTCTCGTGCAAGAAACCTATTATATATATGTGCTTGTTTAGGCTGACGAATTTAATTTGTTCTAAAAATAAAAATAAAAATTCAACAAATTTTCAATTACCGAGTGTTTGGTGTGTCCGTCAAATAGCGAGTAAAAGTTAGTAAAAATTAAAAAAAAAATAAGTTGAAAAAAGTTGATAAAAATAAAAAAAAAAAATTATAAAAAATTAGAAATTTTTGGCGTAAAAAAGTTGACGGAAATTAAAAAAATTTGAAAAAAATTAGACATTTAATTGTTTTTTTTATCAAAATTTGCACTCTAAACAAACACTTTATTTACATTTATATATAAAATTTTAAAAATGACTATGTATACTCAAAAAAAATATATGATTTAATTATTAAATTATTTTTCAAAAAATATTAAAAGTAGTTACAATCCACAAAAAAAGAAAAAAAAAACACCTATAATTTAATTATTAGCTTTTTTTTTGGGGGGTCAAATTTTCATAAATTGATTCTCCTAAGTCTTGAACCTTCATCATCACAAGAGCCTTCCAAAAATGAATGATTCTCTCTGTAATCAACTTGTAAAGGTGATGGCAAGTTCAGATTAATTAACTCTGAACAAACACTTCGATTGATTATTTGATATGAACACGGTACAATATCTTTTCTTTAAAGAGAAAAAAAACCAATAAATCGAATCTTTCAACATTAATACCAACAAAAAAAAAAAAGTAAAAGAGGAGCGTAGCTCAGATCCTATCCTATATACATGTACACAAAAAAATAACAAGTATCACCCCCAAAGATACAGAAAATTAAAAAATATATATATAATAATAATAATAATAAAGGAAAAGAAACATAAGATTTGAATTAATTCCCAAATTGGATCTCTGATTTGTCAATCTAGTGATCTTGGGAGATTTCGAATTTTGCTGATAACATGAGACGGGGCTTTTTGGAGGGATGAGGACTCTCCACCTCGTCGTCGCGGAATCCAGGCCAGGATTCCGGCAAGGCGGGCAGGTTCAGGTCAAATTCACGGTGGCTCATGGTGGATCCCATCCCTTCTGAAGAGGTGATGGCGCTGCTTCCGCCGCTGCCGCTACCGCCGTCGTAGTGGCATCGCTTGTGTCCACCCAAGGCCTGGCCGGTGGGGAAGCACTTGTGGCAGATAGAGCACTCGTGCGTCTTGCCGCCGGCGTTGGTGGCCCCGGTCGTCGCGGCGGTGATGGCGCCGGGGGAGGCGGTTGACTGGTCGTCGGCCGCGGCGAGCTTTCTGTGACTAGCCTTGTGACCGCCCAGGGCCTGGTACGAGGCAAAAGCCTTGTCGCAAACGCTACACTTGTAGACAAGCTTCGACTGGTCCGACGAGGACGGCAGGGGAGACGTGGAGGAGCGGTGGCTAGGCTGCTGCGAGGCGGTGGAGTTTCCGCCGGCGCCGCCTCCCCGAGCGAGCATGATAAGGCAGAAAGCAAGGTACTCCTCCTCAGTCGTTGGGTTCTCCTCCATACGCGGACGCTTCGATCGCTTCCCCTTGGCCCACGGCTCAATATTCCGAAGACTCACGGTTTCATGGTGGAACGACGACGTCGCCGCGGTTGGTGAATTCAGAGCTTCAAGAGCCATTAGATCCCTAAATTCAAAGAACTGAAACAGCTGAAGTATTCAGCACACAGAAGACTCAGAGAGAGAGAGAGAGAGAGAGAGAGAGAGAGAGAGAGCTGTGTGAAAGTTGAAAGTTGAGTGTTGAGTGAGATAAGAGTGGGTGTGGGGTTGCTTATATAAGGAGGTGAGGGAGAGCCAGAAAGGGAAGGTGCGTGACAAGTGTTAGGAAACTAAGATGTTTGCGCCAAGTCATATGAAAATAAAAAAATAAAAAAATAAATAGCTAAAATATATTACGTGACAAGGGAGTGGAGCACGTTTAATAGTTTGGGAGTTTTCTTAGGGGCCAAGTGGGTGGGGAGAGAGAGTGGACTCGGTGTGGGGGTGGGGGGGGGGGGGTTGTTTGGTGTACCGGGAAGGGAAGGCGAATTAAAGTAAGTGGAGACTATAGGACCAACAAACGACTCCTTCAAAGTCAAAGTCACATTCCCATTTGACATAAACTAAACAAACGCGTCCTCTCTTCTTATCTCTATCCCTCGGCGGCCACCGGGCAGCAGCAGCCGCCTGGAAATTCAAGGTACAACCCCCTACCACCACTCCCACTGTATGTATACATATCATAGTACTGTTCTGCATCTTTATCTATATGCATAGTTGATCATGCCCCCAACTGTAAGTTTGAGCATTGACTAGCTTGCATTGAGAAAATTAAGTTGGAAAAATTATTTAATTTCCTGGAAATTGCCAACCCCATAAATGAAAGTTCACCAAAAAAAAATTGATAGTTTTATGTCCTTTAATTTTGATAAGTGTGGGATGATTTATAGTGAACGGAACTATTTATTATTTATTGGTAGGTAGCGATCATTTTTTCCTTCGTTCGCATAAATACTTGTACTGATTTTAGAGATTTTCCAAGTAAAAGAAGGAAGGAAGGAAGGTTATTAGGTAAATCCACAGCCTGCCCATTATGACACATGGAGATTATCGATAGGACGATGGATTGTTTAACAAACTGTGGGAAGGCATTGGTTGGGCACGGACGCAGTTACCCATAAATTTTTGGGTTTTTTTTTTTTTTTTGTCTTTTACAACGGTCAATTTTGTGATTAAAAAATTTTAAATATAATTAATTAGTCCTCTTTTTTGTTTAAATTATACTATAACTATTATATTTTAGTCATTTAGCATATATTCCTGGCTCTAACCCTGGATTGGGAGAAGGAATAAAGGTCTAATTGATTTGAGAGTGATGCATTTACCCGGCGCATGTGGACGGCAGTGCTGGTTGACATTCGTGTTTGGCGGTTCAGATTTAATGAGAGTGCGAAATGTAATTCATCTGTTAATGGGTGACTTGACCATTCATTAAAAATTAATGATATAGATCATTCATTAACAATTAATGATATAGATCATTTTGGTAATGTATAAAAGAAGTAGGAACAATCTTTACATAACATATTTTTATTGGACTTAGCCTGTCTTATTATTATTTTTTCCTATTATTTTTTTACTTCGATAAATTTCAACTGTTTATTTTCATTTAAAAGACAAAAATATAATTTTTTATGAGTTCTATTGTATTAACTTTTTCTCCTAATTCATGCATTACAATTATTTCTATATTTATTATAAATTAAATTTGTATTTTTAACCCTTAAATGAAAATAGACGGTTAAATTTATAAGAGTAGAAAGATTATAAGAGTAGAAAGAAAGAAATAACAAGGAAGTCAAGTCCGTTTTTAGTAACCCTTAATAAGTATTCCAAAACACTCATCAACAGATGCCGTTATATAATTGCATTTTTGAAATAAATATATACTCTTAATGGTTGTTTGATTTCAAGACTACAGAGTCACATAATTTCCATAAAATTAATTTGGTGTTTAACTGTGATTATATGTTTTGATATTCATAATTACTCAAAAATCATTTTGGTAGAATATTATTTGCTCAAAGTACTTCTGAGACTGCGGGATAACAAGTGAAAAGTGAGCGAAATTGACGGAGGGTTGGAAAGGAAGGGTGTTTCTCTTAGGCACCTTGCAATAATTAGGCCATTGTGGAGACAACCGTGATGGATTCTTTGTGAATGAGATGAGAGGGGATGAGTTGGGCACCGTTTAGGTAGGATATTTTAATGGGTCTGCACCTAATAACTTCTCATGGCCACCAAGTCTCTGTTTGTTTGGTGTAAACCGAAATTTCAATAATAAATAAACAAGGAAACCCCTAATTGTGGGATTGCATTCACTCTCAAAATTGCTTTTTAAGTGATGATATACGAACTTTTTAAGCATAGAAAGGGTGACCAATGGGAGAGAGTTTTTTTTAGATAAATTTTAGTATAAAAAATGTATTTAATTTAGGGTGTTTTCGAAGTGATAAAAAGTGAGATAAGTTGTAAGTTGATAATTCATGCATTGAAATAAAAAATAAATAACTTTTAAAATTTTTCTAAGATTTTTAAAAATTTACAGAGTTTTTTAGCAAACCAAACGCAACCTTAATTTATATAACACTAGATTAATTGACTATAAGGTTGTAACACTATACTGGAAAATATCGTTCATGGGGCCTATTGTATGTCATATTTGGTGTTTTGGATACGTAATTCAATTTGGACACCATTTCTTCCACTGTAAAGAGGTGGTATTGTATATCCGAATTATTTTATGTCAAAATATAAATATCTAAAATTATTTTATCAAAATGTCCACCAAATCAAATCTCTAATTATATTTTATATCATACCAACCAAATATATATACACACACATATAAAATTAATCTCGTATAAAAGATTGACCAATGAGAAAAATTTTTTGTCAGATCAACTTTAGCTAAAAATCTCATTTGATTGGTACGACACATATAAGTCACTAAAAACATATGACAAAATGTTATAGACTCGTGTAACAACGTTAGTTCGAACTTACACCCAATAACTTGTTATAATTTGTGACAAACAAGTAATCTTACCATGCTCACTATGTTTAGAAAATTTCGAATAGGTGACTTTTTGAAAAAACTACATCTCCTACTTAAGTAAACTATTTCTACTATTCTAGTTAATTTCACATCTGTATTATTTTCTCCCTAAGTTCTATCATTTAAATCATAGCAACGCCGCGTAATTCTTTCCTCCCAATCAAATATAGCCAAGGCCTCACAGGAGTTCACTACCTAACTTGTCTTATTGTACACCCAAGAAACAAATGCCCTTGAAGTACGTATATGCCCTTGGTTTTCTCTTGACCTCCTGTGTCAGATTTGTTTTCTAGTTGGCTCTCTAGAATTTGATGGGAAATTCGCCAGACATCAAGATTAGCATATATTTGCATATATCCTTTGTAGATGTGTTTTGATTAAGACCATTCAAAGGATATATGTCCCAAGAGGGCTAGTTTAGATGATTTTGAAGCTGTAGGATATAATTAAAACCAACAAAATTCGCGGCGAAGGATTTGAGAATCGGCAAGAATTTTCGAGAAGCAAAATTATTACTTTGCGTAAGCCAGCTACCGTGTTTATTATGATTTAAGATCAAGCAAGCTTTGATTCAAGTTTATATATATATATATATATATATATATATATGTATATAATGCATTTAGAGTGATAAAATTTGAGACAAAATGAGATAAATTTTAAATTCGTAATTCATGTAATAAGATAAAAAATAAATAATTTTTAAAATTTTTTATTATTCTAAACAGAGTCAAAATATATGTATGTTAATTGGCCTTTACCCCAAATTATCTACACACACCATAAACATGTATTCTCACCATCCAATGACTGCAAAATGTATACCTTAACAAACGAGGATAGGTACAAATTATATGGAGTAGACATCGGACGTAGTTAATTAGGCACGTGAAGTCATTGCTTACCCATCTCGTTTTTATACAGTCTCTGGTCCAGGGCCTCAGTGATAAAAAAAAAAATATAATAATAATAAATAAAAAGAAAATGCAATTACAGCACGTGGGGTTCTTCTTCCTGTCATTAAAGAAATGAATAACCCTTACTCAACTACTCTTCGGGGTTCGGATACTTCCCCTCTCGACAATTTTACTAATAATAAAACGAGCAAAACGTGCGATTCAACGCTCCTTCTAAATCCGACAACATGCTTAATTTCAATATGGGACTCTTCAAAAATTTGATGATTCTTTCGGTTTCAGTCTATGTAGAATCAATTTGAAGGGAAAAGAATAAAATAAATAAAATTCATGTTTTTAAAAAAAAAAAAAAAAATTTCCCTTTTGGTTTCTATTATGTATTTCAAATCTACTTTTCTCATTTATAAAAGTATTGGGCAGCTCATATACGACTCGTGGGGGGTGGTCTTATTCTTGAAAAATATTCGGTCCCCTTTTGACAGCGCTTGGTGTATATGAATTTCGTAGGGCCTTCTATGCGATTAATGATCTTAGGCGGCTAGTGATTTGAGGCACATTCCAATCCCCTTTGTTTGTGCCAACCTCCTGTTGCGCGGTTGCTGTTGTAGGAGAGGCCTTTGCCCAATTGCATGACGGAGGTGAGACCAATTTCGCAGCTCATTAAGGAGAAACCCGTGACCGAGTAGTATATGTTCTTGCCTAAAAATGAATTTTCTTTCATGATGCGACACATGGCAAGACAAATAAGCCCTATTTTTATTTTTTTTCTTTTGAAAATTTTGAATTCAACACAAGGCGCCCGCAATTTGTGCTAAATTAAAGGAGGGAGTGAAGCTCAGATGACCGCCTCATTGTGCCTATACAATAAAGCATCAACACAATAGGAGAAGACTTGCATAATTCAAGACCCCCCAACATTCACCCAATTTTTCTTGTTTCAAAGGAGTAATTGTTAACTTAGCATGATTACTTGTTATGTTTTCTTGTATCCATAATTCACTTTTTCACCGACGAGGTAGTGAAAACTTAATTTATTTTACTTTAAGGTACGTTTGATTTGTTAAAAATTATTGAAAAATTTTAAAAAATTTTAAAAATTATTAATTTTTTATCTCACCACACAAATTACGAACTCTCGAATTATATCATTTTATCTCATTTTATTTTATTTTTTTGTTATCCAAACACATCCTTAATTAATGAGATGTGTGATGTGTGATCTCCATTCGTTTGTTGAAATTTAATTTTCTAAATTTATTCAGCATAATTGAAGACTAATAAATTTGGTTAATTCCACTTTATTGGGTCTCGAATTGCATGTTACAACAGTGTCATAGCTCTTTGAAATGATTTCAAGGATTGAAAACTGTAAAGTTATCCATTTAAAAAGGACTGACTTCACTAGTTTTGGAAAGCTGAAAAATGGCGGCTTTATATTAGGCTGCGTTTGGTATTAAAAAGTAATTAATTATTATTTTAATTTTGTTTGTAAACTATAATTTTTAAGTGTATTAATTATATTCATTAAAAAAATAAAAAATTTATATTCCTTTAGATAAAAATTTAAAAATAAAAATTAAAAAAAAAACTTTTTTTATTGCTTTTATTTAAAAAAAAAAACTTATAATTTTTATCCAATTGAATGTGAAGTTTCCGATTTTTTTTAATGAACGCGCTTAACACACTTAAAAATTATATAAAAGAAAAATTCAATTTTGATTAAAAAAAATTACGCCTTCTAGAAGCCAAGATGTGTGTGTATATTTAATTTTGGACCAGTATTATTTTGTTAATTTTCATATCAGGATAAGGGTAATAATGTATTTATGACTATATTAACAAAGTCAAGAATCAAACTAGCGTGACCAAGAATCAAACAACCAGGGGATTAGGCGTAACAACTTTTTAAAATAATAGAAGTAAGTGTAATTTTTAAACATTGATGGATGATTAGTGTAATTATTTAAATATTAAGAGGAGATAAATATAATTTATCCTTAAATATTTGATTAATTATACATAATTATTTTTAACTTTTAAAATTTAATTCACACTTTTTATTTTGAAATATTTTTTACAATTAAAAATTTCATTTATCTTGATCCTATCAATGTCAAATGAAAAAGCGTAGGATGAATGTGGAAAAATCATATGCCTCAGTTTAATTTTTTAGATTATTTGTATAAAATATTCAAAAAGCTATTGAAATCTTCAAATTTTGAAAAAAAAAGAATTCTCATAATATAATCTAACTCTATCTTTAAAATTAAAATTAATATCTAAAAATAGAAAACAATAAAATAAATTAAAAATATTACAAAATATTTCATTTCCATGTAACCACACTATTTTCATTTAATATTAACAGTCAAAGCCAACAGTAGAATTTTGTTGTAGCAAATATTTTAGAAGGAAAAAAGAGTGTAAACTTTAATTATTAAGAATAATTACTAATAATTACTTAAACGGTAAAGCGATAAGTTTAATTCATCTGTGAGTTGAATTAAAATGTAAAAATTAACATAATTTATTAAATTTGTATCTCAGATGCCATGTAAATTTATATATAGCTGTGTAAAAAAGTATTGCTAAAAAAAATAAAGACAAATATTTTTATAAAATTTGTATTGAATTTTTTTTAATAATAAAATAATATTTAATTAATTCTGTGTATTTTCCACTTTAATTCATAAAATGAGAAAATAATGTAACACTTTTAAATTAAGGGAATCATATTTGATGGGATTATTCCAATCAATTAAATCTTCCTTTAAATCAAGGCATTGTTTAAACTTTATAAATTTTTATAAATCTTTACAAACACGAATTATAAAACTATAAAATTAAAATTTTTCACTCACTATATATAAAGTACAAGACATTAACTTTTATAAATTTACACAACTTCAAATACACTCCAAATTGAAACTAGAAGAAATACGATAGGGGGCTGTAGTTGGGGGGTCAGCTGCAACTGCATCAGTCGATCTAAAACGACGTTGTTTCAGTTTTTTTTCTTTAAAACGACACTGTTCCACTTAAATCTCTATATTCGAATATGAATTGATATATTCGAATATGAGAACTTAAGTAAAACAGCGTCATTTAAAAAAAAAAAAAAAAAGGTCAAAACGACGTTATTTTGAGTCAACAACTGCAGTTGCAATTAACCCTCCACCGCAGCCCCGAGTCCGAAAGAAACACACATTTCTCAAATTTTTTTATTATTAAATGCCCAAATGGTCTGCAGTGATGTCAGATAGTTTTACCAAGAAAATTCACAAATTGCATTGAAGGCTTCGTTGCCGGTTGCTGAAGCTATCCCTCACTAACTACTAGTTTTTTTTTTTTTTTATAACTAAAGTTATTCACTTACATTTTATATTTTTTTAAATATTAATTGATAAAAATATTTAATTAATAAAAAATTAAAAAATTAACTATTTAAAGTAAATTTTTTTCTTTTTCAAATAAAAAAAATTTTTGATTGGTGTACTATGAAATTTTTAACTAGTAGTCGATGGCTGCTAGTTAAGAAAATCTTACTTTCCAGACCAAGCCTCAGATGTGATGGATCAAAACTAGGTGAATGCACCTAAGGAGCACTTTGGATTCACTGCATCAAGCTACAAAACAAATCTAACCAAAGCTTGAGAATATTGTCCCAATACATTCATAGTACACCCCAATCAAATTTTCTCTGTTTTTTAATTTTTTTTAGTAGGTCAAATTTTCCCTGCTAGTGGTCATATTATTCTCTTCCTTCCACAGACCCACCTGGATTTTATTCCACTGCTGTCGCAATGTCATGAGACCAAAGTGCCCCTTCATGTTCAAACTATACCACATTTGAACTGTATGCCCATCACTTTAATTAATTGCCATTCTTCCTAAAGTTAAAATAACAAAATATCACTAAAAAAATGCCAAAAATAAGTAGGAATTACTCATTAATTTACTCCATTAAAGGAGTAATAAATATTACTTTGATTAGCATTCAGAGATTTGGCTTAAATCTTATAGAGATTTGGTTATCACATTTTTCTAAATTTCAATAAATTAAAGTATTTTTACCTTATTTTTATTTCATCTAAGCTAACTAAGTTTGGTTTAAATGGATCATCAAAATCAAACCCTATAAAATGAGAATTAAGGTATTTTATTGTAAAATGAGAGTGAAGATCACCTGATCAAATAAATAAGTGACAAATTATGACTGTTTGTATTTGATTGTGTAGATTACAAAAAAATACACGAAATAAAATAAAAAATATATTAGAATAAGATAAATAATAATTTTTCTTTGTCCCTCTCTAATTTATATAATATCTATATTCAGTCTCATTGTTTTATACTTTTTTCTTCATATTATAATATTTTCCTTTTTTTTCCTCTCTTTATAATTCTTTATTCTCTCCATCTTTTATAAATTAATATAAATTTTCATAATTATTTTTAAAAACAACTAATTAAATAATATTTACCAAATGTAAAGCTATAAATCGCCATCATAATTAAAAAAAAAAAGAAAAAATAAAAATTCACTCTCTCGGTTATTAATAAAATTGTTAATTTCTTACAAGGTAAATTGCCAACTAAAAAGGGTAGGTTGAGATAATAATTTCTAACATGTAAGGTAATTTTGAGCTCTAATTTTTTTTTTAACTTCAAAAAATTTTAAAAATTTTAAATTTTTTTAATTAAATATTTTTACATGTCACTTTTACATCATTTTAACACCAACTTTTAATTTCTT
Organism: Vitellaria paradoxa; assembly: GCA_019916065.1. NCBI lineage: Eukaryota > Viridiplantae > Streptophyta > Magnoliopsida > Ericales > Sapotaceae > Vitellaria > Vitellaria paradoxa. Next base: position 6,691,886 of record CM034239.1, read on the forward strand.
TGAAAAGAAAGGAACGCCAATATTTGGAAAGAAAGGAACGCTCGTGCTTTTAAAAGCCTCTCTTCAACAGTTCTTGATATTGTTGCAACAATTATGTATGATGTAAAGATAAAATGCTCTCAATTCCCTATTCAAAGTATAGCTATAAAGCCTATAATGTAATGTAGACTTTTTGTAAAACTACTACATACTTGTAACGGGGTATACCCCCAGTATGTTGTAAATATTAAACCTCCAATTAATCCAAATTATACCTAATTACCAAAAAATTTTTTTTTAATTCCTTTTAAATTTTTTAGAAATCCAAACTCTTCCTCAATGATTCAAATATAGGCGCATTTAATTTGTTAAAAAACCACTGAAAATTTTAAAAATTTTTAAAAATTTTCAAAACTTATTCAGTTTCTATCTTATTAGATGAATTATAAATTTACAAATTATTTTATTTTATCTCACTTTTTGTCAATCCAAACACACCTTATATTCACACTTTTTTTAATTAACAAAAATTATAAATACATCCGAATGGTTGAATGAATTTTAATTCAATGGTCGGATTGTAAATCACCGGACTTACCTACCAAGCCGACTCCAAATCCATTGCCATTCCACCCTCAAAGGCTCGAAGGTCAATATCGTCAAGAGAAAAAAATGGATATTTTTGGGCGGCAGCAATCGGTCAAGCAGTGAACAAAGTACAAAAACTCGTCGCTTGCTGCTTGAGCTAGACTTCGTTAGCCGACGACGACGAGACTATCGAAAGCGTCGACAGTGGAGGAGCAGAGTCCCTGCAAGAAGACTGAGGCGGAAGAGCTTCACATTCCACACATGGCCACTTCTGATCCAGTCGCCAAAGATGATCGCATCGCCAAGATCGCATCGACGATTCGCGTCATTCCCGATTTCCCCAAACCTGGTACACCTTTCTCATTTTTACGCACATGTACATATACATGTATATGTACATATGTATGAATGTGTATAAGAATAGTTGTTTGATATCGGAATGTTTCGTCAGGGATTATGTTTCAGGATATAACGACGTTGCTGCTTGATCCGAAGGCGTTCAAGGACACCATTGACATGTTTGTCGAGAGGTATAGTGGGAAAGGTATATCCGTTGTTGCAGGTACGCTCTTGTTCATGGAGGCCGTGATCTCTAGTTCGTTATGATTTGATGATTCTCTCTGCCAAGAATGTGGGGAAGAGCATGAAATTTAGAAGTAAACACTGGGAATTAATAAACAGTTTTGGAAAATTACTTCTTCTTCTTTCTTTTCGTTTTCTTGTCGTGGTGGGGAGAAAGAAAATGACATCGTTGTGTGCTTTTTGCCATCCGCAGATGAGGCTAACCTGGCCTGTATCAGTTGATATTTTTGACGGTAATATAATAACTATTCTACGTGGTAACGTGTTATTTGTAGGTTTGGAACCAATTCTTAGTAGTTTATAGGGTCACCCCTAGTTGAACCACAAATTTGGAAGGATAATGGGGATTTTGGTGAAATGGGAGAAGCATGGTGGAGTGAGGAGGTAAATTACGCTTAGTACCCTATTATTTACTACCAATTTTACCTCGGGATCTACATCGTGATCTGTACTGTCAATTGTTCACTTTGCTTTCGGCATTTTCCGTCACATCATTTTTTTTTTTTTTAAGATAATTGAGTGAAGGGACACGGTGGATTTGGAGTAAATGTGCAGAAGCCAATTGGGATGATTTAAAGCGCAGGTTCTCAAGTGAGATTGGTAGTAATTAAAATATATGGGTGCTAAGTGTAATTCACTCTGATAAATTAGTAACCGTCAATCTTCAACCTGTCTGCCAGAAGCCCACCACCATATTCAATTTGTGGCAACTTAAATGCACAGAATTATTGAGTTTTTTCTATGTTTACTTGAGTCATCGTTCTCGTCTTTTGCTACCTCGCTAGGTTTCTAGCCACCTACAATCCACAACGTTAAAAATGTTCTACCATATGGGATTTAGTAAGATATTATGCATTTTAGAAATTCTACTCGGTTTATTATTTATACAATGATGTTTTTGCTTTCATTTACAGTAAAAATAGCAGTAACCATGTGATTCATGTTGATATTGATGGCGTAATGCAGGTATTGAAGCCAGAGGTTTTATATTTGGACCTCCTATTGCACTGGCCATTGGAGCAAAATTTGTCCCTATGAGAAAACCCAATAAGTTGCCTGGTACGTTTTTTGCACTGATATTCTGCTTTATATACACAAAAAGCATGCTTTTCTTGTGTAGGATAGTCTTGGGTAGTCAATAATCTCCTTGATAAGTGTGGATACCCAAGGCCACATCAGAAGGACTCAGGACATGTCATCTTAACCGCACCTCCCTGGGCCGTGCGCGTGTGCTGTGCCACAGCTCCGGAAAGGCAACAGGATGGGGTTTCGTGCATGATATCCCTATGGGAGGACCTAGCCAGGAAGTAGAAGCCCCTTGCGCGGAGCCAACCATAGGAGGATCCATTTGTTGCTAGTCCCTGTTAGAAGCTCCCCAAGACTTTTCTTGGATCTAGAGCAAGGTTTAGAGATTTCCTCCATAGGAAACTTTTACTTATTCACTTAGTAGGATAATTGAGACTAGTGTCATGATGGCTAGAATCAAAGAATTCATTGAGGCCTTCTCGACCAATCTAGAGAGATCACAAAGAGATGTCCTTACCATATAGGTCATGCTAACCTGAGGTCGAATTTTGGCAAAGCAGATAGTGTGCCTTGCCCCATGCCAAAATGGACTCCTGTAGCTTATATATCTATCTCCTTCCTAAGGAGATCATCATCATCACTACCCTTACTAGCACTAATCCCTTGCTTCAAACCGCCTTGATTCTCACCCACCGGCCTATGATGACTTCGCCATAGATGACACTTAGCATTGTTTTTAGACGGTAAGATCATCCCTTCTAGGTCTGATCACTCACAATTAGTACTTCCAGGAATGCAATTCATGACTATAATTTATTTTTCCTTCCTAAAATTCAATGCACTAAAATTAGTTGTTCTGATTCAGTACTCCTTACTTGGTCTGATCACCCTTCTAGGTCTGATCACCCACAATTAGTGCCTTTTTTTTGGTAGGTACCACAATTAGTACTTCCAAGAATGCAATTCATGTCTATAACTTGTTTTTCCTTCTTGAAACTCAATGCACTAAGACAAGTTGTTCTGATTTAGTACTCCATACTTGTCCATTCTGTGAAATTGTAATTGTGAAATAAGTGCCTGTTTCTTATGTCATTTCTGTTGCATGTCACCTGTTTTTGGTCACTGAGCCAATATGGTGTGGAGGCATCGTCTCCAACTTATCATTATATTCATCATATGTGGAGTGAGTAGTGTTTCAACTAAGTCTAGATGTGTCCTGTTTAGGTGCTGCTGGTGTTTGATATGATCCCTGCTGATATTATTGATTCCATCAAACAATTTAATGGTTGTTGACTAATATGTTATTTTGCATTCTATTGCTTCTGGTTGAGATCTTTAAAAGAATTTCTGCATTTGCTTAATTCTATGAAGCTTTTAGCATGTAGCATAAATCTGTTAACTTTTATTGCATCCGGTCCAATAAAAGTTCAATCTTCTTTAAATCTATAATGTAACTATCTGCTAAATTTTTAGAAATCCTACTTTGTCAAAGTTGAAACTATATGCCTGTATTAGTACCGTACTCACACTCTTGTTTCAAATTCATTTCATGCTATGTATTTCCCATTGGGATTTTGTTTAAATTGAAATTTGTCAGTTGTCAGCGACTCGGTGCTAGTCCATCTCATCCACCATAAATTGACTTGGGTCTTTCTCCTATATGCTTTAGTTGGATGATATTCTATTTAGGGACTTCAAACAAAATTGGTGGCTAAAATTGCCTTGGTAGGCCTAACAGACACCGAGAATAGTTTCTTCCAACTCCAGTTCAAAAGTTTCAGCGCATTAATTTTGTCTATAATGGTGCACCCAATTCAACTGTGTTTGTGGTTATATACCAGTCCCAATCTAGAAGTGTACTTAGCTTTGTATTGTTGGGACACACTGATGGTTTCATGTCAGTGCCTTGATTCCTGATGGAAATGTTGTATGCATTTAAGATTAGTAGATCGTTGTCTTTCTTACCTCTGTGGATTGTCTCTATTTTTTTTTTTTGGGGGGGGGGGGAGGTTATTTTGTGCAAGGCATTTCCCAAGTGACCTGATCACTTTCTTGTGGATAAGGCATATCAACTTTTGCTTCTGTCATATTTATTTAATCGTTATGTTTACAGCTACATTAATGTTTAGGTGCTGCTCAATTAAATTTTTGGGTTTCACAGAATTCTTAACTAATTGATTGCTTTGCAGGGGAGGTTATCTCGGAAGAGTATGCTTTAGAGTATGGAACAGACACGATGGAGATGCATGTGGGGGCAGTACAAGAAGGAGAACGTGCCTTGGTAATTGATGATCTTATTGCAACTGGGGGTACCTTATGTGCTGCAATCAGACTACTTGGTAGTGTGTGATATCTTTCTTCTCTTGATTCTGAGATGCCTTCCCCCTACTCTCGTGTTGTCTCTCCTTCCTTTCTTGTGTTGCAAAAGTGGCTTCCTCCTTTTGGGGGGTAAGAAACAGGAAAATGGCACATCTAGATTGGCAGGCATTCTGCACAAATCTTTATTCTTGGTATTCATGGTGGAGCAACAGGCCCTCCAAATTTGAAGGGCTTTCCCATTTGAGTTTGTGTTCATTTCTGGATTATGATAGCTTCAACCTAATCTTTGATATTTTCTCACTTGTAATCCCAAATTCTGATGGTGAGAGATTGGTGTTTTAAGTGTGGAAATTTTGACAAATCATCTAATCTTTCTAGACTGCCTTGTGCAGCAACAGCAGGATGAAAAAATTGTATTTTCTTTAATGTCTTCTGTCATGCCCCTTATTGATGTCTGCTGGTGTCATTTAATGTTAAATTTTTTATTGCAGAGCGTGTTGGCGTCCATGTGGTCGAGTGTGCCTGTGTTATTGAATTGGCATATCTAAAGGTATGGCTCCAATTTCAAATTACAATCTGTGACCAAAATATGTTTAAACTTGAAGGCTGGTCCTGTAATCCAGTTTTTGTCAATTAATGTTATTAGATTTATATTTTGAAACTAATACCTGTTAATTACCTGAGGAAATGCATTTGTGTTTCTCAAACATGTTTCATTGTGTGGTTTATTTGATGTGAATGTTTTTTGAATTGTTACTTGTGAATTGTGACGGGTATATCTGATACAAATCACAATGTTATTTTATTTTATTGAGAGTTTATTTTATTTGAAGAAAGATTTCATCTTAGGGTTTATTTTGAGGAGGATTTTGTCAGAGATTTTATAGAATGTTGATGTGGAACATGAAGAGAGTAAAGCCAAGAAACAAGAAGTCAGCTGCAGAAAGTTCAGTGTAGTTAGTTTGAAAGAGCAAATTAAATGCTCATGGTCGGTGAATAAAATTCTGAGTAACGGTTGTACAACTTTTAAGACTGCATTAAGTATCTTAAGTGCATAAAATATGTCGGCATAGGATTTTGAACCCAAGTTGCAGCTGCCGTGTCTTAGAGCACTCATACCAGATGCTGTGCGAGTCAGACTCACCAGGAACTGGGATACGGGGTGGACACACCCTAGACATGTGTCAAACTCACCTTTTGCCATGTCTGATTTTTTTATATTGAGACACCTCTCAATTTATAGAACCAAGATGCCCGTGAGAAATGTTTCACTATTGCATAAAGTCTATCATTCTTTTGCTTCTGGTTCTGTGAGTCATCCTTGGGAACTTATCAATAAAGTTACCCTTTTTGGAAAGACTTAGGCTCAATCGCAGCTTAACAGGCTCGCTTGCTGCATCCTTCTTCTTTTTTTTAGAGTTCTTTCGAAGCCCCTTTCTAAGACCTTCTTTGTCGTCACTGAGGATAATCCCTCTCTTGTAACTATACTTACAACTCATTTTTAATGTGAATCTTTTTTTTATATTATCTCAGGGTAGGGAGCGGCTAGGTGACAAGCCACTGTTTGTCCTTATAAGCTCAACTTGATTTCAAGCCACTGTTTGTCCTTGCAAGCTCAACTTGATTTCACCTTCCATGTAGACCTTGTTGGGATCTGAATTTGTAATTCATTGGTCTTAAAGCTGGAAAAAAAAAACCTTTGCAAGGCCCACTTGATTGAAAGGGGAAGTGAAGATTGGCTGTGGAAATAAAAGGGCATGTTTTTGGGTATGATTATTATGTTTCAATAAATGGTAAGATGGATTTTTGCATATATGTATTATGCAAGTTCAATTTTTATGTGACGATTATGCGTGGAAACTGGAAACCTCCTTTGCTTTGTTCATAATCTATTGGGACTCTCTCTCTCTCTCTCTCTCTCTCTCGTATTCGAAAGCTGATGCAACAGTGTCTGAACCAGGCAGACAGAGCATGAGAAATGAAAATATGCTTTTAGCCTGGGCAGTGGTTTTTTTTTTTTTTACTTTGTGTGGTGTTTTTTTTTATAAATGAAAGGCTCCTGAAAGAAAGAGTTTTGGCGGATTTTATTTTATTTTAGTTGGAAGTGATTTGCGGAGTCTCTGTCTCTCTTTTCCATTGATCTATCTTATAATTCCTGATTGTTTTTTCTATACCCAAACTTCCCGTCTACTTAACTATACATGAGGCAGAAATCTAGTAGGTGAAAAGAATATATATATATATATATATATATGCCGAGATTTTTGTTTCATTTTTCTTACGGTACGCTGTGAGTCTACCAGATTACAAGTCAAGCTTAGCTTTTCTGTGTTTTAAGGTTGTGCTTGTTGAATAATTGAGCTCAAGGTACCGCTGGTTTCAATGAAAAATATTGTATTTTATATATTTATGTAAAAAAATATATTTTACATATTTTTATTGAAAACGACCCAAGCTATTTTATATAGTTGAATAGAAAAATATTTTACATTTCAAGATACTTGATTGGTAAAGTTTTCTTCTCTGATGTCAAGTAAGGGTGTGTTTGGCACTCTTAAAATTATCTGAAAATCTTTAAAATTTTTAAAGATTATCACTTTTTATTTTACTGTACGAATTACGAATTCACAGCATATTTCAAATTATCTCATTTTTTGTCTCTCTAAACGCCTATTAAGTATCTTGGTGTATATCCGGGAGCAACCTCTAAAAAACTTAGAATTTGGAACCCTATTGCTGAGAAGGTTTAAAACAGGTTGACATATTGGAAAGGAAAATTGCCTTAGTTTGGAGGTAAGCTGACCCTTACCAAAGCAACCTTAGCAAATCTTCCTTTGTGTTATATGTCTTTATTCAAGATCTCCATTGGAGTGGCAAAGAAACTGGAGAAACTTCAGAGGGACTTTGATGCAGGGGAAAGTTAATGAATCAAAAGGGAGAAGTTGCCAATCAAGTATCTTGGCATGTTTTGTTACCACTGTATCTAGTGTATACAAGACAATTTCAATGCTATCACGAGGTTGATAGCTAGGTCTATACTGTTACAACATTGAACCTCTCGGTATCTTAGGAATAAGGGTGATAAAGGATTTATTGATGTCCTTTGGCATAACACCAGTTTTATAGCTTCTTATCAATGTAAAAATGTCTTCTTGTAATATATCTCAATCAAGGACTTGTTTGTTACTATGTGATGGAAACTTACAACCTGAATTTTTTAAGGAACGTTTTGAAAGAAAACTCAAATTTGCTAGCAGAATCTATTTGAATATGATTGAATTATACGTTTAAACAGTTTTTGTATGTTGTATCATAATTTTAAAGATAAAGTTAATAAATGTATAAAATACGAAAATATTCAAAAATTTGTAAAAATTTAACTTGTTTAGTCAAAGAAGATTGGCCAGTCTTTTATATAGGATTTGTAATTTTCTTTTTTATTAACAAGAGTTTCTCATATAGAAATATTGTGTCGTATTTATTTTTTTATACATGATTAATTGATTACGTTTTCTGATATATTAGGCTAGACAAAATTTCATGCACTACAACCAATTCCCACTCTTCAATATTGTTTTTATTATTTATATTTTTAATTTAATTTTTATAATATTTACAAATACCAAACATGTTTACAATTTATTTTTTTTTTATTGATTAAAGCACAAAAACCAAAAACTAATTAACCATATATAAAACAACTGAAAAAAATAAAAGCATTTCCAAACAGAATTGACACCCATGGTACGCTGAAAGTCAAATAGAACATGAGTAAAGACAACCCATATTCCAATTTCTTCCTTTTAAGTAATGGATAGTTTGATTTATTATTTTCTAATATGTATATTGATATTGATATTTTAATTTTCTTGCTCCAAATGCAGCTAACGATGAATGCTTTTGCATTACAATAGACTTATTACAGCAGATCCCTCCAGCCACATAAATCTTGGCTAATAGAAGTTTACGCTTACAAGTGTGTGCAGCGAAATTGCATCATCAAAATTTCAGACCTATTATTTATTTTTTTTTTAATTTAGAATATTTGAATCAGTTTACATATGTCGTGATTAATCTCTAAATCATAAAATTAATGATTAGATAAATCCTCTAATAATTCTAAAAAGACTCAAACTAATAACACTGAAGAGTAAAACCTAATTTATTAGTTGACATAACCTTCAATTTTTTCAAACCCTATCAAATAATAGTGTAATTGGAGAAAAAAAAAAGAACTCAACAAACTATTTTCTCTTCAAACCACAACATAGAAGAATACAGAAAGCTGCTTCTCTCTCACAAGGCACCATTTCCCCACTTGTGGAAAGGGTTTTACATTATGCAACTGCTAATCATGATTTTCGCAATTAACACTCACCATTCACCCGTTGGACAAATATGTATATATACATATATATATATATATATATGTGCGCTAATTTAAGTAAATACATAATTAATAGAAGAATTTTTTTTTTTATAAGTAAACAGAAGAAGTTTTGACTAATTCTCCCTCTACATTTCTCCTATTAGCAGTTTATTTTTGCTGCTCATTATATTTGAAAATTGAACCAAGTTCAAACTAGTCTTCTTCAATTAATAACTCAACAGCCACGTCTAAAATTCGTATTATACTGTGGTTTCAACTTGGAACTTCTTTTTATATGTCCATTAATTAATTTCTCATTTCCTTTTAGATGCATGCATGCTTTTCCATTGCTATTAGAATAATATTATCTTCTATATAAGCTAAGTGTAATAGGCAACATTTTGAAATAAAGTTCCTGTTTTTTTTTTTTTTTGATACATATATATGTATATGCTAATTATTTGTGTAAATTGCTTCCAAAAAGTGGGCATACCAAAAAACAAAACTATGCTTTGTAGCTTATACGACATCTATCTATGGACCCGTAACTTGGAAATTATTGTCCCCTTTAATTAATTTAGTCTAACCATTATTAAGCACTTTTTCTTTCTTTCTTTCATTTTTTTTTTTTTTTTTTTTTTTGTCCTTGTGAAACTTTCCCTTCAAGGTATATCACTTTAAAGTATTAAGATTTCTTTAAATTATTAACCCTTCCAATTATCTTATATATATATATATATATATGCATATACAATATGAAACATTCAAAGGGTATTGACTTTTAAGTCTCACAATTACTTTCAGGCAGATGAGATAGCTTAGCTAACCTTAAGTATATATTTTTATATTAGCAGAGAATAGGGTTTTCATATTCATGATTAATTATCAATCTTGTTTACAGGGCAACAAACTGCGCAGCTCTTGAGAAATACAAAGGTCATTAATGAGGATATATATATATATATATATATGCATATACAATATGAAATATTCAAAGGGTATTGACTTGTAAGTCTCGTAATTACTTTCAGGCGGGTGAGACGGGGCAACAAACTGTGCAGCTCTTAAGAAATACAAAGGTCATTAATGAGGCAAAGAACTCCCATTGTTGGGCGTCTTAATAATTATTAATTAAATATGTGCATTTCAAAGAGTAATTTGACCAACTAACTGCATGCATTATTTTGTTTGGAAAATGATGGGTTATGCAATTTTTAGCCCCCCTTTAATTTATGAGTGATACAGTTCTTGTTAATAGAAATAGTAAGCAACATGAAATTGTTATTAAATAGAAATATAAATTAGTGGACACAGACATTTTTTCTTTTTTCTTTTTTTTTTTGCAAATAATACATTTTCTTTAAAATCTCATAATTCTCATTTTATAGTAACTAAAATGGTAACGTGTTACGCATTAGATTTTAACTCATGCCAATTTATTGTGGTTTCAAACGTAATTTTTCTAATCCCAATAAATGAGAGTTTTAGTGATGTAATATTTGGTTTGTTTGGAGTTAAAATAAAACAATACAAAATTTTACAAGTTTCTATAAACACGAATTATGAGATAATAAAATTTATATTTTTCACTCACTGCACAAAATACGAGATGTTAACTTTTACAATTTTATACAATTTCAAACACACTTATTATTGTCACGGTCATCATAAAAAGTCAGCACTAAAAGTAATTTATGATAAGAAAAATATTATCTTATTTCATATTACATAATAATTTTAATGATAAACCATACTCCATCACTAATAAATTTATCATGAATTTGATATTTCTCCTTCAACATATAAGAATTTGTGACAAAAATAACTGTCACCAGTTGCTTTCAGGTGGTAGAATGGAATTGCAGCTCGCTTTGAGACTTCTCCCCTCCCTTTTTTTGAGCCAACTTATATAGGGTGGGTTTGAAATTATAGGAAATTAGTATAAATTTATAAAAGTTGTAATTTTTTAATTCTTGTCGTAAGTAAAAAGTTTGAATTTTATAAAAATTTATATGAATTTATAAAATTTATAAAAATTAAAGAGTTAAAAATAAAAAAAAAAAAAACGCCACAAGACATGTAAATTGAGTTGTGTAAATACGTTGTGATAAGTGGTTAAGGGTGGACACACGCACATATATATTGTAATAGCACTTTGCTGGTAGTCTGATAGGACAAAACTAGTTGTCTAACTGCCTCCTCCTTATGCTGAGACGGTGCAAGCTGGTTACAACCACGTATAAGAAAACCCTAACCCTAAGTAGTCGTGCAAAAGTCGGCTACAACCAACCAAGGAATTCCTCAAGAGAACAAAATCTGATTTTTATTTTGGGTTTTCAACGCCTTCACTGTACTGCGTGTTGATTTATAATTATTAGATTCTATTCCCTCCAATTTTGTGGGTTTTTAAGGGTTCAGTTTAATTGCTCAAAATTAAGAGATCGTGCAATGGGCGGTGCAACCTCTCTATCCCGTGTGTGTGTGTGTGTGTATATATATATATATATAACAAACAAGACCCTACAGAACTTTCCTAGAAGATTAAAAAAAAAAAAAAACTCATATACGTATGTGAAAGAAATGAACATATATATATATATATATATATGTTTATGTGTATGTATTTATATTGTCGAAAGGGTTTTCTATCCGACGCGTGGGATTGAGTCGTGAGAGATGGTGGAATCTAAGGGATGAGCTGGCAGTTAATGACTAGGTTCTGGTAATCTGAATCCAGTTACTGCATATGCTTTATGTCAAATATTCTGGGGTATTTGGGGTTAGCACCTCAGTTAAATTAAGATCTCATCACAGCTGTTTTGTTTTTTTAAGGTATTGTGCTTCCCCATGAAGATATGTTTTCTGACCTTTTATTTGGTGTTAAATTACTTAGCACTGACAGCTACCTAATTTTTCACTTTGGATGATATCCATATGATAATCATTTGGAAAATTCAGGTTTATGAGTTGGTATCTATGAGTAAATTATCTCACGTTATAATGATAAGAGGTATGTGTGATTAATATAGCGTGAGTCTTAATTTAAAAATTTAAGATTTTAAGTAGAGCGGTGTTCAATTATTGAATATTAAAATTCAGGTCATATTTATGACATCTTTACATGCGAAGATGAAAATGTACTTATTTACATGCGTGAAATAAAATACACATTTTCTTTGTTGGATAGACCTCATTCTTTTATACGGGACAAAAAATTATACTCTAATTTTGAACATTGTAAACTTAATATGAACTAATTCTAGTTAAATCCATTAAAATAAATTCTCATTTTTTTTCAATTTTTGAAAGATTAGTATAATATTATAATGATGCAATATACACCAAATAATGGACATGAGTTACAAATTGGTCAGTAGTAATTAATAAAAAGTTTCAAATATCACAACTTTATTGATAATAATTTAATTAACAAGTGTGTACGTAACTGGTTATTTATTTATTTATTTTTATTCATTTATAAAAAAAATTATTAATCTTCTCTAATTTTACTTCTAAAAGGAGATCGAGCAGTTTTTTCATGAATAACTCTCATTTATGGGGGGCAAAATACCGTAGTTAAATAGGCATTAAAACAATTAATTGAGTAAACCGTATTGAACTAATGTAAATTTGCCATTGCAAAATGGAACTATCAACGATCCTATGAAAACAACCATTGTGAATATAGATATTGCATGGTCCAAGTGCACCCCTGCACTGCAATTACTGGTGCAATCCCTAGTTGCGCAAGAAAGTGCCACAAATCCTTACCCGAATGCTGCAACATATGCCCTTCCATTCCATTACAGTGATGTTGAATCATATGATGAAATGGTTTGAGATAATGCCCCAGTCTGTTCAAATCTGAGTATCTCAGTCAATCAAATCACTCCCTGCTGCCAAGGCAAGGTTGGTTGATTTAAAAGCTTCAGCACGGCCGGGTAAATCAATGACATGTAGGGAGATAGTGGTGTTTGGTTGGTTAAATTAATTCAAAATTCATTAATTTTTTTAATTTTTTATATTTTTTTAATTAAATTTTATCACATATCACTTTTATATTAAATTTTATACTTTTTAATATATTTTTAACTAACTAAACATCTTTATAACGAAGAAAGCTCCCATATATCCCTACTACGAAGGCAAAGTTGGGTAAATATGCATGATAAGTTCTTCAAAAAAATTAATGCATAAAAAATTTTTAATATATATATATATACACACGTATATTTCGGAAGTGTTTACAATCTTCTAATATTTTCATCAAGAATGGTCTATCTTTTCACTGCCACACCCGCTCAGGGAATAAATCACTGCAACGTGCACGGGTGTGAGTTCACAAGCCATACGCGCATCATTGATACTCTGGGTGACTCATAACCTGTTGCTATTTCTGCACGAACTGAAGTTACAGATCGAAGTTGTTAATATACACGAGGATATATATATATATATATATATGATACATAATTGAAATGGCTGAGTTCAGGGCAATATGAGTAGACAAGGATCGAGTTTCGCGCTCACTTTGTCGGTCTTGGAACATTTCAAACAAATATTGTATTATACTCATCTCCACGATAAGGCCGTCCTCATGATTGATATTGTTTGTGCCTCATCAGACTTCCCACTCATTAACATATTCAAGAAAACTTGCCATGTTCTCCCAAATCCCAATTTCAAATTAAAAATGCAAAGACTCTCTCTCTCTCTCTCTCTCTCAAAATACATTGGTTCCATCAACACAGACAAAGAAAATGCACGTAATAAATAACAATAGATAATAGAACTTGATCGAAGTTATCATATTATGTTAAACCACTAATTTTCTAAGAAAAAAAAATTAATTCACGCTAGTGGCTTAATAATGTTGATCAAACCATTTTAATACCACTATAAATTGCAACTTTGTACAATTAAATTTTAGTCTATCTATGTTTAGAATACTAAATTTGATAAAAAATTTTAAACTTTCTTTAATTTTTTTTTCATTTTTCCTTTCTCCCCACAAAAAAAAAATCTTCAAATTTTTTTAACTTTCTCCAACTTTTACTAATTTTTTAACTTGACTAATCAAATGACAGAACATACATGTGATTATCTGGTACCCTAAATTTGCACTCAACTTATTGTATCATTACTATTTATCTTTAATTTTTCTTGATACTAAGTTACTTTCAATAAAAACACAATAACTCGTGTACATTTATTTGACGATGATCCAGCTTAATCTTCTTTTATATAATCCTAATTAAAGTACATCACTGTTAACTTGATTTAACAAACCTCTTAATACCTAATTAAACACGTGTAAATCTTGGTTACTTAGTCACTTAACAGCTTATTAAACAAGAATTAATCTTTGGTTAGTCACCTCACAATGATTGGAGAAAGAATATTAGACCCAGCCCTGATCATTCTTGCATTTTCAGAAAGCCCTAAAAGATGGTTCCAAATGTCTGTTGAAAGGGTAAAACAATTACTTTATTCAATCAGTTGCATGAACTTAACTTGGTCCCTCTCTGAGTTGTCCTTTGTCTGGTTTTGGCCCCACCGTGGACTCCTCCTGAGATTAGTTACGGAGAACTAGGCCCTACGCAGAATAATGATTAGGTAATAAGAATTCAAAAATCCAAATCAAGTCAACCCCTAGTGATGACAGCTCTCTGTAAACCTTGGGTATAAATATGCCTCCAATTCTTTTCGCTCCTGCAGAGCTTTCTGCAACTTTCATACCCAAAATCAATACAGAAATAGAACTTCCCCTTTCTTCTTCACAGCTCTCCAATTGCTTTCCAGATATATATATATATATAGAGAGAGAGAGAGGGGGGGCTTAGGGAGATGGAGCCAGTCAGAGATTTCTCTGAAGAAGAATGGGAATCCTTGAGCAGAATGTTCTCCGCTGAAGAAGCTGATTTTAGCAGCAGTTTCAGCTATGGAACTTCATCAGCTGTTTGGTCTATTCATGAATCTAACTCAAACATGGGTGTGGCCAATGAGAGTTTATTCCATTCTTCTGATCATACTTCCAGCACCAACCTTGATCGCTATTTTTCTCAAGAAAGTAGCAACAGCACTCGTGGTAGTAATGCTGTATTTTTTCAAACTCCAAGCTTAAAAATCCAATGTTACTTTCACGATCCTAACCATATTCAAGAATCAAATATTAGTACTCTTGACAAGTCCATGGATTTTTGTGCAATGGACAATCAAAATGACTTCACAGCACCAATCTTTCCCCATCACAATGTGATGGAGGACATCTTATGGCCCGAAGAAGAGATAAAAAGTGACAAGTTGGGAAATGCAACTGTTGCTGATCCTCCTCCTCCAGGCAAACAAGAAGTGCAGTTCATGACGAGGAAGTTCGATGTGCCAGAGCTGCATGCGCGTGGAGGAGATACATTGAATGACTCCTCAGAGACTCCTAAGAAGAAATCTCGGGTTTCAAGAGGCGTAAGTTTACTCTCTGAAAAAAAAAAAAAAGAAAAAAAAAAAAGGAATTAGTAGTAGGCCAGCAAAGTCCTAACCCTCAAAAATTTTTAAATTTCTTTTATGTACTTACGAATTTTTAAGCCTTTATATTAGCAAATAGTGCATCAGTCCCAAATTCTTAAAAAAAAATAATTAATTATTTTCATTGATATTTTATCGACATGATAAGTTATCAATACATCAATTTTCGCTTGCATGGTGAGAGTATAATAGTTCATTCATTTTAATCCAACTCAATCCCAACTCAATGCATCGCAGGCACAAAAAGGGAAGAAGAAGATTAATGCGATGTCCAAAAAGAAGCAGAAGGCCACTCCGAATGGCAGTAATGAGGAGGAGAACAATGCTGGAACAAATGGCCAGTGCTCTATTTGTTATAGCTCGGAGGATGAATATTCTAATACCTCTCATGAGGAGCTCAATGGAGGCTCAATTTCGGACTCCAAAGGGTCTGCTGATCATGTTCTCAACTCAAATGGGAAGACCAGGGCCAGTAGGGGGGCTGCGACTGATCCCCAGAGCCTCTATGCTAGGGTAACGCACCTTAATTAATTCTAACAAAATATTTGACTGGAGTTACTATAAATTTTTATAATCAAACATGTGATGAAATCACGACAGTTACCGTGTAGTACTTCTTATTAATTAATTACAGCATTTTTGTAATCAAATGTTGCAGAGAAGGAGGGAAAGAATTAATGAGAGATTGAGGATCTTGCAGAACCTTGTTCCCAACGGTACAAAGGTAATTACAAGCAAATGAAGAAGTATCTATTCACCATTTTCGTTAATTATTACTAACTATTTGTTTCGGTATATAAATTTGAAATTCTTAGGAAATTAATTAATTTGATTTCCCTACTAATCATATGACAGGTTGATATTAGCACAATGCTTGAAGAGGCAGTCCATTATGTGAAGTTTTTGCAGCTTCAAATTAAGGTAATTAATTAATAAGATTATTAAAATCGAGATTTTACTTTAAAATCATTAAGAATTCAAAAAATCGAATTATAAAATCGTAAGATTTTATACAATGTCTATAATATAAAAATATAGTCTATTATAGTATAATTCTTCATTGGAGTTTTTTTTTTTTTTTTTTTGATAAGTAAAAAATTTTGTTAATAAAAAAAGAGAGTAAAAACATGCATCAAGAAAATTTCATACACATAAACTTACTCATATTTATAAAATGAATTCTCAATAAAGTTTACAAAAAATTCAATATTTAGTTTTATACTCCATTTACCCAACTACACAACTAAGAATTTTAAAGTGTTTGGTGCAACCTATACAATTGACATTAAAATACTGATTTCATTCTATCTTAAATTTTTGTAGAAGTTGAAACATATTTCTAATATTTTATTATAGGTCTCTTGATTTTTATTTTATCTACTGCATTATGATAATCAATTCAGTAGAACAATAAATATAATCCCCAACTAGTATAATATAGAAAATAATAGTACCAACGAATAAAAAAATTACCAAAAAAAAAGAGTAATAAGTGAAATAGTTGTGGCATGTCACTTAAAAAATCATAAAAATCTATTTTATTTGAGAAAACATAAAAATCATTTAATTTTTAAAATCGGTAAAATCGCCTATAAAATCAAAATTTTACTGATTTTACGTCTCAAAATCAAAATTTTATCTGTTTTACCCTTATTAAGATTTTACATAAAATCCAAAGAATTTTCTGACATCGAAAAATCGTAAAATTTTAAAATTTAAATCGAGATTTTTACAATATTATTAATTAAGGTAAAAAGTCATTCAGTCATCCTCCATATTAAGCTCCTAGCTAGCTAGCTAATCAATATATAGAGATATATATGCATATATATCCTTTGTTTCCTAGCTGCTGATCCCAGGTATTTGTGTCTTTTTTTATTTTTTTGGTTTTCATACTTTGTAGTTACTGAGCTCTGATGAGATGTGGATGTATGCTCCCATTGCCTACAATGGGATGGATATTGGTCTCTACAGCAAAATTTCTCCAACGCCATGACATCAGATGGAGCTGCTTGGAACCTCTCGCTTTTCTAAAATTTTTTATATTGCGCATTTAATTCAGGGGTTATAAAAATATACTTCTGCCCTTGATCATGAGGAATAATTTCTCATCTTTAAAGGGTAAATCTAAAATTGTTCTCGTGCACATGATTTCAGATCTCAAATAAGGTTTGGCTCAATTTACAGACCCGTAGACCTTTTTGTCCTAATTGATAAATACGATCAAAAATACTTAAAAATTTTATCTCACTATATGAATTATGAACTTACAATTTACCTTATTTTATTTTATTTATCCCACTTTTTATCTTTCTAAACACACCCATAAACCTCTTTGCCCTAATTGAGAAGGATTTATCTAATCTCCATCCAATAAGTAAAGGACAAGTTATTATTATTATTATTTTTTTTGGAAAGGATAAGTCATTAATATTTCTTTATTAATAGAATAAATTAAAATTATGTAAGTACAAAATTACATTAAAAGTAAGGGTGAGAATTAGTGTGGGTGACAATTAGTGCCCAAAGTAGGAATTCGTCCAATTAATCTCAAATTAAATGAGTTTGAACTTAATTGAAATCAATGTCACATATAATCTATTAAACACTCAATTATTTGATTAACTAGACAATACCTAGATAAGATAATACTTATTTGATTAATGAATTTAAATTGATTTATGATATAATCCATTAAATACTTAATTATTTTGTTTCATTAGTTAAAACCAACACTTAATTTTAAATTTAATATGATCTCGATAATGCACAGCTAAATATATATAATTAATAAGACATGCGTACAATTTATTAATTTATTATTATTAATTTTTTTTGACGCATGTGAAGGTGAGAATAAGAAATTATACGACGATCGTCAGTATGACATGACTGCTGTAAGAGTATCTGAGCTAGTATTTTCTTACGATGTTTTTGTGAACAATGCACGAATAATTAAGGTCTCATTTGGCATCAAGAAAAAATTAAAAAAATTTTTATAAATTTCTAACAATTCATCTACCTTTAATTTTTCTGTCATCACTAATTTCAAAAAAATCTAATATTTCACTAAAAAAATAAAAAATTTGGAAGTAGATTAATCGAATGTGTAAATTTTTTATACAACCATATTCTTCGTGTCGAAAGCTTTCAAACGAGTACCATTGTCGCTATTTTTTATGAATTTTTTTGAATCCGTGGAACGGATTTAAAAAACCGTTCCCACGGTTTGTTACTTTTTAAAAAGAAAGACGCCAAAATTAACTCAAACCACATTTTATCTCAATTTATCTTATTTTTTCTTACTCCAAACAAGGCCTAAGTACAGCAGATTTAACAGCAATAATAAACTAATTAGAGTTATTCATATACAAATATATATATATATATATATATGAATTTTAAGTGTGTGTATATATATTAGCTACACTAAATTATTTTTTGCAATTTTTTAATATATAAAATTTTGGTTTAAAATTTATCAAAAAATTAAATTTTAAATTCGAGTTTATAAGCTTAATGTGACTTATATTCACAAATACAATTAGGTTCAATCCATTCAGTCATGACTCATTATGATCTAATTCAAACTCACTTATCTACCAACTCTAATTACAAGTCATTTTTAGTTCAAAATAAAAGGTAAGACTTAACCTGATAGAATTAATATGAGAATGGCTATTGTATGTATTTTTTTTCTTGTCCTGAAAATAATGTCACAATATAAAAATTAAAAATAAACAAAATAATATTCTTTTAATTTCCCATGCTATTTCTAAAAGCAAATGTATTACGTACAATTCCATAAAATCTACAAACCTATGGTTATTTATCAAATTAATAAGGGGAATTAATGATAACCATGTTCTTAAAATTTTTCATGGATTGGTGCCGTTGCGTAAATGAAGTTAAATGAGTTGGGGGCTTGGCTTCCAATTTGTAAGAATTTTAGCCCCAGAAAAATACAATTCAGCCAACTTTAAATAATGATCAATAAAGACCAATGTTAGGCCCTTTTATGTCCTTTTGCTTATGCTCTCTAATTTATGATAATAAATTAATGAAATCATACTATTAACTGAAATAAAATAAAACCAAAAAAAAAAAAAAAGAAATTTGACTCTTAACTAATGTAATAATGTTAAAAATTTTTAATTCATATATTTAATACTTATAACATATTTAGGAATTTCGCAATTTAAATTTATAATCCATTTTTTTTTATTTCTCTCTTTATTTATACTTAACAAATCCTTAATTTTATCTATTTCTAATAAAAATTATTTTTTAAAAAATATTTTATTTTAAAATAAATGGAGCCAAAATTATGACTAACTTTTTGCAAATAAAAATTATTTTTGTTAAAACAAGTTAAGAATAAAAATACTTTTGTTAGAAAATAATTAAAAGGAATAAAATTTTCAACCATTTTCACATTTGATTTTTGGATTTGAAGCAAATAAAAAGAAAAAAAAATATAAACCAACGTATCCCAATTTTTTTTTAACCTTTCCCTTTAATTCTCCTTATTTTTTATTTTTATTCTTAAAGAAACAATCAAAGCATACATTTAATTTGGTCATTTTACACATATTTTATGTGTTTTTTTATAAAAAAATATTTAATTAACGAATATTTTCTTAAATATATATTTGATAGAAATTTAGACACCAAAAAATATTATTTTTAAAAAAATAATAACACATATTTTCAAATCAAACAAACTTTTTCTCTCTATTTAAAATTTATATTCTATTCCAATCTCATTTAACTTTCGACTTTTTCATGCTAAATATATTTATAAATAATTATTCACTCTTTAGACACTTTCTCTTAAATAAAATAACAATTTTTATTTTCTTTTATCATTTACTTTTCACTTTGAATTGGATTTTATTATGATGTTTGGAGTGTTATAAAATAATTTAAAATATTTTAGAAGTTTCAAAATTTTCTAGCATGCGGTCTGAAATTTCTTAAAAGCTTTTTTTAACTTTTTTTTTTTCAGTTTATATATCAAATTTATCTTCATTATTAATTTATAATTATTTATTTTTAAAAATAATAATTAATATTATAAAATAATAACTAATATAAAAGCTTCTTTAAAAATACTTATATTTACTAAATAATAAAATGCAAAAAAAAATGTAAATAATTTCTAAAAGAACTCTATTTTTATCCTTTTCATTTTTAAGAATTTTATGATTTTATCTGTTACTCTCCCTCTCCCAATCCACTTCCACTCTCTGAAAACCCTAATCCTTCATTTTCCAATGTCAACTCTATCGTTAAGATCCTAAGGCACCTCCTGCCCAACCTCTCCTTCCATTTGATCCAAAAGCTATTGTACATATATATCAGAAGCTTTTCTGTGCGTCGATCAGTAGAATCGCAAAAGATTTTCTGTACTCTTTGCTATGGCCTCGGCGGAGCAGCCTCTGAAAAAGCGAAAGCTGTACGAGTCGCTACCAGAGCCACCACCTCCACAGCAACCTCCACCGCCGGCACAACTATCAAAATCTCTTCACCAGAGCTTCGCAGCTCCACCGCTATCTCAGGAAGAAATTCTTAGGCGGCGGAGAAACAGAGAAGAAATTCGGAGTGTTTACGACTGTTACAAGCAAATTAAATTCTGCGTCTCTCAAAAAGACCCCCGTCTCATGCCCGACCTCGAACAGGCCTATCTCTCTCTAATTACTGCTTCTAGAGGTAGAATCTTTACAATTTTCTTTTATTTTTCGTTTATTTATCTGTTTTTGCCACTAGTTATCTTATTCAAAATGTTGATTGCCTAATTTATTCAAAAAAAGAAAAAAAAATATCGATTGCCGGTCTTTGATCTCCTTTATCATTGAATTCCTAATTCATATGACTAAAATTTTCTAATTAGCGAAAATGTGTTGAAATTAATCCTTAGGTATTTAATGGATGACTAATATTTTCTGGTTAGCAAAAATGTGTTGAAATTAATCCCTAGGTATTTAATAGAATTGGTGAATGCAATCTTAGCGAGGCAACGTGTTGGTGTTTGGTAGCCGAGAAAATTGAAAGGGGGCAGGGGGAATAGATGGATAAATAGAATTGGATTCTCTTATTTTGTTTATTTATTTATTTGACAAGTAGAAAGGTATTTTATTGAAAAGGGTCTGAGGATACTGCCTGAAAACAAAATAAGAACAACCAAAGAGACTTATGAATCCATATCTCAACAAAAGACCCAAAAAAACTATTTGAATCTGTATTATACCCTGAAATCTACCTGTACAGTGTAAACAAAAGAATACCTTTGAAGCTATAGAAAGAAAAAGTTCTATTTATTTATTTGGCTCCAAATCAACCATGTTAAACAAAAGGGATCAATTCTCCCAGCTTTCCTCTTCTTTTAAACAACCTGATTACCCCTCCTAGCTTCAAAAGTCTGTTTTGCTTTATTTGGAAAATCCATTGCAATCTAAAACAGAAAGAGTCAAATCTCGTAACTCCTTGTATCACAAGCAACGAACAGAAAATATGATCAATGAACTCCCCATCCTTCTTGCATTAGCAGCATTTAACAATTATCTTTCTCCTCAGCCTAAGAATGGTCAGAATTTTTCCCTTAATCAAACACCATACAAGGATAGCAACTTTTGGGGTGCTTTAAACCTCAAAATATTTTCCCAAGGAAACTTTTCAGCCATTTCAATGGAGACAAAATGAACTTTTGTTCGTTGTGTGGGGTAAATCCCAACAATAAAAAATAAGTTTTTCCTTTACAGAAAAGCAAGAAAGCGACCTTTATAAATATCTAATGTTTTTGTATGCTATTGTATTACTAGTTAGAAGAAAAATACCCCTATACATATTTATACCCAAAAGTCTTATTCTTTATATACAATGACACTAAATATTTGCCATCTCCATGATGAGAGGAGCTAGCTAAAGTGGAGAAGGCAACCCCCATTGGAGTCATCCCAGGCCCCTCCCCGTAATAAATAACATTTACTCAACTCAATTCAACTCAGTTTTAGTTCTGAACAACATTTACTATATAGTTTCGATCTCCATGCTGCCACCTCGTACAAGACTCTTTCATGACATATAGGTGTTCCTTGGCAAAAAAATCTAAGGTTTTTATATTGCTGATGACTTTTCAGGTTGTACCAGTGTACAACGCATTGTAGCTGATTTCATCCCCCGATATGCATCATACTGTCCAACTGCCCTTGAAGCTGCAGTTAAAGTTAGTATTAATATGCACAACTGGAGCTTGGCAGTGATAAATAGAGGGGAGGATGCTGATGGTGTTGCATTTGGGACTGCGAAAGCTTGTATATTTGGTCTAGCTGATATCTGTCATACTGCTTCATCACAGGCACCAACATCATCAGTTATTCAAGGCATCTGTTCTGCAGTTTTCCTTAATGTCCTAACCTTCCTGATATCCTCTTTTGAGGGCAAGGATATTTTTCAAATTATTGACAAGGAAGCCTTAAAGATCCAAGATTCTACTGAGTTCTTTTCCAAGCTCAAGGAAAAAGTTTCAGATGAAGATGAATCTGCATTGGCTAAATTGTCCAAGTTCCGTGCACTGTGTCTTCTGAGGATTTTCTTTTGCTGTCCTGGAAATTCACTTGCAGCCTGTTTTGAGTTCTTTGACTCCACTGCACCAGAGGGAGCACAAAAAGAAGGACGTCACTTCCTTCATCAAGTGACAAGCAGTTTTAATTTTGACAATGTGGCTCATTGTTTGAATAATACTGGTAATGAATCCAAATCTTCGACAGAAGGCATTGATCTTGTTAGTAAGGATGAAGTCTTATCTCCTGTTCTCAGGAACTGCCTGCTGGGACTGGTAATGCTAAAAAAACTTTTTTTAGAACTTAAAACAGACTGCTTCTATGTACATTGTGATCCCAACAAGTTTTGATCACTTTGGGTGTTTAAATTCATAATCCTGTCTAGATGTTATGCTACATGTTTGAGTTTCGGCCTGCTAGACTAAGATGTATATTCTGTTAACACATTTCTTATGTATCTGATTTTCTTTCATTTGTATACAGGAAGGCCAAAATTTAGTTACAGCTTTGGTGAAATTATCTTTTAAGTTTAACTCAACAACGCCTTAGTCCAAATGAGTTGCGGTCGGTTACATGAATCCTTTTCCTCCATTCATTTCTGTCATAGATTTTATTTTTTGTGAGATCATAAAAAATAGGTATTTTTTCATAATTTCTGTCTATGTAAACCTAAGTTGATGGAAGATATTATAAGATTTTTTCCCATATATGCCTTTGAGATGACCTTGCAGAATGTATTGTGGCACGCTTGTTGTTTCAGTCTTCTACTGAAAATATTGAATGACACAGCACTTGATTGGCTGATACTCTTCAATCTAATTATTTATTTTTATTTTCATTCTCATTTTTTAAAATTTTTTATCCATATATTTTTTTCCCCTTTATCATACTTAGCCATCATGGTAAATATTATGTAAATATTCCTCATAGCTAACTAGAATTTGAAGTTGAACCATGTATATAAGAGAATTTAAGTAAGGCTCCATTTGGTAACCATGACTTCTTGCATAAAAGCAAAAAATTGTGCAGTTTTTTTTTGGGTCTTATATGGCTTTTTTTTTCTTTTCCATCAAACTGTGATTTTTTTTTGCAGCTTTTGGGAATGTTATTCACATTTTAAAAAATGTTTAAAAATAAGAAAATCCAAGTATGTTAGAAAAAGTTGACTTATTTCAAACAATTTATCTGTTTTTCACCTAAGTGAATTTTTCTACTTTTACGCCTTTTTTCTTGGCAATTTTTCAAATATATATATACATATATATATATGAATAACATGCCTAAAAGATACCAAAGAAAAAAAGAAAATTAAATTTTGGTGAAAAATGTCATGTACGACTAAAAAGTTGCCTAATGAAGTCTTCTTTTGGGCTACCAAACAGCGCCTAAATGAGAACTGCAAGGGCCTTTATTTCCCTCCATGTTTTGTAGGAAGTGGAAGTATGGTCCTCATACATGTTATTATTGTATTATGAAAATAGTTGTTAGAAAAAGAGTCTCTTTCATTATATATATGTGTGCCCCCACATTTGTGCGCTAGATAAAATTCACATATTTCCTTTGCTTTCATTCATTTTTGGCAACATCTATATATCTTTCGATGCATTATGCTTTTTGGAATTTGAGTGGAGAACTTTACATTTAAATGAACACTGCATTTCTGTCCTAAATTAGTGATATCTACTGCTGTGAGTTGGATCTTGTTATTGGTTTTTGGCTTCCAAGTTCCAACAGACTTTTTATTATTATTATTATTATTATTATTATTTTTACCTGGTATTTTACTTGTGCAGGTTCTTGGTAAGGATCCCTCATTGAGAAAGTGGTTATTTTCCAAATATAACAAGTTATGCAAATCAGCATCTTCAGAAGTTTTATCAGAAGTTACATCTATTCTGGAAGGAATATTTGAATCTTTTACTGATTTGATTAAGGTAGAAGACACTCAAGTAGACAGTGACAAGGATGATTCAAATTCATCCAAGTATATCAATAAACAATATTTGGTGCCTGGGATGAATCAACATGAAAACTCTCATGAAGTTTCTGGAAGAGATTGTACTTCAAAACTTCATGATGGATCATTTAATGATGATTTAGCAGATAAATTTTCAAGTCAATATTTGAAGCATCACAGGTCATTAGTTACCCTTGAAAGTGACCCCTCAAACACAAGTTCTAGTTATGATAGCGGTGGCTCTAAGTTAGTGAATTTTGACACTGGGGAGCAAGGAGATTTATCCCGTTGTAGGTCTTCAACTCCCAGGGATATTTTAAACATTCAATTGCCCTCCCCCATCTCAAGGAAACCATTTGACTTCAGGACTAACTCATTTGAACGTAGAAGTCATTTTGGCCAAATTGAGAAGAATCAGGTTTTACCCACCTTGATGTCCTCCACTGGAGTTGTAAATTCTGGTTTTGAATCTCCTAGATGTCATCAGAGAGTGCCACATCCTTCTACAATTGATCAAATTTTTTGGTACTCTGATGGGGATTCTGCAGCTATGGATGTTTTCTCTGCTTCTAAACAGCTATGGTTAGGTTCTTTAGGCCCTGATGCATCTGAAGCTCTTGTGAGGTTTCAGTTTGAGAAGTTTGGTCCCATAGAACAGTTTTTATACTTTCCATCTAAAGGATTTGCCTTGGTGGAGTACAGATATATCATGGATGCAATAAAAGCTAGAGAGGTTATGCGGGGACATTCACCTTGGGGTGCTTGCCTTCGAATAAAGTTCCTTGATATAGGATTGGGAACCAGGGGAATTGTGAATGCTGTTGCAGTCGGTTCTAGTTGTCAAGTTTATATTGGAAATATTTGGAGTCAGTGGGCCAAGGATGAGATCCTGCAGGATTTGATAAAAGTTTTTTACAAGGGGCCGCGCATGGTTACTGATCTGACCAGTGAAGGTGCATTGCTGTTGGAATTTGAAACACCTGAAGAAGCTGCCAGTGTAATAGCACATCTTAGACAGCAACGTAAGGGAAAAATTCATCCTCTACAGTCAAATGTAGCTCCAGCTAATGTCAACAGGTTAATAGACTTTACAAGATCAGGGCCTGCTTCTACTCATGGTGATTTTAGAAGCAACAAACTTGGTAACAACATTGTTGAATCTCCTCATGGTCAAACAGTGCTTGAAAGCCCGACTGACAGCTATAGTATGAGGATGTCTCGTTTAGCTTCCTTACTTTCATCATTGCGTTCTAAATATAATATTACCTACAATTCAAACTATATTGACAACCAGATGTCTGCAGACAGCATGAGGGATGAAGATCGGTTACCTACAAGCACTCTTTGGATTAACATTCCAAATGTTAGCCCCCCATTTCTTACCGATGATGAGCTAATGGCTATTTGTGATCTTGCTATTGGCAGTGTGGGGTCTGTTGTCAGGTTGACACGAGCAAATATGCAGATGGGTGCTTGTTGGTTTGTTGAATGCAGTAGCTTGGATGCTGCACTTGCTCTTTTAAAGACTCTTCGGATCTGTCCTTTGAATTTCTTCCAGATAGAAATCAGGTTTGATTGATATTCATTTCTCCAACTTTTTTGCTGCTATTTATGCACTTTATTATTTAACTTATCTTGATGTACACTAATAGTAATTTATAACTTTTTTTTGTCCCTAGTGCCTTCGAGAGTACCTGTCTATATTTACTTTTTTCAATAATGTATTCATTCTTCGTGACCAAAATATAATAAAAAATACAAATCCATGCAATTTGAATTTGAAAATCACTTTCAGGAATTATCTTTCCTGTGTATAGATTACCTGAAAACTTTCAAAACTCTGTGTTAGTATTTTTTACGGATATGTTCATCCTGTTGCATACGTTCTCCTCTGATGCGACTTTAGATGTTTCTCTAGACGTACTTCCAGGGCTCAGGATAACACAATGCTTGGAGATAGTATATACCTTTTAAAAATATTACTTTAGTAATGTGATATAAAATGGTAACATATCAAATTTTAAAAATAAAATAAAATAAAAAATGGTATCAAAATCTCTCTCTCTCTCTCACACACATTATTTTCACAACCTTAAGTTTAAAAGGCCAGAAGTTATATCCTAATTCCATTGCCCATAATTACACCTGCCAAGTTGTCATTGGATTTTCAGCTCTTATTGGGGACCTGAATTTACTACAATGACCCACAGTTGGACATTGCATTGAGATTTGGTTACCTTTTTCCAGTTAGTTGCCTTTATCATGATATAAATCTCCACATTTTCCCCCCTTTTGTTGTGTTTTATTTTTGGTTTTATTTATTTATCTGTGTGTGTGTGTGTGTGTGTTTTTCCCATGGGGGTGCACAACCCCTGACCCCCAGCATTTGTTGCATGCTACTTTAATTGCCTATGAACTTGTAGAGATAAAGAGAGAAAATTATTAGCAGCCTCAATCTTCAGTTGATGAATTTGCATTCAGATATTAATTTATTTGCAATACATGTTTTGCAGATAATTCAGTTTTTAATGTTAACTGATTTAGGAATACCATGTTTTCCCTTGCTTTGTCATGGGTGCTGCCGCCTAAATGTGGTTACTGGTTTAAGTAACATTTGTACATCTGGTTTGAAAAAAAAAAAAAAAAAAAGCTGACTTTAGGCAACACTTTGTGATTGCTGTTTCAAATGTACTTGCCATTCTTCTATTACCCAATTAATTGTATGGACCAGGGGCATATGTAGTGTGGAATGCACGTGCCCCACATCAGTTGCATGGGAGGTTGGTGTGGCATTTATATGCCTTCAGTTCCCTGCCCTAACAACTAGTTTTTATTGGTGAGTTCTCCTAGAGTAATAGTAAATGATACCAGAACCTACCCATGCATCCTATCCACTGTGGCATGAGTGGTGACACCTGCATTGCATTGTTCGACTGGACTTGCAAAGACTAGTGCAAAGCTTACCAGTGTTGGCGCGAGGCTACGGAAAGTGATGGAATGTTGCAGTCCATGGGAATATGTAGTATGGAATGCGTGTGTCCTACATCGGTAGTATGGAATGCTAGTGTGATGTTTATATGCCTTGGGTTCCTCCCCCCTAACAGTTAGCTTTTAGGCATGAGTTCTCCTAAAGTATATAACATAATCATTTTCCAACAATGCCCACTCTCTTACTCCTTGCAGCAGCAGTTCTGAACTTATGTCCAACAGCCTTATCAGATTGTTTCTTTCTTTTTTATTCTTTTTGGTTCTTTTTTTTTTCTTTTTCATTTTTTATTTTTTTTCCTCTAGAATTAGCTGTTTTGCTTACAAATAAAAGGTTGCCTACATCTGACGCTCCCCAAACCCTGTCATCCTGTGCGCTGAGTTGCCCTTTTGTACAATTTTTCCCCTTTTGGTTCTTTTGATACTTTTGTGTGGTTAGATTAGTTTTATGGCCCTTTATATGAACCACTTTTGTACAATTTTTCCCCTTTTGGTCCTTCTGATACTTTTGTGTGGTTAGATTAGTTTTATGGCCCTTTATATGAACCAACGGGAAATATTTGTTTCATTCTTTTAATATTCATACTACTTGTATGAACATGAAAAATAATGTAAAACATGAAAATGATAATAGAGTCAAAAGGAAAGCATAAATATGAATTGTGCTTATTTAGGTATACGTCATAAAGTATATTCTCATGATATTTGTAATTAGCACATCCTTTCACAAGCCTACAATTGGCCAAAATGATAGATTATCTTATAAGGGTGCATTGACATTTCAACATTCCCAATCAATTCTTCAATATTTATACGCCTCATTAAACATTTACTTTTGATGGCTAATTTTAATTTTGAACACATTTTCTAAATGCCAGTTGTTGGCATAGTTTTCCAAAAGACACTTTTTCCATGAGCTATAGCTACTTCAAGTCAAGGATTAAAAAATCGTATTGGTAGGGTGTTTTGGTCAGCTCAGAAACAGAAACATCTTGAAAACATAATGGAAACACACACAAAAGAATGGAAACATTTGAAAACATAAGCTAAACTTCATCTATTTATATTTTTAAAGATAATTTGTAAATAATTGAATGTGTTTGACTATATATTCATTGGGTTAGATATACTATAACAAAATCGAATAGTGACTACTGTTATTTCAAACGTGCTACATCGTCTCCCTTATTTTGACAAAAGTTACATATTACATATTGTCTATTCTTGCCAACTTACTTTCTTTGACTCCATCCCATGTGAAAAACATTATAATAACCACCACTGAAATTTAATTGACTCTCTCAGTGTTAAATAATAATCATAATAATTAGGACAATGATAATAATATTAATGGTATATTAATAATTAATGAAGAGCTTTTAGCTATTTATAAATAAAATTTAAAGAGAGCTCAACAAAAAGTTAATAAATCTATTTAATAGACATATTAATGAATG
The DNA here is from genome assembly GCA_019916065.1 of Vitellaria paradoxa. NCBI lineage: Eukaryota > Viridiplantae > Streptophyta > Magnoliopsida > Ericales > Sapotaceae > Vitellaria > Vitellaria paradoxa. The sequence goes on from CM034239.1 coordinate 6,721,232, forward strand.
GAAATCTAGCTAAAAATCTTTGTCATGGAAAAAAAAAAAAAAAAACAAAGGAAAAACTATCATCATAAGTTTTGATAGCGAGAATTAATTATGTATTACTATACATGCATATATATAATTTAAATTTGAATTTTACAACTAATTAACCATGGTCAATTTAATATTCTAATTAAAATAATTAATCGGATAGTGTAACATAATTATTAGCATGTTTAATGATATAACATATAAAAGAATAATATATAAAAATTACCATAAGACACCAAAATTGCTTTTGCACTGAAACTATGGAATTTCCAACGTCACCTTTTGTTTCCTTTTGCCGAAACTGAAATGTTTCCATTGAAACAACTTAAACAAAATGAAATTTAGATACTTGCTCCAAGTAGGCATGTAGTCCAGAATAGCTTTCAGGTCTTTTCTTCACCTTCTTATATCCAACTTTAGATTTATAAAACTTCTAGTAAAATTCTTTTAGAAAATTGGGTAAATAGCTGATGCTTCTCCACCCTACTTCTATTTCCCCCCTGAACACGGCTATCCGTGGCTATTCATGCTGCCTTTACCATGTTTTTCTTAGAACCTTGGGGTTTAAATACTAAGGGCCCATTTGACAATGCTGTCGTTTTTTTTTTTTTTTTGTTTTTTTGTTGCCGTTTTTTGTTTTTTATTTTCTGTTGCCATTTATTTTTTCTGAAATGAAAACTGAAATTGCGTTTGGAAATACAAGTTTGTTTATAATTATTATTTTTTTATTTTAGAAAATATTTAATTTTATTAGTTTTAAAAAATTAATAAAACTTAATAAAATATATTTATATTAATTTAATTTAATTAATTAAATTAATACAGTAAATTAATAAAATATATTTCATATTAAATAAATAATTAAATTAGATTAATTATTAAATTAAATTATTTATTTTTAAATTAATTAAATTAATTTAATTATTTATTAAAATAATTTAATAAAATATATTTTATATAAATTAAATTAATTAAATCATAAATAATTTAATTTAATTATGATATTTATTTAAAATAATTTAATAATTATTATTATATTAAATTAAATTAAAAATTAATGTAATTTAATTATTAAATTAAATAAATTAATTGTCATATTTATTTCAGATAATTTAGCAATAATTAATTATTAAATTAAATTAAATTAATTAATTTAGTTTTATTATTTATTAAAAATAATTTATATTAATTTATATAATTAATTTAATTTATTGAATTTAATTATATTATTTATTAAAATAACTTATTTTAATAAAATATTTGAATAAAATAATTTATTTTTATGTAATGTAACAAAAATAGACAAAGTTTTAAAATTGATAAAATATTGGTAACAGAAAAGAAAATCAGAGTAAAAACACATTTTTTTTGTTTACGTTTTTCTGTTTATGTTTTCATTTTTTTGAAAAAAAAAAACGTAAATAAGTTTATCAAAAATGTTTCTGTTGCGAGTTTACAAAATTTTGAAAATACAAACAGAAAAACAGAAAACAAAAACGTTGCCAAATGGAGCCTAAAAGAGATGCTATTGTTTGAACTCTCAACATGTTGCTTTGATGTTGTATGGCATTAGATTTAGCAGAACTCTGCCTGCCCTAACCCTTGAATGGATGAGTTGTCATTCATTTTCATATGTCATGATAAAGTTTTCCACATTTTTATTGAACAGTCAATCTGGAAAATTACAAGCTGCTCCTTTCACTACAAAGCCTGAAAGCAGTGCTACAGAGCTTCCAATTCCCAGATTAAATCCAGAAAATCATGGAACCACCATACAAAGTGGACATGCATTTCAGTCAAATTGGACTGCCTTAGGTTGTGCAGGAACGCATGAAGCTGGGGCAAGAAAAATTGACACCTATGACAATACTATGGTTGCGAATTCTTTAAATGGAGGTGATATTCTATCAATGCATATATAAATTTATTCCATCAATAAAGATTGAATTCTCCTTTCTGTCGAAATAGTAGCATACTGATAGTTTTTAGTTTTCGCTAATGGCTTTCCAGGTGGTCATGTTGTTTCTGGCACAACTGAACAAATGTGGATGTATAACAAACCCGAACCTGTGGTGCATTCTGCTCCTGGGAACATACCATGCATGCCAACACCTTATCAGGGGCCTATTATGCCACCACCACAGCCTTTTCCATCAACTCCATTCATGCGACCTGTCTATTTTCCTCCAAACAGTTCCTGGGATGCACACAGTTTGGGACATCATCAGCCTTTGAATCCAATTTCATCAGGTGTAATACCTAACAATCCTCATAGTAATTCTGTTCCAGCCCCTTTTTTACCTGCTTCTGTGACTCCACTCGCACAGATGCAGGGAAGCTCACTGCAGCACTCCAACCAGATGTTTCCTCTGCCTGTTGTGCCACCCCCTATAGCATCCCTACCACCACCTCAGCCTGATATGCCACCTCCATTACCTCCATCTCCTCCTCCTTTGCCTCAGCATCAGCCACCTTTGGTTCCCCCACCACCTAGCTCTCCCCCTCCGCCACCGCCTCCTCCCCCAGTGGAATCTTCCCATTTGGAAAGTTCCGGACAGTATTTACATTATCAGTGGCAGGGTGCATTGAGTAAAAGTGGGGTTCATTACTGTACAATTTATGCACAGAGAGTGGATTCTAATGCTTGCAAGTACTCAAATGCCGTTTCTGAACCTGCAGAGTAACAATCTTGTCTTATTTGATACCTTTCTAAATGACTGGGTGGGGATACTATTCTCTAATAATGTCATTGCAACAATTATGCAGATGGCCTGCAAAATTAGATATGACAAAACGCACTGATTTTCGGCATGTGATGTCAACATTTTCTGGTACCCCACCTCATAAAGTGAGTTACTTTCTGTTTGTGTGGATGTTTGTGTGCTTTATTGTGAGTTTTCACATACTAAGTTCTTTCAGTAAGTGAGGATTGTGCAATCAATTTCGTGAGCCAATTAAACCATCAAACTTTGAACAATGCTTGGTACATGTTACCACTCATCAGGAAAAGCAAAATGCTTGATACATGTTCTTTAGCGGGTAGTTCTGATTTCCAATGTAGCATGCTTATTACTGTAAATAGGAAATCTGGGTTTTGTATATTGGTGTTATACATCTGTCCATAATCAACAAGGATTGCTTAATAATATTTCTTTAAACAAGCATGCCACATGTGACCTTATTTATATACCCCCAGTTGGATAATCAATTGATTCTCACAGATTTTGTGCATTTTAGCTGATGATTGATTAACGGTATTCTTTAGACAAGTATGTTATTTGTGGCAGTACTTCACTTATTTCATTTTGCACAATCAATTAATTTCCCAGATAACATTGGTTACTGAAAAATCAAATATTCTATGGTTCAAGACATATTGCGTTAAAGAAGGATCTTTCGGCATTATCATTGTAATGGTATCTTACATGTGTGTATGCAAGAATTCCCAATGTTTTTTGTTGACTTGCATTTTGTTCACTTTGCGTTAATTGTTTCCTGTGGATTAAACATATAATATCATTGTGTGTGTACTTAATTATGGTACTAATTCCCTCGTGGATATCTTCCTGAGTTCAAATCACAGTAACATGGAGTCAATAATAAACTACTTGACTATTCCATCTATGGCCATTTGTATTTCAGCAAATCTTTTTGTTAACATTTGTCAGTATGAAATATTTCGCTTCTACCAAACCACTAGTATAGATTGCCTCCAAACCTATATTTTCATTTATTACCCCCTCCCACAGCGTAAATCCATGTGGAAGCATTAATAATATTTTTAAAAACTTTAGGTCTCTATACCCACATTTCCATTGTAATGTGTGTAGCCTTGTGTTGTTACTTTTCCGTGGATCTTGTACGTTTCATATTAATATTCAAAATCACTATCTCTACTCTTACCCCACTTAGCACCCCTGATTTAATGGAACTAACAACAGGAAGTGCCCCATCTAAATCCAATTTTTTTTTTTTTTAAATTATCTTTTTTAGTCCCCAGATTGTAGACTGGTCCAATGACAAATGCCTTTTCTTGCCACCCTTATTATATGCCATCAGTTCAGCCTTAGGTTCATTTGTGAGGTTTTATTCCGCATATTCATTATAATTTTTTGTTACTTTCTGAAATCCAAGTTATATATAGTGGTTAATTAGTTCCAATTTAGTGCCTGAATCACGCAGGAAAACCTCATAGATGTGGATCAATTTTGATCAGAGCGGTGTAAGTTAACTAGAACAAGAAATTTCATCTTTGGGAGACCATTTACAATTCCAGAATTGGCAGTAATTTTTTTCTTGTTAGTAGTTTATGTTTGTGATCTTCGCTTGTTTTGTCTTTATTGATCTTTCGGTAAATTGTATAAATTGGAAGATGTTGGATTTTGGGATATTTGCTGTTATGCTACGTTGGTTGGCGATCTCTTATGATTCTGATGTTACATGCAGAGAGAGGTTTGCAGACTGTTCCCCTCATCCCAAGGTGACCGTAACGGGGTTAGTTTTCTCATCTTTTCTTATTTTGGTTATCTGATTTGTAATTATACTTCCATAATGTGATTGGGAATAGAAGGAAATAAAAATAAAAATTAATAAGAACTCAAAGACTTTAAATACTGTTGATGAACTCAAGTTGGTTGTTGCTCCAGTGTTTTTTTGCTCTACTTAGTAGCTGTGGCTGATTTTGTACGGTGAATTTAATGAGCAGTTTCAGGATTTCATATCGTATTTGAAGCAGAGGGAATGTGCTGGTGTGATTAAGATACCAGCTGCCAAATCCATGTGGGCAAGGCTTCTCTTCATTCTTCCCTATTCCATGGATGCATGTTCCATGCTCTCCATTGCACCTAATCCATCAGATTGCTTGATTGCTTTAATTCTGCCCAAAGAGACAAATTTTGAATGGGTATGAACTACCTAGGGTTTATGACAAGAACATGCAAGAAGAAGGGGGCCAATTTTGCTCTATGAAGTTGAACTTACAGGGGGCCCTTGGATTAACATCACGACTTCAACAAACGGCTATTATATGCATCACTGACAGAATGTTGTGGGTCCTGAGGAAAGAAGTCAAGGTCGTGCATTTGAAAGAGAGCGTTCTTCGAGGATCGATGGCGGTATTTTTGCAGCTCTCTCATGTTCTGCACCGGACAGAAAATTTTTTCTGGTAATTACTGGACAGAACATTGTTCCTCGGTCTCTGTGTCGATGTGAGATGCAGCCGGAGAGGACCAAGTTCAACTATTTTTGTCTGCTAGTGGGTTCAAAATTGTAGTGATTTGTTTTCTTTTTAGCTTTTTTGTTGATGATTCCTTTATTTGATTGCGGGCTTCTGTTTGTATTCCCCCTAAATGTTTCTTGCACGCTGTATTTTTCTTCTGTTTCCCTTTTTGTTTGAATTTCATTCAAATTGTCAAAATGTCTTTTGAATTATTAGCTTTGCATAATCTCACCAAATTATCAAAAAAATTTGAGAATGTAAGTTATCAATATAATTTAAATTTCTATAATAGAAAATAATTTTTTTAAAAATTCTAAATTTGCCAACTTATTAAAATATTTTAATTTCTATCATAGTAATGTAACTCATATCTGGTAAGGAAAAAATTTTGAAAATTTTGATAGTAATTGCTCGACTGTTTATTAAAAAATTTGAAAAATTGTTCTAATAATTATTTATTAAAATAATTTTAATTTAATAAATAAACTAATTAAGTAATAATTAATTTTAAAAAATTCACTTATGTCTTAATCCTTTATTTTGTTATTTCAATAATTCATATGCTATAATACTTATATTAAGGTTACATCGTTCTTTATTTTTGTTTTTCTTTTATTAAAATTTAATATTAAGAAAATATTCTTCACTTTCACATGAATGTAATTCATATGCTAGTGAATTTTTTTAAAAAATTAAAGTTGTAATTGTTTGTTACTTTAAGTGAACTCAAATGCAATTCTTATATTATATGATTATGATAGCATGAGTTTTTTTTTCCCCCTATAATAAAAATGAAAATATGTACAAGAAAATTATAAAAATTAAAAATATTTTGGTAAGTTCCCTACTTTATATTTTTATAATTTCTTTTCTTATCATAAAATTTAAATTCTGCAAACTCGAAGAATATGATATAAGAGTTACTTTAGTATAAAAATTAAGAATATTTTAGAAAGTTACCAAATCTAAATTTTTTTATGATTTAGTGATAATAATTTGTAAAATTAATGGGTGTACTCAGGTCATTTAAATGATATTCAACTAAAATATTAAACAAAAAGAGAAAGTGGAGCACAAAGGGCATTTAAAAGGTACGCAAACAAGGGCTCCCTGTGGATTACTTGGCATTCTGTGCGGGAATCCATAAGTTTGTCATTAGCAATCTTTCTCCTCATTGCACGTCGAATTTTCTGGAAGCCTTCTTGTTTGTTTGATAGGAAAATGTTTAGTTGTTAACTCGCCGGTTTCGAAGATGCCGGGACCATGCCATTTAAATAGCATATATGGGTAATTTCTCCATAACATCAATAAGCATGATGAAAGTGGGAAATTTTTATCCAATCTAGAAAGGGTTTGAAGCAAGGCTGAGATAAAATCTATCAACCTGTTCTTTGTGATAAGTTATCTTAATCTGTCCCAATCAAATTTAAAATAAAAAATTATGTTTAAGTTAGACTTTGCAGTCTTTTAAGCTTATTAGTCACTAAAAAAAAAAAAAAGTATTACTTTTAAGTCATATTTATGTAGAAAATTTTGTGAATAGATCATACTTTTGAATGGGTCCCAAGAGTTTGTTTTAAATATAATTTCTAATATACCAAGAATACCCTTTATTTCTATAATTAAATTAGAAGAGAATTGCCAGAAATCTCACTAACCGAAAATTATGTTTCTTCCATTTTGTTTTCCTTCCTTATAAATCGCATGAAAATATAACATATTATTAATTTGAACGAGCATAAACTGATATTCAACGTCGGTCAAAGAAAGGATATATAAAATTCTGTTTACCGGTACTGTTTCGTATAAATGTATGATCTTGTAAAAATAGTATCGAATAAAATGCATACTCATATAAACACAGTACCATGTGGATGAGAGTACCATATGCATGCGGTACTGTTTTGTATAAGATGCATTCTCTTATAAAAACAGTATCGAATGTGTCTAGTATGCAAACAGCACTATGAAACACAAAACAAAGTCTTATGTCCAACGTATGGTTGACAGTACCGCATGGCCGAGAGTACCACATGCGCGCAATACTGTTTTGTATAAGATGCATGCTCTTGCAAAACAGTACCGAATTTATGTAGCATGCAAACAGTACCATGAACACAAAAAGATATCATATATCTAACGTATGGCTAACAGTACCACATGGCCGAGAGTACCAAATGCATGCGGTATTGTTTTGTATAAGATGTATGTTCTTGCAGAAACAGTACCGAATGTAACTAGTATGCAAACAGCACCATAAAACACAAAAAAAAAATCACATATCCAATTTATGACTGACAGTACCACATGACGGAGAGTATTACATGCATGCAATACTGTTTTTTATAAGATACATGTTCTTGCAAAAAAAGTAATGAATGTTTCTAGTATGCAAACAGTACCATGAAACACAAAAAGATATTATATATCCAACGTATGACTGATAGTACCACACAGCCGAAAGTATCACATGCGTATGGTATTATTTTGTATAAGATGCATGCTCTTGCAGAAACAGTATCGAATGTGTCTAGTATGCAAACAACACCATAAACACAAAAAAAAGTCACATATACAATATATGGCTAACAGTACCACATGACCGAGAGTATCACATGCATACGGTACTGTTTTGTATAAGATGCATGTTCTTACAAAAACAGTACTGAATGTGTCTAATATGCAAACAGTACCATGAAACACAAAAAGATATCATATATCCAACGTATGACTGACAGTACCATATAGCCGAAAGTACCACATGCGTGTGGTATTGTTTTGTATAAGATGCATGCTCTTGCAGAAATAGTACCGAATGTGTCTAGTATACAAATAACACCATTAAACACAAAAAAGAAGTCACATATCTAATATATGACTGACAGTACCACATGAATAGAATACCATATGCATGTTGTACTGTTTTGTATAAGATGCATGATTTTATAAAAACAGCATCCAATGTGTCTAATATGCAAACAGTATTATGAAACACAAAAAAAGTCTTATATCCAACGTATGACTGACAGTACCACGTGGCCGAGAGTACTACATGCGTGCGGTACTGTTTTGTATAAGATGCATGCTCTTGCAAAAACAGTACCGAATGTATCTAGTATGCAAACAGTACCATGAAACACAAAAAAATATCATATATCTAACGTATGGCTAACAGTACCACATGGCCGAAAATACCACATGCGTGGGGTATTATTTTGTATAAATTGCATGCTCTTGTAGAAACAGTACCAAATGTGTCTAGTATGCAAACAGCACTATGAAACACAAAAAGAAGTCGCATATCCAATATATGGCTGACAGTACCACATAACTGAGAGTACCACATGCATGCGGTACTTTTTTGTATAAGATACATGTTCTTGTAAAAATAATACCGAATGTGTCTAGTATACAAACAGTACCATGAAACACAAAAAGATATCATATATCCAACGTATGACTAACAGTACCATATGGCCGAAAGTCCCACATATGTGTGGTATTGTTTTGTATAATATGCATACTCTTGCAGAAACAGTACCGAATGTGTCTAGTATGCAAACAGCACCATGAAACACAAAAAAGAAGTCACATATTCAATATATGACTGACAGTACCACATGACCGAGAGTACCACATGCATGCGGTATTGTTTTGTATAAGATGCATGCTCTTGCAGAAACAGTGCCGAATGTGTCTAGTATGCAAATAGCACCATAAAATACAAAAGAAGTCACATATCCAATATATGACTGACAGTACCATATGGCCGAGAGTACCACATGCATGCAGTACTGTTTGTATAAGATGTATGCTCTTGCAAAAACAGTACCGAATGTGTCTAGTATACAAACAGTACCATGAAATATAAAAAGAAATCACATATCCAACGTATAACTGACAGTACCACATGGCCGAGGAGTACCACATGCATGCGGTACTGTTTTGTATAAAATGCATGCTCTTGCAAAAATAGTACCGAATGTGTCTAGTATATAAACAGTACCATGCAATATAAAAAGAAATCACATATCCAACATATAACTGACAGTACCACATGGCCGAGAGTACCACATGCATGCGGTACTGTTTTGTATAAAATGCATCCTCTTGCAAAAACAGTACCGAATGTGTCTAGTATGCAAACAGTGCCATGAAACACAAAAAGAAGTCACATATCCAATATATGACTGATAATACCACATAAATGAGAGTACTACATGCATTCTAGTATGCAAACAACACCATTAATAGTTGGTTTGTGTTATGTATCGATTAATGTTTTTTATGACAATATGAAAACAGTACCAATTAAAACAGTACCGATACTGTTTTTAATGATATTATTTCGTATAAGTGTATGCTTTTGTAACAATAGTACCGAATATACATTTAAATCTGTTTTGATTATATTTCAAAAATCGATTTTGAATCTCTTTGTGACGAAGATGAAAAATCGCGTAAATTACGAACGTTCGGATAAAACTAGTAGTTTTAAAATATATTGAAAACGCATGATGTCCTTTTTTGTCTTTTTATTGCAAGTGTGACTTATTCACAAACAAATTTTTTGGGTATAACTAAAATCCTTACAAGTCTATAAAGAGTGGCCGACCTCCAAAAATCCCAATTTGGAATTGCACCAACCAAAAAAAAAATCTCTACTTACAACATATCATCACCGGGATGAGAGCGAATAATGTCAGCGTGAGATTTTTATTTTTACTATTAATATTTTTATTTTTTGGGAAATAATTAGTTTATATATATTTTAGTTGTTCCTACATTTTCAATTTTTGGTGAAGCGGAATTTGCCATCCCGAAATAGCAGCTAACAGGATCATTTCCGGGTGCAAGATATTGCCACCAAATGCCAAATGAAACACCCCAACCATAACAAATTTTGGATGCCATTTTATTGAAGTTTGAAACAATGCCACAGAGAGATGACAAAAACAGTTTCACCATCACAACTGAACATTTATTTGCTCGTCTACTTCGCTTATCAACTAAATTAAAATAATTCCTATCTATATGGTATATTCTCTCACCTGGGTAACATTACTATCATAGGCCACGCTTCTTAAACATTAGGTCTATAACATCCAACTAAGTTTGCAACAGCGCTGGCCTAACATGGCTTCAGGCCTCTTCAAAACCAACTGCGAATTGCCCAGTGTTCTTACTCTGCAGCGAGGAAAACCAACAACATTACACTCTGATTAGTAAATGGAAAATTAATGGCATTCTAGCAATGGCAGTTCGTGTTTTATAAACTGACAGTACTTTTCGTTACTATTTCTCAGGCTCGCAGAAATTGAAACCTTCTCTTATTTGGTCTCACACACTTCATCAGAAATCAAGCGACTACTAGGTCAGAATGATTGAAACCATACATCAGATAGGCAGGTAAAATCTATATATATATATATATAAACCACTTCTCCACAATATTGCATGGTAAGAGAAATGGTTAGATTTTTATAGGTGAAACTCCCTAATCAAATTAGACTCACTATCAGTACATTGAACCAGCAGCAAGTACAAACATTACAGGTAGAAGACGAGGTGAGCTTTTCTTTTTTTTTCAATCATAACTGAAATAAACTACCTGGGTCAACATTCGCTGCTTGTTCCGAATTTGTGTCCTTGCCTTGTTCGCAAACGAGTTTGGTGACTTATACAACCTCTGTACAAAGAATGGGGTCACTTTCAAGACAACAAAAAGAAGAAAAGGAAAATAAAGGGGAAGGGGGGAGCCACATAAACACAGGTTTAAAGAGAGATCAAAGTAATATGAATCCCTAGCAAGAAAAAAGTCTAAATAATTCTAACGTGTAATTAACGCAAATAATCCCTATTAATACTGAGAAAAACCTTTGGTGTACATAGACTATAAAGATTTATGGTCCCAACACCATACTCCATAGGAACAACTTCAAGCCTTTCGCACTGAAAACTAAAATTGATAATGAGCAAAACATGGTGACTAGCAGAGTCCGTGGTCCTGTTGGGTACTTTAGGTGCAGTGTCCCCTTAATCTGAGGATCAATGAACAATGTTTGGCCCAAAGGTTCAGAGGGCACAACACTCCAAAAGCCACCCGCCCCTTCCTCCTGGTGAGCACCGTGTTTTAACAGAAAAGTGCACAATTTTCAACAATTGAATTCAAATGAACTCAGGTCAGCTTGACCAACAATTAATGTTTAAAGTGACTAATTGAAAGGTAGCAAAAGTACATAGCTCAGTCATCTCGACTCGACTTGACTCAATTTAGTATTTTTCCAACTAAAGGGGTCCACTGCATGTATCTTCCTTTTTCCTCATTCGACTCAGTTAAGGATCATTCCTCTGTTAAGAGACATCAAACTGTGTTTTTCTTTATTATATCCACCCGGGTTAGTTTGATATACCCCTCCATCCGTATAAATAAAATTAAATATACAGCTATGTGACATAATTAAAATTGCAGTGCAGATGGTATAGACTAACCTTATCACTAATGACATATGATGCTCATTTCCTGGAAGCTGCTTTCCTTTGGCTTGAACTCAAAGACATCATGAAGAAATTCATTTCCTGTTTAACACCAAGAAAAAATCAGGCAGTTTAAAAAGAGAAGAAAATACGCAAATAATGACAGACCCAGCAAATAATAATAATAGTGGAAGCCAAGGTATGCTTAACAAAAAGTACCTGCATGTGTTTAACAAATCCTCCCCCAAGAAAATGCTTTAGAAAGTTCAACTGTTGCAGGGGGGGGGAGAGAGAGATTAGGAAACTCTGAAAGTATAGGCCAATCATATCAGAAAAACCAATAGAAGGGTCAAGGTGGAACCTGTATCAGTTGAGACCACGATGTCGTGTTCAGGGACTCGCCTCCAAACTTTATTGTGGTTCTGGAAGATAACCATACTGACATTTATATATAGAAGTAAGATCAACATGACAGCCAACACAGGAATTGAGTATGCATATGAAATTAATAAATCAATACCTCAAGAAACTCAAGAATGTCTCGGAACGTGTTACGCTGAGTGGAAAGATCTTTTTTAGTAGTCCCTTTGCCACCTGCCTCTGCAGAAAGGTTTCTCACTTGAGTCAGAACTTTCCCCCTCAATCCCTGTATATTGTGCAAACTGTCGAGAGATGGAGCTGTCACTGGATGCTTTAGCTTCACCAGAGAATTTCTCAAAGTTTCCCATCTCAAAAATTAAAGCGAGTGCTTCACCAGCTGCAATGCGCATCGACCTATCATCCTGTCTAGAAGAGTAGAAAATAAGAAATCCGCCTGCACCATTGGCAGCAGTAAATTCCTCCAAATAAATCTCCCCACAACAATAATAGATGTTATAGTTCAAAACTATAGAAGTACTCAAATCCTTTTATGGGAGGTTACAAGGTCAAGATCCAAAACAGTCTCATACCAGCATAGTTTATTTAAAAAAAAAAAAAAACCACAAGGCAGAAACAGAGATGTCTATATAATTGCGTTGCATACATTCATATCAGTGATGTCACCAAAGTAAAGGTCAAGATTACTCACTCTATCCAGTCTTTAAGATCAAGTGTACAACCATTGACTGCGGTAAGAAGAAATGACCAAGCAGATATCATTGCTGTTGTTGTACTTGGTGAAGGTTTAGTGGCAACTACCTAAGAAGATAAATAGCATTAGTTTTTCCATTGAATACTTCAAAGTCAAATACCAACTAATTGATGAATTTGCAAACCAAACCCTACACCTAACAGCATTAGGTCAGGAGAATCACAAATTTCTGTAAAGTGCATGATCATAAATTTATACTGGCAACAAATCACCAAAAAAAAAACAAAAAAAAAAAAAAATGCCAACAAAATCAAATAATCTAAACAAGAAGTAGCCAATTTGCAAACCAGGAAATAAACGTAAAGTTGAAATAACATGGCGAGGTCAGGTGTATAACAAGTACAATACAGAACGAGGACACAAATAAAAAAAAGCAAGATGACACAACTAGATGTACTCCAAACATCAAAAAAGGAAAATGCACACATACATTGGAACCCAGTTTTGGATGAACCACTTGCCACATCATTTGCATTGATTTTTCTGTTTCCTGTGGCTCATTTCCACCAACAAAAGTGATAATAGCCAAACAATCTAGTAACTACAATAATAAAAAAAAAAAAAAAAACTCCGTCAAAGAAACAAAATTCAGAAAAGCTTGCACAAACATGTATATATATATATATATACTCAACATCATATATAAAAATATCAATATAAAACATACAGATGATATCTTTGATGTTTCAGACCCAGTTTTGAGAGCCTGTGAGATGGGAGGGATTGATTCTTCCAATATTCTTGCGCGCTGTCTCCAGAACCAGTGGTCAGAGCCAACAATCCTACCAAAGAAGATATATCTCAAAACTACTCCAAATCAAACAAAATGAGCAAAAGAATGGTCAAAGAGTTACCAATCGTATGGGATGCTAATGATATCTCCTTAGCAGACCCCGCTTGATGGAATTCAGGACACTGATTCAGTAATGTAACAAACCTAAAGAGAATACATTCATCCAGAAACAATTTTATAATTTTAAATATTAGATATAAGCAGATGGATCAACCTCAAATTTGTTCCATTTTTTCTCCAAAAATTTACAATTTAAACAAACTTCATGAAAATTAAATGAAGGCGAAGAAAACTATAGAAAAATTTGGAAGGGTACATTCAGATTGGTCACATTAAATTGACCCTGATCAAATCGTCAAAATCAAACAAACAAACATCAATACATGGCAGTTCAGACTGATTCTCTTCAGATCCTTCTCAAAAACAATACATGAATTAAGAGTGATCTCAATTCTTGAAGAATCTCAAACAACAAAAATAGGCATCACAAATCCTACTATTTTGGACTCTTTCAGAAGCTCCCAACTGATCATAACAAAACATTTAAAAAAATAGAAAACGACAGAAATCCTTACTTATTCTCCACAAACGCTTGCTGCACGTTGCTTTTAAAGGTCTCTATAATTGCTGCCAAGGCCTTTTCTCTAGTGGACCCCCTTTTACCCAAAAATAAGAAGGAAAATAAGACAAAATAAGCATTCAGCTAAAAGGAGGCGAATTAAGACTTCTTAAATAATTGCTAAACTTGTTTAAGAGGTTAAAAAAATTGTAATCTTTACATACAATTCAGTTTCCATTCCTTACTACACAATTTAGGAACAAGTAAGTACCTTTTCTCGTATAAAGCATCTAAGCATTGATCAAGCAAACTCACTGTGCCCAGCTGCACTTCTTCGGCGTCGGACACCACCATGTTATAATCTGACCGGACAGTCGACGACGAGCTCGCACTATCACTATCGTCACCATCCAACATCGCAGAATGCCTACGCTGAGAACTACCTGTAAAATTAGGGTTTTGTAGAAGCTTATGTTAAAGCTAAAATTAAATTGCAACATCACAGGGACACCACAATAATCCGAACATGACATTGAACAGAACCCTAGAGTCAACCGATACACATTTATGTATGTATAAGCATGCGTATGTATGTATAAGCATGCGTGCGTATGTGTGTGTGTGTGTGTGTAAAGGGGACTTACGCTTTCCCATTGGAGATAACTCCGGAATTGATCTTGTCAGAAGGAAGAGGTACAAGATTGACCACGAACCAGACGACGAAAAGCTCTAAAGAAGAAGAGATTGGAAGAATGCTTGGACTGAATTGAAACAAGCAAGGTAGAATCGAAGGAAAATGAATCCATTAAAATTTGGAAAGAGAAATTTCTTTCCCGCTATATAGAATTCACGGAGAAGCAACTGGATTTCCCAGAGGAAGAAGGAATTGACAAGGGGCGATGACTGTTGCTTGAGAGACTAGGGAATCATTCAAGAGGAGCGGAACGGAATATTCAGCGCGCGGGCGAGGACAGCCGAAGCCGAGTGATGGTCCGGATGTTGATTACGTGGCGAGATCTGGATCGTGGGTTGGGATATCGGTGGTGGTGGTGGTGGGCGACACGTGGCGACTTGGAAGGAGTTGAGGGAAAAGAAGAGACAACACGTGGTATTGGACGCCTAAAAAGAGTGTACTTTCTAATTTCCATATTCGTCTACTGGCTTCTCGAGCGATACTGACGTCCACCATTTGGTGACCTGCTATTTTGACACGGCACCACAGGAACTTACTAGGCTGGTAAATTGCTCTCGAATCCGCCGGGCAAGTATTTGTATCCGAATTCATTAAATTGTATTTTGACACGACACCACATGAACTTTTGCACTCGTGTTGGAATTTTAAGTCCCTGAGAGGCGGTTTGGTAATACAAATTTTTATTAATTTATACACAAAATTTTGATAAGTGTTATGATCATAACGGATCGGATTGGAGTCAGATATTACTTATATCATTTTTGAATCTATGAGATAAAAAAATATTTGTATTAAGTCAGTATCCGATGAATATTTTTAAATTGCTATCATCCCTTAACTTATTGGATAATCAGATACTCATCGAGTAATCGGATACTCATATCTTTCAAATATGATGAGGTTAAATAAAAAAATAAAGATTAAAAAATTCATTGAACATGATAACTTCATAAATAGTTTTACATGTTAATAGACTAGAAAAATTATCGTTAAATAAAAGCATTACAATATTTTTTACTCAGTAAAATTTATTATATTACTTTTATAAAAATAAAATTTAAAATAAATCTCACATATGATCTCATTTTACACTTTTATTATAATTAAGTAGAAAAAAATTTGTGTCCATTCGATATTTTGAGAATCAAATTTTAAGTCTAAAATAAATTATTTAGTATCAAAATTTTGAATTATTTGGCATTAATTAAATCGATTCTAATCTTTGAAAGCAATATATATAATTTAGTATATGAATTAAAAGTATTATTTGCATAAATTTGGGTATCTAATAATTTAAATTGATAATCGAGTAATTTAGATCAATAATCAGATAATACTCACTGGGTATTCAATAAATATGTAATTAGTGCAGGGAAGTAGAGAGGTAATCAGGTAATACCTATTAGATATCCTATAATTAGGATAATTATGATAGGTTCAAGTAATACTTGTCGGATATACTACATTTACTATCTTCGTAACCGTACTTTACGGCTATTTTGTTTTTATACCTTAACCCATCCCACCCACAAAATTAAAAAATAATTGCACTTATCGGATTAAGGTTGCACAGGTACTCGTCACGATGAGTTGAAATTACCATCCCTAACTGTTACTTTAATTAGGTGTTAAGTATTTGGATAAAAATTTATAGAAATATGTAAAAATTAGTAAAAATTAATAAATATTAGTAAATATTAAAGAAAGATGGCATTTGAGAGATTAAATTCCACCAAAATTTACAAAAATTATTAACTTTTTATAAATTTTTCCAAATTAAATTTCGTCGTGTGTGACATTGTGAGGGACTGTGAGGGACCTACCCGTGAAGGACTCTGTCTGTGGGAGAGTGAAGCCAGAGATGAAGTAGAAAAGCAATACCTCCCATCCCACATCGCCTGGGTCATGGAAGGAAGTAACATATATGTAATATTCGATATCTATATAGAACAACGCATTTTAAAGCCGTGAGGGCACTGGATTCAGTAGGAACTCTAGGGTTAAACGTGCTCCAATTGGGGTAATACTAGGATGAGATAAGGTTAAACGTGCTCCAGTTGGGGTAATACTAGGATGAGTGACCTCTTGGGAAGCAGCTTACCAAGCTCAAAGCGGACAATATTGTACTATATGAATGCAGGTCGTTACAAATGGTATCAGAGTCAATGCCCAGCCGGAAGTATGGGATCACACGTGAGCCCCGCGCGTGGGGACCTGCCTATGAGGACTCTGCCTGCAGAAGAGTGAAGTAGGGAGCCACGCAGGGATGCGTGTCCTGTAAGGGGGAGGATTGTAAGAGACCTACCCATGAAGGACTCTGCTTGCGGGAGAGTGAAGCCGGAGGCGAAGCAAAGAAGTAATGTCTCCCATCCCACATCGCTTGGGTCGTGAAAGAAAGTAACATATATATAATATTTGATATCAATATAGAACAACGCGTTTTAAAGTCATGAGGGCACTGGATTCAGTGGGAACTCCAGAATTAAGCGTGCTCTAGTGGGGGCAGTACTAGGATGGGTGACTTCCTGAGAAGCATCTTACCAAGCCCAAAGCAGACAATATTGTACTATATGGATACGAGTCGTTACAAATGGTATTAGAGCCAATGCCCAACCGAAAGTGTGGGATCACGTGTGGGCCCCGCTTGTAGGGATTTTCCTGTGAGAGACTCTGCCTACGAGAGAGTGAAACAGGGGGCCACGCAGGGACGCGTGTCCTGTAAAGGGGGAGGATTGTGAGGGATTGTGAGGGACTTACCTGTGAAAGACTCTACCTGCGGGAGAATGAAGTCGGAGGTGAAGCAGATAAATAATGCCTCCCATCCCACATTGCCTAGGTCGTGGAAGGAAGTAACATAAATGTAATATTTGATTTCCATATAGAATAACGCGTTTTAAAGTCGTGAGGCACTGGATTCAATGGGAACTTCAAGGTTAAGCGTGCTCTAGTGGGGGTAGTACTAGGATGGGTGACCTCCTAGAAAACATCTTACCAAGCCCAAAGCAGACAATATTATATTATATGGATTGTAAGAGACCTACCCATGAAGGACTCTGCTTGCGGGAGAGTGAAGCCGGAGGTGAAGCAAAGAAGTAATGTCTCCCATCCCACATCGCTTGGGTCGTGAAAGAAAGTAACATATATATAATATTTGATATCAATATAGAACAACGCGTTTTAGAGTCATGAGGGCACTGGATTCAGTGGGAACTCCAGGATTAAGCGTGCTCTAGTGGGGGCAGTACCAGGATGGGTGACTTCCTGAGAAGCATCTTACCAAGCCCAAAGCAGACAATATTGTACTATATGGATACGGGTCGTTACAAATGGTATTAGAGCCAATGCCCAACCGAAAGTGTGGGATCACGTGTGGGCCCCGCTTGTAGGGATTTTCCTGTGAGAGACTCTGCCTACGAGAGAGTGAAACAGGGGGCCACGCAAGGACGCGTGTCCTGTAAAGGGGGAGGATTGTGAGGGACTTACCTGTGAAAGATTCTACCTGCGGGAGAATGAAGTCGGAGGTGAAGCAGATAAGTAATGCCTCCCATCCCACATTGCCTAGGTCGTGGAAGGAAGTAACATAAATGTAATATTTGATTTCCATATAGAATAACGCGTTTTAAAGTCGTGAGGCACTGGATTCAATGGGAACTTCAAGGTTAAGCGTGCTCTAGTGGGGGTAGTACTAGGATGGGTGACCTCCTAGAAAACATCTTACCAAGCCCAAAGCAGACAATATTATATTATATGAATGCCGGTCGTTACATACTTTTACACCAACTTTTTTCTTTTGCCATCCAAACACCACCAAAATTGATAAAAATTAGTTTTCTGTTTAAGGAAGGAAGAAAGAGAAATTTAATAAAAGTTAAAAGTTTTGCGTTTAAGGAAGAAAGAGAAATTTAGTAAAAGTTAAATCCCCCCCTCTTTTTTTGGGTAAGAGTAGGTAAACTAAACAACCCTGTTGACTGCTTGTTTGGTGCACCAAATTTTGGTAAAAAAATTTAAAAAATAAATTTTAAATTATTGGTGATTGGTATATTCTTAAAAAATATAAAAAATTGATAAAAGTCGAAGAAAGTTAGTAAAAGTTAGTGTAGAGAAAGTTGGTGGTTGGCAGAAGAGAAAAAAGGAGAGTGAAGCAACAAACAGCAATAGTGTTATTGTGGCTACAACGAGTTGGTAAGATAGGGAGAGCAAGGTGGCAAGTTGCGACGTGGTCGCTTTAGCGAAGAGATAAAACAAGGGATGTCAAATATACTTGTACCCGGTGGGTACCCGTTTCACCCATCCCGTTCGGAGAGGGTATGGAGATGTTAATAGCGGGGACGGGGATGGATATGGAGATTAGAAATGTTACCCGAACGGGTATGGGGACGGGTATAATAGTCCCCACCCCGCCTCGTACCCGTTTAAATATTTATTTGTTAATTTTATTGGCGTGATGGCTCCTTTGGAAGTTCCACATCGGTTTCTCACAAAGAATTGAAGGCCTTGTAAGGTTATAAATAAATGCCACTTCCTCTTTGGTTAAGTGTACCAGTCGAAGTCAAAGATTTATATATATTTTTTAATTTTATTTAATATATATATGTAATATATATTTTTATTTATAATAATTTTAAATATTTATTTTATACATATAATATATAATTTGTAATGGTTAATTGGCGGGTAAACAGGAACGGAGACGGAGACGGGAAATTCATTATCTCGTAAGGATGAGTATGGGGAAAATTTTTTTCCTCGAAACAGGGATGAGAACAGGAACGGGTAAGGGTATTGCTAAACGGGGACGTGGAAGATCATACGCGCCCCATACCCACCCCGTTGACATCCCTAGATAAGACAGAGATGGAATAGATGAGTGAAAGAAAAAATTAGGGTCCAAAAATGGTATTAGCCTACACTTAAAAGGTTTTATTTTCAAATTATTTTAATTTTTTTTTTTTTGTTTCTTAAATTACTCACTCATCATCTGCTTTCAATTTTACAACCCCTTCATCTAAATTGGAATAGTTTATAATTAATTTAAGTTAGTTTAGGTTTTAGGAACACCTACTAATATAGAAGGAATTAAACATTATACAAGCTTATGACTCAACACTTGATTTTATCTTGTAACGAATGCACTTATGAAAGTTCAAGTATCGAGTAATTAATAGTCTTCTAATATTAGGTACTCTATTAGTATAAATATGCATTAACTACTTTATACATAATTTTTAAACCCGTCAAAGTATTTAACTTTAATCTCAAACTCACTTCCAATTCATACTTCTAAATAAGTTTTATTAGAATTTCGCCATGTCAAGTATCTTCATATGTCGGTTCCATACATAGTCCTACTGCCCCCAAAAAAATGTGGATAAACAATCCCTACTGAGTATTTTCATTCACCCAAAAAATGTAGGCCTGAAGGACGCATATTGGGCAAGCAATTTTTAGTAGCCCAAAACTATTCTTCCGATCATGCAGCCCTACAAACATTGGTGTGGGAAGAGTAATAGAGCATACAAATAATTATGTGAGATACCCTGATGTCATAGTTGCATATTTCATCTTAAATCTCGTCTTCTATAATGCTGGCAAACTTTGGTGTGTATATATGCATATACTACGAGTGGTAGAGAGGTCCAGGAATTTCTGAAATATGAAACCTGAATTTAAGATTCACAAGTTTAAAATAACTTCAGAAAAATTAATTATCTGGGGATTAAATTTTGAGAGCCTCGGCTGATTTTGTCGCTGTGGATCTTGGGTACCCATTGGCAATTGACCTCGTCCAATTAGCTGTGGGTACACAACCTCATTTTTGACCAACTCCAGATCCTTTGTTGTGGCCCATATATATATATATATATATGAAATCAACCCACATCCATGCTTGGTCTGGACTTCATCAGAATAATGGTTGATTCAGAAATTTGATTAACTAGAATATTGAGCGCAAAGTAAAATTTTTCTGTTTAAGTTTCAATCACAAAAATTCGCAAATTTACAAAATGTTAATAACATTAATTTTAAATTTTTAGAGAGGACATTAAAGGTGATCATGGGTTAAGAGGCCTGGTTGATCTGACCATCCCGACATATTATTTGAGCGGATTTGGACAAAAATACGTTACTTTTTAGGGCCCAACTTGAATTTATGTAAACAAGCCCGATTGAGCCTAATTCAACATTATTTTAAAATAATTATATATTTTTTATATATAATGTTTTAATTATATATATATATATATATATATATATATATAACATATATTATAAATATTTATTTTTATTTATTAGCTTTTATATTTTTTATTAATCTCGGTTCATTGGTAGACTAAGAATTTTATTTTTATTTCAAGGCCAAGCTAGATACCCATATTTTAGGGTGCGAAGTACCGAGCTAATTTAGATGTAAATAAAGGTTAAAAGCTCTACTATCTTTATTTGGATTTGACTTGAGCCCGCCGTTGATTACCTCTAATCAAAACTCTAATAATAGCCATGAATATGTAATAATATTTTCTGTAATACTACAGAAAATTATTTTTTTCCCTGTTAATTTACCAATATATAGTAATTTGCCCAATCCTAATGATAAAATGCCAACGGTTCTGTTGTTAATAAGATGAGCAATACAATGCTTGATAGAAAAGAGTAATTTTGTATGAATTAATTGACACGTACAGGGCCTTATGGTACATGCATGCCAAGCATGCAAACATATATGTTATATGGCATATAAGAGTAGAATTAAAGGAGCTACACCAGCAGCCAAACACCCCTCAATTCCACAGCTAAATTGTCAGATAAGGGGGTATACATATATATGTAAATATGGATGATGAATGACAATAGAAGTCCACACTGAATAATATAGCGTGGCAGTGGCTGATATTGCTTGTCATGTCTAGCATATATATATATATATATAAGCCCTTATGGTTCAAGAGATATGATCTATTTGTCCCCCCATTGGTTGTTGCTTTGTGGAGTTGGACATACAATTCCAAAGACTACTCCCACATTATAAGCTAAGATAGGAATTTGAACAACCGACCTTTGGGTTGTAGGGTACCCTCCAGGGTGTGGGCTGGGCAATGACAGATCATGGCAAAGCAGCTGGTGGGGTACGATGGAAATTTCACCTAACTCATTCATCATCTCCCCTTGAATGTTGAACTGTGATCCAGTTGTCGAATTAATAAATTCTGGTAAAATTCACCAATTGTATTAATCAAATCAAATAAAATTTAATTTTTAAGCGATTAGGCCACATAAGTAATTAATTTAAACATTTTTTAATAAATACTATGGTAACAATCTCAACTTTATACTTTTAAAAAAAATTAAAGTTAACCACCTTCTCCCCCACTTTGGAATTGTGTGACATGGAATTGCAGCCATGTGATAGCACACTGCCCAGTGAGCTCTGGGGAGAAGGAAGGGTTTGAAAGGGATCAGGTGCAGTCAAACCATTGGGAATCTATGGGTATGCATGGAAGTTAGTGTGGAGGGAAAGGTGATACATACATATATATATATATATATATATATGTATGTATGTATGTATGTTCTTTGTTAATTAGTGGGGAGGGAGGGGGTGCCCTACCATTACCTTCCCACATCAGAAATATTTTAAGGCACCAACCATAATCATGTATGGTACTACCACCCTCTTCTGCAGTTTCTGCTCCTTTCCTTGCCTTCATATTTGGGTGTAATTTCCCCCCACTGACAGTCCTTTTGGGATTTATCGCAGTTCTAACATTAACTTGTATACCTACCCCATCTGTGCTTTCATTTAGGGGGCTCCTCTTAATTAATGTTCTGCTCTGACCATAACTTTAAAATAAACATAATAATAATAAATATATAAATTAATTAATTAGTTTGGACAAATAATTTTGGCATGTTTTCTTTATATCGTTAATTTGGTGGTCTCATCACCTACTAATTGGAAAATAATCTCTAATAGAATAAGTTTCTTTTAAAAAATAAAAAATAAAAAATTATTGTGGTATTTTTAAAGACATGGGCAAAGATTCTGACAAAGAATTAAGATACAGCTACCTTTTTTTTTTTTTTTTTTTAATTCTAGCTTCTTATCTGAACTGGGTATGGGGCAAATGGAGAAAAAGAAAATGAATTTGAGGTGGTTGGTTGGAAGAGTGATCTCAATTTCCAATGATGGGGCGGAAGGACATGCTTCCTACCTTCCATGGTTGTAGTTTTAATTTAAGCACGCACTACGCTAGCTGATTTTGCTTGTATATATATACGTATGTATAGATATATACATACATTTGACGATGCTGTGCTTTCTGAGTTTGCAGTTTTGCATGCATGTGGTCCTCTCTCTTATCTTGGGGCCGCGTGGGGTGCGACCGATCGTGGGGGCATGCATGCCAGTCCAATCTCTTATTTACCGATCGTGTGATTTATGGGTCTTTTTGAACTAAAAGACCAAGGTTATTGTGGTTATTTATTTGTTATTCTTGTCCTATTTTTACAATTTATTTATTTATTTATTTTTACTTATTTTTATTTCAATTCTCATTCTTATTTTCATCTCACTCCCATTTCCATCGACAACCCAACGGGTCGTTGACCTATTAGCATTAATTTGCCCTGTTGTGTGATCTGAGTTGTATATTTGGATGAGGTCCATAATAAAATTTACGTAAATGAATGACTCAAATTCAATAATCGTGCAATAGTAGTTGTGCTTAACTTTCACCACGTACCATTAATTCTTAAAACACTGTCAGTTGATTTTGTAGCTGATATTAATTGTAAATGAGGTAAAGGAATAGAGTCTTGAGTCCCATAAATAAAGTTCGAGAATTACACAATTAATACAACCAATGGCGTTGCATGTCCCACAATTCCCTGTGGAATGAAACCTTTTCTGATAGCAATCTTAATCAAGTGACAGAGGTTGCACCGATATTATTGTATCAGACCATCGTCGAAATCAAACGAATGGAGGATGACTCGTGGTTGGGTGGTAAAAAAAAAAAAACCATACACTTGCATAGGGTAATAAAATTCACATTTTACCATGTATCCTACAGCTGTCACTTGCAGAAATGTTCATAAAACATATATATGTATTAATTTAGGGTCAACATGTACCAACTAAATGCTTGGTTTTATTGTTTAGATGCCAAGCTCCAACATGATGAAGATTATGAAATTAAGAGAAGTAAGGAAACTTCAAATGCTCAAATGTTTTCAAGATAGGAAGGGGTTCCCTGCGATGAAATACTTTTTCAGTCGTCTCCTCAATCACATACACATATCACTTAATTATTTTTTTTTTTTTTTTGAGGCCTGAAGTTAATGATGAATGAACCTCCAATAACCTTGAGAAAAGTTAAACTAGTGACAAGTGAAAAACAAATTCAAGATTTTACCAGTTGAACTAATTCTCAGAATTACATATCACTTACTTAAATATTTAGATATTTAGTGAATTGAGCAGGTTGAATCCACAATTTGACTTCAAAACTAATCAGCATAATTATTGTAAAAAAAATTAAAATAATATAAATTATATTAATTAAAAAATAAGCCAATTAATTGCATTTTGTACTATTTTTTATTAATTAATAAAAATTATTTGTGCACTATTATTAATTACAACACAAAAGTGAAGTTTAAGATACATTAACATGCGATCAAAATATATTCAAGTCAGGATTATTAAAATCTTAACTAGCCATGCTAGCTTCAAGTTTTAATTATTTGTCTGTCGGCCGTGCATTTTGAATTTTGTTATTCAGATACCGTGTGTGTGTGTATATATTATTATATAAATGTGATCGGTCCAGAATCGAAAACGGTAGGTAAAACACACATAATGCAAACCAAACCTGTATTAGGACGTTACTCGTAATACCAAGAAAAATATGCATACTTTAAATGCAATCTCTCTTTAAAGATGAAATGTACCAAGGGTCTGTGCTATGGTACGTGTATGTATGGTTTCCAATTTGACAATGAATGGACATAGATTTTTCACCTGTGTTCAAGGCTTTTGCTCGTTTGGTCGGTTTTGGTCTTGTCAGGACGACGACCATAGGTCTGCTTTGATCGTCTATTTTGTTTGTCTCTGCTCTGCTTGTTAATGCTTCATTCTCCAAGCAACATATGTTCACACTATGATCATAACCATCCATGCTGCGCTCTCTCTCTCTCTCTCTCTCTCTCTCTCTATGATTTAATCAACAGGTTATTACTCATATACACGACAGATATACCCATTATTAATGTAGATGGATTGTTATGACAAAAGAATTTCGGAGCAACCAAGCTCCATTTGAACCTTCAAATTTTTTTTTTTTAAATTCAAAAAACACTTCAAAAGTTTCTAATTTTTTTAATTAAATTTCGTCACGAATTATTTTTTACATCAATTTTTAATTTTTTTTCTTAATTTTTAAAACTGCAAACACCACCATAATAATGATAATGCTAAACATAACTACTTGCAAGTGCTGTATATTCATGCATACAATCATTTTTTTTTTCTTTTGTTTTTTTTGAGTCTCAAAATGTATACATTCATCCAATCTGCAGCCAACATTTTAATTAATTAATTAATTAATTAACATCCAGCTTTCTGACTCAAAACTTGACTTCATTGAACTATATATATATATATATATCTTGGGAACAAAGAACTTAGCTCAGTTTTAGTCTAAAATTTGATCATATAAGAACCTATATAGTGATTGCCATTCATATTTAGGATGCGTTTAGAGTGATAAAAAGTGAGATAAATCGTGAGTTCGTAATTCGTACAATAAAATAAAAAGTAAATAATTTTAGAATTTTTCAGTATTTTTTACTGTTTTTCAGAATTTTATATCACTCCAAGCAAAACGTTAATTAGATTTTTTTTTATTATATAGTAAGGAGATTGAACTATGTACAGATTCACTCGGATAATTTTCTTTTGGCTTGGAAAGCAAGCTAGCTAGCTCTGCTCTTCATCACCAGCTAGCTTTTGAGTCACACATACCCAGTTGTGCCTTTAAACACTGGCTTGCTAGCTCGACCCAATACCATGTGATATGTGAGTCAGATTTGTGTTCCTTGAGATTTTTTAATTTAAACTACAATTCCACAACCACTTCTCAGCTATTAACCCATGATTAGGCTTTGAATTGGTGTTTTAATTAGCATAATTGTGTATATTTAATTAAATTTAAAAACTAATTATATTGTTTCGAATAGATAAATTCATTTCATCTTGTTTCCCCAGCGCCCCCCCCCCCCCCGGGGGATATATTTTAGGATAAAACGTTTCACTTGCCTTGCACAATTTGGCAACGAGTGAAGGAGAATTACTAGGGAACTTGGGAAATTATTAAGGTACTGTTTGATGTATTAAAAAATAAAAAAATTCTTTGAAAAATTATAAAAATTTTTAAAAATTATTCACTTATTATCTTCACTGCATGAATTATCACAATTTGTCTCACTTTATCTCATTTTATTTTATTTTTTATCACTTCAAACACACCATGAGAAAAAAAGTGTGGTCCAAACCGAGCTAAAAAAAGTATTGCTTTTGGAGAGAACAAAAAAAAAAAAAAAGAAAAAGAAAAAGAAAAAGTCAAAAGTAGCCACTGTCAAAAATGATTCCAACTTGGTGGATGAAAAATGTTTTGGATGACCGAGCAAAGTAGTTCTAACCAGGTGAAAGAAAAGTGTTCTGGATAACCACTGGCCAACGTTGTTCCAACCAGTTTGGGACTTTGGAAGTATTTAATTGGTAAAAGTTTATCCCAAAAATACAGTAAAAATATAAAGATTTGATATAAAAATAATATATAATAAATTTTGATTGAAATAAAATACAAAAAATTGATAAAAATTAGTGAATTTTGATTAATTTTGACCAAGCAAACATCTCATTTCCTTTATTTTTCTTGTTCTTTCCTAGCCACCTCTCTCTAAAACCCTAGTTCTTAGATTTTTCTTCTATGATTGTTTTTAGTTCTCTCTTTTGCCAAGAACCCAATAAGATGGTATATGATTCAAAGTTTAATGATTCAATTGAGGTAATTCTGATGGGTTTTAAATGTTCCAACTATTTGAATGGTTTTATATGAATGATTTTTACTGGTTTTATTTTAAAACTTTCGGAAAATCCTTTATTCATTGTTAACAAATTTTGATTTGGTACGGTAAATGCTTGTAAATCTTGATCTTCTTCTAAATATATGTTGGAGTTCTGTATATTTTCTGATTAGCTATTTATAAGACTTTGATTTGGTATACGTAAGATGTATTTAGAGTGATAAAAAATAAGATACAGTAAGATAAATTGTGAGTTCATAATTTATGCAGTAAAATATATAGTGAATAATTTTTAGAGACTTTCAAAAATTTATAATAAATCAAACAAAACCTTAATACTTAAATGTCTGTGTTTTTTGACGTAATGTTTAAATGTTTATAAAATTATTCGATTCTATTGTTAAAATAGTCTATCATCGTTAAATTGAACCTGAGTTATTAAAACCTCAAGTTTGATTATGAAAAAATTGATTAATGCACATTCAAAATTCAACGTTATTTTTTTTTTATCATTTATTTACGTTAAATTTACTTTCTATTTTAATTATCTGCCTAAATTGAAAACTCGAAAACAATTAATGGGATTCTATATAGGGATAATTTTGACACAAGTGAGACCTCCACCAAAAGAATTCGGGTAATCACCATTTTTTTAATTTCATACCAAAGGATTTAGAAATTAATATTGTTTTTTGATGACGAGGTCCTGTTGAATAAATTTTAATTTTTTATTTTGTAAAAATTAATTTTTATAGAAAATGACTTTTTTAAAAAATCGTTACTGATGCGATAGAAAAAAATTATCTTTTTATACATTTGATAAAAATAATAAATTTTAGTATAAAAATTACAATTTTTGGTGCAAAAGTGTGTTTGATAATAATAAAAATTAACTTTTTTATTTTGTAAAATCTTCTGATTCGTGAAAATTAATTTTTAATGCATTTTACAAAATTAACGACAAACAAACTAATTTTGCAAAAAAAAAAAAAAAAAACCACCAATTTTTGGGTCTTCGCCAGACGTGCCACAGCTTGCGCGTTCTCTCTCTCTCTCTCTCTCTCTCTCTCTCTCTCTGCGTGGGTTAAGTTAAAGCAACAGCTAGATGTTTAACTGTTTTAATAATTTTTAATTTTTTTTAAGTTGGTAGTTGAAATTTTTTAGTGTATTTAATAACAAATAATAATTTTTAATAATTTTTTAGTGTTTAGTAAAATTTTTCATAATTTTTGATAATTTTTAAATAAAATTTAATAATTTTTTTGTGTATTTAATAAAAATTTTGATAACTTTTAAATTAAAAAATTATTATACCAGTGGTATAATTAATAATTTATTAAACATTTAAGAAAAAAATTAATAGTTTTATTTTATTTTATTTTTTTCCGGCTAAAAGCTGAGCTTCCTTGCCACCAGAAAGATTTTCCGAGCTGGATAAACACTGACTAATGACGATAAAATAATCCTATCCAACACGCGCGCGCGCGCACGTTATCCAACAACACGCACACGCGCGCACACGGAAATGCTAATCATAGTAACTAAATTGATAAAATTTTAAAATTAACAAAGTCTTAATTTTAGGAACACGTTTTTAGTTTCTTATAATCCATAAAAATCATAGTTCTGTTTGGTATAGCCAAAAAAAAATTAAAAGTCACCAAAATCTACCAAAATTTATTAATTTATTCTAATTAAATTTTACTACATATTATTTTACATCAATTTTATACTTCTATTATATTTTTTTAACCAAACACCTCTTATATTAATACGTGAGAAATTATGAATTTTGTATATTTATTATATTTTTTTCAACCAAACACTCCTTATATTAATATGTGAGAAATCATGGGTGTTTTGACAAGTGGTTAGCTCTAGGTTGCGCCAAGTTATGATTATAGGCAGATTGAATGGATTCAAACGTAAACCGTATAAAAAAGGTACCAAATTTAAATATATATATATATATATATATATATATATGCGTGTATAGATATTTAGATATATATTTAATTATTTTAAATTCATCTTCTCATTCTTATTTTAATTTTAAATAATTTTGCTTAAATTTTATCTTAATTTGTAAAAATAATATCTCGTAACACATCTAATAAAAAATCTCAAAATTAAATATATATATATTTAATTATTTTAATTTTATCTTTCCATTAACTTAAATATTTATCTTAATCTCAAATATTTTTAAAATTTATCTTAATTAATAAAAAATAATATCTCGTAGGAGTCTAGCAAGTACAAAACCGGTGTATAAAAATTTTTTTAACCCTAAATTTTTTTTCGCCTTATGAGTTTGATGCCGCTTTGCAGGCAGAGTTGGGCGTTTACGCGCATTCAAACTAGAATGTGGGTAGTGTCGTAACTAAGGATCCGTTTGGCGCGAGAGAGGGGGAAAAAAAAAAAAAACTAGTAAAAATTTTTTGAAAATATCTAAAATTCTATAATATAAGGGGTGTTTGGAGTGTTAAAAAAATAAAAAAAAATCAAAAATTAGTGTTGATATGATGTAAAAGTAACACGCGATGAAATTTAATTGAAGGAATTTGAAAACTCTTAAAATTTTTTAGAATTTTTTGGAAAACTTTGGGGCTCCAAACAGTCTCATATTTTATACTTCTTGTACTTTGTAAAATTTCTACAAATTTATATAAATCCATATATCCCAATAAATTTTTACAAAATCTATTAAATTTTTTATAAATTTTAATAACATTTCACAAATCTCAATAACTTTTTTATAAATTCCAAAAACTTTTTAACAACTTTCAATGAATTCTGACATAAAACCGTTCTGACGGAACTAAAAAAATCATTCGAACGGTTTCTCTCTAAAAAACTGATGCAAAAGTCAAAAAATTTCACTATTTATCTCTGAAAAACGTAATTTGTCGGTTATACACCAAATACTAAAAAATTTTTTAAATCATATTTTTTACTATTTTTTATTATTTTTTTATCAAACGGACCCTAAATAAAAAAAAAAAATGATACTTACCACGTGCCATACACTTCGGTTGACTAGTAATTCCCATTCTCAATGTTCTAAACAGTAAACACGAAAGAACATGGAGGAGAAACCCTGCGAGCCGTTTCGTCTCCCGTAGTCTCCGATCGACCCTTTATTATTTTTCTATTAGGTAATCAAAATTTTACAGGTTCGCTTAACTCTTAAATCTAACAATATTGAATTTGCTTTAAATATTCTCTCAATTTAAAATTTTAAATTAAATAATTTTAAAAATTACATTAATTAAGTAATTCTGCATTTTAAATTTTTAATCACCATACCCATTTAAAGTGATAATCAAATACATACATTGTGTAGGTATCCTCTAAAATGTATATAAAATATTAGAAACTACTACTACTTTCACCAAAATTTGATCAAAATAAAATTATGATAATTAGTTTTTTTATTAACACAAATTAATAAATATCCCATTGAATGTGAGTCGGTCTCGTAGTCAATTACCGGGGAATCGTAAGTCCTTTGGAAGACTTAATTCTTAATGATTTATTGTTAAGAATATATTTTCACTAGTATATTTTTCTATCAACTACCCTGCTCTTTTGGAATTTGTGCTATGCTAAGAATATTAAAGGTGTGTTTGGAATAATAAAAAGTAGATGAAATAAGATAAAATATGATTTGAAAAACTTCTTACGTTTGGTGCACACAGTTCAAACTACGTTTTTTTTAAGATAAATAGTAAGATTCCTGTTCCAACGGATTGGATTTCCGTTGGGCTGATTCAAATTTTTGTATCAGTCATCATTTCTTTGCACTACAATCCGTCGAAACGGTTTTTACAATCTATCGGAACAGTTTCTACAACCCAATAAAAAATAATCAAAGTGAATGTCATTCAATAGTTTAGAAGTCTATGGTGAGATGGAGAAAAAAATTTTACTATTTGACTAACTGAATTCTAGTTATCAACTTTTTTTTTAAAAGGTATTAAACTTTTTTGAATTTCGAGAAGGTAAGAATGTACAAAATGTAATAGAGATTTTCATAAGTTTTAGAGATTTTCACTAAATTTTTGTACACCAAACGGAACCTAAATTCTTTTACTTTAACAATTTTTATCACCATTGGACAATTCCACAGGTGGTTGGAGGGATAAAAAGTTATAAAATTTGATAAAAATTCAGGGTTCGTAATTCGTACAACGAAATAAAAAAAAGAATAACTTTCAAAAATTTTTAGTATTTTTCAGTGCTTTTAAAACTTCAAATGTATTGTGATATATGATTCATATTCAGACTAAAAAATTACAAAGAGACAAGAAGTTTCCAAAACGGAACGCAGCGGAGTATATTGAGCAGATCGTTAGGCTCGCTTACGTAACGGAATGGAGTGGAGTGTAAGAACTCCTTCGCAGGGGTACACGTGTTATTGCGGGAGGCTATGCTCACCGCGATATGGTAAGAGTATTTTAGTTTTATTGACAAGGATAGAGTTTTTTAATATATATATATATGCGTTTTGTACTATGTAACCCTATAAGAGATTTTATAGTTAATATAAAAAAAAAAAATTCCAGCCTTTATGGACATAAGTAATTTGAATGAATCACGTTAAATCTTGCGTTGATTTCTTACTTTCTTGTTACTTTTTTCATTCATATTCACACTACAAAACGGAACCCTGCTCTTGTTAAAACAGTGATATCTTTGTTGGATGTTAGATTCATAGACCTGAATAAGCCTTGCTTGGAGGAAGAAAAAAATATCAATTTTTGGGGAAAGTTATCAATTTATTAAGATGACAAGAAGCCAATCGTCAGCTACTAGCTAATCGACTGACTTACTTGGGCTACCTTTTCCACTGGGTATCCCCTCTCCTCTGACCTACAGCTGGCTTGCTTTTTTGCCTTACTATGAGTGCTCGCTTCCTCTAGGGTATCTATACACAGACTAAAATCCGTTTTTGAGCAACCACTTCTTGGAACTTTTTGGTCAGTGCCTACTCCGATGCCTGGATCTTCCAAAGACTAATCTAAGGCTAGCCAACATTTCAGAACTTCCTCAACAAGGCCGATCTTTAACCAAAAGATGGCATGTTCATGTCCTTTTTGAGACCGGAATGGCATAAGTGCAAAATATTAACTTTTGTTGAGTTTCCGAGAAGTATAATGATCATTTCATTTTAATTTAATTCAAAAATTACAAAAATTTTTACTAAATATCTAAAAATTTGTATTTCTTTTACTAAACACTTAAAAGTTATCAAAATTACTAAAAATTTTTATTTTTTTATCAAACACACAAAATGTTTCATCTACTAATTTTTGCCAAAAAATTATTAGAAATTACTAAAAATTTAACTTCAAACTACACGCTAAGATTTTCGTTGATTATGCTTTTTATGTAGGGATTAAGAGTCGGTCTTATTTTTTAAGGATTCCATTAATATGTAAAGTTATTATTTATTTGTCATTCTTTGAGGGGTGTCAAATAATATTTGAACCTAGGTTCAAGGTTAAAGTCAGTGGATGCAGGCAAATAAATAATACCTTTGGATGTTTGTGGGATCCTTTGAGGATAGGATCATTTCCTAACCCTCATATGTTATATTTAGTTAGTATTTGATCAGGATATTTAAATTAAAAAATTTTGTATTTATAAAATTGTAAGTTTCTAATCTAATTTAGTATTTAAAAATTTTACAAACAAGAAATTCTTTGGTATGCTATTATTAATTTATTATATTTTTTAAAAAATAATAATTTAACTTTTTAATTGATATTTGCGTTCAATTCTTAAATATATTTATGCATATCAAACATTTGAAAAAAAAAAGTTGTATTCTTATTTTTTGACGTTTCAAATGTTAGAATCGCACCTATTATTTTATTTCTATTATCATTGACCACTAAACATAGTGTAAGAATATTGTGTTGCTTAATTTATCAAAGAAGGGGAAAAATCCCCTAAAGCAATGTTTAGTTAATTTGACAACAAATTTTCTCAATAACAATAACAATAAGGGAGGGATGGGCTAAATGAGTGGTTGATTAAAGGTATTTATATCAATTTATTTAAACTTATATTGTTCTCTACAATAGAGAGACAAGACATTTATGGTGGAAAATAGTTTTGTGACATTTAACAAATAAATATATTTTTATTTATAATAAAGAAATTATTGAGAGGAGTCGAGTAAATTGTTGCTCTTCCATAAATTAAAATATATATTTTGTTTGTTTGTCCTCAATAATAATAGTAGTAGTTGTTATTGTTATTGTTGTTGTGGTGGTGGTGGTGGATCTTAGAGTTATCAAACTAATTTTTGATTTTTTTTTAACTTATTTCATCCTGTATGAATTTTGTTTCACCAAATTTTGATTTTTTTTTTTAATAAGCGGTAGTTTTTAAGTAAGTTAATCGCATTTATAAAATAAAAAAATTAAAAAAATTTACGTCAGGTAAAAATTCAAAAAAATTAAAATTTTCATTATTTTTTTAAATAAAATTGAATTTTTTAATTTTTTAAAGTTTCTTTTAACGAAATTATTAACACACCTAAAAATTATAACTTAAATAAAAAAAATCATATTGGATGAAAATAAACTAAAAAAATAAATAAATAAAAGTGGGTTTTGATATCCAAACCAACCCTCCTTGTCATGCTCGACTGGTCATTCAACTCAATTGGACTTTTAAGGGCCTGAAAACATTCCAATCACAAGAAAATTGTGCCTCAAATTAAAAAAAAAAAATTATAGTGTCTGTATACAATTATAAATTTGGTCTTTATGGACCCCGAATGTGAAAATAATTTCTACATTTTTCCAACATAAAGCCGAGTTGCTCTGGAAAAATCTAGTGGGCCTGACAGTCTGCTAAATTGGTCCATATTCGACTAGTCATTCAACTCATTGGGCTTTGCAACAGGGGCCCAAACACTGTCCAATCACAAGAACAACCAGTCCACTCTACACGTGGCAGCCGCCCGTCCTTCCATCTCTAAAAGTTGGGCCGTTCTCGCCACGCGCCGAATGCCAGCGTCGATTCATGTTAAAATCCCGAAAGACTGGTTGGTTGGTCGTGCCCTGAAACAAGGAGACGCTCGGTCAAAGCTGGAGTCGTCACACTACTCATGACTCTCTGACCTCACCACCGCCGACCAACACCGCCTCCGGAGCTCAAAGCCGCCGTCTTAACCACCTCAACATAACCGTTAAATTTACACACAAGCACACACACACAATATATCACATTCCCAAAAAATTTTGTTGCCACCATCCCCCCTCTCTCTCTCTCTCTCTCTCTCTCTCTCTCTAAATTGTGGATTTAGCGGTCGATACATATCCTATATCCCCTCCTCTGTTACAGAGAGAGAATAATGCAATGGAGGAGGAGGATGATCATTGTTCTTCTCTTTCTAGCCAGCTTCTCTGCCAAGAACCTGAGACTGCTTGCTTGGACGACGAAGAAGAGATAGTCGACGATGGATACACCTTCGTTAACTTGATCAATTGCGTCGCCGTTTCAGAAACGGAAGAAGACGAATACATTCAAATGTTGCTTGATAGAGAGATTGCCGCGGGATTCCAACGGCGCGACTCAGATACTTCGCATATTGTGATCGATAACTGGATCAAATGCTCTCGCTTCGACGCCATCACCTGGATTCTCAAAGTTAGTCCCATTCCCGTTGATTTTCTCAATCACATTCATGTACCTACATATATATATACACACACACACACGCAAACATATATAAAAGATATGACTGAATCGGTTTCTGTAATTCCCAGACTAGAGCGTTGTTTGGATTTCGATTTCAAACGGCTTACTTATCGGTGATTTATTTTGATCGGTTTCTTTCAAGGCGAGCCATGGATGTAAGCTTAAACAATGATTTTTTTTTTTTTTGTTTTTGGGTGGGAATTTTGTAATGTGTATTATTGGTATGAGCAGAGTGAAAAGAATTGGGCGATTCGATTGCTATCGCTGGCGTGTCTGACGTTAGCGACGAAGATGGAGGAAAGCAGAGTGCCGGCGTTGTCGGAGTTCGCGGCGGCGGAAGAACACAAATTCGAGAGCAGAGTGGTTCAGAGAATGGAGCTTTTGGTACTCAACACTTTGGAGTGGAAGATGGGTTCAGTCACCCCTTTCGCTTATCTTCGTTACTTCGTCACCAACCTTTGCAAATATCACTCCCCTCCGCCAGACAATATAATCTCTGCAACTTCGCAACTCATCTTGTGCATCACCAGAGGTAATAATGCTTTGATCCTCTCTTCTTATTTTAGTTTCATCTGCATTAATTAGACATATATATGTTGATGTTAAAAGTCATTTATAGATGTAAATTTAATGGGGCATCGGCCATCAGTCATAGCCGCGGCTGCCACAATTCTTGCATTGGATCAAACATTAACAAGACAAGCTTTTGAGCTTAAGATCAATGTCATTTCTCCTAGTGGGTTTCTCGAAATTGTGAGTCCTCACCAAGAGCTTTCTCATGTTAATAATAATTTGTGACTCCATGGACTAAATATTATATGTATGTATATACTATGATCAAAGATTTGGTGGCAATTTTTTGTTTACAGAGTGATGTTTTTCGTTGCTACAATCGAATGCAAGAACTGCAAATGGGGAAAGTGAGGATACCCAAGTGTTTAATATCCCCAGACCTGTCTCCAATCCCGTTGAGAGCCACGGATGCTTCTGAAAATTCTACTGTTACTTGTGCTCCTGGCAGTAAGAGAAAGAGACTCGCATTCGGTGGTTGTGATCAAAATGGTCGACAACAGAGGAAATAAGTACTATTAGTGTTTTAAATTTTCTTTTTCTTCTCCTCCTTTTCCAAGGGGTATTGTGATTACGAAGCTGATTGGGTGTCTCATCAGCAAACAAGAAAAGAAAGGCAAAAGAAGCAGAGGAGAGGAGGGAAAAGAGAAGGAAAGGAAAAGCTTTTGAGCTAATTTACATGAAAAGCTCACCTCAAAGGGAAAAAGGATGCGCCCAAGATGGGACTTGAAAGCTGCACACAAACAGCCATTCTTAGTTTTGGTAAAACTTGTTCAATTTGTTTTATTTCTTCCAAATCTTTTTTACTTTTTTTTTTTCCTTTCTTTTATCTTTTTGGTGTCATAAGGTCCTTTTGCAACCCTTGACTTTTTGATGATGGGTGTGACTGGGGATGCTTTATTGTGTTCAAGCAGTGAGGGGTCTGTTAGAAGAGGGAGAGGGCTGGGGGGAGCTGGGAAGCTGCTGCTGCTGGTGTGTGTTTGTGTGTGTGATTTGATGCATCTGTGTTGCATGTTGTTGGGCCATCATAAACCCAGAAAAAGAAAAAAAAAAAAGTTTGTAAAGGTGAATGTGATTGGATTTGTTTGAATGTTTGGGGGATTTTTTTTTTTTTAGTGGGCCCTCCTCTTTTTCCTTCGAAGAACTGAAGCTTTTGGTCTCGTGTTGAAGGTTCATTCAAGCCAAGGAATTTGTGGTGTCAATAGAAA
Source organism: Vitellaria paradoxa (assembly GCA_019916065.1). Taxonomy (NCBI): domain Eukaryota; kingdom Viridiplantae; phylum Streptophyta; class Magnoliopsida; order Ericales; family Sapotaceae; genus Vitellaria; species Vitellaria paradoxa. The sequence continues at coordinate 6,757,716 of CM034239.1, forward strand.
TTTTTATGTTGATATGGATATGCATGTGTATGTATGTATGCGGGGATGGGTGGGGGTGTAATAGGATGATATTTGATGATGGGGACATATTGGGCCATGTGCCATAAAATTATTAGTTATTATTATAAAATTTGAGATATATTAATTAGGTATTGAATGTCTGAATTGATAATTATATTAAAATAAAGTTAATCGTCGAAAAATTATCCTATGACTATTATTAAAAGATGACTATAATATTAAGATTCAAATAACGCATTGTGGGGATAAGTTGGGAAGAATAACTTCTATCATATGGATCATATTTAATACTCAAAGCTAAAGTTGACCACTTGAGGTTTACTTGTCTTTTTAGGATGGATTGTAGTACTAGGAGACCATCAGATAATTTAAGGGATAAAGCTCATCTACCGGAGTTATCGTGGATTAAAGTCTCGTTAGATGGGATAAAATTTTTGAATTATTATAAAATGTAATGTTAAATGTTAAAGAAATAAAAAAAAAATTACAACATTCTGTCCAATTGCTAGTCCTCAATTGTGAATAATTGGTGGGATATTATTATTATTATTATTATTATTATTATATCTCTGTCGCACAGCTCATTAAAATAGTCTCAGATCACCACAAAATGAGGCATGAAGAACTATTTGAAAGTAATAGCAATTTTTAGTAAAAATTGTGTGCTTAGTAAAAATTTATATAAATTAAAAAAAGATAAAAAAAATTAATAATTTTGTGTGTGATTAATTTTGTTTAACAAATTTTGGTAGAGAAAATTGAAAGATGATATATATATTTTTTTTAAAGTGTTACCAAACGCACCCTTGCATCATACTCTGTTTGATTCTCGAGAAAGGCAAGGGAAAATGTGGGTTTCCCGCAAGAGTTCGGTAGTCTACTTCTAACTTACATCATCTTAGCTGCAGATCAAGTTACGGGCAAGCTCAGGTCAAATTCCTTAACAGTGACTTGTTTGGCATTTTCACAAACTCTACACAACAGAGCGCGCGGGCAGGGGCGTTTAGTGTGAAAAAAAATAATAAAAAAATCAGATTTAAGTAATTTTTTAATATTTAATGTGCAGCTACCTAATCATATTTTTTAGAGATAAATAGTGAAACTTTTTAACTTTTGTATCGCACCTTTGAAGAGAAAAATCGTCGAAACGACCTTTTTGAATCCATAGTTTTATGTCAAAATTTATTGAAAGATGTGAAAATTTTTTGTGATTTGTAGAAAAGTTATTGGAGTTTATAAAAAATTTATTAAAATTTGTAAAAAATTATTAAGACGTGTAAATATATATAAATTTATAGTTATTTTACGAAATACAAGGAGTATAAATTGTGTTAGAAAATTTTAAAAATTTTTAATTTTTCAGCTATTTTCATCGCACCAAACGGACGGAAGTGTTTGATTAATCAAAAAAATAACCAAAATATATAATAAAAATTAAAAAATTTATATAAAAATAATATATGATAAAATTTAATTAAAAAATATAAAAAATTAGTAGACTTCCATTAATTTTGATCATACTATAAACACACGCATAATATAAGCATGGTTTGCAGCACAAGGGGGAAGAGATCATTGCTGTGCCGGCAAAAACTGGAAAGTAAATGCTTGGGTTACTTTTATGTACTTTAACCGGCTTCCTGTTTGGTTCCCGAGAAAAAAGAATTGGCATCTTGTCATTGCAAGAAGCACCACGCACCCCACGGGGTGGCCGAGTGGAAGTCGGGCTCGCCTTAGAGCTTGGGCCTCTCGAGGTTCCGAGTTCGACTTTCCTACAGGGGAGTGAGTTACCGCTGTAATGGCGGGTGTCTAATGGCTTCCTCTCGGTCGTGCCGATCAGCCAGGGCTTACCTAGGCTGGTTAACTCTCCAGGGGTCTTTGCCGGCTAAGAACCTGGAGCGTGCTTCGCCTTGTGCGCACCCCAGTACGAGGTAGCGGCTGCGGACTTCCACGTACCAGAAGAAGCACCACGCACACTACAGTGATATAGGAATAGAAGCGTATTATGGGTTAGGTTAAAGCGGTAAAAGTGCGGTAAAGGGAGATAAATTATGAATTCATAAATTGTATAGTATAATAAAAAATAAATAATTTTTAAAAAATTTTAATATTTTATCTTACATCAAACGCACCTTAAACGTGTGAAGGTGTAAGACTACAACATTAAAATGCCTTCCATGGAAGGCATGTAACGCGTGCCCAAGCATTATTTTTGCCTTGGTATACGTGGTGTTTTAATGGCCCAAAAAAAAGTACAAAAAAATATATATAAATTTGATATAAAAGTGATATGTGGTAAAATTTAATTGGAAGAAAGTATAAAAAATTGATAAAAATTAATGAATTTTTGTTAATTTTGATAAACCAAATACTCCCATAATAAAGATAATATTGGGTCTTGGAATAATAATAAGAAGAAGAAATATTATGACAATTTTGATTTTATATTTAATAAAGTTTTAGACAAGCTATTTACATTTAAAATTTATAAAAATTACTTAAAAATAAAAAAATTCACATATTGACAAAAAAAAATTGCTACTTATTTCAAATAAGTTACCGTGGATTTTTTTTAAACATTTTTTTGTAATTTTTTAAATGTGAATAATATATGTAAAAGATATTAAACATAAAAAGAATTAATTTTAATGAAAACAAAAGGTCATATAAAATAAAAAGAAAATCAACTTCTTTTGAGCTACCGAACAAAGCTGCCAGAAGGGCTCAATTACTTGGATCAAGTCCAATAAATTATTCCTAATCCTTTGCAGTAGGTTGCTTGATCGACCTTTTGGTGGGTAAAAAGTTACTATAAATCGATAAAAATTACATGTTCATAATTCATGCTGCAGTGAGCCAAAAAAAATAAAATTTTGTATGAATTTATGAAAATTTATAATAAAATATTGTGCTTTAAACGGAGCCTATGACAAATAATACGTGCATAATTTATGCTTCGTTTGAATCTCTAAAAAACGTTAAAAATATTAAAAATTTTTAAAAATTATTTACTTTTTTATCTCATTACATGAATTACGAACCCATAATTTTTATTAAATTTTATCATTTTTTGTCACTCCCAACATCCCCCTTAATAGATTTCACGGTGGCCTCAAAATTCCGTAATCTTACTAAATGATTGCAGTGAAGATAGGCTCCTGGGTATGTAGGGATGTCAAAATTATCCGTACCCAATGAGTACCTGCTTCACTCACTCCGTTTGGAGAGAGTATGGAGATACTAATAACGGGTCTAAGGATTTTAACATGTTACTTAAACGGATACAGGACGGGTATAGCGGTCTCTACCCAGTTCTATATCTGTTTAAATATTTATTTGTTAATTTATATATATTTTTAATATTTATTTAATATATATATAATATATTTTGTATTTAATATATATAATATTTATAATAATTTTTAATTTTTATTATATATATAAGTTGTGTTCGGTTTGCTAAATTTTATTGAAAATCTATTAAAATCTCTAAAATTTTCTAAAAATTATTTACTTTTTATGTTACTGCATGAATTACGAATTTACAATTTATTTCACTTTTTATCATTTCAAACACACCCATAATATATAATTTAATATGCTTAGTGAATAAATGAAGACAGAGACAAGGAATCCATTACCTAATGAGGACAGATATGAGAAAAATTTTTATTCTCAAAGTGGAGTTGGGATGGAAACAGAAAAAGTATTACTAAACGGAACGAAAAAAATTATACGTATCCCATACCCACCCGTTGACAACCCTAGGGGTAGAAATGGAAAAATTTGAAGACCAAACAAGGAAACTTGGACTTGTGAGTCTCTGCCCTTTTGATTCCTGCCATCCAAACACATCCTAACATCAACCCAACACCCGCATCATTTTCAAAGTTCAAGCAACCTGTTTTACTCAAAACCTTGATGCGTACAATCAGAGAGACCTTTCGAGTCCAACCAAACTGAAATTACCGAAAAGTTGTCAATTTTGATAATACCAAATCCGTGAGAGCTCAGCCAAATCCAAGAGCAGAGATTGTCCAGCAAAAAGAGCATCAATCTGAGGGTTGAGGCAGTGTACTGAAGTAGATTTGGTAGAGTGTGACTCGATAGAATCCCAGTGTTTTTTTTTTTTTTAGTTTTTTTTTAAATCAAGCATACTGACGAGGGAGATTAAAAATTTGTGATAATCTGTGTGTACAAATAAATAAGCACACGCACGCACACACACATATGTATGTGCATGTGCGTGCACGTGCGGTTATGCAATTAAATGAAAAAGGCAATTGCTAATACACAGAATGAACACATGAATAACTTCGTGATAAGAGTAAATATTACAATAGTAAAAGATCAAATAGACATAACAAGCACCGGGAGCAAATGATACCCACATAGGCCACATCTAATCCTTGTCATACACAAAGTTGAATTAAATAAGGCTTCCTAACGTTGTGTTAGCATAATTGAAAGGAACTTTAATATTAAGCCTACAAAAATTGAATGTTTTTCAGCAATGAACCGGCAGATTTTCAGCCTAGATTTCCCCGGGCTGCAACTTCACCGTGTGAAAAATGTTATCAGTGTCAATAATTGATGCTGCCACTGTAATACAAGGGCAAAATCCTCTTCTGCCGATGAAAGCACATACAAGTCGCAAGTACCCATTTGCTTCGCCTGGATTTCATGTCGTCCCTACAGGGATCATCTTTATGGCAGCTGCGATGGGCATACCGAGGAATCCGAGAGCAACACTTGAGAACCATTGCGGCAAAGTCAGAGGGAAAGTGTTTGCAAAAGTACCTAGAAATTCAATGATAATAATTTGAAAGAGGACCGTGCAAGTGAGTACTGCCACAAAAACATAGTTATTCAGGATGCCTTTGAAGATGTCTATCTTCTCCATCTCTCTGGAGTTGATCTCATTGAAAACCTGAAGAACCAATCAGCATGCTTTTATAAGTTTCTTGAGGTTTTGGTTATGTTTGGAATTAGAAAAATTCATCATGAATTGATTTTGATTGAGACAATGCTCGTGAATATATGTTCTACATCTGATAAAATAATATTCAGGACAGAAGCAGCTATAAGTTTTCATAAACAAAAAGTTCCACATTTGGACTGAAAAGAGTGCAGTTAAAGCTGTCTATCATTCTAACATTCATCAATCAGCATCAGTGGGACTAATCAGGGGTAGAAGAAGCAATAAGAATAACAGTGGAAACCACACTGCTAAAAAAATGCAGTGGTGAATGCAAAACCAGAAGGAAATTCATCCTCGTCCGGGAAAAAAAAAAATCATCAGGAAACTACAATTTTTTTTTTTGGGGGGGGGGGGGTGTTGTACTTAGTTACTGCAAATTTTGGAAGTTACCTGGCAAAAGACAAATGTGTTAAAAATAATTGTGTTTAGAATCAGATCAGAATCCGGGCCATCGAGATGAAAGAGCTCTTTTCCTGCTGTCTGAAGATACCATATTATGATAAATTGATACAAAGACTGCCCCAAGATATTCCTCCACATAACGTTACTAATGAACTTTCCTTTCCTTCCAACAGGTGGACGCTTCATTAAGTCATCATTTGGTGGTTCGGTTGCTAGTGCAAGTGCTCCTAGTGTATCCATGATCATGTTTACCCATAGAAGCTGAACAGCAGTGAGGGGAGCACTACCTGGGAGCACAAAATAAACCCTAGGGTTGGATGGCGTTATGAGAAACTGAACGTTTAAAGAATATGACACAGACGTGATTAATTCCAGGATTGCTTACCTGTCATACACGCTGAAGAAAAGTTGACAATTAGAGCAACCACGTTGACTGTCAGCTGAAACTGGACAAATTTTTGAATGTTTATGTAAACCGAGCGTCCCCATTTGGCCACAGTTACAATTGTGGAAAAGTTGTCGTCTAAAATTATGACATCAGCACTCTCTTTAGCCACCTACAAATTGGGAACAACTTTATAAACTGTTGATTCTTGTGTAACATAAGACTGATAGACCAAAAAAGGTGGGAAAAACCTAATAAACATTTCTGTTGGTATTGTATATGCAGAATAATTCTCAGGACAACAAGATTTTGTTCTAAATTAAATAAATAAACAAAATAAAACACAGAACCAGGAATGATGAACGAAAAGAAAAGTAAAGGAAGATGACACAAGGAAAATAATAGCAAGATCAACCAGATCAATCCAACCCAACCAAAATAAACGCATTGGTTTCAGAGCTTGATTATCACCTCAGTTCCTGCAATGCCCATTGCCAGCCCAATATCTGCTTCATGAAGCGCAGGAGCATCATTTGTACCATCTCCAGTGACAGCAACAACATCTTCAAATGTTGTCCGAATATGTTTCACCAAGGCATGTTTATCCATTGGTGAAGATCGAGCCATTACCTTCAAAGAAGAAATATGAGATATTGGTTACCGGATGAATTTCTGGTCAATGGAATAATTGAAAGGATAATTTAGAACAAAATTCGGTTAACAGAATGTTTCAGCACACACACTGAATATGTTGTCTTAGAATCATTATTTCTGTTGTTATATCTTTCTTCGTTTTACAGGTTCTAAAAACCCTGGATATTGGTTTTCTCAGGAATTTCCAAGGAAAGAAACACGAGTAATTTTATCCAAAATGCAGTACTGTAAGTCATAATTTTAAGAACTGAAGACCATAAAAGATACTTCCATTGTAGTGCCAGTTTGGACTCAATAAGTGAAACATTTCCAGATTCTGCATGAAGCAGAGAGCGCATAATTTTTTCTGAAGAATTTGTTCAACAGAAAAGTCCAAAAGAACTATATGTTTGTTCATTCCCGATAGTTATGGAAGTTGCATTCTGACCTCTGCAGGCCTTTAAAATCCATTCATCCCTAAATTTGTTCCAAGAAAACCTAAATGCAGCCAGAATGATGCAATTAAAAATAATGAAGCACCTGAATTTTTGGAATAAGGTCATGCAATTCATCCTCGCTCTTCACACGAAATTCTGGGCCTTCAATGGCGATACCCTCATCAGTCAGGATACCACATTCTCTAGCGATTGCTTTTGCAGTGTTTATGTTGTCTCCTGTAACCATCCGCACAGTAATGCCAGCAGACCTACAGATTGCAACAGACTCTTTGACTCCAGGACGAACTGGATCCTTAATTCCAACAATTCCTACACAAGTCAACCTTTCAAAGGGAATGGGACTTTCAGAATGAAACTCATTTCCCATTTCATTATAAGCAAAGCATAAAGTTCGAAGAGCTTCACTTGCAAATTGTTCAATTGTATCCTCTAGATGTCTGATGGATGCCTTGTTGAGAGGAACAACCTCACCATTCAAGTCTATAACCTTGTCACATGCAGCCAAGATTATTTCAGAAGCACCCTTACAGTGTGCACGGAAACCTCCTCCAGGAAGCTCTAAAACTACACCCATCCGCTTCTTTACAGAATTGAAGGGCTCAACTTTCATAAGTTTTGATTCTTGTCGTTCTGTTTGAAAATCCCCACCAAGCAACAGACCAAATTCCAATAGAGCTGTTTCAGTGGGGGTTCCCAGAACTTCAATTTTGTTGTTTTCATTCTTAATGACCTCTCCCCCAGTGTTATTAAATATGGATTGAAGTAGCAGTCTCAATGCAAAATCAGGAATCCCGGAGCGAAAGGAAGAAGTCTCCATAGAGCTACTAACTTCCTTGATATTCCCGCAAATGCATGCTTTGACAACAGTCATGTGGTTAGTAGTTAGTGTCCCAGTCTTGTCACTACAGATAGTCGTGGCCGAACCCATAGTCTCACAAGCGGCCAGATGGCGAACAAGTGCTTTGTCATTCATCATCTTCTTCATGGCAAAAGCAAGGCTAAGCGTCACAGCTAACGGAAGTCCCTCAGGAACAGCAACCACAACAATTGTAACAGCGATAGCAAAGTATTCCAGTAATTCCAAGGCTTCGTCCCCCGACCAACTCCACTGAGATCCTTCATGCAGCTTACGGATAAACAATCCTTGCACCAAAACAGAAAACGTAATAACAGCAAAAAACAGACCTATTTTGCCAATAAAGGTTGCCACTCCATTCAGTTTAACCTGCAATGGGGTCTCATCATCTCCTCCTTCACTGAGTGTAGCCATTAGTTTTCCCCATTGGGTTCTCATCCCAACAGTCGTAACAAGCATTTTACACGACCCATCCTGAACTTTAGTTCCAGACAAGAGAAAAGGATTCAGAGCTGCCACATTAACTGGCTCACTCTCTCCTGTTAAACTAGATTCATTTATTAACAAAGAAAATCCTGAAATGAATAGTCCATCAGCTGGGACCTGATCTCCAATGGCAAGATGGACAATATCACCAGGAAGTAAATCGTAAATTGAGATCTTTTGCCTGTATCCATTTCTAGTAACCTGAACTGCAATCTTCTTCTTCTCCTTGTCCAAATCCTTGAACTGTAAAGATTGCTTATAATCACTTGTAGCAGTTACAAATACAACCAACAAGATGCTTGCAACAATTCCAAGTCCATCGTGGGCACCCTTTGGCCATCCTTCCATTGTTATGCCAACAATTAGAGATATAAAGGCACAAACAGCAAGTATCATGAGGGTCGTATCCTGAAGGGCTTCCCAGACAAAAACCCAGAAACCCTTGGGTGGGGTTTCCGTAAATTTATTAATCCCATAAATTTCTCTTCGCCGGTTCATTGAATCCCGAGAAGTAGAAATACCACTGGTGATTGACGTCGAGAGCATGTCTGCAACACCCTCAACCCCACCATGATCTCGTAGCTTCATAATTTTACGGCCTTCCACAATGGACCCTAACTCATCAGCACAAATTTGAAAACCTGCAGCTTTGACTTCCTCTGGTACAGTGTAAGTTATAGCTGGAAGAATTTCACAAAAATCAAGCTGTGAAGGGGAAAGAAAAAAATAATAATAAAGAAAATAAAGAATGCTATAGTATTCCAAATTTCATGTTATACTACATTTTAAAGATCTGTACCATGGATGAACTGGAGGGCAGCTTGTGAAACCAATACTGCAACTCTGAATTTTTCCTACGGCATTGAGGAAACAGACAAATAAGAGATACTGAGACTGAATGAAAATTTTTCTTCTTGTTTTTAAGGAGATCAGGGTTCTCTTAGAAAATGTTATCCATGTAGGTTCATGCCAAGATAGCTGGGGGTATGCTGTATTTAGCGAGTACATCCAATAATTAATTTTTTGTACTTATGTTTGGGTTAAGAGAGAAGTTTGGAAATCATAAAAATCCAACATCTGTTGATTTCCCTAATTGTATGGATATAAAATTTTTCGGTTTACATATAAAAATTGGAAAGTAGTGGGAATTTTAAGATCAACAATAAATCAAGATTGAAGTGATTTATACAAATGTCAGCCAGAGACAGAAAGAGCACCAAGAGAAAGATATATATGTAACTATAAAATTTAGGACACCAGTATCAAGAGAAGCTGGGATTTCTTTGGGGCTCAAATGTCCGAGCAACCAAAGTAGGTAGGGATGGGAACGGGGCATATCGGAGGCGGATGTAGTATTATCTAAATCCAAACTTCAAATCCTCCGCTACCTCCAAATTTGCCCCGAACTCTAAACAAATATTTTCTTGGACCTCCATCCCCGCTCCAAATGGAGAACGGATATATTCACGGATATCCAAAACACCAAACTATTTGTTCACCTTCGAGTCTGTTCTTAAGTTGTATGTAACCTATTATTACCAAATAATTCATCTCTAAAATCAAAATAATACATAATAACATATTTTGTAAATAATGTAATATATTTTAATAATCTAGAGTCCCAAATGATAGACATTATAAAATTTTAAATTTACCTCTTTAAGTTTTCTTGATTTTTGCGTATGAAAGAAATAAATTAAACTTTTAAAACTTCAATTTGCACAAAAGTATGAAAAAAAATTAAATTTATAATATCTTTCCCAAACACACCCTAATTAATATAAAATGATGACAATTTTTGTTTTAAATTTATTTATCAATATTCATTTTAATGATAATAATAGTGAAGTTCAATCAGTCTAGAGTATTATAAATATGAATATTGTTTGTCATGGTATAGTGACGATGTTGTCATCATGGTTTTAAATGATTTGGGGTTATTCAAATATTTTTCAGGACAGATCGAGACAAATAGGGGTAGATTGGGGCAGATTCGGATTAGATATCGAATTCGGGGCAAATTGGGACGGAGACAATGCCATCCCCATATTCGATCTAATATCCAAATTTTTTTAAAAAATCAAATCTAAATCCGATCCAATCTCCAAAAAAAATTCAAATTTCACATCCGTTCAAATCGGATAACAGATCGAATTCGGACGGGTCGGCCGAAATGCCCATCCCTAAAAGTAGGACTTGTTTTGGGTTCAGCTAATGGTGTAAATTTTGAAAGTCCTGAAATTGTCTGAGTTTCTCTGTCATTAGTAAATGTACACAAGTTTATGTCTAACTACTAGATTTGTAAATGTAGATGGCTGTGTTTTTGCATGTGTGCATGGGATTAATCCAACACTCAAAATCAGGGTTTACCTAATAGCAGCAAAGGCACTGGCTTAGAAAACGAGATTAGTACTTAGTAGTTGCCTAGAACAAGAGGACCAAACAATTAAAAGCAGGCATTAAGGTCATTGCTTGGTTTGAAATTTTGAATAATATAATAATTACGTACGTTTGGATGCCTAATTTACACACCTTTTCCTTTTGCTTTTAATAAAGCAGGAAAGTTAACAAACAGGTATCTGTAGCTAATTACCAAGTTGAAAAATAAATCAAAATTTTCTCATCTCATCAAAAAATCAGAAACTGATAAGCATAAAATCACCAAATCAGAAATCCATCAATCAAATGATCGGAGTTGGGAGAAATATTTTTATCGGCTACTAATCAATCCGACAACAGAGTGGCGGATAGAATTAAAGCAAACAAAGTAGATATTTTCTTTTTGGGAGGGGTTATCGAGGGAGACCTGATTGGATTTTTGTATTGCGCGAGCTTCGAAACGCTTGGAGAGATTAGCAGTGAAGCGAAACCTCCGCTTAGGGTTCTTGACAAGCCAACAGAGCTTCCTCCATCTCTGAAGCGCCTCCTCCGACGAGTTCTTCGGCCTCACCTCCCCAAAATTCTCTTTCAAATAGCTCTCCATATCTTTCTTCCAGCAATAGAACTCCCAAAATCTAATCTCACTTCCTCTTTCAGAGAACAACAAAAAACGACAGAGAGTCTCCTATTTACTTGTGCAGAGAAAAACGTGATGACTATGATGATGCTACACAGTGAAAAGTACAGACAGGGAAATGGAGAGGAGAGAATCACATTCGAGGACTCTTGATTGACAGATCAAAGTGCCTATTTCAGTGTTTGCTTCTTCCTTTTCTTTATTCTTTGGTACCCAACCTTTTGAAAAAAAATAAAGAAAGGCACAGATCAAGAAGACTGTAGTAGACCGACCATACGAGTAAGACTTCTTCTTCTTCTTCTTCTTCTTCTTCTACAGGAGAAGAAAACAGAGGGAAGGCGTACGATTGGGCGATTGGAGATTTGAGACTATGCTCTGGGTCTGCTCTTCGGATTTCTTTGCGATAACAATTGAGTCCGGAGGTCAACCATGGCAGTCGTAAGATATTAAGATCGGATTTGCTCGAGTTGTTTCGGTTATAAGTTATTTTTTCACTTTTTTGGCTCTCCGTTTGGCAAGATTTAAAAAATTAAAAAATTTTACGAATTTAAAAAAATTATTTATTTTTTATTTTATTATACAAATTACGAACTCACAAATTATTTTAAATTATTTTACTTTATTTTTTTTTTTACTCCGAACACTCCTTTATATTAAAACATAAATAAATTTTAGCTTTAGTTTTAATTTTAATTTTAATTTTTATTATTATTATTTAAGTTTGAGTCTAAATAAATAATTCATTTTAACTCAAAAAATAAACAAATTAATTTTAAATTAACTGAATTTAATTCAAACATCTTACTATTTAACTAAAGCTGCGTTTGATTTTTAAACTTTTATCAAAAATTAAGTTTCAAGTTTTTTACCAAATACAAAATTAATGTTTACCAACCAACTTCCTCTGATATTTTTTTAATTTTTACTAATTTTCTTCAATTTTTTTAACTTTTACTAAAAATTTAACACTCAACTAAGATGATAATGTCAAAATTGAGTTTTAGAGCACTGCAGTGTAAAACGCATTACAAAGACTAAAGTGTTAAAATAAATGGTCATTATTTAATCAAGATAAATTTAATTAGCTGTCAATTGAATTAATAAATATTATTTGAAAAAATAAATAAATTTTAATTAAATCATATGGGTTCAAGGGACTGTAATAAAGAAATCCAATGCAGGCACTGCAGTAAAGAAATGAAGGAGTCATATTTATTTTCACTTTAATAACATGCGACTTTTTATATTCTGTATTGATTGTGTTCCAATCAAATTTTTTTAACTTTTATTTTTTTTAAATAATTTTAATTAAATTAAATTAGAATCATTCGATTAAAAATAATCAAGTCTTAATCTTTAATTTTCCACGCTAATCCTTGCAGTTAATTTCTTGACTGTAACTCCATTGACCCAAATCATATTCCCCCATCTCAACACTCCAATTATTACTGTGCAAAATAGACTGCAGTCGCCGTAGAAATTTAGGGTACTAAAGGGCCTCTTAGCTCATTTTCACTTCTCCCATTAAGATTTTTATTTTTATTTTTATTTTTTCCGATGATTAAGGTCCTTTTCGCGTTTTATTTTCTTATATCTTCCAAATACAACGGTTGGTGTCTCGCAATTAATATCAGCTGGCAACTACACATCTTCTAGGGTTGGGGAAAAACTTGCAACCGTTACCAATAGATGCGCACTCGGTGAAACCCATCCCGTGGTCCTAACCAGCAAAGAACCAAACTTGCAACCGTTACCAATAGATGCGTACTCGGTGAGACCCATCCCGTGGCCCTAACCAGCAAAGAACCACGAGGAGGTAAACCAGCCTAGGTAAGCCCTGGCTGACCGACTTAGCCGAGAAGGCTGTTAGATGGCCCTCCACAATTAGATGAAGGACTGCCCCCCAAAAGGAGTCGAACCCGGGACCTATTGGTCCCAGGCCCTTCAACCCGCCATCCAAACCAACTCGACTATCCCTTTTGGGGCGGCAACTGCACATCTTCCAAATACAACGGTTGGTGTCTAGCAATTAATATCAGTTGGCGACTATCTCGCGCTGAATGCCTATTAACTAAAATAATTTTATTTTAATTTTTAATTATGTTAATTTATTTATTCCATCGATTTTTTATAAGAAGGCAAAGTGAAAATAAATGCAAGCAGAATGTAATTATTATTTTAAAAAATCAATAACTTGAGATGGCAATATCTAATTTTGCTTTGTTTAGTTGGCCATATACTTTTTAAAAATCTTACCAAATGCTTTGGTTAGTATACATTTTTAATTTTAGCTAACCTTTGATTAAGAAATTATGATATTAATTTTTTTTAAATTTACGAAATTATAAATTTTATAGTTTGATTTTTTTATTTGGCATTTCACAAATTAAAAAGACTCTTTGTAAAAAAAATGAATCAAAAAAATACTTAATTTTTAAATATCTTTTAAAAAGATGGGTCATTTGGTCTTTTAACTTAATGTTTAAATTTCATATTATTTTTATTTTTGTTTTTATTTTTATTGTCGTTTCCATTATCCTTATCATTTTCATTGATAGCTAAACATAGTATAAATGGTGGGATTATTATATTTAGCCTTAACCCTAATCTCTAATCTTATTTAAAATTTTGATAAATCATAAAATTAGTAAATTGAAGATTTTATATATAAATTATTTTTTTTCCTAAATACTAGGACTTGAGGGAAGAACTCTGGCTCCGTTTGGTAGCAAACAAAATAAAATAAAATCTTACAAATCTCTATAAACACGAATTACGAAATAACAAAATTTAAATTATTCACTCACTGCACGAATTACGAAATATTTACTTTTATAATTTTATTTTATTTTATACACTTTTATACAACTCCAAACACACCCTCTACCCTATCGATTATGGACTTTTTGTAATCATCTTCGTGAAAATATGTGTATAATTTATAGGTCTTTTGGCACAAAAACAAAAAGTAAATTTGCATTATTTATTAATATGTGTCATTTTTAGAAATTAATTAGGCATTTGACAAAAATTTGTTAAAGTTAAAAAAAATTACAGAAAGTTGGCTAAAATTAAAAAAAAATAGTAGCAGTTATAGAAAGTTAGATGGAATTAATAAAAGTTAAAAAAATAAAAAAAGCATTTAGTAAAAAAATTTAAAAATTAATAAAAATGGATGAGCTAGACGACCCATATTAAAGAGATGAAAAGACATTTCAAGTTCATTGTCAAGATATTTTGTATGAAGATTCTTTTTTTTGTAAACATTTGACATGAAGATATTTTATAAATATATTCATGCATTTTCTGTGCTTGAATCAGGCTGACATTGAATGGGGCTGGTAAACTCTTGGCGAAGGTACAAAATTTGGCGAATTTTTTATTCTTTTATGTTACTACCTTTAATCTTCTGCAACTAACTTACATTTAATATAAAAATAATATTTCTTTCTTTTATTTCAATTCTACGTGGCATTCTTCTTTTATTTACTACTTTTTTTCCTTTCGCTTCTCGTTTACAAAAATTTTTACTTTTTTTTTTCACCTCGCTTAATAACTATAACTTTTTTTTTCATAAAAAACTGCTAAATTTGTAATTTATACTTTTAGTAGATGCAAGTGAAGTCAATGATTTCTACAACCGACCCACTTGATTAAATTAAAAAAAAATATGAAGAGAAATGTCTAAATAATAATTAAGCTTGGCAAAAAAATTTATAAATTATTTTTCTCACAATAACAATTCTTATCATTTTTAAAAATTAAAAAGATAGAAAATTTATTAAAATATTGTTAGACATGAGAGTAATTATTTTTTAAATTCTAATTTAAAATTTAAATCAATCATACCGATCATTTTTTTTATAAAACACGATGATTAATAATAATATTTTTAATTTGAGTTATTTTTATAAAATCAATCAAAAAGTACCAAATATTACATTGCTCTCTATATATTCACTATTCTGTTTTTACAAATCTTTCAATAAAATTATGTTCTCGAGTAATTTTTTTTAAATTTTATTTTAAATTTAAATTGGGTAGGTTAATCATATTTTTTTAAAGTACAATGTACAATTATTAATAACATTTTTAATTTGAGTTATTTTTATAAAATTAACTAAAAATTTAATATTAATTCTTACATGACACTCTTCATATTTACTATTTTACCCTTTTTTATATAAATTTTTTAATAAAACACTCCCTTGGCATATTTTCAATACTTTTCTTCTTATTAACAAAATTTTTACTTTTTTTTTAAATTTTTACTTTCTTAATCTTAATAAAAAAAATAGAACGAAGAGATGTTTAGAACTCCACAAATTATAATAAAATTTGATTTGATAATTTTTTTTTTTTTTTTTTTTGTGTTTGAAGTATAGCTAACAAATTATAAAAAAGATTGAGATAAACAATGAAAAATACACTTGCACAGTCAATTCAAACATATTCTGATAGAGGATTTTCGTTTTGTGATAGAGACTTTTTAAAATTCTGTGTAGAAATTTTTAGAAATTAGTAAAAATTTATTAGAACTTGTAGAAATTATAAAGATTTTTAAAATTAAAAATTTATAGATATTTTTGAAAATTTTACCCATTCCGAACGGACCCAAGTGTCCCTCTCCCAAAAATAAAATTATTAAGGAAGGACGTCCATCATTCTCGCTCGTCTGGGCCACATGGGTGGGGGCAGCCATACATGTGCGCCAGCATGGCTTTCCCGAAACATGGGGACCACTCACCCATCCCTCTTTTGATTTTAGTTGGTGAGGGCCGTTAAGGAATCCCAGCGACCAAAAAGGTTCACAATAGTCGAGGTGAACATAGCACGTGGCCATATTTGATTTAAAGAAATTAAAAGGAGATTAATAAAAATTAGGGAGCATTTAAAGCGATAAAAAATAAAATAAAATGAAATAATTTGAAATAATTTATGAATTCGTAACTCGTGATGTGAGATAGAAAGTAAAAATTTTTAAATATTTTTAAAATTTTTCAACGTTTTTAATATATTAAGCGCACCTTTAATAAGTTTTAGTAAATTTTGATAAACTAAACACATCTTAAAAAATTAATTTTGATATTTATGAATTAATAAAAATTACACGTTAGATCCTTTAACTCAACTAGAGTTTGAAAAACAAAAATAATAATAATAATAATTTTTTTTAATTAAGTACTAAAGTTCCTTAATAACTAACTTTTAATAACTAATTTTTATTAATTTGACATTTTTACTCTTCATACCTAAAATACATTTAAAATATAAAATAATAAATTTAATTATTTAAAAAAATTAAATAACTAAAAGTTAACTGTAATCAAACGTAACCTCAGATTTTTTCTACACTCCTGTAGTTATGATCAGTTTAGTACATGAGACAGTTTGAATTAATAAAATAGGTTTTAGAGTGTGTTTGAAGTAATAAAAAGTAAAATAAAATGAGATAAAGCGAGATAGGCTGTAGATTCATAATTCATACAGTGAGATAAAAATGAATTACTCTTAAAAAATTTCAGAGACTTTTAACAAAAATCAGTGCACCAAACATACCCCTAGTCTTGGCTCCATTAGATATTTTAGGTTTCCGTTGGTTGAAAAAAATATAATTTTTAATAATTTTTATAAATTATTTTTTTGGATTTTAGCAACTTTTTTATCAAAGAATATTTAAAATTTTTTAAAATTTTATCAAACAATTTTTAAAAAATTTAATTACTAAAAATTATTAAAAATTACATTTTTTTTCCCTTTAAACAACCTAACACAACCTTATTCCTTCGTGTGGCTGTCACTTGAGATTAGCCGCCACTGCGTACTTTGTTTGGGTTTGATTTCGGGTTATGGTGTTGGGTTGGGTTGCCTTCGGTGCTAAGGCTGCGCACCATCAAGTCAAAAGATGATTTTTCAACTAAACTGATCGATTTCGAAAAAAAATATTTGACTATTAAACTAACAGCTATTTTTTTTTTGATACAAAGGAAATCTCTCGCCGGTGAACCGTCGCGAGTAAAATTTTCGGGCGAGCGCACCACCCCGCAAGACACGCCCACTGATAAGACCGAACGCCCAGAAAGGGATTCAAACCTGAGACGTGGGAAGCATACCCACTCTCCAAGCCGGCCCCTGCTCCACTGAGCTAACCCGTGCGGGTAATTAACAGCTATTGATTCTTCTTTAAAATAACAGCTAATAATTTTAATTATGATTTTAAAAAATTTTAAACTAAATAAAATAAAATTATCAAATTTAATTTACTCAATATTTAATAAATTGATATAAAACACGTAGATATAGTATCTATATATACATTCATATCATATGTAATATAAATAAATATTCTTTCAGATTATATTTTATCAATAATAATGTCTTGCATGTTGTTTGCACCCAAAAATTGGCCTAAAAATAGTGATATAATAAGACTTAATATGATTTAATAAAGTGGCCAAAGGCTGATTACATGACGGTTGAATCTCAATTGTTAATTTGATAAATTTCACTATAAGCTTTTACATATATTTCTGTTTTATCATTAATCTCATCTTACAACTAATCTTATAGGTTATATTTAATTGGAGGAATTTTATGATTAGAGATAAATAATATCATTAAATAATATATGAGTTTAGAAATAATATGGAATTTTTTTTATGTTGAATTAGTTTTTAGTGTTTAATTGGTGGAACACGGAGTGAAATAAGAGTAACTAAGAAAAAATAATTTTGACCTTTTAGATCTCATCGAAAAATTAATTTAGAGATACTTTTATATATTATCACACAGGAGTTATGACAAATTGCAGTGATGTGAGCAGGACAACAAGGCTCGATTTGTAAGTTTAGGAGAGAAAAGAAAAAAAAAAACATTAGTTAGAAGAAAGAAAAGAAATAATAATATTTTCTTTCTATTCGTTTATAAGTTTAGGAAAAAAGAATAATAATTACTTTTTCTTTGTTTGTGAGTTAAGAAGTGAAATGTGTACATTGTTATTTTACCATTAAATCTTTTGAGGAGTTGGAGGATTGTCAATTTATTTATATAATTTTTTTATTCTTTATTTGATGGACAAATATGTCATTTTGAAAGATTCATCAATTCACTTTTTTTTCTCTCATTTTCTGCCTATTTTTGAAAGAATAAAATTTTTAAAATTTTAACGCTTATATTTCTTCTCATTTATTTTAATTTCATTTTTTCTTTTATAAAAAAACTCACAAATAAGTAATAAATTTAAAAATTTTTCCTTCCTTTTCCTTTCTTCCCATTTCACTACATCCAAACACACTTTAAGAGATTATACGAACTATCATTGAAATATGGTAAAGCACTTTCATCCTATATCGCTTAAGTGGAAGAGCTGCTGCACATGTATAATTTAACATTTTCAAAATAGAATACATTTTAAAGTTATGCGACATTTGATTCCATCAAAACCTTAGCGTTAAACGTGTTTAAGTAAGAGGGTGTTTGGCAACTCAAAAATTAGTAAAAAAATATCAAAAGTTAATTTTTGTGTGTTTGGCAAAATCACAAATTTTTTCACTTTTTTGATTTGCTACAGTAAAAAGTACCACTTCATAATTACAACTTTTTTGATTTGCTACAGTAAAAAATATACCAAACACCCAAAAGTTACCACTTTTTTACTTTGCTATAGTAAAAAATTTACCAAACACCCAAAAGTTACTTAAAAATGCCAAAAATTTCACTTGGTTCAACCAAACACATAAAAAAGTGCCAAAAAAAAAAAAAACACAACCAAAAAATTACCAAAACTTAAGTTTTTTTTAACTTTCAAACACCCTCTAAGAATAATACCAAGATGATATACTCTTGAAAAGCTCTTGCACTATATTTAACCAAGTTTTAAAGTAGATAATATGTGACGTGGGATATGGGTTATTACAAGAGGAATATTGAGTGTGTTTGGAGTTGTGTAAAAGTGTATAAAATAAAATAAAATTATAAAAGTAAATGTCTTGTAATTCGTGCAGTGAGTGAAGAATTTTAATTTTGTTGTCTCATAATTCGTATTTGTAGAGTTTTGTAAGATTTTATTTAATTTGGTAGAACTCCAAACAGAACCATTATATATCATCATTTTGAGGGATGTATCATTTAAAGTAACACTATGGCTCGTTTGAAGCTACAAAAAAAAACAAAAAGAAACAAAAAACTTCAAAAATTTTCAAATTTCTCCAATCATATTTTGCCACTTATCATTTTTACATTACATCAATCCCATCCATTAGTTTTTTTTTTATTTTTTTTTGGGACTTCAAACGCACCCATATATATACAAACAAAAACAATATGAAACACAGTGGAGCTTATGATGATATCAACAATCTAATCCGACACCCCGCTTCTCATAATCAAACATATACTACGGTTCTTCTTTTTCATTCTTCTCCTATAGGTTATTTTTATTTTTTCTTATTTATTTATTTTCTTTTTTGAAAATCGTCTATTTTTGAATTTGTTGCAATTTAGTTTTGCTTCTGGACACCCAGATGGGAAATAAATAAATAAAACGGCTACATGACTTCTTCTAAGCAGTGAATCAATAATCTGCCTAACATCTGTGGTGCCTTCAAAATTAAAACATTAATTTGTCATTTTTATGGGCTTACCGAATGTAAGTCCGTCTTGTGGGATTGGCCCAGCTTATGCTGGTCCATAATATGGCCCAATGGGCCCCTCGAACTTGCAGCACCATTATTTTTCCCTTTGCAAGGTGCTCTATTCAATGGCTTCATAGGTCTGGTATTGTTTATTTATTATTTGGGTTTTGAATAGCGATGGTGGGGATTCATCACCGGATTTTTTTTTTGTCAAAATATAAAAATTTAAAATTATTTTTTTGTCAAACTACATTTCTTAGTTTCTTATCTCATTATATATCCCACTAATCAAATAAAAAAAATAAAAATAAAAATTTAATCTCATGCTATACCTAATTCTATATATTATAATATTACATTTTGTATTCTCCATCAACCTATCTCCCCAATCAAATGTAGTTTAGATTTATTAAGTTAGCTTGATTTACAATATTTATTTGATTTTTTAAAAAATTTATGTTTTTGAGACAATTATTAATTTAACTTGGTATTAAAGTTCTATCTTTAAGAGGTTTGAAATTTAACATGGTATTAAAATTCTATCTTTAAGAGATTTGAAGTATACACTCGTTTAGCTTAATTTGTTTCTTTCTAGTATATGTGTAAGATATAATTACAAGTAAAAAAGTACCTCAAACTAGTTTAATATAAAACGCTGGGTTGTTTAAGTGGTAAATCGACTTATACTTAACTATAAATTTGGAATGTCAGAGGTTCGCTTTTCTACAATAAATTTCTCGCACACATTGACCACTCACTTTGGCTTAGATCTTGATTGAATGGAAGGTTTTGAGAGTTGAAATCGAATTTGATGTCAATTTGGTTACGTCACCTTATGAACCGTTAAATTTTAATTTAACGATTCATACATATTCATATAATTTTTTAATTAAAAAAGATATTTGAATAAGTTCAGACCGTTAAATTTTAACTCACCGCTCTACGCAACAATGTTATGGAACTGACAGTAACTTTACTATTTTAGCCTCTCCTTTTCTTTAACAGAGGTAGGCACATTCTCTTCAAGTTTATTGTATGATAATGAGTCTAATTTTATTTGATTAATAAGATGGGTTCGTGGGTCATGCCTAAAAAAAACAAAAAGAAGGGGGAAAGCCATAAATCATTTGATACAATTGATGAGTCAATAGATTTGGCTGACGTATTGCCCCCAATTGGTTTACCTAACGGTGGAACCAATTTCAAGTTTTGGTTTTAGAAACGGTAAGATGATTGCACTGTTACCACTGGCCATAGTTCAAGCAATAACGCAAGAAATTACTTGCCGAAAAAAAATAAAAAATGAAAAATAACGCAAGAAATTAATCTAGATCATTGTCATTTAATGTACCGTTTTAATATTGGAAAAATTACATTTTGTAATTTTAAGTTTTTTTCATACATTGTATGAGTCACATTTATTGAAAAAATATATATAAATAAATATATATTATATATGTATGTATGTATCAGGCTACGACAGGGGATTGGTGGGATACAGACAGAGAGAGGAGGCAGAGGAAGAAAAAGGGGTGATTATTATACGAATTTAGGAGAAGCGTCAAAATCCACCTTATCCGGAGTATGTCAAATCCGAATGTGCAGATTGAAAATGCAATGTTATGTGGGGGATATGTCGCACTCAATCTAGCCATTGAAGGGAACCGACGAATATGGAGTGTGGGGGGCTTTGGCATCGACCAGCGACCGCGCATGCCCTGGAAAGACATTTTGAGGATGATGTTTCTCTCTTCCCTTTTTAAATTATCTTGGGAATGAAAAGTTGGAAGACTTTTTTTTTTTTTTTTTTCCTTGGGTACCAATAAGAGCCTGTTTGGCAACTTAAAAACTAGCAAAAAAATATCAAAAGTTATATTTTGTAACTTTTGATATGTTTGGTAAAATCATAAATTTTTTCACTTTTTTTCTTTGTTACAGTAAAAAATAAAACAAAAAGTTACCACTTTTTTGATTTATTACAGTAAAAAAAATATGCCAAACACACAAAAAGTTACTACTTTTTTTATTTGCTATAGTAAAAAATTTGCCAAACACCCAAAAGTTACGAAAAAAATGCTAAAAAAATACATTTTGTTCAATCAAACACACAAAAAAATACAAAAAAAAAAAAAACACACACAAAAAACTACTAAAAGTTAAGCTTTTTTTTTTTGAACTGCCAAACGCCCTCTAAGCAAAAGAAGGGGAAAAAAAAAACCCAAAACAAACAGAGCATACCCATACTTTTACGTCCTCGTTTTATATTTCAGCACAAATGCACACATTATGTGTGTGATAATAATTTTTTTACTTAATTTTCTTGTTTTATTCTTGTAAAACAAAAATTAGTGAGAGAAAGTTGAGAAAAGTTAAAAAAAAAAAAAAAAAGGAAGAAGAAGAAGGTAAGGGTAATTAAAAGAGTATTTTTTTATTTAAAAAATTGAACAGGAGTTTCAAAAAAACAAAAAACAAAAACAAAACAGATGCACATTTGTGTGAAGAGCTCACATATTTGTGTGCACTGAATTTTAAATTTTCTTTCTTATTCTTTTTCTCTCTCTCTCTCTCTCCCTGTTCTTTTTCCTAACTTTGCAAATTTTACACACACACACTATATATATATATATATATTAATTAAATAAGACTTGAAGAAATTGAAAAAGAACGTCACATTGACTTAGGAGGGTAGTCGAAAGAGGTTGAGAAGAGAAATTGAGGGGTATCAGTAAAATTTAATTTAGTAATAAATAAAACTTCACAAAAAAGAGAGAGACAAAAAAATATGATATCCTTGAATATGGGGTGTGATATTAATAAAATAATAATAGATTAGGCCATAACACATTTAATATATATAGCTTTATTTAATTAATAATATTATCCTATTTAACTAATTAATTTATTAATTTTTAAATACATGAATAAAATATTAAGCCCTTATTTGGTAGAAGGGATGAATGGAGAGAAAGGAAAAAAATAAAATAATGCGAAAAGATTTATAGCATTTATGAGGAAGTGAATGGGAGGTAAGGGAAGTGAATGAAATGACTCATTTATTTTTATTCACCTTAATAATAGACTTTCTTTCACCCTCGATTTGGGAGAGAATGTATGTAATTTGGGAGAGAATGTATGTAAGAAAAAAATTTAAAGTGTGATTTCTCTATTTTACTCTTATTTATTTTTATTATTTTTACAAATATGTATCATAAGTAAATATTTTTGAAAGAGTATAATAATATTTTAATTATACTCTTTACCCTGCATACCTTCCATTTCCCTTATCATCCTTTCCAAACAAAGAAAAAATTATTAAGCTCCATGCCTGTCTCTTTTTTTTCTCTTTATTTACTTTAATTCTCTTCCCTTTCCGTTCGATTCTCCCAAACAAAGGATAAGTGTACTCTCTCTAAATCTCTGCTTTATACTAATATAAATATATATAGCAATATACACAAGTACCGTGGAAATCATTATGTCGAAAATAGCTTGCAATAATCATTGATCTCCTGGGCAATCATGCACGAGAATGACTCGATACCACCCTTTTTGTACAAGTGACTTGGAATCCAATAAAAGACCATTCTCATAATATCTGTCTCATGCACCGTGCATCTTCCAAAAAAAAAAGGGAGAAGGAAAAAGTTTCTTCCAGCCATGGAATTTCCCTCACCATCCAATCAGCCTAGAATTTCAGCCTAAGATTTCTACGTTTCTTCGTTCATATGAATGGTACATTGAATTAATGCATGTCCTTAATGGATAGTTCCGAGCTATATTTGTCAAAAATGGATATTTTGAAAAATGAGGCTACCCATTAATTTTGTGTGTACTTTGCTTTGTTCTTAAAGTACTTGGGGGTTGGTAATTAAGCATCTCATATAGAAAACAGTGAAAACCTTTCTTACCATTCAAGAAAACTAAGAAAAGTATCATAAATCAAATATATATATATATATATATTTCATACCAAAATTTTCTTATCACAGGATTGAAATTACACTTAATGAATAATCTAGAGGAATTAAAGAAGAATCATTCCCTTGGCAAGACTACGCGAATGCACATAAGAATCCATACTAATCATAAAGTAAGTTTCCTAATTCCTTCCTAAAAGTTGATCAGTGGAAGGTCCAAACTAGCCTCTCCCTCTCTCTCTCTCTCTCTCTCTCTCTCTCTCTCTCTCTCTCTCTCTCTCTCTCTCTCTCTCTCTCTCTCTCTCTCTCTCTCTCTGTGTGTGTGTGTGTCTGTGTGTGCGCGTGTCTGTGTGTGTGTGAAAGCCATCTCATTCCGACCGAGACATGGTCGAATATAGGTAGATTCTAAATTACAAAGTAGGAAAAAAAAAGAGGAATAAAAAGATGTAGATAAGATAAGCCCCGTGACTCATCAAACCACCTAAGACTCAGGCTATATACCAACTCCGAACCAATGAGAGCTATCTCAATGTCATTCAAACGATATGCTGAAGTTGGTAGGGGTAGTGTCTACATGGTAGAGTTGAATTGAACACTAAATTGTTTGAAGTTGATTTGAAAATATGTTTAAATTTAATTTATTAATTTTTCAAGTTAAAATTTTCAAGTCAAGCTTTAATTGATTTCATATTCTTATAGTATAATATTATCCGTTTTTTCTTCCGTTAGGTGCAACACAATGATTTTTAATGGTCATCTATTCTAGTATTATTTTATGATTTGCAAATCGTTATATTTAAATTTATTTAGTTAATCTTTTAATTTAAACTTTTTTTTAGGTTTAGTACTACTATTTGATTTGAATATATGTTTAAATTTAACTCATTAATTTCTTGAGTTAAATTTTAAGCGAGCTCACGTCATTCAGTTTTTGCCTAGTTAGCTAGGTATAACATGGGCACTTCTTTAATTCTGAGGATTAGCTAAATTAGATTTGCTCTCTAGACTAGTTTGAATTTCCTTAAAACTATTAGAGAGTTTACTTGGCTATTAACTTCAGAACTCCAAAGATAATTAGTTGAAGTGCGCACAAACTGATTCAGATACTCTAAGTTACAAACAAAAAAAAAAAAAAAAAAAGAGGGGAGACTTCCCATGGGTCACTTATTAATATTATGGTATTACCCTAGTTCAAGTATATTTAATTGCAGAGTTTCAATGACACCCTGAGTTACCAAACAAAAAAGGGAGATACTTCTCATGGGTCACTTATTGATATTATAGTATTACTCTAGTCCAAATATATTTAACTACAAAATTCCAATGAAATTTGGTTCCCATACGACCTAATGCATTATATTAAAAAGACCTTAATTATTATATAAATAACACTTCATTCAATGTCACCCAAAAAATTTGGTACATGAGTATTTTACTGTACCTTATTGATAACTTTCCCACCGACTCTCATGCACTTGCCAATATTATTGTGTATTAATCACACAAATTTATGTAAAATGATTGTTTTATATTAATTTAAATTTATTCAGTCCAACTTGATCTGATTCCAAAACTAAACAATTTATCAATTATGTTAAAGTTTGGTTTAACTTCATAACAAATTAATTATAAACAAACTAATTTTTAGTGAGTTGAAATATTATATAATTCAAATTATTTAATTCGTTTAACAGCTTTTTAGTGGTAAACTCCACAAATTATCTGCTGCTTGTCTTGTCCTCACAAGCCCTTTCTAATCGATTCAAGCCTATTATTATTTAGCTCAGTGCAGCTGCCTTGTTGACAAAGTTGGTTCTCATCTGGGGATGCTTACATTATTGTATGGTCATCTCGTGGGTCATTTCTCTGGTCCATTCCTAAGTTATATCTTCGCGCGCGCGCGCACACACAGAGTCTTTGAAGTGGTAAAAATTTTGTAAAAAATATTAAAAATTTTTAAAAATTATTTATTTTTTATTCCACTGCATGAATTACGAACTTACAATTTATCTCATTTTATCTTATTTTATATTATTTTTTATCACCTTAAACGCGCGCGTAATCAACCTAACTTTCTAATAGAATTGAATGTTGGCTGTTGTTGGAAAGCTTAATTAAAAAGGAGCAGAAAATGTACTAACCGAAGAGAATACAAACGTTATGATTCTAAAATTGACCGTTGTAATTATAATTACATAATGTTATTATACAACGGCTTTAAGTCCTTTAATCTCATTATAATTTTTTTTTTATATTTTTCCTTATCATTATTATTTTTTAAAATCATGACAAGACACGACAATGTTTGTTGATTGAAGAAAACAACAAGGTAAAGGTGATTTTTGATCCCCTTTAATTAGGTGAGTTGTTGTCAAGAAGAACCCGCAAATCTGTTTCCGAAGTAAAAGATTGTTATTGGCCGTCATGTTATTTTTATTGTTAGTTTATTTAAATGTCCTCGGATTGAATCTTTGGTGTAGAAAAAAAAAAAAAAAAAAGGAAAATGAAAGCAGAGGCCGTTTGGAGGTTCAAAAACAAAAGAAAAAAGTATAATTTTTGGTAATTTTTTGTATGTTTTCTTAGTTACATTTTTTTATATGTTTGGTGGAACAAAGTATATTTTTTAGTATTTTTTTGTAACTTTTAGAGGTTTGGTAAATTTTTTACCGTAGCAAATAAAAAAGTGGTAACTTTTTGTATGTTTGGTATATTTTTTACTGTGGTAAATCAAAAAAGTAATAACTTTCTGTTTCATTTTTTACTGTAGCAAATCAAAAAAGTGAGAAAGTTGTGATTCTACCAAACGCACCAAAAGTTACAAAATGTAACTTTTGATACTTTTTTGCTAATTTTTGAGCCTCTAAACGTGCCCGCTTTGGCGTAGAAAAAAGAAAATGAAAGGGGAAATGAGGAGAAATGCAAAAGAAAAAAATATAAAATTTTAATTACGTATTATTATTTAAATGCATTAAAAAATATATAAAAATATCTAGAGATATTCATTAATAAATTAATTTTTCTAATTTAATTTTTTAAATTTATCAAATGCATTGTGTTTTTCCAAACATTTTTCTTTATACATAAGTATAGTAATTTTGAATTCCATTCTATTTTTTTTCAGTAACAAATTTTTAATTTAAACACACCCTTGCCATGACTAATCTTCTTCGTTGGGAAATTAAGATTGTGTTTGTATTAAATAGACTTTAAATCAAGTAATTTGGTATTAGTTGCTTAAAGAAAATTATTGACTCTCTAAATTATTACAGCATCATTTCTTGAATTATGACTCAGTATTACTTTATCATCTCAACTAAAAAATGTTACATAGTAACCCTCTATATTATTAATTTGTAATAATGTGTCGCATTTTTTATACTAACATTTGTAATTTTAATTGAATTTAATCAACTAATGTTGATATGAGACAATAAAAATCATTTTTCATACTAAAATAAATATTCCATAAGTTTATTAGGATAATATAACACTTAAAGATGGTTTTATCAATTAAGGTTTTATACTATCATCTTTTATTTATAAAAGTTTAGATAATAGTATTTTACCTAATGTTTTTCTCTTCCGTCACATGCGCATATAATTTGTATACATTTTGATAAAATCACAATTATTAATGTTATGAATGATCATATTATTATAAACTAAATTACCAAAAAAAATATTATTATAAACTAATAATTTACGAGGTCAATATCAAATTTTTTTAAGTTAGTGGGTTAAAGTAATATTAGGTCATGGTTTAAGGATAATTTTATAATCAACCCATTATATTATGTTGAATTTGAAATCACCCTAAAAACTTGAAATTTTAATTTATAGCACTTGTTTTCACTATTTTAGTAATAATTATTATAAATCTTCGATCTATTTTTATGTAAAAATAATTTATTGAACCAAAAAATAAAAAAAAACAAAGGTGAAACAATCAGATTAATGTGGTTATGACAGAATTATAAATAAAATAAACTTTCATGAATCTATTATATTTAAACGATAAACTCACAAATATTTCACAAGCATTTTAGTCATTTTTTCCAAGTATTTTTTTTATAATTGTATAACTTTATACTTGTCTAAATTAATTATGTCTTATATTTTAGTGCAATTTAGATTAAAGGTGCGTTTAGAGTAACAAAAAGTGAGATAAAATAAAATAAAGTGAGATAAGTTATGAATTAGTAATTCGAACAGTAAAATAAAAAATACATAATTTTTAAAATTTTTTAAAATTTTTTATTATTTTTTATAATTTTTTATCACTTCGAACAGAAGTTATATTCAGTCAGTACTCAAAATAATTCAAAAGGATCCAATATGGCATTGAGAGTTGGGGTGGGGTGGGGTGGTCAATTCGAGGGCCAATGAGAAAACATGGATGCGGCTACAAGAAAAGGAGGGGGACCATACAGTATATTTTTGGGTGATGAATATATATATATATATATATATACACAAAACATATATATATATATATATATATAATAGATTCTTCTATGGCCCTGCTTTTTGTCTACCCATGTCGTGTAGTAGAGATAGGATATATCTCTGCGGAAATTATTCAAATTGATGGAGGATATTATGCATATTCTTGGCCTTAATAGTGATAAACAGAGTTGGCAATCAACAGCCTTGTTCCGTGGACCATTATGAATTGTGGAATCGCAATCCAAAATTTCAACCCTTTGATTGTTTTTTTAACCTCTTGGGGACATGTTAATTTTGCACATGCAACTCTTTTATTTTCCATTCCTTGTCTTTGTTCACGTCATTGCTACCATCACCTTCTCACCATTTATGATCACATCCATTATTTTTATTTATTTTTATTTTTTTAGATAAGTAAGTATATAATTTAGATTAACGGGAGAGATCACATCTATCTTCATCAATATGGCAGAGCAGAAATACATATTGGCAACGTTTGATGTGATAAAAAACAAAAAAAATTTCTAAAAAATTTTGAAAATTTTGAAAATTTATTTATTTTTTATCTCACTATACGAATTACAAACCCACAACTTATCTCACTTTATCTCACTTTTTATCACTTTAAACACACGTGTGAATATTTTTACAAAAAGGAATATTAAGGATAATTATATAAATATAATAAAATTTATGAAAATAATTTTTAAAAAAACTGATAATTTTGATAATGAATTGATCTTATACGTACCTGTGCGGAGGTAAAAAAAAAAAAAAAAAAATTACAAGTGAATAATGAAAGTGCACAAAAAAACTATATTGAAGTGAATTAATAAAATTATATAGAGTGGCACATAAATAAATAACTATATATAATAAATAAATAAATAAATTTTTTTCAGTAGAGTTGGGTGCCCCCACACCGCAGTACGTGTGGTTTCTTTTATACGACTATTCACTCTTTCTTGTCGATTCAAAAGCGTGAATTTTAATCATATTGGAAAATTTATTTAGTTAAATATATACACAAATTTGAAACAAATTTATGTTTCTCTCTAATTTTTGAAAAAGGCTAGCACAATATTATAAAATTTCAACAAAATAATAATACTTAGCTTGTTATTTATTTACTTTTTGATTCATTTATAAAGAATTCTTCTTATGTTTACTTAAATATATAAGTAAATCCCATACCATTAAACATTATATATATATATATATATATTTTCTAAAAAATTTTATTAAACATTATGGTAATAATACCCCTTATTTTATAATTTTTTTATTTTGTAATTTATGATGTCTGGACCAAATTGTGCGCATCTCGACTAATCCTCGAAACCCTTATTTTATAAATGTTATTAACACTAAATGCCAATCTTTAGTATTTCGATGGATATTTAAAGAGAATAGTGACAAAAACAAAATATTTATCTCTTATATTTACCCTTATTTAAATATATAAAATATTAAACATGGGTTTAATAACTCATTCACTAACCCATTAAAATCTATAATTCTAACATCATAAGATTACTTAAAAAAAAAAAAAAAAAAAAAAACCTTAAACCATCTTTGAACTTTTTCGAAATGGAAAATAATTTATATTAAAGGACCGTTTGGGCGTATCAAAAAGTACAACTTTGCATTTGCTTTAACATGTGGCACTTTAATTGATATTTAGTGTTTAGCAAAAATTTGTAAAAATTAGAGAAAATTGAAAAAAATAGAGAAATTAGTAGAAGTTGGAAAAATTTTGAAAAAATTAGTAAAAATTGGTTTTGTGTTCGGTGAAAAAAGTTTGAGGAAGTTGAAAAAACTTGATAAAAATTATTATTATTATTTTTTTTTTTTTGGTAAGCCAAACACCACCTAAGTAAATATTTAGAAGATATTCCTAATTCAATGAATGATTGGAGTTTAATGTTAATACTACTGGTAAATAAGAGATGCTACTGTAATATTAAAATAATTTGAGACCTATTAGCATTTAGTCGAATGTTTTAAGGTAAGTTCCTGTATTTTACTCAACTCTAAATGCTTAAGTTTTTATCCAAACCCCAATTGGAAGAGGTGAGAAATAAACTACAATTGTAGTAATTTTTTTTTTTTAATTTTAGGTTTTCAGTTCATTAAAAAGGTTTTTTTTTTTGGTCTAAAATATTTTTTTTCTTGGGAATTTTCCTGTTAAAATGTATTGTTACGATAACAAAACGCTGTCTGGCTATGATAATGTGAATCTAATTTAACAAAATAAAAAAAAAAATTGTCCTTAAATATATTTGGTTAATTCCAATGGGAAATAGATATTAAACTTAATTTTTTTTAAAAAAAATAACATAATAATGAGCTTATTGTAGTCAAAATCATAAGCTCATAGATACGTCGTCAAAATAAATTTTTGCATAGCAATACTTATTTCAATATCATTCCAATATTACCCATTAGATCATGATATTAATAAAATAATTCAATTATTTTTTAACTAATAAATTCACAATTATATCTGGACTACGTTTGGCTGCAAAAAAATTTTAATACGTTTAGGGTTATTTGAATGACAAAAAAGTATAAGAAAAATACAAAAATTTGATATAGAAATAATATGTGGTAAAATTAGTAATTTTTTGTAATTTTTGATAAAGTTTAATAAATCAAACATACTGTAAAATTTTAAAATTTTATAATTTTTAACAAGCAAACAAGGCCACACATTTGTGAAAAAAAAGTTTATTTATTTATTTTTTTTAGAATTGAGTGCTAACTAGTTAATTACTTAAAAGTTGGTTTTTTTTTTTATGTTTGAAAGGAAAAAAATTTAGTTTTTAGTAACTAATTTTTTAAAATTTTGATAATTTTACATTTTTGTTCTTCCAAATTAAAAATAAATTTAAAATGTAAAAGTTTAAATTTAATTATTTTAAAAAATTAAAAAAATTAGTATTTACTAGCCCCCTTTGGGGGTGTTCGGCCGAATAGAGCCAATTATAGTGATTACTACGGATTAGGGGTAGAACAGGTGCATTTAATGTACTAGACACAATCGGTATAAATATCAGCAATTGATTTCAAAACAAAATACAATAATCAACGGTTTTGATAATTTAAATAAATTACACCCATCACTACTCATCATTATCTACTAAAAATTATACTTAACACACACTAAATATACACAGGTGATTAAAAGCACCGGTTCTGCCCCAATCCCATCACTACTCGTCAATGTTTTTGGTCTACTCATACCAATATTAATAGCACTCCCAAAGGTGTGTTGAACAACACACTACAAAAATCTACCCGTCCCTTCCTTCGTACACAATATATTTATATTATACACACACACCCCATTATACTCTCTATCTCTCTCTCTCTCTCTCTCAAAACCGTTCCCCAATTAGAACCCAATTAGAACCTAACGCCCATTTCTGGTTAACACTCCCAAATGGGACAGCGCCTCTTGGAAGCTCTTAACGTCCGGGTCGTCGGCTCTGGCGAGAAAGTCGTCGTCCTCGCCCACGGCTTCGGCACCGACCAGTCCGCCTGGCAGCGCATTCTCCCCTTCTTGATGCCCTACTACCGCGTCGTTCTCTACGACCTTGTCTGCGCCGGCAGCGTCAATCCGGACTACTTCGATTTCGACCGCTACACCACTCTCGATCCCTTCGTCGACGACCTCCTCCACATCCTTGACGCTGTCGGCGTCGATTCCTGCTCCTACGTCGGCCACTCCGTCTCCGCCATGATCGGAATTTTGGCTGCCATTCGCCGCCCGGAGCTCTTCACCAAACTCATCCTCATCGGAGCTTCTCCAAGGTAACGGATTCTCTTGTTTAATTTTTAATTTCAGTGAAGTGATCGGCCCAAGTCAACCAAGTGATCAGTCACCGCTACTATTTCGATTTCTGTTGGTGGTCTTGTGCCTCTCCCATCACTAGTATCAGATACCAGAGCTCAGTTTACCATTAATCTCAACTGCTCACAGAGAGGAGGGAGGAACGGATTGTCGTTTCTTCTGACCCAATGCCTGATGTGCGAAAAGTCAGATTGTTGGGAGTGTTTCCCATCAGTTGTAGAGGAGGGGTGGTTAGTAATCTGTATACAAATGTGAAGAAAAATCACAACCTGTGAGCTAATTTTTGGAACGAGGGAGACCAAAAACACCTTACAATTTCGCATGTTACGATTTTTTCCCCCCACCAATTTGTTACAGTACTGATTGCTCGTAAGGCTCTTTGTTGTGCAGATTCTTGAATGATAGAGATTACCACGGTGGGTTCGAGGAGGGTGAAATCCAGGGAGTGTTTTCGGCAATGGCGGCCAATTACGCGGCATGGGTCAGCGGTTTCGCGCCGCTAGCGGTCGGAGCCGACGTTCCGGCAGCGGTGCGAGAATTCAGCCGGACTCTGTTCAACATGAGGCCGGACATCTCTATGTTCGTGTCGCAGGTGATTTTCAAGAGCGATTTGAGGGGGGTGTTGGGCCTGGTTAAAGTGCCCTGCTGCATAATTCAGACGGCCAGGGACGTGTCGGTGCCGGCGTCGGTGGCGGTGTACCTGAAGAACCACCTAGGCGGACGGAACACGGTGGAGATGCTCCCGACGGAGGGACACCTGCCCCACATGAGCGCGCCAGCCCAGCTTGCAACGGTGCTCCGGCGAAACATTCCGCGCTGAGTCGAGTCGGATAATGATACAGCGGCGATGGTGGTGCCGTGCGGATGGGGCTGTACTTCTATAGCTAGGTACTGTTGGTGGGGCCAAATCAGATAGCGAATAATGGTGGAGATGTTGACACCTGGCCGATAAGCTGTGCGACAGTAGTCCTCGGATATGGGGGGGCCTGAAACGATCTTCTCTGGCCAAAGGGAAAGGGATAAGAATCTGCACGTGATCATCACGTGATGACGTACTCATTTTGTCTTCCTCTTTTCTGTTTTGTTTTTTGTCCGCTCCTCTTCATTTTCTCATAGTCTCGTTCGTTTGCTTTTTCTACGGCAGAAAATGAAAATGATTTTAACTCCTGTCCTGTACTTTCCTCCAGTTGTTATATATATATGCATATATATATATATATATATCTTGCAGTCTCCACAAACTTTTATTTGTGAGTTACTCATCTGAATTTTCAGCCAATCTGTTTTCTACTTTTTTTTTTTTCTCCAAAAATTATTATATATATATATATATATTCTCCACAAAATTAGTAATAATAATTTAGACGGCTATTAGACAGCTGAGGGGTTTTTGCTTATCGAAAGAAGTATTGAATAAAGTGGACAAATTTTCATTAGTTGTCTCACAATTTCAAATAACTGGCTTGATAATTTAAAAAAAAAAAAAAATTTCCTGGTAGAGAGACTATTGGTTTCATTTATTTATTTATTTATTATTTTTGGATAGCTCGAAACTCTTATTAATTTATTACAACTGTTTACAAATGAACCACGTAACTAATAGATAAATAAGAGAAAAATATACCGCTCCTCATAATGATAGATAAATTGGAAAGATATACGTTGCCTTTCACGTACATTTCTCTTGAATCAGAAATCGAACTTATATAATTTCTATAAAGAGTATGCATACAAGTCACTCGAACTAACATAGGAGACAACTCTATTGATTTTTGATCTTTGCTAGGCAACTTGTAAACATTCCATATATGAAAAGATTAAAAGTAAATTAAAATAAGGTAAAATATAAATTTATCTTTGAAATTCACTATAAATTTAAAATTAATTTTGAACATAGTGATCTTATAGAACTAATTTTTGGGACTGAATGAAGATAAATTATATTTTTAAGTAAAAGAAATAGCTAGAGATCAATACAAGTTTTCAATTTGAATTGTTACGCACTGGTTATAACCGAGGCAGATCTTCTAGAATTTATTTTTGAATTAAACGACATTTAAATTAAAATTAAAAAATTACATTAAAAATAAATTTAAATTACAAATTGGGAACTATAATTTGTTAAAAATGTGAGAATTTGAGTAAATAGTATGTTGCTTTAACTGTTGTACTACCATGAGAGTACGTGAAGAGTGTTTTAAAGTAACGAGCGACTTATGAAATTGAATTATAATTTTAATAATTTTGTTGAGTTTAAATTTGTGTAATTTATGTGATATTTTCTCCAACAATAAGATTGAAATATTTTTATAAGAATTTGAAAATTAAAAATATAACTCTTTTAACTCTTAAAATTCTATTTAAATATCAAGCACTCTTAAATCTCTTTTAAAGTCAACTTTCTAGGTTTAATATTTGCTTACACCTATAAAATCGAATTGGTCCCGTGAGTGACACATGGGAGTTAACAAGTTTACCCAAGTAAAAGTTGACACATGGGATGCGCAAATACAGATTGTTTTGTTGATCAAAAAGTATACCAAAAATATAAAAATTTAATGTAAAAATAATACATAACAAAATTTAATTAAAAAAATATAAAAAAATTAATAAAAATTAGTAAATTTTACTTAATTTTGACCGACAGAAACCCTCAAAATGCCTGGCTACTTGACAGGAAACTTTTAACAAAAAGTTAAAAAAGAGAAGATAAGGGTAACTGTCCCACTAAGAAATGTAGAAAATTAAGTCGCTTGGGGTGGCAATGATACACATCAATAATTCTGACACTTTGGCATTTTACTTTCAAGATTAATTCTAATATAGTATCTCACTCTTTTTCTTACTTGTAAAAAGAGTACCAATTAATCAACATCGGTATTAAAATAATAATAAATTCAATTTCTTCTACAATAATTTATCTTATATCAGTCTATTTATTAAAAATTAATAGATTAAATTTGTTCTTCCCATACTAAGATTAGTAAATTATGTTCGTTTTATTTTGGCAAGTGTCGATCACAATCCATTTAAAAACTAATGAGCCTTATTTATTTTATTTTGCTTTGACAAGTATTGTTCAATCAACATTTGTATCAAGATAGTAATAAACTTAACTAATTCACTACTAGAAATAAGACTTATAAACCCTCGAAAATCATCGCCAAAAGTCGGTAAGCCATCGCCAAATATCTTTGCTAACGGTTTAGTGACCGCTTTTTGATAGTCGCCACCACTTGGGTCATCAAAGACTTTTGACGACCACTACACAGCAGCCGTTATATTTTAATTACGGTTAAAAACAATCACCAAATTAGATTGCTAAAAATTAGATAAGACTTTTGACAACCGCTAAAAACAACCACTAAAAGTGTTGTTAGAAAGATATTAGAGAGCCTATGACGACTGTTTTTGGCCGTCACCAAAAGAGAAATGGCGATCATCAATATCTTCTTTCTTTTTCGGGGGGGGGGGGGGTTAAAAATTCCTGTACAAATACCTATATATAATTTCAATAATCACATTTATAAAGCTAATTAACAAAATCAATCTAATTACACAATTGAGATCCAAAAATGTATTTAATATTATAAAAAGTTTTAAAAAGCAGATATTCGAACAAAATTATTACAATAGTTTGAAATATTTAAAAGATTACAACCAAAAAGACGAATAAAGAAAAAAGAAATATCTTCTCCCTCAAAAGTAGAGATAACAAATGTCAAACGTGAAAATGTATAAAACAAACAATTAGTTTCGAAATTAAAATTAAAATTAAAAAAGACAATGTATATGCACATTTGATCCGTTTAAGGTATTGACTTAAAACTTGACAATTATATATATATATATATATATATATATATATATATATATATATATATATATATATATATATATATTTGGTAATTATTGACAATTATATTACTAAAATTATCAAATCAAATTTACAAGTACTGCTAAAATTTCAAAAGAAAAAACAAGTTAAAGCTAAGACATCCTGATCCAGAAAGGAAATTTTACAAGTTGTCAAGGACTTTCATTAGTTCCAGCAACATGTATATCAGAAGATTCATTCTCGTCCTTGTAGGTAGCCTTCTTAAAAAAAATCAATAAATAAAAGAATTCTTACTTGTTTCCAAAATGTGTACACATGATACTCTTTAAAAACTTGAGTGCACAAGTCTGTACTTCATCCCTAGCATTACAAGGATCTATTCATCATTTAGTTGTGTAGGTTGCATTTGTATAATTGAATTCTAATTCAAGCAGAAAATTCTTTCTGTAAAGTATTCAGAAAAGGTTGCAAAAGGATAGCTCAAGAAATGAAATGTACACTCTCGGAGTAGAGTACACCTTTTCTCCTAGCAAGTAAATCAAGCTTACTTTACAAAATTATGATGCAACGTACCTTGGACTTCAGCATACAAGAGAAATCAAAGAAAGCACGATAGACATTTACCTTCCTGCATTCTGGGAAAACAGCTCTTCAATGCTTGAGACACAGCTGCTCAAACTTTTGACAAAAATTGAAAACAACTCAAGGCATCTACTTCCAATGCATGGTCTTGCGGGTCTTGGTTGGGCTAATATTATTTATTAGGGAAAAGGGGATAATGAAAGCACCAGGAGAATGAAGGCAAAATCCTTTCCAACCGAAAGATATCAAGTGGTAGAAGTACAATTTTAATCAAAAAATGTTAAATCTTCCAGAGAATGATTATTCAAGTACACTAAATTTCATATAAACCATCTAAGTCATAACATCAACTTTTCTGTGCCATCTTTTATTAAGTGGTTTTCTACCATCAAAAAACTGGTACAATATTTATAGTAAAAATTACCAAAGTAACAGTATCCTTTATCATTGCCAGTCAGATTCTAAATCAAAAGTCTCTGATGAAGAACCAGAAGAGGAAATGAGAAAAGAAGCGAGAAGCTTCCAACAGAGAGGTTGTATTTTCTGTCTTCTATAATATTCAAATTTTTTCCTTGACTACCAGTATATTTAGACATAAAGAGGAAAAGGGGAGAGAAAAATCTGAATGGCGAGATATAAAGATTGAAACAAATAAAACTGCAAGAACCACTAAACTCTAACTTGATGCTTTGCAGCATAAACTTTCGAGTGAAAAAAGCATAAAGAGACTACAAAAGCCAATTTCCTCAGGAAAAAGAAGGCCTGATAAGAAAGAATAACAAACTAAGCCAGCAACATTAATCATTGACAACAAGCACCGTTGAGGAAACTAAAAAATATCATAAAAAATTACATACCCTGGAATTGCAAATTGTTCCTGATCATCCAATACCAAAATTACTTCATATGCTTCCTCAAATCTCTGTCCAATTGTAGAGGAGGCATTGCTAAAACTGGCTCCTGAAGAATCCAAGCGATCCTTATACACAGGATGATCCAACAACGTCCAATAGATGGAGGAGCCATAATTTATATTCAGAATGTTTCAGTTAAAAAGATCACGAAATACACAACACACAGCATAATTACGCAGAAAAATCATAGGAAATCTGAAAGAGTTATTATGAATCTGAATCAACCAGTTTTTTTTTTTTTTATTTTTACAAGTGGCTCAAAAACAAAAGATCAGGACCCAAGTCTCCCAACAAGGAAATGAAACCCGTCTTGGCAACTATAAAGTAGAAGTTTTAAAGCTTTCTAAAATCCTGATTTTAACATGTCATACTAAGACGTTAAATGCTCATTAAAAAAATGCCAGATAAACTGCAAACAGATTGCTTTAGAAAAAATAAATAAATAAATAAAAGTCCAATCCTTACATTTATGTTAAAGCATTAGTTTCCTGTTGGAAGGCCAAGTTGTAGAAGTCACTGCAGCAGAAATCATGAGACATCTATCCAGCTAAGTTTGCATTTAAGGCTCAGTTGGAGCAACCAATGCAAAGGGTGGAGTCATCAAATAAATCGTCACTTACAGCTGATGTGCAAGGTCTTTAAGGTAAAGGAGTTATGCGTAGAAAGACATGAAGATTTTGATGCACCACTACAATCAGACCCAATCTGACCATTCGCAATCATTACAAGCTCTACTTGACCTAGACATTCATTGTACTCAATTAGGACAAAATTTAGGAGAACAAGCAAACTCTCTTTGCCACTGATAATGCATCACATTTGAAAGAAGCTAATTACCATCTCTAGATTTGTAAGTATTTGATGATGCAAGTCGACCCCCCTTCAGAGTATTGTGAGACCCCAACGGAAAACCATAAACTTGCTCTTCTCAAAGACAACATAGAATGGCTGGCCAGAATGAATAGATTTTGATAAAGTTTGACAATGCATTTTCTAGCTTTTCCAAAGATTTTGATGAAGTTTGACAAAGTCATTCAGTAACCTTTTAATCTCTGAAACTAAATAATAATTTGCTTTACGACTAAACTTTTTTTTTTCAAACAATAATTTTATTTTTTTCAAGTCACTAACAAACAAGTCCTTCCAATATATCTAAACGTGGTTGAGAGCTCCTACTTCAACAACTCAGACAAGGTAAAATCACCAAGCCAAAAAGAATAACTATGTTATGACTCAATCATGAGATATATTGGCATGTTTTTGTGATTGGAAGATGATTGGATGTAGGGAACAATATATCATATCACCGGATTATTCTTATACAATTTTAGGTGGACACTTTAGATATCCATAGATTGTGCTAATCTGCTTGTTTGACAACACAGGCACAGCCTTGTAAATGAACCAACTAAAACTTCTAATTAGTTACATGAATGACAAATTATAAAGTTATCAGATGTGACAACCAAATGAAAGGGAAAAAAAAAAGAAAAAAGGAAAAAAGAAAATGAGAGATAAGGGATAAAAGATACCAAAATCCCCAAATTTCAGTCCACACAATTGGAGAAAAAAAAAATGAGGGAGGGAAAATACGTACCCAAAATCCCCCAATTGCATCCCAACAAAATGAAAAAAAAAAATACAAAAAGAGTTGTATTAAGGGAGGGAAAATACCTGTGGAATGAGTGAATGAGACAGAGACAGAGACAGATACACTATGCTGCTCATCGCCGAAAACCTAGGTGAGTGAGTGAGTGAGTGAGAGGGCAATATGAGAGAAAGATAAAAGGAAAAAATGAGAGACGAAAGGGAAACTAGAGAGCTGAGCCAGGTACCTGGTCGCCGCCAGTGGGTCACGGACGCCGCCGATGAGTTTTTCAGGGACTATCGCCGTTGGTGGCCGATCGTCCGTGGGAGAGAGAAGGAAGAGAAAACCGAGAGTGAGACGAGACGAGATGAAAAAGAAACGAGAGAGAGATAGAGAGAGAGAGGGACGACGGAAGGATACCTGGTCGCCGCTAGTGGGGTCGCGGACGTCGGGCAACATTTGCCGCCGATTATCTTTTCAGGAACTATCGCCGTCGTTGGTGCCAGAGAGAGGGAAGAGAAGACAGACAGGGAGACGAGACAAGATGAGAGAGAGTGAGACAAAGAGAGAGAGTGGGGATGGAGGGAAAAGAGTTTGGCATCCAGCAGGAAGGGAAACCAAAGAGAGTATGACCCAAATTATTGGCTGTGTTTTGGCCACCGCTGATTTGCAACAAGCGACCGTTTATGCTGTCGCTAAATGTTCCTTTTGTGACCGACCAAAGCCGTCGCCCATTTGCAGGGTCTCCAATATCTCAATTTCTTAGTAGCCTTTGATCTTTTCGAAATTGTGTGTGATTTCTATTTAACAGATTCATAAATTTTAAAATATTTTTATTAAAATAACAATTTAAAGTTACATGATAAAAATAAAATAAAATAAGATAAAGTAAAATAAATTAT
This sequence comes from Vitellaria paradoxa, assembly GCA_019916065.1. Taxonomy (NCBI): domain Eukaryota; kingdom Viridiplantae; phylum Streptophyta; class Magnoliopsida; order Ericales; family Sapotaceae; genus Vitellaria; species Vitellaria paradoxa. The sequence continues at coordinate 6,797,630 of CM034239.1, forward strand.
GAGTTTATAATTGTATAATGATATAAAAAGTAAATAATTTTTAATATTTTTTATTATTTTTTAAAATTTTTTTTATTTCAAACAAAATTTAAATATTTTATAGAAAAACAAATGAATTTAGTTGGTGAGTTTGAAAATTAAGCTTTTACCTTGATTAGATTAGTAAAAAAATAACCTTAACCCAGACTACCCATTGGAGATCCCACAATTGTTTAAGAATTGATCATCGAGACAATAGCTTTAGCTAGGTCACATTCAACAGGCGAAGCTCCAATAATCCCCTCTTCAAGCTTGATTCTTCCTCGCGCACGCGCGTGCGTGTGATACTGTCAAAAATATTCCACCCATTACAAGTATTCATTCATATATCAAAGGCCATTTTTTGGACCAGTCACCTTGTCGGGCTACTAATTCCAGCCCAGTATGATTTTGCTGGGCCTCGTTTCATTAGCTTAGCCTAAGCCCATAATTTTGAGTCCGTTAATTGACTTTGGAGAAGTTCGTTTTTTATATTTACTTTTTTTTTTAAATGTTTTTCGACGACAATTGTTTGCCACAAAATTGTGTTGAAATGAAGTAACATGGCCATTTGTTTGATTGAAATTTATTTTAATAGCTCCTTTCATTTTTGAAATGATTGACACACTAACAAAAAAACACATCATTGTGGTTAAATTATTTTAACAAATTATTCTGATAGTACAACAAAACTAGTACCGATCATTTAATCTCAATTGATTAATTTTAGAAAACTTGATCCATATGAGTCGTGCAGCAATTTACACATTAATGGCAAGAATTTATAATATTTATCCCTTTTACATCGAATTAGTATAAGAATTTGTTATGTTCAGTAGGTTTGGGGAAGCTAATGCCATGTCAACTCTATAACTTATAATCAAAATCGTTAGATTAAATTTTAATGATCAAGATACATTCACATTTTTTTGAATTAAAATAGTATGAATGCATTTGAACTGTTGGATTTTATCAATATCATGAGACTGACATAGTATTGTTATCTCAGAATACTCAAGGTGAATGCTTATAGTTATATGACCTACGACTGGTACTGTAAAATTGGTTGGGAAACTGTATCTAACCGCCTTACGATTTCATGAGGGGGCACGTGAAGGTGTAAAATTTTTTCCCCCCTTACATAGATATTGTATTTGCTTGTGAGGCTCTGCCAAGCAATTTTGAAGGTTGGATAATTGATAATGGCCACGGTTTCAATAATTTGAATTTTGGCGGTTGGAAGAGCTGGGCTCAGTTTCGTAGGTTTTGCATCTGCCCAAATGGATCCAACCGATTATTTAGATCAAACAATTTTGCCTTCTTTCATAATTTTGGTTGTTTCCCTTTTAGCGATTTTTATTACATTGTGTTTTTGGTTTTATTGTATTAGATTTTTGTGATCATAAAGAAATCTATCTTATTGGTTGGTGATTTCACTCGAGTGACTGATGTGCAAAAAGATCAATAGTTTTAGTGTAACCTATTAAGATTGGAGCTATTAAATCATTTAAATGATTATTAAATTATTTAAAGAAAATCGAGTTAAATTAAAATCATTAAATCATTTGAAAGAAATTAAGATCTCATCAAGATCATTGATTTTTTATACATCAATCGTTAAAATGATTTTTTGTACTTTAACACTTAAATGTGAGATGTCTTAAAATTAAGCATAAATGGAAACATAAGATTGCAAAGCATAGCATGACATTCATTTCGAATGGCAAAAAGATTAAAAAATATATTAAAATAATGACATGGAATTAAATTTAATTAAAAAAAAATTAACAATTTTTTTATAATTTCTCACGCCTTTTTGGCGGAGTTTTGTAAATTAAACATCCCCTATTGTATGCATTGTTTGCATTATTTTAGTTTAATGGGCCAACGTCCTCTGATTTACTGACTTGTAGACAGTATATGTAGGCAGAGATTGGACAACCTATGACGGCTGGTTGGCATTGTAGGCCTATTTTTCTATTTGTATGTATTCTTTCTCCCACGTTCCGGGTGTGGCCCTAGACATATTTTATATGTATAACCAATTGTGAAAAAGGTGATCGATGTCAATCTTATGGCGTTAAATTTTAGAGTTGTTGAATTAAAATTTAAATATTTAAATTAATTTAAATATTTTAAATAAAAAATTTGTCAATGAATCAGAATTAGTAAATCAAATATAACGTTAAAATAATATTTGTTTAACGGTAAATCAAACACACATTCTCACTTTTTCTATATTTTTTTGAAGATTTTTTTATGAAAGTTTTTAAATTAATATTTTTAAAAATGTGATAATATTTGTAATAAGTAATAAATTTTACATATTTATTAATTAATGTAGGGATACTTATTAAACCAACTCAACTAAGATTATTTATTTAAAATTTGATTTTCCTTTAATTTTTTTAAAATTAAACATTTAACTTAAAAAATTAATTTTAATGTATATAAAACTTAAAATTTAAATACACATCTTTAAATACATACGCTTTACACTCTCTGAGTATCTATCTAACAATCGTGGGATGGACCATCAAGAGCACCGTGAGAAATTACACCAAATAAGAAATTTAAACAGATTATTTATTCGGATTTTTTTTTTTTTTTGACTTATAGTCATCGACCTCTGATTTTTGTGATTTGACCATAATTAAATTATTTATTATTTATTTTATTTTATTTAGGTATTATTCTTCGCCTTTACTTTATTTAGAGTTTTTCCGTAATTAATCTAAAAAAAAATTATAATTTTTTGCTATATCGAATTTGTTTGCCATAACTTATGTACATTGGAAATTCTTATGAATGGAAGTTCTTTCATAAGAATTGTGTCGAAGACAAATTTTCAAGAGAAGAAATTGAAAAAAAAAAAAAAAGAAGTATTTTTTAAAAATGAAATAAATATATGCAATAACTTGAAACTATAGACAACAGAAATATTTAAAAGAATTATAATTAAATTCCCAACATTTTGTGATTGATTAATTTATTGGAAAGTATAAATGTCAAAATTATACATACCTGGTGGATACGCGTTTACCTACCCCTCTCAAAAAGAGTATAGGGATACTAATAGCAGGTATGAGAACAAATATGAGGATTTTAATGTGTTACCTAAATGGTATGGGGATGAGTATGACAGTTTCCACCTCACCCCATATGCGTTTAAATACTTATTTATTAATATATAATATATATATTTTTAATTTTTTTTTAATATATCTAATATTAAAAATATTTTTTAATATTTATTTTATAGTTATTAGTATGTTTAGTAGGTAGATGAGAACGAGAACGAGGTCAAAGAATCTATTACTTAGCACTGACAGGTATGGAAAAAATTTTTATCTTTAACACGGGGATAGAGACGGGTATTACTAAATAAGGATAGGAAAGGTAATACCTGCTCTATACTTACCTTGTTGACATTTCTACTAGAAAAGTTGTCTGTAATAAACTTCAAGAGATGAATTTACTAAGGTATCATTTGGAAGATTAAATTTTAGCAATTTTTAGTATTTTTGACAAAAATTACTGATTGTAATTTTTGGTGCGTTTTGTGAATCGAGTAACAATTTTTAGCAACTTTTGTGACTTTTTGTAATTTTTATGTATTTGGTAAAATTTTTGACAATTTTTAATAATTTTTAGCAATTTTTTTAACTTGTGAGTTGGTAAGTTACTATAATTGAATAGAAAAATGACAAATATTGGTAATTTGACAAACAACCAAGAAGCAAAAGTTGATTTTTTTTATTAAAAATTGATCCTCCAAACGGCGTAAAAACTAAAATTAGGGTTTCAGAGGATTATAGTGAAAAAATTCAAGGTAGGGGATACAATGAAAAATAAAGAGTTGAAATTTATTTGTATTTAATTTAATGATTCTAATTTAATTTAATTAAAATTATTTTAAAAATATAAATAAAAGTTTAAAAAATTTAATTAAAGTACAATCAATATAGAATATCAAAAGCCACGTAAGATTAAAATGTAAATAAATCATAACCTTTTATTTTTCAGTTGAATTTTTTCCTGCAATCCTGAAACCCTTGAAATTAGAAGACATTTTAACAAAGCCTTTCAAAGTCAAAAGTAACTTCGGAACAGCTCCTTTGGGTCAACGCACCAGCTTCGACGATAAAAATTGAATATATTGCATATATATTACGAAAATATAATGATGGGGGATGCTAATGAGTAGTATCCCCTGTGGGTTGGCCTAGATTCAGAAAATGTGATAAGTGAGCTAAAATTAAACAAAAATAAATATTATAAATTTGTAAATATTAAAATTTAAGTATTGTTTAGAAATTTAAATTTTAATAATTTTTGATATTTTTTATTAAAAATTATTAATTACAATTTTTAGTGTATTTGGTAAAATAAATAGTAATTTTTAACAATTTTTAATAATTTTTTAAAATTTTTAAGTATTTGTTAAAATTTTGACAACTTTTAATAATTTTTAACAACTTTTGATAACTTTTAAATTGAGCAAGTTAATATAATTGAGTAAAAAAAGATAAATTTTAATAGATTTGAGAATACAATAAATTATCAAATGTATTTAAAAAAATTAACTTTAAATTCAATAAGAGTAATTTATATTAAAAAACAAAAAATATATACAAAATATATATAAAATACATATAAAATTTTCAATTAGTGGGGCATCTGCCGCCGGGCCCACGGTAAATCCGCCCTGTCTGCCGGCCAAAGTGATCGCGCTGTGTCCGCGTGGGAACGCGAATCATCTAGTTAGGCGGCTGCGTATGTACATTTTTGAAGGAAGGTTTTGACTCGTTATTGCTATTGGGTATGGCGTCGTTTGGTGAGGGTTGGCATGACTGAGTTGACCCAGTTGACCCAGCCCCCTCAACCTCCCACCCACCCTCTTCTTCTCCCCCCTCCGACGCTGCCATATCGTTTTCAACGTGGGTGCACTTTAGCCTGGTCACAAATGGAATTGTTTCCGGGCGGCTCGATATCAGTTTCGTAGAAGCTCGGTTGGAGTTCAATTGTAGTTTTAACTATATATGAATTTGAATTCAGTATGTGGATCGAGACCTCAAAATTGAAATTGTTTTTAAAATTAGTGTATTTTAGGTACCAATCAAACTATTTATGAGCTACTTAATCTCAATTTAATTAAAGTTTGGTTCAAGTTTTAATTTATTGTCTTAAGAAAGATAAATTTAAACTCAATTTTTTGCATTGTTTGAGATTTGAGTCAATAAAAACATAATTTGAAGACTCGCGAATTGGCTTGATAAAAAATAAATGAGTCAGTAAAAATGATTTTATTTTAATTTAATAAATAATGTTATTTTGATTTAGTTAAAATTTTCACTTTGATTTATTATATTGTGGATCAAAATGATAATGTTTTTATTAATAGAGTTATTCACGAGTTAAACTCGTATCTAAATTGTTTTCTATCATGTCATTCTCAAGGTTATGCAAAAGTTTAAACTTAAACTCCATAATAATAATTTGAGCCAAATTTAATTAGTTAAAATTCAACTCAATTCAAACTTTGATGCACTCTATGATTCTATACACTTATTGACCGACCACCAATTTCATCATGGACTCTATTTATAGGAGTGTTTGTTATTCCAATAAATGTTAATTTTTACTAATTTTTTGTTTTTGTTTTCCATGTATTTATTTTCAAATTTTAAATTTTACAAACATTTGTCAACTTTTATCAAATTTTTTTTTTATTTTTGTCAACTTTTCTGATCAAAACTGTTCAAACAGATAAGTGATACCACATTTGAACGGATCTAATGATAACTTTTGAGTTGTGCCAATAAACGGCAAAAAATAATTGACACATGCAGTTTATATATATATATATATATTTTAATTCCAAACACCCCTTATATTTTGTTCGCATAAATGTTCATTTAAATAAATGCTTTATTCCAATAGTTTCAATATTGTCAAATCCTTTATAAAGTTATTTAATAACATTACGTTCAGCAATAACAGCCCCTTTTTTGGGTGTGTCTCTCTCTGCAAATGATTTGAAACTTTTGAATTAATAATTTTTCAACATATTAGATCAGAAAAATGGTCAGCACAGAATTTATTTTATAGCTCTGTATGTTAGATACGAAATATTTTTTAAAAAATATTTTTATTTATACTAAAATTTTTTTAAATATAAATAAATATATATTTTTTAAAAAAATATATATATATATATATATATATATTAAGGGGGCGTTTGAAGTGACACAAAATAATAAAATTTGATAAAAAATTATAAATTCGTAATCCATACAATTAAATAAAAAATAAATAATTTTTAACGATTTTCAGTATTTTTCAGCAAACCAAACACACTTTAAATTAATAAGTTCACTAGTGCTATGGGGTAACATTTTTTTTCCTTATCAAAATGAGTTTGGAATAATTTTTTATCATTTGTGTAAAAATTTGTGGACATTAACGTTGTATCAGAAAAAAAAAAAAAAAAACCAATTTCATAAATATAACTCTAAACCCTATACTTTTGTTTATGTGTTTGTTTGTTTTTTGGAGAAATATTTTTTTGAAACATAAATAAAAATTTATTTATGTTTCTTGACTCTACAACAAAATTGAAATAATATTTTATTTTTATCATTAATGGAGCATTTTAATTGTCACTAGAAAAAAAAAAAAGAAGTAAAAGAAATTCAATTACTCGGGGATGGTAAATGGTTGAAATTACTCGTTCCATACATTCTCCTGGGAGTATTCTTTTTCATAATCGGATATGAGGAATGTCCCCAACCCATTATCGTCTCTAGCCACATTGCCACTGATCATGACAAATAAGAGTCTTTCATTGTGATTTTGTGACAGTTTGTCCAACGTTTCTCCACGGCTCCTATATCACCACTAGTCGGTAAAAAATATATGGGGTAAAGTCTAAAAAAATATACATACAGTTTACTTTCGGTATCACTTTGGTCCCACATATTACAATTGTAACAATCAAATCCTTACACTTTCGGTCAAGTATCAATTTGGTCCTTCTGTTAGTTGACCGTTAACCGTTAGACTGAGGATAAAATAGTAATTTTATTTACAGTTTACTCTCAGTGTCATTTTCAATCTAACGGTTATTTTTAACGGTCAACTAACAGAAAAATCGAATTGATACTTGACCGAAAATGTAGGGATTTGATTATTGCAATTGAAACATGTGATACCAAAGTGATACTGATGGTAAACTGTAAAGATTTTTTTTATACTTTACCCAAATATATATGTATATATGCAATTGCAAGTAGACGATGCAGGCGGCTTTGAAAATTTAGTTAATTAGGAGGGGAGGGTGCATTTCCAAGCCTATATAACGAGGAAAATGAGGGTCGGCAATTCGCAAGGTAGCAGCTGATTAATGCTTTTCAACAAACTCAGCTTGATGTTTCAACGTCCAAATGACTTAATCAAAATTAGTTGAAGGGTGCTCATCAGCGTGGCAAAAGTTGCTCCGTCTCTGCGGTGTCGGAACCTACGTACAAGCCCACGTGTTTATACAATCACAACCTTAATAAATTAATAATCACGTTTCGTATTTCTTAATGACCAATCAATTTGTTATTTATAGGACTCCGCATCACCCGGCACATCACGCGGTTAATGAATCGCTCTGATTAATTTGGGCGGGGGTTTCATGTGCAAAAATCGCATCGCTGCTGCAATTTTTGGGCCAATTAGTTGGCAAAACATGTGCGCAGCTATAATTGCTACCTTTCAACCGTGCACAATATCTTTCTTTTCTCTTTTTTTTTTTAACTTTCTTTCTTTCATTCTTTTGTGAGATGGAGTTTAGTTAATTTCAAAATTAATTAAATTTGGATTTAGACATAATTTTATAAATTGACAATTATCATTATCATTATGTAACACTATTATATAGTATTTTTCGATTCTTTCGTATTCATTACACTTTTTCATTTTTTTTCCATTACAATTTTGTTACATCTTAATATATAATTTTCATTACCGTTATACCAGTCATTATCGTTGTCAAAACCTTGTTAGGTTTAGTTTGAATTGAATTTGTATATAAGTATTAAAACCATATGTTTCACTCAAACCCGACTGGATTTGATATTTCAAGCATTTATAAAATCTCAAATTTGACATTTGAATAAATGTATTTTGTGTTTAGGAAGCTAAAAAATTAATTTTTTAATTTTTTGTTAATTTAACATTTTTATCATTCAAAACTTAAGTGAAATTTAAAATGTGTAAGGTTAAATTTGACCTATTTAGAAAAAAACTAAAAAATTAATAGATAAAAATTGAGCTACTAGCTTTTTTTTTTTTTTTTTTTTTTTGTTTCTTCAACCATCACTCAGTCTGTGCATAAGACCAATTAATAATATATATTATATATTATTTATTAAATTGGGTCATGATTGGGCATATACACAAATCCAAGCTCGCCCTGTAAAAAAAATAATTATAATAATAATTAAACCATAATTGATTGCATAAACCTTTTTCCATTATCAAATATGTTCTAGTAACTTGGACCTTCCGATCAATCACAAAACCATAGCTTATTGAGGGCATTTTAGGTAATTATCAGGAAAAGCAGATTATAGTTTGTGGTGACTACAACTAGATTAAAATTGAATTCAAATCAAAGAGTTTAAATTTGGTTAAAAAACAATTTGGTTAATTAGATTAATTTGGTTTCGAAATTATTCTTCTTTAATATCATTTTTTTAATTCGGTGTCAAAAAAAAATTGAAATCAAACAAATCAAAATAACTGAATTATATTATATTATATATCATATTATATATATATATATATATATATATAAAATAAAATTTGACAACGCCGTTGCGTCACGTAAGAGTTTAGGGGTGTATATGGATTGGTTCGGTTCGAGTTCATACCTAACATAGAATCAAACTGATTTTTTTCAGTTTCTAAAATTTAAACTCAAATCGAATTGATTTTTAAGTGAAATCAAATCAAACCAAAAATATCATATTAGTTTGGTTTAAGTTTTGGTTCATGCCAATTTGAGTTGGGTTGCGTCCAATTCGGTTCAGTGGAAGACAAAACTTGTGGGAGTAAAGTTTCATGCATATGGTGGGTATAATTTGCTGAGCTTGCTTTTCTTTTGATGATGTGTTCAAGCTTTTTTATTTCATATTAAATGCATTCCACATAACAATAATTAATTATTTAACAGCAATTCTTGATTGTTGTTCCGTGCGTTTTGAGAGAGAGAGCTGCGCAGCGCAACCTATATATTATATAAATATTGTACATTATATTTTTTTCAAGTTGGTTTGAATAATTTGGTTTAGTTCAATTTCGATTCAGTTTTGATTTGGATTTAGGTCGGTTCGGTTGAAAATATAATAACTCGACAATCAAACTGAAAAAATCAATTTTTTAATTTTTTAATCCAGACCCAAAAATAGTATAGACTCGAACCAATCCACAAACCAACCCAAACCAAAATGATCGGATTGGTTCGATTTTTGAGTTGCACAGATTTTTTATGCACTCTTATGTAAGACCTAACTTACGCTACGATTGTGACACGTAACACTTAATTATAACTATCTTGTGTCATGTATAATCCAATTTGCACTGTGGTTGTAACATATGTATAGTTGTAACACATGACGCCTAATTATAATTATTTTATAAACAAATTAGCATTCTACAAGATTACTATTTATCCACAATTTTTATTTTATTTAAACTAGAATATTTACTGATATAATTTGATATTTTTATTTAATCTAAACTTTTATTTATTATGTAACTTCTTATTTTTTTAATTTTCTTTAAAACCTATTATTATTTTTTAATTAAATTATTTTTAAAGCATAATAAATACTATTGTTGTTGTTAAACAAAATAATACAAAAAAATATTTACCCTTTTAAATAAAAGTTTAAATTAAAATTATTATTATTATATTAAATAAAATAATGTAAAAACATTAGCCTGTTAAATAAAAATTTTAATTTATTAACATTAATTTATAATTATAATTATAATTATATTAATTTATAGTTATATAACTTCTATCTATCATATAACTTCTTATTTTTTTTTATTTATTTCATATTCCTATTTTTATTTTTTATAATTTAATAAATTATTATTTAGAGAATAATAAACACTATTGTTGTAACTAAACAAAATAATGCAAAAAAATGTTTACAGTTTTAAATAAAGATTTAAATTAAAAATTTTATAACTATTATTAAACAAAATAATGCAAAAAAATTAGCCTGCTAAATAAAGATTTTAATTTATTAACATTAATTGATAATTATAATTATATTAATTTATAGTTATATAAACTTCTATCTATAACTTCTTATTTTTTTATTTTTATTTAAATCATATTCCTATTTTTTATTTTTACATTTTAATAAGCTATTATTTAAAGCATCATAAATATTATTATTATTAAAAAATTATGCAAAAAATATTTGCCCTTTTAAGTAAAGGTCTAAACAAAAAGTATTATTATTATTATTATTATTATTAAATATAATAATGGAAAATAATTAATTAACCTATTAAATAAGGATTTTAATTTATTAGCATTAATTTATAATTATAATTATTTTAATTTATAATTATATAATCTAAAGCAAATTAGTATTGTATATAATTACCACTTATTCACAATTCTATTTAAACAAGAATATTCATTGATATAATTTAATATTTTTATTTAATCTATACTTCTATTTATCATATAACTTCTTACTTTTTATTTTTCACATATTTTAATAAATAACTAAAACAGAATACAAATTTACATACTATTCTATTACACATAGCAAGTTAGAAAAATGTATAAAATAGTATTTATATTCAGAAAAAATTACTAAAATTTTATTATAATAATTTTTACTTATTATTAAAATGACTTTGAGTGATTTGTTTGTTAGTTTTTTTTAGGTTATTGAAAATGAGTATATGTTTACTATATTTATTTTTATTAGATGATATTCCTCTATATTGAAATTATTTTTTTATTTATTTACTTGTTGTTTATGCATTTATTTTTTTGACTTATTTTTTAATTGGTTCATTAAAATAAATAAGGTTTAGTTTTTTTTAATTTTATTATGTCTTTTAACTTAATTGTTAAAATATATAAAGTTTGAGTTTTTCAAAATTTGGTCAGGAAAAGTTTGACCGACTAAATTATACCCTTCAGCGACCAAATTTTTGGTCGGCAATTGTGTGATTTTTTATAGTGGTTGCTAATATCAATATCCGGGACAAATAACATAGGAATATAAAAATTAATGAAACCCAAAATATAACATATTTTAAGGTTGCGTTACATATAACCACTGTGTAAATGTACTCAGTCATAACATTACAATTTTAATAAATGTCAGTGCATGGATTTGTCTCTTACCGTTTTAAGCCAACCCACACAAGTTATTATTTATTTGTCATTTTTCGTCAAAGTGCGTCTTTTCCGACTTAAACATGTGCCTTAGTACCCCTCAACTCAACCTAAAATGATATGATTAGTTGGCTGCACCCTAGCTTATGCATGATGTTATGACATTTTCGTATTAATTTTCAGAACTAATCATATTTAATACCTTTATCCTAAGGGGACAAAATCGACAAAAAAAAGTTAGGAGGAAGTAATTCCGTTCAATTTATCTTAATAGGACAAAAGTTGAAAAAAAAATTAATAATAAAATCTGCTAACTCGATAAAGTTAGGAAGAGAGACAGAATTAAAATAAAATCTTTTAATTGACGAGATTAAATTTTAAAAGATCACAAAAATATTATTACTAATTTCACTTACGCGTTGAAAAGCTATCATTAGAATGTTTGTTTTTATTGTTTTTGTGAATTTATATATATTTTTTTATTTTTTTCATTTAATTAAATTAATTTGTATAATTCTGTTTAATGTCTTACGTTCAAAAATAAAATAACAACACATTATTAATCTTAACAGAGTGAGATAAGCCCCCTGCCAGTGCTAATAATTTTTTATACCACTATAACACAAATCACTGCGAGAAAACTTAAAAATTGTACGAAACAAATATATGAACCCGAAATTAACATAAAATAATAAGAAATTGATCCAATTATGAAACAAATTAAGTATTTAACGTATTTTTAAAATTTTGAAGTATCTAAATATTAATAATTATAGACCTAAAATTAACGTGTAAACTATATTTATCTCCCTGTCCTACCAGAATATTCCTACAGGTTAAGATAAAAAAAGAAAATTACTTGATAGAATAAGAGAGAATGAATAGGATCAGATCTCCTATTTTTCCTCTTATAATAAATTTTTAATAATTTTCAAATATTTTTATGCAAATAATTATTAATTAAAATTTTTTATATGTTTAATAAAACATTAAATTTTTTTTTTACTTTTTAACACCTTTTTATTATTTAATAAAATATTAATATATTAATATATTTTTAACGATATCTTTTTTTTTTGACCTGAAACCTGAATCAGGTGGAGTCCTTTAGACTCACTCTGACTTGTCAAATCAAGGAAAGTGGTCTGACTTAAGACATTCTATCGTTTAAATCACAAAAGTGTATCTGGGACGATTCAAATCCCTACACTTTAGTATGTAAACTCTGAAAGGGGCTCGTCTCTGACCATATCTTTGGTGAAAAGTTATTAAAAGTTACAAAATTATCAGACGAAACCTTTTTCAAACCAGATATTTTGCTCCACCTCGGAGGAATCCTCAAATAATAGTTTGATGGGACTTGGCGTTCGCTCTTTCTGTTACCTGTTGACAGGTGGCTGAAATGTAAAGTGCACTGATAGTGTCCACATGACTCATATATATATATGTTTTTTAAAAATTAATTCTTACTGCTTTTACCTTGCGACTCAGGGGGGCCGCGATAAAGAGTCGATGTGGTAATCTCCAACAACGACGCCGTTTTTTTATTTTTTCATTTTTCCCGTCAAATGATGTCGTTTCATTTAGGGCTTATTTGGTAATACAAAAGTTGCCAAAACCCAACAAGTTTAACTAATTTTTATTTTTTTTTTCAATTAAATTTTTTTATATATCACCTTTATATCACATCGTTTTACTTTATTATACTTTTTGATCAATTTTTGATCAACTAAACATCTTCTTAAATTTATAGGTATTAATTTATACTCAAACATATATATTTTTAAATGGATCAATTCATATTTAAACACGAAAGCTCAAGTAATACAGTGTCATAAATTGTAGCTGCCGTAGTGACCCACTGCTGCAGCCCGACTCCTCTTTTTCCTTGGCCCCAATTTCCATCCGTACCGAGCCCCACCGACACGCAGAGGGTGAGTGCTCATTCTCTTACGCGTTCCACGTGTGTTATATTTCCTTTCACCCGTGGAAAAGCAATTCCAAACCCGCATTCGCCGTCGCCTCGCTTCTCCTTTTCTTCTAACTTGGTTGATTCCTCGCATTGTTTATTGCTTACAACTACCGTTGGTGTTGCTTCTTTTTCTATTTTTCTCCATTTTCTTTTCCTCAATTAAAAAAGATGTTACGTGTGACACGACATCAAACAATCCGGACGATTCCAAACTTTTATTATTCAACCCAAATTACCCGAAAACTGAAACCGAACAACAAACCCAGATTCCATGTCAAAGAGAATTTACAAGCTCCATACACTATTTACACTTTTTTTTTTCTTTTTTTCGTTCCAAATTTTCATTGCTCACATATATATTTTTTTTTGGGTCTGGAAAATTGTTTGATTTGTAGTATTGTTGATTGAGCAGGCAGGGCTGTCCTGTGGCGAATGCTCAACTTGACACATCTGACGCCCTAGCAGCGGCGCTGCCGGATCTTGGTTGCCGCAGAAGCTGAATCAGTGTCTCCGCCTGACAACACAAACGACAAAAACGCACAAACTCCACATCAGATTAGGCCATAAATGAGATAATATATGTATGGCCATCTTTACAATTTGAAAGACAATTCTGACCCTCCAAATCTTCCAAGTCCAAGTGGATAGGAAGAGGCATGTCAATTGAATGTTACATTGCCAGCCTTGGCTATATCTGTGTGATATGACAGCAATACTACATGATAAGAAATTTTGTAAACTATAGAATTATCCTTTTACTAAATATATATATATATATATATATTTTTAACTTAAAGGCCTACTAATTTCTAAAATTTTAAAATTAATGGTTAGATAAGTCTTTCAGTATCTCTAAAGAGATTCGAACTAGTGATTTCTAAAGAATAAACACAATATTTTATCAATTAAATTAATTCTCGTAGTTATCTTTCTAATATTCAATTCGCGGAATAATATGATAAATTTACACAAATGATTTTAAATTTTGACAAAAAATCAACTTTAGAATCATAAAAGCATTGTATATTTCCATCTTGAGATGCAAAAAATCTAAGACCAAACTTTCAATTCGGAGCAATTTTTAGGTACCAAACACGAGATTTATATATACTATTGGACAAATCACCCAATCCCTCATTTTTTAACCTACAATCAAATGTGGCCTTAGTATTGAGAAATAAGTAATGCCATATTATGGCAAAAAAATAAAAAAAAAATTGTAAAAGAAAAAATATGTTAAGGATTATATGATATATTTATGAGTCTTATCACTTTGAAAAATATAACTTGTAATATTCTCACAGAGGACGAGTTTTGACACAATGGTAAATTATTCTACTGGTGACTTACGGGTCACGGATTTGAGACGTGAAAATAATTTTTTTATAAAATACAAAAATAAGACTTTTTACAAATATGCACACCCTCTCCTATCCGAGCACTAGCCGGCACCCAGTGAACCCTTTTTTTTTTTTACTTGTACTATTCTCACAACATTCTAACGAAAACTCGGCGGACAAATTTTTATGGTATAATAATATTTTCAAAAAACAAAATTATTAAAAGAAGTGAAAGTGTCTGAACTATGTTTAATTAAACTTAATGATTAAAGGACATCTTCCAACGGCACAATGTGATGCATGCAACTTCCATTATAGATCAAGACAAACTTGCTCTGACTATCATGAGATATTTCCAAAACCTGGTGAACCAAGTACCAACCCACTTCTACCCAATTATTAATAACCTCTTACGTTTTCAAAGTGACTACGAATTATTTTTTAAGTATTGAAAACATTAAAATATTTTTACCCAAAAAAAATGAATTAAATAATAATAGTACAAAGCAATAAAAAATTTCCACTGAATTGGCTTATGAAGTCTCGCTTTTTGAACATTTGATTGGAATGAAAAATAAGAAAAAAAAATGAATACATGTGGTGCTCATTTTTTTTCTCATTTTTCAAATTATTTTCTACTCAATTATAAGTACATTCAACGCACTAAAAAAATTTAAAAATTTTTAAAAATTATTTATTTTATAACATACAACACAGATTATTAATTCATTAATTATCTCAAATTATCCTCCGTTATTTTTTTTTTTGGTCCAAACACGTCCAGAATAATAAATCCAACAAAGAAGAAAAAAGAAAAAGTGCTCGTGTAAAAAGGATTGTGGAAAGGGTAAAAGCAAAAGAGGAAGGAACGATTTACCTTCTGTTTAGCGCGACTGGTTCCAGACTGTGACAATGCGACGAGGGGAGGAATCGCTCCTTCGCGGGCCACCATAGTACGGTACACCACGCTGTCCTCGCAAATTTGCAACAGCACCGCCACCGCGATTTCCTTCTGTCGCTGTAACCCCACCTCGACCAGCTCCACAAGCACCGGAATCCCACCTTCCTCCACCAACGCCGTCCTTGCTTCCTTCACCGATACCAGCACGCTCAACACGAACGCTGACTTGTCCACCATGTTTGACCCGAAATCTGCCATTAGTTCCACTAGAGGCTTCATGATCCCCGCTTGGACGGCCCTGATCTTGTTCTCCTTGACAGAGCATAACGAATACAGAGCCGTTGATGCGTCCTTTTTCCCGCGAAAATTACCGTTCTCTAGCAGATTCACGAGGAGTGGGATCGCTCCTGACCGTCCGATTGCTACCTTGTTCTCTTCTATTTGCGATAGACGAAGCAGCGCACAAGCGGCGTTCTCTTTGGCAGTTGATGTTCCAACCTTGAGAGCTCTAACGAGCGGTTTAATGGCTCCTGAAGAGGCTATAAGCTCTTTGTTCTCGTCGCAGAGAGAGAGGTTTAGAATCGCCGTGACGCCGTTTTCTTGGAGCTGAGGATCCATGGAAGAGATGAGAGAAATCAATGGCTTGATGGCTCCGGCTCTCGCGATCTTGAGCCGGTTCTCCGGCCTGTTCTTCGCAAGGAGCCTGATCTCCATCGCTGCCTGCTTTTGTTCGTCTATTGAATTCGACTCGAGATCAGAGACGAGTTGGCGGATCAGATCGTCGGAGTTCTCCGAAGCGCAGGCTATCAGCAGACCCCGGCTCTGCGACGACGCCGTCGCGAACTCGCCGGACCGGTCACTGTTGCAGTCACTGAACGCTGATGACAAACCGTCGTTGGTGCTCAAATCACCCAAGCTCCGTCCCATGTACGTGTAGTTTGCCTGCACCTCCGTCTCCATCACCCGAATATTCTCAATCACAGCATCAACAGTTGGCCACGGCTTCACCGGAGCCGCGGTGTGCGTATATCTCCGGCGAGTAGGCCAAAGTAACAAAGAGGTGAAAACGACCTCGTTTGTTTCCTCTCAGGACTTGACGATAGATCGGGACCTCGAGGTTAAGCCTAAATAATGGAGGGAGGGACAACACGTGGATATGAGAATGGACGGACACGTGCACAGAGCGCACTGGGGTCCGTCGAGATGGTACGTGCAAAGGGTCTCTTTATCCGCGTGCATGCAAGGTTCACGATTCGACAGAGCTTTTGATTTTGTGAATCGAGAACTTTTCTTTCCTGCTTTGCTTTGAATTTGTACAAAGGTGTGCTCTCTCTCAAACCGTGCATTGTAGAATTTTAGTTTGCACAAATACTCTTTTAAATTTAAAAAATGAATTCGTTATAAAAAAAATTATTTTAAATAAATCCAATCAATTCGAATTTAAATTCTGTTTAGGGTAACAAAAATTTAAAAATATTTAAAAATTCTAAAAGTTATTCATTTTTTATCTTACTGCACGAATCACGAACTTATAACTTATTTCACTTTATCTCATTTTATTTCACTTTTTGTCACTTTAAACTCGCTCTTAATATATTTTATATATAGAATTATATTATGAATATATTTGGTGTAACAAAAAGTGAGATAAAATAAGATAAAGTGAAATAAATTATCAGTTCATAATTCGTGTAATAAGATAAAAAGTGAATAAGTTTTAGAATTTTTTAATATTTTTCATCGTTTTTCAATGTTTTTTGTCACTCCAAATGGACGTTATAATAATACCCGAAACCTCTAACGGATTTTTTTTTCTCTTTTTGCAATATAGAATGATAAAAAAATTAGGGCCACTCCTTCGCAATTATAATAAAATATAAGCCTCTGCTAGAATTCACACCTAAAATCACAGAGTGAGGAGCTAGCCCAAGCGGTTAAATTTTGTTAATCAAATTCATCAGCTCAGATCCAAATCTCGACGGCGCTCCTCACCTCCTCCCCGGCCAGGGGGTTTTTCTATTTTCAAGTTGTTAATACTCAAAAGTTCAATAATTTAAATGTCAATATTGAAATTAATCTCAATTTCAATCCATGTCTAAACAACCCCCCCCCCAAAAAAAAAGAAGATCCCATCAATTATTTCACTTAGACATGGCCTGGGGTTTATATTTTCCAGTTGTTAATACTCAAAGGTTCAGTAATTTAAATGTCAAGATTGAAATTAATCTCAATTCAGGTGAAATAATTGATGGGATTTAACATTACATCTGCTAAATCACCATCCCGAGTCATGTATGCATAAGTTGATCCCTGACATTGTGTGCCCGGGTTAAGGTATTGGTAGTTTCCAACCTACGAAATTTTCTCACAAAGCTCCTCTCCTCCTAGCCAAAGTTGTCGGTTATTCTAAATTAAAATTTTTGGAACATAACAACATTGTACAATCATTTTAACTGCACAATTAGAAAACAAAAACCAAATCATCCCCATTCAGAAGTAACTCAACTGTTTGATTAAAATATCTGTTTATAAAATTTAATTTAGAGTGGAAACTAGTCAATATGGATTCAATAAAACAAACAAGATTGGAAGCACAAGTAGATGTGGTTTCAAACAAAAGCAGAGAGCTGAGGAACAAGAGAGAACCACCTGAATCCAAAGCTCCATTTCTCAGGCAATGAAGGAGATTTAGGTAGCCAATGCCAGGTCCTCCTCGAAACCTTGTAATACAAGATCTCAGGCCAGTTATAGCAGCATATACAAATCAAACCCTCGTGCCAAAAACAATACACATGCTCGTAGTTGTGGTAGCAAACAGCCGTGAATTTCCGACAGATCATCGCCGGCACTCTCAGGACCTCAATCCATTCATCCCCCCCATTTCCGTTTCCACCCAATTCCCACAATTTTATGCCCTTCGAAATCCCGTTCTGCCCAATTCCACCAATTAAGAAGAGTTTCTCGCCCCCATCGTTCACCAATCGCACAAATGTGAGCTCGCCAGGCAAGTCAATGACGGGTCTCTCCCACTTCCCACTTTCCAAATCAAAACAAACAACGGAAAATGGCTCCGGGGTTGTGAAATACAAGTGCCCATTATAGAACACCCCTTCTTGATGGTAGTTATCGCCCAGAATTGAATCGACTCCGTCGAATTGTTGCCAGAGATTAAGCGTGGAGTCGTAGACAAAAGCGTTGTTTGACGATCCAGAGGAAGAACAGAGCATGAAGAGTTTGTATCCGTTTGGTGAAGAAACCAGAGTGAGCAACTCGAAGGGGAAAGGGCGAGTTGGGAAATTCACAGTTGTGGAAGATCTTGCTAGGAGATTGCACACGAGGAAAGAGGATGAAGACGGGAGAGAGAAACAGAGGAGGCCGCGGGATATGGAGAGGAGCTCCGCGGCGGAGCTGGCGCACGTTAGGATGGGCGAAAGGGAAAGGGATATCTTGCGCCAGGTGTTGAGGGTTGTGTCGTAGAGAGGGAAGTGGTGGCGGAACTGCGGGTGGGAGAGCAAGATAAAAGAAGACGACGGAGAAGAAGAAGCGTGTTTGGAGATGAAGGAAGGAGAGAAGACCAGAGAGTTGAAGTGTTTGCAAGTTGATCGGAGTCCCAAGAAGATCTTCAGTGGTAGGAATGAGAGTACGTGATCCAGAAGGTCCTCCGGCAGCAGGCTCCATATTCCGGGATCCATTTCCCGTAATGCAAAGCTAGCTCTGTCATAAAATTAAAGGGTTGTTTCAATGCTAATAATAATCAATTTGTGAAAGTTTAGTTTAGTTTTGTGATTCGTTCAATTAATAAAAAAAATTCAATTTTAAAGAAATTTACATAATTTTACAGATATATATATGTATATAGAAATCCAAACAAACTTATGATTAATACTTGCATGACTTTGTGATACTAACAATTAACAAGTCAAATCCAGCAATGTTATGGTTACAACACTTTTTTCCAACCATTTTTTACAATATCCAAAACGATAACGTTTTGGATCATTCTGTAAAACTTGCCTGATTTCTCTGTCCTCAATTTTGCCAGTTGCCGGTAAAATCCATTATCACAACCGCATAAGCGACTCATTCAGTTTGCTGATTCGATCAATAAGCTCCGACGACAGCTTCTTAGTTGATTTTCTCTCCTCGGATCTGAAATCGAAGCGCAATGCATCCGAGACCTCCTCGAAGCACCATCCGGCCTTCTGGAGCGAATCTGAGAACCAGTTCACTTCCAAGAATAGAGCATCATCTCACCTTTGAAGAAACCAGATGCCGACATGTGTACGATCTCGGTGACGTCTGATTCTTCTCATCCACCTGCTCTCAAGATCGACCCGATTTGCTCTATGCACTCCTCCCCCCAAATGAGTTGGATTCCGATTAGCTTCCGGTGGTGAGACCGGCCGACAAGCCATGAGATGTGTGTGCAGCGGAGGGGTGTTTGTTGGGTGTTACCATTCCTTTTCGAGGATAGAGAGAATCTCTGCTGGCGATACTAAAACAGCGCCGTTTTTTTATGTTGTAAAAAATTGTTGTAAAGTAGTGTTGTAAACGTAGCATTTTTGAAGTCAAATATATCAGGTAACTTCCAGTTTTGTCACCAAGAATAGATCATCCAAAATTTTCAAAATTTAAGGTATGTTTAGAATAATAAAAAGTGAGATAAAATAAGATAAAGTAAAATAAATTGTGGGTTTATAATTCGTATAGTGACATAAAAAATAATAACTTTTAGGATTTTTCAAAATTTAGTGTGTTTAGAGTGATAAAAAGTGAGATAATATGAAATAAAAACTAAAATAAATAGTGAATTCGTAATTCGTACAGTGAGGTAAAGTAAATAAATTTTTAAATTTTTCAAAATTTTTAACCATTTTTCAGAGTATTTTGCCACCCTAAACCGGACATTGATTCAAATATCGCGCCCCTAGCTGCTGGACTATTATTATATAACTTTTTTTTATTGAAATTTATTTTTTTTTAATTTTTGGTAGGTTATATTACTTACATTTGCCAAATAAAATATTTAAAAATAGAAGAACTCACATGCAGATACGAAAAATAAATATAAAACATGTTAAATTATAATATTTATTAAAAACAATTGAATAAAATATAATTATTTTATCATCTAATTCAGTAAATATATAAATTATAATTTTATTACATTATTTTTAAGAAACAAATTGAATAAAATATATATTCATAATAATTTAATGATGATATTTATTAAAAATAATTTAATAAAATATATCTAATATATATTAAATTAGTTAAATTAACTAATTAATTTAATTTACTATAACTTATTTAATTATATTATTTATTAAAATAATTTTAATTTAATAAAAATTTTAAATTAAATCATTCATTTTAATATGACGCAAAGAAAATAGAAAAGTGTTAAAATTAAAAAAAATATTTGTATCAGAAAAAATAGATTAGGTTTTCATTTTTTCAAAATCGAAAAATAAAAATAATTTAACAAACTCGTTTCTAGTACTAGTTTTTGAAAAGCTACAAACATAAATAAAAAAAAATAGTAAATAAAAACGTTATCAATTCTGTAACTTTAAATTTACTTTTTAATCAAATTTATTAAAACACAAGTAAAATACATACATATGAGCCATCCAATCTCTAACTTTAAATTCACATTTTAATCAAATTTATTATAACACGAACAAAATAGAGAAATTCTACGTTTATAACATTTTTTACAGTATTTTAAAACGGCATTGTTTTGGACCAAAAAAAAAAAAAACCAAATCTGACAAATGTGGCGAGTGGCTTTAGTTCGACGAGATTTGGACCAGCCAACTCTAGGTTTTCTTGTGCAAGGACCACTATGAGATCCCCCTTGAGAATCCCAACTCCAGCGATCTCTTCACTGCTTGCTTCGTTCACCCTAACACTAGAGAGACCTCTGACGAGTTCGTTCTCAACTGTTTCTGCTATTTTGTGCTTAAGATCAAGAATGGCAAAGGTAAGCACTCTTTTATCAGGCTGGGATTCAATGAGTTGAACAAGGTCTTCGATTTCAATGTGACATTATCCGGTCACGAGAAGTATCTGAAGAGAGAGAACGAGAAGGACGTCGGTCCAGATCTCATCGAACTGGAGTCACTCGCCACACTTATCAGATTTAGGGTTTTTTTTCTCTTATTTTTGTGTCCAAAACACTGTCTTTTTGAAATGTTAAAATATTTTGTAAAAAAAATATTATAAACGTAATATTTCTAAACAATATATATATATACAAGTGGTAGGTTACTTGGAGTTGTAAAAATTAATATAAATTTTAAAAGTTATAATCTCGTAATTTATATTGTAAATAGAAAATTTGAATTTTGTAAAAATTTATTGAGATTTGAAGTGGTTCAAACATATCTATAAGGAAGGAGAAAAATTACATAAAACGAACAAAGAAGTTAACAATGCTACTCTATCTATGGAGTAGAGTATATGATGTATCTTATTTCTATTTTTTATTTTTTATTTTTATGCTAAAATAAAAATAGTGAGTGTTTACTGCATATGTTGTGGATGCATTTAGAGCTGCTATCATTAGGACAATGAGGGGTTCTCAAGCCAATTCAAAATGATACATACATGCACATATATACATATATTACATATGGGTTAGTTTTATTGACGCCTCCCAAATTTTGAAAATTCGTAGATAAATCTCTTACATTTGAAATATAAGTACGAATACCCTTATTATAAACATTATGGGATTAAATATAATATGAGACTAATTTTGAATGAAAATATTTGTATTTTTTTATTATTTTCTATCACTTTACAACAATTTTAATAAAAAAAAAAGAGTAAGGTGGAGTGGAGGAAATTAATGAAGGAGTGCATTTATTATTTCTTTAAATTTTTATGTAAAACTTTTTTTTTTATTAATATTTGGTTTGTGATATAAAGTGAGATAAGAAATATGATTGTAAAAAATATGACGTGAAATAATTTGAAACTTTTAGATTTTAGTAAGAATCAAATCTAGAGTGGATACGTATTTTGAGGAATTAACAATTCAAAACGTATCGCTAATCTCCTCTCTCTCTTTTTTTAGTTGTTAAATACGAAATTTATATGATTCGTGGATGACAAATTTAATCTTGAGCCTCACATACGAAAAGAAACATAGGGCTTGCCAAATTTTATAAAATAATAAATAATAACAGTAATAATAATTACACTAGTTTGGACTCTGTTTGAGATATCAAAATTCATTAATTTTAACTAATTTATCATACTTTCCTTTGATTAAATTTTTCTACATAATATTTTTATATCACATATTTTTATTTTTATTATAATTTTTTACTAACCAAGCACACCCTTAATAATTTCTTACATTAACAATAACAACTACCACATATATCAATATGCCTCAATCATGATCATACTTAAATCCTGTTGTTAGTTGCCGGATGACGGGAAGGCAGTTGGGGAAATAGGTGGTGTCCTTAAAGTCAACATAATAATAATTTAAAGTTATTAAGTAGAACTAACTTTTGTGTTGGTTGGATGCATTTACAGGCATTTTTTTTTGTAGTTTAATCATTATTGCGTCATTGAAGACCACAGGCATTTCCTTTACTACCATTTGAAGACTCTAGGCGCTAGGGATGTGACCTATCAAAAAAACATATAGATAGATGTATAATGTATGTTTGGAGTTGTATAAAAGTGTATAAAATAAAATATAATTATAAAAATAAATATCTCGTAATTGGTACAGTGAGTGAAGAATTTAAATTTTATTGTCTTATTGTAATTCGTGTTTGTAGAGATTGATAAGATTTTATTTTATTTTATTTTATTCCAAATGGAGCCATGCGCGAGTTAGGTGAAGACAATATATATATATATATATATATTGTATGCGTTTATAAGAAATAAAAAGGAAAAAAATGAAAGTTTTGAAAAGGTGAAAAAATTAATAGGTACTTCTGTGTCAAAGTGAATCCCCCCTCCCAAGTCCGGTCTTCGATCTATGGGATCAAATATTGTTTGGAGCGCTCCTAGCTAGTTTTGATTTATATATCCAAATATTTATAAGGCGAGTTATATTTATTTTTTGTTAATATTTAAAATTTATATTTATATTTTTTATTTTAAAAATATTTATCACAATTAAATTATTCTATCTATTTGGTTGTCCTTATTAAATAAAAAGTAGCGTAGTTAACATGAAAATAATTATATAAGAATTCTCTTTATATCTTTAAACTATATAAAATGATATTGAGATATTCAAACATTACAAAAAAAAAAAAAAATCTCTACATTCTCAAATCGTAGTCGAATTACATCTTTAAAATTAAGGTCAATATCTTAAAACAAAAATATTAAAATTAAACAAAAATATTACGAATGATTTCTTCACGATTTTTTTTAAATTTTGAGAGCATTTTAGACATTTTATATAATTTAAAAAGGTAAACAAACACATTATATGATTTTTCTATGTGATCATACTATTTTTTACTTAATATTGGTGACCAAATCAACAGAAAAAAATAATTATGATAAATATTTTAAAATAAAGAATACAAGTATAAATTTAAATAGTGATAGTGATTATTTGTAATTGACTAAATATTAGGGGTAAAAAATGTAAGTTATCCATTTATATTTGATTCTTCACATTTCGAAATAGGTTTACAAGCTACATAATCTATGTTTCTTTCCATCTTTCAATCTTTCTTCCCTCCTTCCTTTATATATATATATATATATATATATATCTTTTTTCCTTTTAAACGCAATCGTCCCATGTAATTCCAACAATTAATCCGCATGAACTTCACTAGCTATTTTTTTAAGTTTTTTTTTTCTTATATAAGTTTTTTATACTAAATTTTGATTATTTTATTTTGATAGATTTTAACTATATTATTTATGTTCATAAAAAATTATAAAAATAAAAAATTCAAGCACAAATAAAAGAAAATTTAATTTTTTTATATATACATAAATTTTCCTATTTAAAAATATAGTTTTCAAGGGAATTAGAATAAGAGAATTAAAATGCGTGGGAAATTACTCTAATGGAAAATGTAGTGCTATTAGGGAGCGTTTGGCAGTTCAAAAAAAAAGAAAAAAAGCTTAACTTTTGGTAGTTTTTTGTGTGTGTTTTTTTTTTTTTTTTGCATTTTTTTGTGTGTTTGGTTGAACAGAGTGTATTTTTTAGCATTTTTTGTAACTTTTAGGTGTTTGGTAAATTTTTTACTGTAGCAAATAAAAAAAGTGGCAACTTTTGTGTGTTTGGTATGTTTTTTACTGTAGCAAATAAAAAAAGTAGCAACTTTTTGTTTTACTTTTTAATGTAACAAATCAAAAAAGTGAAAAAATTTATGATTTTACCAAATACACCAAAAGTTACAAAATGTAACTTTTGGTATTTTTTTACTAATTTTTGAGTTGCCAAACAGACTCTAAGTTCATAAACTCCAGCCCTTCCATTTTCATACTTTTCAAGATAAATGCCTCTTTAAATTAAAAAAAAAAAAAAAAAAAAAACTTCCTCCAACTTGCACTAAACATTCAATGCAACTAACACAAAGATTTCAATGTACACATTATTATCACACCTAAAGCTTCTAAATCTTCATTTTCCACGTCCATGCATTCTTGTACTCATGTGATAAATAACGATTATTATTATAAATATTTTAACATACACATTATTGTTGCACTTAAAATTTTTAAATTATCGCTTTTCAATTTTATGCATTTTTGTACTCATGTGATAAATAGCGATGATTATGATTATTATTATTATTGTTATTATTATTTTCTATCAAACAACATTGAAGCTCACTCAAATTTGTCAGTATCATAAAATAAATCAAACTCTCTAGAATGATTTCTATTATATTTGTGAAATGTTTCACTAATTTCTAAAACTCAGCTCAAACTTAACATGCAAAATTTAAATAAAATACAATGTTGTATAAAAAAAAAAGCTAATCCAATCTAATTTTAGTCATTAGCCTAATTTGACATTGATTTAAGAAACAAATAAATAGAAATTAAATAGATTCTCTCTCCTTAATAATTAATTTTTGGGATTAAATTCTTAACATGCATACCAATCTGTACATAAGCATTGATTCCTATTTCCCGTTCAAACCCTGACGAGGTCTTCATGTCCCCAGGAAGGGCAGTTTTGGCATTTATTGGACAGCGGGTGCCCGGACCAGCCTGCCATTAGCGTTTGAAGTATAAAAAAATTCAAAAATCAGTGTTGCTATAATAATGTTGGTACGTGGTCAAATTTAATTAAAAAAATTTAAATTTTTTTTTTAAAATTTGAGATATCAAATGACCTTAATTAAAGCGCTGTTTGGTATTAGCAGTTAAATTTGTTCCCAAGATAAGTCTAAATAAATTGATAAACAACAAAATACAGGGGGAATCTAACAACAGCTACGATCCTGCGGCCAGACCCCACACCTTTGCAAAAATCTCTCTCTCTCTCTCTCTCTCTCTTTTTCTCTCTCTAACGCACACGCACACCTACCAACAGCTGCGATCGCGCGCGCAGGTTGCAAAAAGGTCAGCAAAAGTGGGAATTAAAATTCAAATATTGGCCCATCAAACTCAGATCTCCAAACCCAATAGATGATCTCTGTCTCCACCTCACATGCATCATTTGGCGTTGCCCCAAAACCCAGAACAGAGCAGGGGAGAGAAAAACAGAGACCTCCTCACAGGTTGCTTTCAATCGCTATTCCTACCTGTACTACGAAATAACGTCTATGGGTTTTTGGTTTGGTGGTAAGTCCAAACCTCTGCGCTTCTCCTGTTGGTCTTGCCCTTTTCATCACCTGCAACTGGTCGCTTTGTTTTCTCATTTCAACTTTTGTCGTCCCCTTCTCTGTTTGTCCGTTGTTGTTCTTAAATTTGATTTCTCTTGAGTTTCTTGAGGTGGTTTTAAGATTTTGGAGATGGGTTTTTTGTTGTTTGTTCTTTATTGTTGAGTTTTATGATCAAAATTGGATTTATCATTCGACTTCCTTTTAGATCTTTGTAGTTGTTTTGTTCCCTTCTAACCCATTGTTCCGTGGTTAAAAGAACTCAACTCTGTCCCAAACGTTATGATGTTTGAAGATTTCCGGACTTCAATAGCATTTACTTCTTATATGATGTATCTAAAAGGAATTCAATGATTTTGTCTTTGCGAATTCAGGGTTTTGTCAAGGACTCTTTCAATACAGCATTATGAGGACCTCTGAAAGAATTTGTTAAAAAGGGTAACTATAGGGTAACAATTTTGATCAAAATTTGAAAGAAGATAGGGAAAAAAAAAAATTCCTGCTCATTTGTGGAAAAGATGTTGTGTACTTGCTCAGGAGAACAATTCAAGTTCGAAGAGCCAGTACCTCAATCCCCAGAGTCACTGGCAACGAGGGATTTCTCAGCAAGTGGTCTTTCGTCGAGGACTGGGGACTGGGAATCGAAATTTGATGACGCCCAAGTGGATGAAGCTGAGTCCACCCTGAAAGAGGCTCTTTCCCTGAATTATGAGGTGGGTTTGTTTAGCTTTTGAATTCCAAAATCAGTGTTCTTATCGGTTCATTGCCTTCTCTAGTTATATGCTAATTGTTTGAATTTGCTTGAATGGTTTGTAGGAGGCAAGGGCATTGCTGGGGAGACTTGAGTACCAAAGAGGGAATTTTGATGCTGCCCTGCAAGTGTATCAGGGGATTGACATTAGAACTTTATCAACGAGGATGAGTAAGGCTATCATGGAGAGAACCAAACCACGAAAACCGCAATCCAAGGGTGAAAATGTGCTTACTGGTCTAATGTCTCTGCATTCTGTCAGCCTACTTCTGGAAGCAATCTTGCTTAAAGCAAAATCTTTGGAGCAACTTGGGCTATTTAAAGGTATATCCATTCTCACTTATTGTTATGACAGCTAGTTCATCGGTCTATGCCACTTGATTACTTGCAATATTTGGAAATTTTGGCGTGGATGGTCATGAATTTGGACCAATTATTTATTTGGGTTGAGAAGAACCTATCTACTGTGGACTGCAGTGGTTTGAGCATGTGTTGGTAACTTATGTAGATTGTTCAAATAGTTCTCTTATTTGCTTTTATTCTAAATTTATGGACGCTGCAAGGGAATGCAAAGCAATTTTGGATAAAGTAGCTTGTTCTCCAGTCTATATCACATGGATTTGTATCAACGCTGGATTGCATTTGTTTGAATATTTATTACAACTTTGTGTAGATTGTTCAAATAGTCCTTACATTTTCTTTTGTTCTAAATCTATAGAGGCTGCAAGGGAATGCAAAATAATTTTGGACGTAGTAGAATCAGCGCTGCCTAAAGGAATGCCTCAGGGCATTGGAGAGGACTGTAAGTTGCAGGAGATGTTCCACAAAGCGTTAGAGTTGCTCCCGGAGTTGTGGATACGGGCAGGTCTTCTTGATGAAGCTATTACTGCATATAGACGGGCATTAGTCAAGCCATGGAATTTGGATGCCCAAAGGCTGGCCAGTGTACAGAAGGACTTAGCTGCCATGTTACTATATGGAGGTGTTGAGGCAAGCCTTCCCCCTCAGCTACAACTTTGGGGTCCTACTACACCTAAAAGTAACACAGAGGAAGCGATTCTTTTGTTGTTTATCCTTATGCAAAAGGTGGTATTTCGTGAAATAGAATGGGATGAAGAAATTATGGATCATCTAAATTTCGCACTCTCTGTGTGTGGACAATTTGAGTCTCTAGCTGAGCATTTTGAGCAGGCCCTTCCGCGTATTTATAGTCGAGCTGAGAGGTGGTACTTTCTTGCTCTTTGCTACAGTGCTGCGGGTCAAAATGAAACGGCATTGAACCTTCTAAAGAAGGTTTCTAGCCATTCAGAAGCCAAGCATAAGCCCCATTTACTTTCCTTTTTGCTGGGGGCAAAATTGTGTTCTCAAGACCCAAAGCA
This sequence comes from Vitellaria paradoxa, assembly GCA_019916065.1. Lineage (NCBI taxonomy): Eukaryota > Viridiplantae > Streptophyta > Magnoliopsida > Ericales > Sapotaceae > Vitellaria > Vitellaria paradoxa. The sequence goes on from CM034239.1 coordinate 6,826,254, forward strand.
TGCTTATGAGGGGATTAAGTTTGCTCGTAGAGTTATTGATTTAGCAAGTCATCAAAATGAGCATTTTACCTGTCAGGCTCACAAATTTCTTGGTATTTCTTATGGGAACGCAGCTAGAATTTGTGCTTCAGATTCCGAAAGACTTTGCTTTCATAGAGAATCTCTAAACTCTCTAAACCAAGCTGCTCTTACCGGTAAGGAGGATCCAGATTTAATGTTTAGTCTTGGACTTGAGAATGCCATGCAAAGAAACCTGAGTGCAGCGTTTGATAATGTAATGCTGTGCTCTGGTGCACTGGCTGGAGGTTCAGGACGAGGTTGGAAGCTTTTAGCTCTGATAGTATCGGCAGAGCAAAGACTCAAAGATGCTGAAACCATAGTTGATTTTGCTTTAGATGAGACTGGAAGGATTGACCAGTGTGAACTTCTAAGACTAAAAGCTGTTCTTCAAATTGCTCAAGATCATCCCAAGCAGGCAATAGAAACTTACAGAATTTTGTTAGCCCTTGTCCAATCAAAAAGAGAACAAAGCACATGCTTCAATTCTGAGGTAACCATCTTAAAGTGCACATATGCATTTCATACTGTTTTGATTTTCTAGTAATGATTGAATTATTCTTAATTTATCACGTTAGTGGAAGGAAAAGTGATTCCAAAACAATATTTTCCTTTCTTCTCAGGCATTAGACGAAAGAAGAATAGAAATGGAAGCTTGGCAAGATTTGGCTAAGATCTATACCAAGCTTGAGTCGTGGCCTGATGCAGAAATTTGTCTAAGAAAAGCCGAATCAATTGACTTTCACTCCCCTCGTAGTTGGCAGACTACAGGTTTGAGTGCTGTTCCTTTTTTTTTTTGGGGGGGGGGGTGACCTTAAAAGAGTAACTACATCAGAGAGCATAATTTTCACCAAAACGTGTGAAGGCACAAAGACCTAGTTGGATGGAAGATTTTCTTTCTGAGAAGCTTTCCCTACTGTATGTGCTAGCTTATTTCCTGATCTTCTAACAGGAGAAAATTCTAAGTTCTAAAGGCTAGCCAACCAAGGATGGAATCAGGAATGCCAGATGGAGGGGGTCAAAATGCCATAACTTTAAAAAAAAAAAAAAAAAAAAACCACACTAGCTTCAATGAATTTTTTTTTTTTTGGGGGGGGGGGGGGGGGACTACCTATATTTTATATTTTTTAACTACAAAATATAAGTCATCTACAATAACTCTAGCCAGGGACAGATCCCCCACCCGGAGGGGAGGAGTGCAGTAGAGGAGTGGTCGCCCCCATAAGCTCCGGAAAATCATTAAAGTCCAGTGTAATTTTAGCAAAATTTTTGTATACCCTTAAAGATTTGCCCCCTCAAATTTTGTCCAGAACTCCTAGTAGCCTCCATTGTCCACAATTTTCCAACCTTCCCCCACCCCCAACTATCGAGTACTAGATCCGTTCATGATTCTGGTCATCAGTCATCATTCTCAATCACGCAATATTTAAACGCAAAATATACAAGAGAAATTTCAGTTACTTTTATCTATATGATTCTCACATCTGCAGGTATGTTGTTCATAGCTCAAGGGTTATACAAGGAAGCCCTTGTTGCCTTCACAGTTGCACTGTCAATAGAACCAGATTTTGTCCCGGCAATTGTTTCAACTGCGGTAGTGTTGATGAAAATGGGCAGCGAATCACTCCCCATTGCAAGAAGCTTCTTAATGAATGCTCTGCGGTTAGAACCCACAAACCACGAGGCGTGGTGGAACCTCGGGATGGTCTGTAAGATGGAAGGCTCGATACAGCAAGCAGCAGAATTTTTCCAGGCTGCGCACGAGCTCAAGATGTCAACTCCAGTTCAAAGCTTTGTGTAATGGAGGTCTACATCTGAGGATCAAGTTGATGTTTCTAGCTAGAATCTAATGGCCCACAAAAAAAAAAAAAAAAAAAAAAAAAAAAAGTATGTATCCCTGGGGAGGCTATGCTCATCTTCTTGATTCTGAATATGGTTCCTGTAACTGAGTTTAGATTCACTGTCACTCTTCAAAATCTGAGGCTTTGTCAATAATGGAAGAATGTGTATGTTCCTTTGTGGAGGCCAGGGACTTCATGATTAACGGTGGAAGAAATTAAGGGGACACCAAAGGGAAGGTGATGAGAGGAAAATGGAGAGCTTTGAGTGCCTATACTGCATGAAATGTATTTGTTGACAGTGTATTTTTTCTTCTTAATGTAACTCCCTTTCCCATTCTAATATCAATCAATACCATATTATTAAGGCAGAACATTGGATCAATATCTTCCCTCTTAAGATGAATCAAGTTTTTCTTGTTTTTAAATTTGTCCTGCAGTATTAATAATATTATATTTAAAATGAATTAATTTTTTTTTTTTGGAATGCGGAATCCGCATTGATTTATTGTAGTTTTTAACGAACTGCGTAACCGATAGGTATATCGGAAAGATATACATTGTCCCTCGTGCACACCTCGTTTGAATCAAAAATTGAACTCGTGTGATTCCTATGAAAAGTATACTCATCAGTCACTTGAGCTAATCTCAAAGACAAAATGAATTAACCTTTTAAAGTAAAAAGAGATTTATTTAATTTTTACAACTCCTATAGTCTTTCCATGTTCTTTCTCATATTTTTCTGCCATGTTTTGCACAAATATATTATGTATATATATACACTTGCCCTTGTAATGCAGTAACTTCCCTCTAGATGGATATCAATTCTAACAGAAAGGCAGTAATCCCTGGCTTGTGTGAAATTGTGAAGCCCTTCGCAGATATTTCAATCGTGCCTAATCTAAACATGCAGAGCTGAATGATTCGGTGTTTGGGTCTCCTGCTCTCTCAATTAGCAATTTTTGGTGGAAAAATACAAATTTTTAACGGGCTCCTAATTTGCAAGAAAGTAGGCCTACCGAAGAGAGGATCCAGACACAACCGCTAGCAGTGTTAGAGTTCATAAACGGGTTATAAATTTTACTTTGGCTGCGTTTGGTTAAAAATAATTTGTTAATTTTTTTTTCAACTTTTGTCTTATATAACTTTTTTTTTTTTTTTACTAAAATTCAAATTTTTAAATGTGTTAATCGTAAAAAGAAATAAAAAATTCACTTCCGTTTGAGATTAAAAAAAAAACAAATAAGTTTTATACAAACATAAATTTTTCAATACAATTAACGCGCTTAAAAATTATAATTTTTAAAAAAAAATTAAATTTTAATAAAAAGTCGTATAAAAGAAAATAAAATTACCCAAAAAAAACATTAAATCAACTTTTTTTTTTTTGTACCCAAACCAGGCCTTAGTATGATGTGTAAATTCCGAGTGCTGGATCGTTAAAAAGTCAGCCATGATCCAACAACTAAGATTTTTACACATTAAACTTTATAAATTTTTAGCGTGGAGCCATCAGCATCGGCTTTTCTAAATAAATTCTTTAAAATAAATTTTATAAAAAAAGTACTATTTCTCTATTTTATAAACTTCCTTTTCCATTGGCTCTCCAACAACTTGCCTAACGGTCTAACCCATTCTTTATTCTAATAAAATATTGATTATCAATTTTTTTATTATTTTTCTTTTCAAAAAATTTTATTTTCCCTGAAAAAGTGGGAGAGCCAAGTTACTTAATGCTGTTAAAAAAAGAAAAATTAGAAAGCACTTCAGGAAGTTGAAGGTTGTTAAAAAAATAAATAAATAAAAAATAAGCCACTTTTCTTATATTTGCTTTCCTAAGATAAGCAGTCTCCCATCCAAGAGAAGCTGTTATGGATGCCAAAGTCATAAGCTAAGACACACACACACACACACACAGACAGAGAGAGGAGATTTGAATTGAATAAAAACATTAATTTACCAATTCAACAACTTTATTCGCTATCGTTTGTTTTACTCAATAATTTGTCATGGGTTGAAACGCACAGAAGGATTCACACAAAAGACTTCAACCCGGTTGAGGAACTGAACAGACCAGCGATTGATGGGATCCTTGACACACAGCAGCAGTGAAACGAACTCATAAATCTGACTTGATGCTACACACTGTCAAAAAAGTCCTCCGTTACTTTGCTAGTTCTAGAGAAATCTTGGGGCAAAATAAGATAACTACATAATAATGGAGGACAGAAGAGATTAAAACAAAGAACAGAAGAGAGATTAAAGTAAAGAACGAAAGAAAGAACGAAAACAGAATAAGCAAGAGAAATCGGGAAAGAAGAAAAAGACTAGGAGAGAGTGAGAACAATAGCAACAATACCATTCAATATATTTTCTTAATTCATCCTCCCCAGTTCAATACAATTAGAGCCTAAATCCTATAATTACTCTAGATAAATCAAACCTCTAAGAAAATTGAATTAAAGATAAATATCTCTCAATCAAATCCTATAAAATCTCTAGTAAAATTATATTCAGAATAAATTCCAAAAAAAAACAAAATCTTCCCTAAATAAAATAGAATCTTAATAAAATATTTGGATTTTTGCTTATTTTAAAAATCTCTCAACTCCATCCACCCCCACCACCTTTCTCTTCTCACCAACAGCATCTTTTAACTTTCTTCAGACATCTGGCATATTGTTGTTTTGGCTCTCTTGAGCGGCTCCAACAGCAGCATAACTTCTTCCTCTCGAGCTTCAAACATTGTTAACCTCGTACCGATGCGTTTCTCTATCTCTAAAAACCAAAGCATCTCATACTGATTTACTATAGCAAGTGCAAACTCAGATCGTGCTGCCCTTCCCACTCGATGAATGTAATCCTCCCAGTTTGAGGGGATATCATAATTGACAACCATATCTACAGACAAAACTTCAAGTCCTCTGCTGGCAACGTCACTGCAGACGAGGATATTGCAATCTCTGCTTGTGAACTTGTTCAAGGCTCCGAGTCGTTGAGCCTGGCTCATAAGACCATTAATGGCAACGGCCCTCATGCCGAGGCTTTGAAGCATTAGAGCTAATAAATGTGCTGACTTACATCTTTGAGTGAACACAATTGTGGTGGTTTCAGACAACTCAGTCAGAACATATGCAAGATAGCATTCCTGGTGCCTGGCAGCTGCAAAAAGATACTGCTGCTTCAGTGTATCTGTGAATTGGATGGGTATTCCCTTCCAAGATTAACTTCCTGTTTGTCTTCCGCCATTCTTAACAACCAATTTTCACTGCTCCAGATTTGGTATAAGGGAGAGAAGAAGAAGATTTTGATTCTTTGATCAGATGGGACTGTTTGTCAATGGTAGTGTACAGTTTTTCCAGCGAGAGAGGGTGAGAGCCGAGGCTTATAAAATAGAGATATATATATAGAGAGAGAGAGAGACGATGAGAGTTATGCAGCAGCTAAAACGTTAGAACTTCAAACCCTAGGAAGAGAAATATTTTATTAAGATTCTATTTTAATTTAGGAAAGATTTTGTTTTTAGGATATATTTTGAATAGGATTTCACTGGAGATTTTATAGGATCAAAATTATCTTTAATTCAAATTTCTAGAAGAGATAGCAAACTAAGCAAGAGAAATAGAGAGAGAAGAACATCAAACCGTATCAAGAGAAATATTTATTAAGATTCTATTTTATTTTAGAAAAGATTAAGTTTTTAGGATGGATTTACCTCGAATAGGATTTTTTTGATTGAGAGAGATTTATCTTCAATTCAATTTTAGTAGGGATTTGATTTATCTTAGAAGAGATTAGAGAAAATTAAGCAAGAGAAATAAAGAAAGAACATCAAACCCAAGTAAGAGAAATATTTTATTAGGATTCTATTCTATTTTAGGGAAGATTTTGTTTTTAGGATTTCTTTTGAATATGACTTTACTAGAGATTTTATAAGATTTGATTGAGAGGTATCTTTAATTCAATTTTATTTGGAATTTGATTTATATTAGAAGAGATTAGAGCAGAGAGAGAAAACAGATTGTTAAGCAAGAGAAACAGAGAAAGAAGAAGATGATTAGGAGAAAGGGAAGAACAATAGCAACAACGCCATTCAATATTTATCAAATCCTATAAAATCTTTAGTAAAATCCTATTCAAAATAAATCCTAAAAACAAAATCATCCCTAAAATAAAATAGAATCTTAATAAAGTATTTGGATTTTGCATCCGCAGTTCCCTCTGCCAATTGAAATAAAACATCTTTAGTTTGAACCCCCTCGTGTAGTCAAATATGCCATAACATTAATAAAGCAGTTTATAGACAATACCAATGGAAAAAAATAAAAAAATAAATAAACAAATAATTGTGCATACAGGAAATCATCTGACGTGGATTTTTGGTGGTGCAATCAAAATAACTAAAGGAATGCCCCTACCAAGGTATTGTTAGTATTGTTAACTGTTAGTAACATACGAGATGACATTGTGGCAACATGATATAACGGTTGATTAGATACCTTGTATAACTTTATTAAAACCCAATGAAGCCATAACATTGATAACGCAGCTAGTTGAATGAATATGAAATGAAGAGGTGCATAAACTTACGGCAATTGGTTGCAGTTTAATGGAGAAAAGCTAAGTCACTCATCCCATCTGCCACTGCATGCACAGAATAAAACAGTAAAACTGAAAGTTAAGTATTGTCACGTCTTATTAACTTCAAGAAGTGCACAGGAATTACAATCTCAGAGTTGGAAATTAAAGGATAAGAAGACAATGTCACCATAATCAGAAGGATCTCAGCATTACATATCAGTATCCCCACACAATTAAATCTTGAAGATTAGTGTCGACAAACAAAATAACAAGGTAATCCTCGAATGGAATGAGTTTTTTTACTAGCAAGCAAGCAACAGAAACATTATTTTCTCAGTGATACCTTAAGAACTGGTTCGCCTTTGTCAGAGTTTGCAGATCGCTTTGCAGCTGCCGCTAGCTGAGCATGTGCAGCTTTTCCAGCAGCAGACTTTTCAAACTCCTCTTGCCTGCAATTAAGGTCATAAATAAACATTGAGCAATGTAAAACAGAGCAAGTTCAGTTTTTTTTTTTTTCACCGTGTGGTTCTTAATTTACCATAGACTGAAGAAACAATGAGAGCAAAAGCTTCCGTGCATACTTGAACATAACTATAGTAATGAAAACACTAGCCTCAAACCAGCTGCCAAGCACAGTTACAGAAGCTATCATGGAATTGACGATAATCATTTAATTTAACACATGATTTTTTTTTTGGTGATTACATATGATAATTAAACTACGAAGAATGCAGCCAGAGCCCCTTTAATTGCCATTTCAAAAATTCTAATAACTGTAAGAGGTTAACAAGAAAAAAACTTGAATTTTAGCATTTAATTCACATTAATATCTTCAGGATTGCTAACTATTAATCCAACCGTTCACCTAGCGAGGAAGTTTACATTTAGGAGTAAATTACTAATGAAACAACATTTAATCGTGTTGGACATGGTTACAATGTTAAGGAACAAACATAAGTTCCTCCTTTTGATCATCTAAGTGTTTTGGCAAGTGCATTAATGAGAAGACGATTTACTCATCAAACCATGAATAGAAGAAGAAGCCATCAACAACATGGCCTCTTTATAATGTTAGTTTCAAAGTGTTCCTTTTCATGCTTGTGGGCAATCCATAAATGAAGATAGTATGAATCAGAACCGATCCCAAATACCACCAAAATAACTATAAGTCATATATCCTGCAGTTCCATCTGTCTCAAACTCAATGTACAAGTACCATTCCTAGGAATTATCAACAAAATGAATGGGTTGAAGGTAAATAACCATGGAATTGAAAAGTTTCCAATTTCCTTCCAATCGCATTCAAGATCAATTCCATTCATTAGAGTCTTAGACAAACCGCAAACTGACAGCACAAGTCCATTGACATTTGGCAGCAAGTGAAACACCCAAATTCTCCTTCAAATATAAAAAAGCGATTGATATGTAAATACTCGACAGAAACATCCTTATTATTTATGTTTCCTGAGATTGAACCACAGTTTCTTGCTGTTCCTCCTCAATAATAGAAATCAAACCATATGGACAGAATAAACGTGTATGTTATTAGTTGCGATCCTAAAAACTACAAATTTCTACAAGACTTAATACATAAACACTAACCGATTTTATTGCAACATAACAAGAGTTCAAAGGGCTAATTAGAAGTAAAAGGGCAGCTTAATCCGTGCATATGAGAGCAGTAACTCAACAATTTAGACAACTTGAGGAGTGATATTCAACGATCGAAATTAGCAACTGAGAAGTGCTGAGTTAAAAATAAAATTGACATCAAGATACGATTTTTAGAGCTTGAGAATGATTATACGATGCGCGCGCGCGCGCGCAGAGAGAGAGAGAGAGAGAGAGATTGCCTTTTCTGGGCAGCATCAGCAGCTTTAGATCGAGCTTCTGCAGAAGCTAACCTTTCTTCTTCCTTTCTCTCCTCACTGTCTCCGCCAAAACAACCGAAGCATAAGCACCCCATTTCTCTCCCTCCCTCCGTCTCTCTCCCCCCCCCCCCCCATTAATATACCGCCTTGTCGCTTCGTGGTACGGGATATGAACCTTTCGGGAAAAAAAAAAAAAAGAATTTTATGTTTTGAGTAAATAATCATTATGACTTGTTTGGGTGGTAGAAAAAATTATTAAATTTTAAATTATTAGATATTTAGTTTCTGTTTGGTGTTTTAAAAAATATTAAAAATCTCTAAAAAATTTTAAAAATTTTTAACACATTTTGCCCACCTTTCATGAAATTACTATAAATATATATATCTCCACATATTTCAACAAATTTTTATAAAACTTTATAAATCTCAAAAAATTTTTAATACCTTTCAAAAAATTTTGACATAAATCTGTTTGAACGAACGAAAAAATTATTTGAATGGATTTAAAGTAAGAAATTCTGACACAAAACTTAAAAAGTCTTTATCTCTGTAAAAACATGATTTTGTGGTTAACCTCCAAATACTAAAAATTATAAAAATTACATTTTTTTTATTTTTTTTTGGGAGTTCCAAACTCCTCTTTAGAGAAATTAGAATAAAGTTGATAAGAGTTGAAAAATGTTAAAAATGTTTGGTTAAGAGAAATTTGAAAAGATTGAAAAAATAAAAATAATTTAGAGATTTTTAATAAAATTTGACACTCCGAACAGATATTATATCAGTCCAACTAAGTTTAATTCTTTTGTACGAAAATGTTAATTTTATTTAAATTCTCAATATCATTGTCAAATTTGTATTTTTTTTTCCATTTAAGCCATCTAACTACTAATAGTAATTATGTCAAACTGTTTATTTTATTTTATGTAAATTAAAATTTTAACATTATTTTATTAGTTAAGAGTCAATTTTTTTAATTTTAGTTGCGATATTAATGTATTATTAAAATTTGGAAGTTTTAAATAAAGGAAAAAAAATTTTAAGGATAATGTTAGAATTTTAATAAAAGATAAAGACTTATATAAAAGAAATATATAAAAGCACAAGTATCGCATCGAAGTTCTAAATAAAATTGAAGAGATAAAATGATTATTTATTCTTCTACTTTTATTTAGAAAGCTCAAAAGCCTAAAATCGAAATTATTTTTCTATAGTTTATGTTTTAAGTTTATTTTTCAAATAGTTTTACGAAAGTAACTCAATATTAAAAAAAGTATTTTATAGCTATTTTTCAAAATTGTTTACATTATAAAAATAGAGTGCAATCTAAAAAAAATATTGTGTTATTAATTAACTTTTCCTTTGTTTTGTTTTTAAATTTATAAAAAAAAAAAAGAAAAAATTAGAATAAAATAGAAAAACATTGTCAGGCTAGATGCTTTTATTGGGAATGAACCAGTTGAGATGTGTGGCTTTTGATTGAAAGTTCATTTCTAAAGAGGAATTGTTCATTTTAACGATACATGGACCAATTGGTTTGGGTTTTATTTGGACTGAAGAAATATATATATATATATATTTATTTTTGACTTAGATAAAAAGTTAAAAGTAACGTCAATAGGTTCCATTTGAAGTAGTAAAAAAATTTCTGAAAAATAATAAAAAATACTAAAAAACTCAATTATTTACTTTTTATCGCATCGTATGAATCTAAAATTTATTTTACTTTATTTCATTTTATCTCACTATTTAAATAAAAAATAGTGGTGACACGTGTTTTGCATAATGGTATCAAGAGAGTCTTAGTTTTTTTTTTTTTTTTAATTTCAATTTCTAAATTTAAATTTCATTGGTTTAATTAATGTGAACCCCATCTCACCATCCAATTTAAAAAAAATGTTTACTTTTTAATTTTTAATAATAAATTAATAATGATATTAAGAATTGAAGAGTTATATACTTTTTCTTGAAAACTTTTAAAATTTTATGAATAGTTAAAAAACAACAATTAATACACATGAAGAGCAAATTTGGCATGAATTTGCTTTGATTGATTTAACTCAATTCATTATTAATCACCTCATTAACAACTTTCTTACAAATCACAAAGTAATTTAATTATCATTGCATTAATGTTAGGTTTATATATTAATACGTTAATATCTCTTATTAAAGTTAAATAGTATTTAAACAATACGAAAATAACATTATCAAATCTTTCGAGTATAAAATTAGAGTCAAAATAATAGCGCAATTTTGAATATAGAATAAAATAAAATTTTGACATAATTTTCTGGCAACAAATTTTGGTATGAATATTTTATTTTGGAGGGATTGCCATGTTCATTTAGGGTGTTTGGAGTTAAAACAAAATATTATAAAATTCTACAAATCTCTACAAATACGAATTACGAGACAGTAAGATTTAAATTCTCTATTCACTGCACAAAAATATAAGACATTAACTTTTATAATTTTATACAACTTCAAACACATCCAGTGGATCACAAAAATCTAAGCAGGCCTATGCATCAAGCACTTATTAAAAATATAAAAGCAATCAAACGACAAAATAACTTGTAGCAAACTCATCAGAAGCATCACTTTCCTAGATTTGTGAAAGAAGGGTGGACATTATGGGACGAGGACTACACTTAGCGATCAAGGGTTGAGCCTTGGGCAACGTAAGGCCAGTGCCCTCACTCATGTCCACCATTTCCTCCCCGTTAACCCTATCCCAATCAAAGCACTGTATTACCGACCCGAGGCCCAGCCCAACCATCCTCACTGCCAAATTCTCCCCCGGACAGCTCCTCCTCCCTGACCCGAATGGCATGAACTTGAACCCGTCTCTCGACCCTTCCACCCCTTCGAACCTCTCCGGGTTGAACTTCCGGGGCTCAGCCCACATCTTCGGGTCATTTTGCATGGCCCACATATTCACCAGTAGCATGGTGCCGCGTGGGACGCGGTACCCTCCTACGGTGCACTCCTCCGAGGACTCGTGCGGGACGAGCAACGGACCCGCTGGGTACATCCGCATCGTCTCGTTGATGATGCAGTGGAGATAGGGGAGATGAGCTAAATCTGATTCGTTGATCAGACGGTGTCGGCCCACTTGGGTATCGATCTCAGCCTGTGCCTTTTGCAGGACTCTGGGATTGTTCAAGAGAAGTGAAAGCGCCCACTCCATTGACGCGGCTGAAGTATCAGTTCCAGCAGCTAATAGAACCTGCGTACAAATAAATATATATATAGAGGGTGTGTTTGGAGTTGTATAAAAGTATATAAAATAAAATAAAATTGTAAAAGTAAATGTCTCGTAATTTGTATAATGAGCAAAAAATTTAAATTTTGTTGTTCCGTAATCTATGTTTATAGAATTTTATAAGATTTTATTTTATTTGATAGAGTTATAAACAGAGCCATAACCAGTGCTCATTGGGTTAAAAAAAAATAATTGGTAACTGAATTACCAATTATTACTTTTTTAATTTTTTAAATAATTAAATTTATTTTTTTATATTTTAAATTTCTTTTAAATTTTAAAAATTAAAAATATTAAATTAACAAAAATAACTAAAATTTTAATTACTAAAAAATTAATTTTTTTCTAAATAAAAAAATTAATTTTTAATAGATAATTACGCTTCTTTGTCAAAAAAAAAAAACTCTTAGATATGGACTATTAATTATTAATTTCTTATTTTTTTTAAAATAATTAAATTTAATTTTTTATATTTTAAATTTCTTTCAAACTTTGAAAGTTAAAAATATCAAATTAAAAAAAATGAAAAAATTAGTTATCAAAAAATTAATTTTTTCCACTTTTTTCAAAAAAAAAAAAAATTTAATAATTACGGAACTCAACCTTACTCCTGTGTCTACAATGATTGAAATCAATGTATGAGAGAGACACTAATTCTTACTATCATTAATCCACAGATCATTTGATCGGTGTAATAATCGGGCTCTGATTGTTGCAGCGACAACAGCACCTCAATCATGGTCTTATTCTTCTTCTTCCCTTGAGTCTCGTCTGAATCGCCGCCGCCTTCGCTACCCATTGCTCGTTTATGCTCTTGTATCAATTCCAGCATGAACCCATCTCTGCTCTCCTGCAACGCTTTCAACCTCTTCTCCAACCCTCTGGTTCCGACCCACTTCAGAATCGGCAAGAAATCGCCGACATTGGAAGCTCCCGCCACTCGGAAAGTCTCCTCCACGATCCCCCGGAACCGGCTCGCCTCCTCGACCTCCGCAACGTTGTCGCCGTAGTACCTCTTCCCGGCTATCATCCTCATCATCACGTTAAGCATCAGATCGAAGAAAAGAACTTTCATATTCACCGCCTGGTCCAGGGGATTCCTGTAGAGCCGCCGGATCAAAGACCGCGCCTCGTCGGCTCGTATGGCGGAGAGCATCTGGAGGCGGTGGGAGGAAAGTATTTCGACGGAGGCGATGCGGCGGAGGTTGCGCCAGTTTTGGCCGTGGGGAGCCGAGGACAGGGTGGTGTAGTTGTCGCCGAGATATTTGCCGGCGAGGAGACGGGGGCGGTTGGCGAAGACGACGTCGTTGTTGGTGAAACATTCCTCGGCGGCGGAGGGAGAAGAGACGAGGAGGACGGGGCGGGAGCCGAATTGGAGGAAGAGAACTGGGCCGAAGCGGGCGGAGACGTGAGACAAGGTGCGGTGGAGGGGCTTCTTGAAGAGGTGGAGGTGGCCCAGAATGGGGAGGGTGGGGAATGGGCTTGGCGGGAGGTTTCGGATCTTTTGGAGGTAGTGTTTGGTAAATACGTAGAGAGCTATAATCAGTGGAAGGCATAAGAAAATTGAAGCCATTGATTTGGTTTGATTTGATTGTGGGAGATAGATAGCAAGCAGACTGGATAACAGGTATGGGATGTGGGTTAATTAATTCGTTGGAATTTGTGGGTATTTATATAGTCCTCCTGAGGTTCAGGAAGATAACCAACGCGGCTTCGCTCAAGGCAGACGACATCAAATTTAAATAGAGACCAAATTAAAAAAAAAAATTAATCATCCACTAAAGTTTTAAATGTTTCTTTGTCTCAGGTGACAAATTTAGTTCTTTGAAGTTAAAATGTGAATGGAAATTGATATTTTATCACAGAAATACTTTAGTTATTAGAAGAAATATATAATAAATGTGTTTGGCATGCATATATAGGGGTTGTTTGGTTAAAAAAAATTGAGGAAAAAGTACAGTAAAAATATAAAGATGTGATATAAAAGTGATATGTGTTAAAATTTTACTGAAGAAAAGTATAAAAAGTAGTTAAAATTTGATGACTTTTAGTATTTTTTGGTTGGCCAAACAAGATCATAAAAAATAATCCTACATTCAATTTTTGATTAGGGTGAAATATTGTACTTTTCCGTTAACTTTCTTTACTCGGTGTAATAATTTTAATGAAAAAGAATAATACAAAATGGGGAAACTAATCTTAAAAATTAATTTAACCGGTAAAATTTTAAATTTATTCTCTAAAAGTTATTTGTTGCCCAGGCACTCTAAATTATTTAAAAAAAAGAGTGGAGAAAATTAGTGGAGGATGAATATATTTATCATTTTTCTTTTTGGATATTGTTATCTATATGTTTTATTTTTTTTTCCGGTTTAATAAGATTAAAAAAAAAGAAAAAAAAAGTTTGCAAATGCTGAGGTAACGGATTAGGTCACAAATGACGGGCAGAAGGTGAGGTGCCTTCGAGAAAATCATCGGCTGACTTTACCAAAAAGCAAGTATCAAAAATTGATACGTACTTCCAATTGTTAGATAAACTTGGTTGACTATCCGTTTGGAGTGATAAAATATTTTAAAAAATTATAAAAAATATTTAAAAAATTTAAAAATTATTTACTTTTTATTTTACTATACGAATAATAAATTCATAACCTATCTTATTTTATCTTATTTTTTATCACTCTAAATACACTCTTAAAATGGTCAAATAATGTAAAATATTAGAAATTAAAACGATATTGACTTTCTTTTTTTTCAATAATTCGAAACAATCAGATTAACTAACGTGCATTTCGACTAGTAACTACTTACGTCTTATTTAATTTTGATTTTAATTTTAATTTTAGTTCTAGTTTTGGTTATGATTTTGCCTAAAATCTTATAAGTTTTCATAAATATGCATTTGAATTTTTTGAGATTTGTATTATATTAACGCAAATTTCATGTTTGATTTTACATATAAAAAGTAACTTTTAACTAATTTAATCCTGTAAAATTACTTTTATACCCTTAATATTAATAAAAAATATTTATATTATGATATTGCATATTAGTGCAAATTTTCTGTATAATTTACTCTCCGTTTGAAATAATAAAAATTTTTAAAAAATAATAAAAAATGCTAACAAATTTTAAAAATTATTCACTTTTTATTTCATTATACGAATTATGAATACATAACTTATTTTATTTTATCTCATTTTATCTTATTTTTTTTCACTTAAAACGCAGCCTTAGAGTGGTCAAATAATGTAAAATATTAGAAGTTAAAATGATTTTGCTTTTTTTTTTTTTTTCAATGATTCAAGATACTCAGGTTAACTAGCATGCATTTCGGCTAGTAACCACTTCTATCTTATTTAATTTTGATTTTGATTTTAATTTTAGCTTTGGTTTTGGTTTTGTCTAAGATCTTATGAGTTTTCATAAACATTGACTTGAATTTATTGAGATTTGTATTATATTAACGCAAATTTTCTATTTGATTTTATATATAAAAAGTAACTTTTAACTAATTTAATATTGTAAAATTACTTTTATATCCTTAATATTAATAAAAAATATTTATATTATGATATTGTATATTCTTTTTATAAAATTATATTACAAATAATTTATTAAATTTTTTTGAACTTTTTTATATTAGTATTTTAATTATTATGCTTTACATTAATATTTTAAATTTATATTGTGTTTAGTAAAATTAAAAAAAAAATCTTGTATTTGATCTCATCTTAAATCGGTACTATAATTAATAATCAAATCGTAAACTAAAAATAAATTATTTGATACTAGAATTTTGATTTATTTGATATTAATTAAAAAGTCTCTATTTTTTGAACGCAATATATACATAATTTAACTTATTATCCAAATTAATGGTACTATTAATTTGCATAAACTTGGGAATTCAATAATTTTGGCGCGTGGTCGAGTAATTTGGACGGGTAATCATATAATACCTGTTGAGTACTCTATAATTGAGTTAATTGGCACAAATTTGAGTAATATCTATTGGGTATATTACATATACTATCCTCAAACTCAAACTAGATATTTTATTTTTATACTCTAACATGCACGATTATGTGTAAAATTTAAAAAATACTCGCACTTATCTCATCGAGACAAGGCAAGTATATGTAAGAGTAGGTTAAAATTGCCATTCTCAAGTGAGTTAGTGTCTTTAGCTCAATAATTTTTAATTTAGTTTTTTAAAAAGAAATTAAGGGTGTGTTTAAAGTGATAAAAAATAAGATAAAATGAGATAAAATAAAATAAATTATAGATTTATAATTCGTGTCGTGAAATAAAATGTTAATAATTTTTATAAATTTTTTGGGATTTTTAGAGATTTTCAACTAAATCTAGTATGTCAAATGCACCCTAAATGTTTGGTTATAAAATTATTTTTTGAAAAATATATTTGAAAAAAATAAAAACTAACAAATATGTTATTTTTTAAAAAGAAAAAACAAAATAAAATGCTTTTCAAACAAATGCACTAGATTTTATGATTCGGTGAAGTTATTATTATTATTTTTTTGGTTGTTTTTTGGGGGGGGTTGTCCGGATACGAAGAAGAAAAGCAAAAGATGGTTGGATTTTCTATCCCAAAACCAAATTAATATTTTATATATTTTGTTTTTATTTTTTATTTACTTTATTGAGTTTTTGTTTTTTTCTTATTTAAGACAAAATTGCCATTTTATATTTCCAGTTACTTTTGTGACAATAATATCTGTGGGGAGTTAGTGTAATTATCAAAACCACAGGCGGGTTTAGTGTATTATTCAAAAACCGAGGCGGTCATTGTAATTACCCTTTTTTTTTCCAAGACAACATCGTTTCTTCCCACTGGCCTTCATCGCCGTCGTCCCCTTTCCATTTCCACACTCTGTAAATGCACCATCAGACTGAAGCTTAGAGCTCCTCATTGACGAAAGCGTCGACTTTTTAGAGAGAGAGAGAGAGAGAGAGAGATGAGCAATCGATCGTTGGAGACTCTATTGCCGACAGAAACCCTAGAATTGGAGGGCGGCCTCTCTCTGGTCCCCCGCGTGAAGCTCCTCCTCACAATCGACCGCGCAGACCACTCCGTCAGGCCCATCGACGAGTGGCAGCTCAAGCGCTCCCTCATCGACTTCCTCAAATCCTCCTTCTCCGTCACCGTCCCCGAAGAAGATATTGACCTTCGCAGATTCAAGGACCTCAAGAAGCGCAAGCGCGAAGACCCCGTCGCTCGCGGCGCTCTCGTCATCCGCGACCTAGGTCTTCTGTCCAATCGTTCAGGCTCAAAACGTGGCGATTCTGTAGCGGGTGAAGACGATGTCAAGGAACTGGAGAGGAAGTTTCTGGATTGGAGGCGATCTGTTGTTGATAAGATGGATGGGATTGAGTTGAATCTCGAAGGTGTTAGGTTTAGACTGACCGTGGAAGTTCCGGCTTCGGATGATTTTGCCGGAATGAGGAAGGAGTGGGAAGAGCTTTATGCATTTGGCAACAGAGGTTTGTACGGGATTCTATGCCGAGTATTGGATTTGACATCGTTTTGGTAATTTGACTCTGTATCTCTGTTGAGACACTTGTACCAAATAGCGACCAACTTAAAGAGCAGAAAATAAATTAATCCTAAGGTGCATGGCATTACGCAATATCAATGTTCCAGCTCAAATGGAGCACCTGCAAGGCATTTAGACCGCATTGATGTATTCAAACAAACTAACTCAATTAAAATGCCAAATATTGATTATCTTTCAAATGACTAACTTTTGCTTACAACTACCTTATGATTTTGCAAGAATTTTAGGTAATCTTGGAGATATGTATGTATTTTTTGATTGTAGGGCACTCAAGAGGTGGAAGGCAGCAGCCTGATACAATTGTATTGAGAGGGGTTCCATCTCGGTGGTTTGCTGAGCCACGAGTTTCATCTAAGCCTTCGATGCTGGTCACTCATACGATTTTTTCTGCATTTGGGAAGATAAGGTGTGTGTCAGTGGCATGGTTTCTGCGGTTTATCTGTTTCTCTTATATATAGTTTGCACTTCCATTATATTGTTCTTGTTGAACTTGTGGAATTGTTGCCTAACTGAGTATACTGACATTGAATTTGGTTTCTATATTCTTTTGCACGAACTGTTTTCTCTTGATTTACGTATATAAATGAATTGTATTCTCTTTCATATGGTTGTATGGAAATTTCATGATTTAGTTGGGAAGCCTTTTAGGATAGCAGCATGTTCTGTGCAGTTACTTGAATAAATCTGCTTTTTATTTTGGAGGGGGGGGGGTGGGGGTGGGGTTAATATTAGGTATATATTGCATAAGAGACCTGGATAAGAAATATTTTTGTTATTGCAGAATATTATGACAAAGTGGCTGATACATTGAACTTATCATATACTGAATTGATCAATTCAATGGAATTGTTCCTTGATTTGACATTAGATTGTCAATGACTTAATTGGAATTGGAGGGATGAGGTTTCAGCTGCCAAAATGCCAGTGGAGCAGCCCCCGCGACTTGAACCTCTTAACTTATGTTTGTAAAGAATTTAAAACTTCAAATGCTCTAATACACGATGAAAAAAAAAATGTTATTTTAATTTTCTTGTTGCTATTAATCTTCCTTCTCTCTTGCAACAATATATATGATCATCTTTTCTCATTTTTGATGTGGGCGGCAAAAGGAATGGTGTGATTTCAAATCATTCTCGTTGTTTATTCCTTAATTTACTCCCTCTCTAGGAATCTTAATGTTGCTGAGGACGATGATCTAGGTAAGAATGCAGATGAAGATGATGGAGGCATAGTTTCAGGTCTCCAGTGCAAGATTGTTGTCCAGTTTGAGAAATACGGGGACTTCTATGCTACCTTGAAAGTTCTCTGTGGTCGCTCACTGCAAAAGGTCTGGTTTTTTCTTTTCTGTTTTAAGTTGTTGAAGCTATGCATGAAACCGTATGGATTTTGATCAGAATCCCTGGGGGTGATGTGTCCCCCTCTGGACACTAGGGGTGGTTGTGGTGGATGATGCACCATATTTGGACCCAATTAAAGCAATTCTGTTGAAAAAATAATTAAAATGAACCATTACTCTTTAGTATTCTCCAGTAATTAAAAGTTATTTCCATTTCAGTCATGGGTGGGAGTGAGATAATCTTGAATTAGTTTACTCGGTAAACCTTTTATTTAGGAATTTGGACCAGTTTGTGTTGTGATTTACTACAAGGACAAGAAGGCGTTTATGGTTGTTTGATTTAGGATTCTTTTTCCCATGTCAGTGACTGAAATTTTATTTGAACATTTTTGGACAGATGATAGCTTTGCGTCCCTGTACCAGTTATTCTCTAATACTCTTCATCTGAATTGTTATCTGGTTGTTGTGTTGTTTGGAACTTAAGGGATTTTCTTTGTTGACAACAAAGTTGATCTCCCATAATCAATATCGTGAGTTTATGTGAAGACTGCAATTTTAATGAGTAATTTTCCTGGTTTGTCTTACATTTTGAAGTGGCATAGATACTAGATGGCACAATTCTTCAAAAACATCTTCAATGACTAACTGTAATCATTGTCTTTTTGTTTATTTTATTTTTTGAATGATGATACTTTTGGATCCCAATAATGCAGCAAGGTTCACGTTTGAAAGCTGATTATGAGGTGACTTGGGACAAGGATGGCTTCTTCCGATACGCTAGGAGTGACACACAAGAAAAGAGCAGCCGCATGCCACGACTTGGTGCAGGAAATTATAGAAGTGATGCTCCCAGTCGTCAAGCGCACTTTTCTCGCTTCAGTCCTGACAATGTGCGCCCAAAGAGATTCAAGGTTGGAAATCATGATAAACAATGCAAATAAATAAATGCCACACATTTAGGCGAAAAGATGCTTTTATTTTCACAAGAAGGCCTGCTTTTCAGTTTTTATACATTTAAAATGGCTATGCTCTCAATTTATCAAAAAAAAAAAAAAGGATATGCTTTCTCTCTCTCTCTCTCACTCTCTTCTTTTACTGAACTGGAAACACCAATCTAAATAAATTGATGATGCCAAATACTGGTTTTTGAATTGCAGGAATAAGGAAAGGAATAATGGAGACTTCAAAGAAGAGAATTGAGCCCAAAAACTGGGAGTTGATCTTGACGTGGTTTATATCTTGCATAGCCCCATTTGTAGACGCATGCTTTGTGGCTTTATCGTCAACGTTATGGGACTGAGATTAACTGCGCGTTAACGTAGGCAGCAACATTTGTGCTACAGTAGAAAGTTGCTCCAGAGTGGGAGAAGCAGCGGCAGCGGGGGGAAAAAATGGTATTGCAGTTGTCATGAATGCATAATGTTAGTAGCGACAGTAAAGTAGTTCCTAATTTATTATTAGTTTTATTTGGTTGGCCTGAAAGAGACTTTTAGCAAATTCATTAAATCTAGATCTTACTTTGTTAAAAAGATTTGAAAACCATATTCCGAATTTCTTATCCATAGATTAGTTGCTGCCATGTTGACCAGCAAAGTGTTTATCACCACCTACTGGAAAAACTAATGAAGAATAAAAAAACGACGCTAGATGGCAGTATATTTAAGCAAGCTGAAAAGTGATACTGAGTTCAGTCAAGTGCAAGGCTGTCCAATTATTAATTGCATATTTGACCTGGGGCTTGTCCTCTCCCTGCACAATCTCTGGTTGTTTGAAAATTAAGAGAGCAAATTGAAATGATAAAAAATGAGATAAATTGAGGTAATGTGTAATTTCGTAATTTGTGTAGTGAAATAAAAAGTGAAAAAATTTTAAAAACTTTTAGAGATTTTTTTTAATTTTTAGTAAATTAAACGTGACATAATTGGAGAAATCTCTCGCTGTAAATTATAAATTTTATAATAGTAACAATTATAGGAGTAATAATTATTTTTAATTATGTTTCGATCTGTAATGATTGGTGCGTTTAATAATTCATTCTATAATTTAAATATGTTTGATTTGAGGATAACAATTAATTTGTATAAAATTTTTACCCAATAAAATTTGTAATAATAAATTGTTATTTGTTTTAGTAAAATATATTTAGTATTTAATTTTAATAATAAATCATTATTTAATTTAAAATAAATTATAAATTTAAAAGTAATTAATTTACTTTTACTTAAGTATTTTGATAATAAATAATTTTGATAATTATTATTGTTAAAAATTAGAAAAAATATTTGTATTTATATTAAAAATGAAACAATTTAATAATTATTATTTTAATTCAAAATATTTAATTTGAGTAAAATATACATTTAATGATAATTTTCATTTAGATTAATAAATTATGCTAATGAAATATATATTTAATAGTATTTAATTTTAATAATAAGTCATCATTTAATTTAATAATAAATTATAATTTTAAAAGTAGTTAATTTACTTTTACTTAAGTATTTTAATGATAAATAATTTTGATAATAAGTTACTGTTAAAAATTAAAAAAATATTTATATTTATAGCAATAATGAATCAATTAATACTTATTATTTACATTAATAATTATTATAACTTTAATAATAAATAATTTAATTTTAGTAAAATACACATTTTAATAATAATTTTCATTTAGAATAATAAATTATATTAATAAAATATAGGTTCAATAATAATTTATTGTTTATAAAAAAAAGTTAAATCATAGAACTATTCATTTAATAAAATAAATCATTTTAGCCATAAATTATCATATTAATGTTAATTTTAATTTTGATAAAATAAACTTTTTGAATAATAAATTATTTATCAAATAAATAATAATTTTAATTTAATCAAATAATTATTTTAATAATAAATTATTATTTAATAATAAAATAATCTTAATTTAATAAAATTAATAGTTATTATAAATTAATTTTTCAGAAAGATTAGAAAAGTGTAAATTTTTTTCATTATACCTTGACCCTCTTAGAGTAACACCTATCCTCATTTTAAGGGTAAATGCTACTAGCGATTAACATTTACTCTTTAACCAGGTTGCTTAGACGATCTCCAACGGCTTCCTTATTTAAGAGAATTCCATATAATAGAGAACGGAATGATAATTTTTTGGCCTTCAGCAGATTCCTATGTGCCCCCCCTAGTTGGGATCAAGCAAAATGAATCCTTACATTTAAGGATATATAATCTAGCTTTCTTAAATTATTATTTTAATATTTTTATTTTTTATTTTAAATAAAATTATTGGAAAGGAAGGAAACTTTCTAAAGTAAAAAGTAATAAAGAAAGATTTAAGAAAAAACACTTTAATATGGCATGGAATGATTTAGAAAAGCTGCTGAAGAGTTAATTGAGAGGGTGTTTGGAGACAAAATTTTTAGTAATTTTGGGTATTTTTTTGTCAAAAATTATTAGTTATAATTTTTGGTGTGTTTGGTAAAATAATTAGTAATTTTTAGTAATTTTTTGTAACTTTTGAGTATTTCGTAAAATTTTTAGTAAATTATAACATTTTTTAACAACTTTTAATAATTTTTAATAACTTTTAATAATTTTTAAGTTGAGAAATTAATATTGCAGAGTAAAAAAAGGCAAAAGTGTGAAGTTTGTCAAACACTCAAATTAATATAAAAAATTGATATTTGTTTGCCAAAAATTTAGTTACCATACGCCCACTAAATAAAAAAGTTGTAAGCTAATAAAGTATTATTTTTTACTATATTTTAGAGAATTTGTTTTGAGAAGCTGCTAAAAATATCATTAGGGCAAAAGTGATTGCCAATTTGCATAGTGCTTATAAGAGGTGGGGAGGGGAATGGATCCGCACAAATGCTTATTAAAAAAATATATATATATATATACTACTTGGCTAAATTAGCAATCATCAATTACAAAAACCACCATACAATTGGGAGCCATTACTTGAAATATGCTGCTTTCGGACCTCTTCGTAATTTACAGTGATAAAACAAAAAGTTCTTTCACATGTAAACACACACAAAACCCTCAACAGGCAAAGAACAGTCACAAAAGAGAAAATAAGAGAGAAGTAATTAAATTCACAATAAACCACAAAAGGAGCAATTTTCACTTTCACCAGCTTTTCCGGTGGCCGGGCTGTCGCCGAGGCGACATCCCGGCCATCTCTCCGGCAGGAGAAGATAATCCAACGCTAGCAATCTTCTTCTCCCTTACCCTTCTCCCACCCTCTTGCTTCTGAACTACCCTTTTCTC
This sequence comes from Vitellaria paradoxa, assembly GCA_019916065.1. NCBI lineage: Eukaryota > Viridiplantae > Streptophyta > Magnoliopsida > Ericales > Sapotaceae > Vitellaria > Vitellaria paradoxa. Next base: position 6,849,062 of record CM034239.1, read on the forward strand.
ATTCGAGTCCCCTCCCCTGATTGCAGGCACAAAGTACCACCACAGGGCTGTGCATAATATAGCAAACGATCTCCCAAACACCGCCAAAAAGGCCAGAATCAATATGATCAAGTAACAGCAAGGCTGAACCAATTCGTTTCCTTTTCTTCGACGAACTTCATTCCGAGAGGTTAAGGACTCCGATGAATTCTGTGGCATGGGCTTAATCTTGTCATCACGATGATGAATCTTGCCACTTACATCGCTGTTGTTTTTCTGTAGCTTTTTATGATCTCTCACCCTCACCACGATCGGCTTGATGTCATCGCAGTTTGAGTACACGAAACGGACGAACGAGATCTCGTCTGGTCCCAACTGGGTGTATATCTTCTTCCTCCTGTCTTCAAGCTCGGCCAAGAGCGCGGAGAACTTGTCGAGCCCTCTGTTTGAATATGGGTTCTTATTATTGTTGCTGTATTTACTTCTGAAGTTGCTGCTCTTCCTGGGGCTGAAAGAGTCAGTTTCTTCGTCTTCATCGTCTTGGTGATGGAAAGCACCGCTGCCACAAATGAATGGATTGACCATAATTAATCAATGGGTTTGGTTTTGGGATGACTGAAAGTTTATCGGGGTGAAGAAATATAAAGAGAGCTTTCAGTGACTTGACTTAGGGTCTGTTTGGATCTTGGAAAACCAGATCTAAAAGCAGGAATGGTCGGATCATGGCCGGGAAAAAAAAAAAAGAAAAAAGAAAACACCAAATCCTGAGGAAGGTTCTGTGAAAATTTGACTTTTTTTTTTTTTCCTTGGAGATGGAGGTTATTGGAACGGTTTTCATTTAAAAAAAATAAGAAATGAAATAAATGAAATAATTTTGGTGCTGAGCTTATAGAGGGTAAGGGTTGTTGAATGGGTCCCATCTCTGTCACTTGTCATATCATATTGGAAACAAACGCGTTAAATTTCTACGATGACGTAAGATAATCTAGAAGTTGTGGAAATAACGGAACCGGTAATTTACCTAAAAAACGACGACGGAACCGAAATTTTAAAGTTAATATACAGAGAGACTTACCCCACTAAAAAAAAAAAAAAAAAAAAAGAAAGAAGTTGACACATACGAAAAAGTCATTTGATAACGCTGCCTTTTTTTTTATTATTTTTTTGTTATCATTTTTTATTTTTAAATTTATGTTACGATTTAGTTTTTTTAAAATAAAAACTGAAATTACGTTTAATAATATAAATTTATTTATAATTATTAATTTTTTATTTTAAAAAATATTTAATTTTATTAATTTTAAAAAATTAATAAAACTTAATAAAATATATTTTATATTAATTTTAATACAATAAATTATTTATTAAAATCATTTAATTCAATAAATATTAAATATATTAAATTATATTATTTATTAAAAATAATTGAATGAAATATAAATATTATATCATTTAATTTAATAAATATAAAATATATTAATTATAATTTAATTATATTATTTATTAAAAATAATTTAATAAAATATATTTCATAGTAAATAAATAATTAAATTAGATTAATTATTAAATTAAATTATTTATTTTTAAATTAATTAAATTAATTTAATTATTTATTAAAATAATTTAATAAAATATATTTTATATAAATTAAATTAATTAAGTCATAAATAATTTAATTTAATTATGATATTTATTTAAAATAATTTAATTTTAAATTAATTAAATTCATTTAATTATTTATTAAAATAATTTAATAAAATATATTTTATATAAATTAAATTAATTAAGTCATAAATAATTTAATTTAATTATGATATTTATTTAAAATAATTTAATTTTAAATTAATTAAATTCATTTAATTATTTATTAAAATAATTTAATAAAATATATTTATATAAATTAAATTAATTAAATCATAAATAATTTAATTCAATTATGATATTTATTTAAAATAATTTAATAATAATTATTAAATTAAATTAGAAATTAATGTAATTTAATTATTTATTATTAATTATTTTTTATAAATTAATTTAATTATTATTTTTTTAAATTCTTTTATCAAATTTTGTTACGTATTACAAAATAATTAAGATAATTATAATTAATTGACACATGTCGTAAAATAGTTATAATTAGATATCACATGTCACAACTGTAACGTAAATTAAGTTCTATGTAATGCCGCAACGTTGTCAAATACTTCTTTACATATATATATATATATTATATATAAAGCTCGTTTGGAGGTTCAAAAAAAGTAAAAAAGTAAAACTTTTGGTAATTTTTTGTAGTTACAATTTTTTGGTGTGTTTGGTGAAATAAAGTGTAATTTTTAGTAATTTTTTTATAATTTTTAGGTGTTTGGTAAACTTTTTACTGTAGCAGAGTAGAAAAATAATAACTTTGTGTGTTTGGTAAATTTTTTACTGTAGTAAAATAGAAAAGTGGTAATTTTTGTATGTTTGGTAAAACTTTTTGTGGAATAAATTATTGTAGCAGAGTAGAAAAGTGAAAAAAATTATAATTCCACCAAATACATCAAAAGTTACAAAATGTAACTTTTGATTTTTTTTTTACCTTTTTTTAGCTTCCAAATGGGCTCATAATATGACGTATATTATGGTAATGTTTGTTACATTGTTTGTTTTCTAATTTTGGGATTCAAAAAGAAATGCAATGAAAAGAAAATTAAATCGAAAAAATGTTAGTTAATAATTTCTTATCCAAACACTTTACAAAACAAACACAGAGATGTTTTTTTCCCCACCTTCCATTTTTACCTTTTGTTTTATACAATTTTCTAACACAAATGATATTTATTTTTTTTTTCACGTTAAACTCATCAATTTTTTATTTTCTTTTTCTTTTTCGATCTTAGTTATAAATTTATCATTCCTGGTGCAATTATCTATATTATTATATAAAATAAATATTAAATGTAATGGTGAGATTTTAAAGTTCATAAAATTTTATTTGAGTGATTTTTTCTTCTTCTTCTTCTTTCTATAATATCCCTAAATTTCTTATAATTTTCTACAATTTCTATAGTATTGAAATATAAATTTTTATAACTACGACATAACTAAATAATTTCACCCATTTATGTTTTTTGTCCTTCTTAAATAACCTTTAACAACCCATTACTTTTGTAACTTTTTCATTTTATTTAAATACTATTTAATTAGTTATTATTTGCTTAAATATCTTGAACTATTAATTAGTTATATAAATTTTTACCAAAAACACAACTTTTGTAAAAAATAATATGTCAATACCAAAATAAAAGTTACAAAAAGTTAAAATTTTTTAATTTACCGGACCCCCTTAATTTGACTTAGCAGCCAATGAGATCTTCTGGGTACTACCGATGATATTGTTTAGCAGAAGAAATTCCACAAAAGCATCGTTGACATGGGAAATTAGGGAATCGGGCAAGTAAATCAATTAATAATAACGTTTTAGTATTGAAATCTTAATACATGAATCTTCTAATTCATATGCTGCCAAGACTTAGAAAGTCATACGCTGCAACGCAGTGTGGCAGCTTGGTGTGTTGGTCAAGAATTACTAACTTTTGCCAAACAATTAATAAAAAATAACTAAAAATTCGACTTCCAAACGGGTCTATGTTTTTAAAAAGAAATGAGGAGAAAGGAAATTTGGAGAATTTTGAGACCCAACCAGTGCCATTGTGTCTCATTGAATTCCCAACAAAACAAGATGAACTTAAGACCGCCGCCGTGAGAAATAAGCCTGCACCCTTGTCTGCGTTGTCTGTCCAGAAACAAGCCGTTCGGTTCACGTAGCCCTTTTCTTGCTGTCTTTGTTTTTCAAAGCTGAACAAGCCGTGCATGCATTTTGGATTTCTCTACCTTTCAAGAAAACGTTTCTCCTATCTTTTATTGGCAAAGCCAACTATTATATAAAAAAAAAAAAAAAAGAAAAACTACTTCTTTGGATTTGGCGGCATCAAACTCCCATCATTCTGCCACTGAGAGAGAGAGAGAGAGAGAGGCTTCCAGTACCCATCGTGTCGTGTGGGGGCCCGCACAGCGACTGGCTGTAATTGCCACCTCTTTACTTTCTGCCCAACCAAACAATCCCCAACAAACATGAGGGAACCAAAAGGTCCCATCTCTAATATTAACCAAAAGAAGACATCGCCCTTTCATCGTGGCACTAATTAATACTTCAACCAATTAATTCTGCCCCTGAAAAATGAGAAAACATGCCATTACCAGGAGCTAGCAATCCTCACATTCAAGATCGAGACTTCGGCGTCAACTCAACTTCCGTTCCTTATACGTAATGGTTACCAAAGTAACCAAACAATTTCAACTTAAAGTTATTCCGGACATTCATTCATTCGCCAAACACAGCACCCCCCCCCCCCCCCAAAAAAAAGAAGGAATAAAAATAAAAAATAAATAATAAAAAGGGGCAAAATACAGAAGACGTAGTATGCTTGAATTAAGGCAGTAAATTTGACAAGAGGAAAGTCTTCAATCGCATCACATAACTCCTTACTGAGTTCTCCGTAGCAAGAATCAAAGCCCACTTGCAAATCAAATTCACGAGAGCGTAAATATGTGGGTAAAAGGAAAAATGAAACCCTTCCGGGCGAGACAACAAAACAAAAAAGCTAAGTTCTCGTTTAGTAAAATTTTAAGTTTTTAATTTTTTTTTCTTTCTTTTTTTTTTTAAATTGAACATTAAATTTTATTTAATAAATTTATTTTAGGTTTTTAACAAAATAAATACTGTTTTTAAAATTTCCAAAAATTATGAAAACATAAAAACATATTTTTTATGTTTTTATTTTTAGTTTTTATTTCCTTCCGTAACCACCACATGCCACAATCAGTCACCACCGTTCATTGATCGCCACCCCTATCCAGTCACAGATGAGTTGCTAGCTACAATTGCTACCGCGGCCCCTAACCATCTTTGGTGATCAAAAAAATTAAAATAATTATTTTTTTTCATTGGGTTATTTGATTTTTTTATTTTTGTTTTTTTTAATTTCTAATTTGATGATGAAATTATGATTGGTAATGGAAGATTTTTTTATTTTTATTTAATGTAAAATAGATTAAATATAATTTAATTAATAATTGACTAAATTATATTGACTAAATTATATTAACCATAATCGAATTTAATTAGTTAAATTAATATAAAAATATGTTATTAAATTATTTTTAATAAATAATATAATTAAATTATATTTAATATATTTTATTTTTATTGAATTAAATTATTTTTAATAAAATAACATAATTACAATAATTAAATTTAATTAAAAATTAATTAATCAAATCAAATTAATTTAAGTAACATAAAATATATTTTATTAAATTGTTTTTAAAAAAATAATGTAATAAATTATTTTTTATATAGTTTATTTTATTGGATTAAATTATTTTCGACAATTAATATAATTAAAATAATTAAATTTAATTAATTAACAATTATAATTACCAAACACATTTTTATTTTTTTTAAATATGAAAACGAAAAACCAAAAATAAAAAGTTGAATATAAAAACTGAAAACTGAATATAAAAATCAAATATAAAAACTGAAAATTGACAGTTTTACCAAACGGATCTTGAATTATTACAATTAACACTCTTTGAGACCTTAAAAAAATACAAATTCCTTTTCTTGGAAATAGGATGAATCTAAAAAATTTGGGATCCCATAGTCTAATATTATAGAAAAAAATTAAGTAATGTTCTTCAAATACTTGAGTATGGAATTAAATTTCTACCGAAATAACCAATAGTTCCAATCAGTAAGAGTCCCAATGTACCTAAATAAAGGAATATACTTTGAATCATGCCATTTTTTTTTTTTTTAACATTAATCTAGTTACACTTTACCGCCTTCAAATAATCGTACCATTTTTTCCTTATTAATGAAATTGCTTGTACATGATGGGGTCATATAAAAATTTAAATACTAATTACAAAATAGTAAGTAAAATGAACATTTTATTGACATCAATGTTTTCGACAAAAATATGTGAACAATAATACTTTTAAAATAGTTTTGATGGGTTTGAAAAAATTTTAATAGAGTTAAAATTATCAAAATATTTTAAATATAAAAAATTTTTTTTGAAAAATTTTTATTGATTAATAGGATCAATTAATCCCACTAACATTCATTTAGAGCCGCACTTGTTTATTTATTAAGTTTGGAAAATACGCCTAAATTTGTGCATTTAATTATCCAATGAACATCCACAATCTCGTTTGTATGTAATTTCTCGAATGCTCATTTTGTTTCTATCCTTAATCAATTATTTTAACTGAGTTCACAAGAAGACATTTTTATTATAATAAAAAAAAGATATTATTACATTATTTTAGTACAAATTTTTAGTAAAATATAAAAATATAAAATGTACTTTTATTTTTTTTATTTATCACGCCACGCTTCCTCCCATAATAAATAATATTTTTTAGAATGTAAAACTTTAAAAATAAAATGCATTTAATATTGCCATAAAAATTTTTTTTGGTAAAAATATGGTTTTCATTTTGGAAAATCTACTAGAATTTGGGGGAATGAAGCAATTCGTGGTCGGGTTCAAGGGGCTGCAGTAGAAAAATTCACTACAGGAGCTGCAGTAAAAAAATGAAGGGTTGAGATTTGATTTTACTTTAATGATACGTGACTTTTTACATTCTACATTAATTGTATTTCAATCAGATTTTTTTAACTTTTATTTTTATTTTAAAAATAATTTAAATGAAATTAAATTAGAACCATTCGATTAAAAAAAATCAAATCTCAACATTTTATTTTTCACTGCAATGCCTGCAGTAAATTTTTTTACTGCAATTCTCTTAAACCCATTCGTGGTCCCATGGGCGAGCGGGGTTAATGCTAGAGGCGAGCCGTCATCTACTCATTCCTTTCATCGTTAGTGGCAATTAGGGGCCCCACAACCATCGTGAGGATTTGATAAAAGGTGTTTACCATCCTCATATGTGGATTAGACAAAATAAAATTACTTCTATGAAATTACTTGATTAATACTTAAATGGTGTTTGTATGATTAAAAAAATTAAAAAAAATTAATATAAAAGTGATATATAATAAATTTTGATTGAAGTAAATTAATTTTTTTTTTAATTTTTTGTACGTTTTGATAAATTTGACGTATAACAAATAATACCTTAATTAGTAAATATAAAATGAAATAAAAGTACGTGACTTGGCCAAAAAAAAATTAATAAAAAATAATTTTAAACTATTAAGTCTAAAAAAATTAATTTGCCTTGCACATCCCGAATACGATATCCACAGTGAACAAACAAACACTTTTTTGTAATTTACATAATTGCCCATTCTTTGTAAATCCCCTTCTCCTCCTCCTATTTGAGCAGTGTGGATGCTGATTAGCACCGGAATGAAGGGCGAAGAATCACTCTCTTTCTGGATTTCACCATTTCATGATATTTCATGCTTTGGCTATATTTCATCATGCATGCCTCAACTCAAAGCACTTGCTGTGTTTGCACAGAAAATTGGGTAACGAAGTTCTGGCATTTTCACTAATTTTTTAATCAGATATTGAATACAAATGAGAGTAGAAAATAAGTCGAATCGAGTTGAATTTTAATTTTTTTGAACTCGATTCGAGTTATATACGCCGAGCTCGAACCAGCACCGATTAAGCCTTTAAACAACTTAGGCGGTGGCCATCTCAAATAAATTTAAGGCCCCATTTATTATATATGTGCACGTATATATACAAATTACATATATATTAAATGACTTTAAATAATTTAAGACCCATTTATTATGTATACATATATGCGTACATATCACCCATACATTAAATTATCTAGGAAATTTCGTACTCTATTTATTCTCTTTCTCATTTGCCACAATCTATCTCTTGTCTCTCTACGTACATATACCTTAATTAATTATATCGAAGGCATTCAACGAGGGAGTTTTTCTACTAAGAGTGTGTTTGTAATGATAAAAAAAAAATGAGATTTGATAAAATTTTTTGTGTTTGGTGCACATATTTCAAATCGTATTTTTTGGAGATAAATAGTAAGATTCTTGTTCTAACAGATTGGATTTTCGTTTGGACAGATTAAAAATTTTTGGACAGTCATAACTTATTCACACTACAAACGGATTGTAGAAACAGTTTGAATGGAAGTTAACCGCGCGAATTCGCCGGAATAGTTTTTGCAATCTGTTAGAACGGTTTTTATGATCTCACAAAAAATAGTTAAAGTGATTGTCATTTGGTAGGTTGGAAGTTTATGGTGAGAATGGCGAAAAATTTTTATTATTTGATTAACCGAATTTTAGTTATCGACTTTTTTTGAAAGGTACTTAACTTTTTTTGTATACTTTTTTTGAATTTTGAAAAGATAATAATGTGTAAAAATGTATAAAGATTTTCAAAGATTTTTAGAAAAATTTGATGCACCAAACACACCCTAAACTTGCAACACCTTTTTCAGTTTAATTTTAGCAATAATATTTTTCCATTTCAAATAGAATCAAAAGGGATTAAAAATATATCTTTAAATATGGGATTCCAAAATTTTGAAAATATTTTAATTGAATTCTGTAGAAAATCATTTCAGTTTTAATATTAAGTGTGATGTAAATAATAATCTTGAGGGGTAACTCAACTGGAAAGATTTGGGTTTGCTTCCCAGTGATTACTAGTTTGAATATTCTTTGGAACATTAGATGTTTACCCGGTTGTTAATTTTAGTGTCCCTAGAGATAAATATGTGCAAGTTAATTTAGATATCTTGAGTTCCCCCTCCCCCATCCCCCAAAAAAAGGTGATGTAAATAACATTTTTTTTCTGTTAAATGTCAAATGTTTAATTTACATTTCATTATATTCTATATATTATTTTAGTTATAATTTTTTAAAATTTTGAATTTTTATATCAAAGTTTTTTAAAAAGTATTTATTTGAGTACTAAACTTCTTGAACCACGTGAAACACAAACAATTGTTTAAAAAAAAAATATATGTTTTTCATATTTAACGTATTCTCTACTTTGAATAAAACTTTTATTTGTAATTTTGTAACTTAAAAAATTACATGTATGAAATTTTTTTAGGCCTAAAATTTTTTTGTTCACCTTAAGCCCCCAAATAATTTGATACGGCCCTGATTTGAGCTCAGTATAAATAGTTTCGAGTTCGAATAAAAAATAAGTCAAAAATCAAACTTGATTCAAGTTTATTTTAGTCACTAATTAAATTCAAATTGAATTTTTTCGAATTGAAATCGAATAGCTCGCAAATAACTTGATTATTCATAAGTAGATACAAATGTCCATTCTCTTTTCATGGCGTTGCAGGAATCCTCTTTTCTTCTACTTTCTGTGATTGAGATGTCATTACCTTGGGATAAAATGGTTGATCTATAAATTTGCCATATTTAAATGCTATGTGTTATCAATGCCGACAATGGGTACTTTGTATTCATTCATCTTAGCACGTTCAAGAACGAAAGTCAGAATTTTGCTTGTTAAGGTGTCCAATTTAAGACTAGAAATGTACGCCTATAGTTGTAATAGGAATTGACCTTTTTTTTTTTTTTCCTTGATTTCCTTCTTTATTTTACTTTTTTTATAAATTTTTTAAATATTATTTAATATTAGACTATTCATCATAGGTTTAAAAAATTGTAAAATATTTACACTAAAAATATTTTTTATATGTTTAAATTTTTAGGGACATATAAATTTTAGACCTTTTTTTTTTAATTTTCTGTGTCATTAACTATAAATGATGGGTTAGATTATGTATGGATGGTAAAATTATTTAAATTTTTTAATTTTGGACTATATATTAAGAAAAAATTTAAATTTTAGGAAGATTAGTGCATAATCTAAAATTATTTTGACCAAAATTTATATGTGTTAACGTTTTTTAAAATCAGTTACTGTATAAAAAATTTTTGAATCAAAAATTTATATATACAAGTGACGTTGTCTTGAACAATTGTCTATCATTTTAAAAATTTAAAGGGAAGGCAAGTAGGGTGGAAAAATAGATCAAATTGGACGGCAACATCTGTAAATTTGGAATATTGATTTTGTTTGAAGTGACAAAAAATTTTAAAAACAGTAAAAAATATTAAAAAATTTTAAAAGTTATTCTCTTTTTATCTCATTGTACAAATTACAAACTCACAATTTATTTTATTTTATCTTATTTTTTATGACTCTAAGTGCACCCATTGCGGGGTTATTGCCACGCATGTTTGGCGGCTGCAGAAATGAAAATGTGATTTACATACGTACATCGCTGGTATTTGAAATTCGAATTTAGGATCCCTGTATATGGATTGGTCCCCCACCCGTTCTTCTATGCCTCTATAATCAACCCCTGTAAATGAACTCAGAATCAGAAGAGAGAGACTTTATGGTGAGGAAGGCTAGAGAGACAATGATACAATCGCGATTGTTGAATTATATATAATCCATGCTTTTTGGATGAAAGAAAAAATTATACAAAAAAAGACGCGTGATGAAATTTGATAGTAATGGATCGAAAAAAGTTAGTAAAGTTTTGGATAAATTTGGTCTTCCAAACTAAGCATAGAATTCGTTAATTAAACTTATGCGCATCTACTGTTGTGGTTGGACAGTTGTCACTATCGCAGCTGTTCCTACCATCTCCCTTGTGGTGATTGATTTGCATTCTTTTTACAAGATGTATATTTTGAACGTGTTAATCTAATTCATAAAAAATTAAAGAAATTCATATTCGTTTATGTAAAGGATAAAAAAATAAAATAATTAAAATTTTTATTACTTTTCTACCTTAATATATATTTTTTATTTAAATAGATATAAATTTTTTTACTTTTTAACGAATGCAATTAACAAGTTAAAAGTTATAATTTTTAAAAAGAAAATTAAATTTTAATAAAAAAAGTAATATAAGATAAAAAACTACCCAAAAAAGGAATTTTTTTTTTGTTAATCAAACAAATCGATAGATGAGTTTGTAAGGAATAATTATGAGTTCATTTTTTTATTAGGAAATTTCAAAGGTGGGAGCAGACCTACCATACCCATTGAGTAGACAAGTACCTAGCAATGCGGGACGGTTAAGTGAATCATATTAACGGCAATGATTTGTCAAAATGGTCAACTCTGCTTTGGTCTCCCCCATTCCCTGTAACCCACATTTATCTCTCCTTCAGAATTTCTCTCTCTCAGTGGGGGGGGGGAGAGAGAGAGAGAGAGAGAGAGAGAGAGAGAGAGAGAGAGGTGATCAATATCTAAGCCCATTCTCGATCTTCTGGGTGAGAATTGGAAACATTGGCATTTGCGGGTACAACCCAGAAATGCATGGCATGCGACAAGACTCTCTATCTGGTCGACAAGCTGACAGCAGATAACCGCGTCTGCCACAAAGCCTGTTTCCGATGCCATCACTGCAAAGGAACACTCAAGGTACATACGTTAATATATCTGTTGATTAACTTAGGAACTCTCCTTCTCAATTTTGTTTGCTTTTACTAGATTTTTTTTGTTTAGTATTTTCGTTGTAATTTAGCCATGTCTGTGCATACTTAGGATAAAAATTAAAAGCGGGATTTTATTTTTTTAATTCAATTTCATATTCAACAAAACAAACATGGCTTAGAAGTTGATTGGATGGTGCTAAAATTTCAGAGGGATAAGTTTTAGAGGAGGTATAAAATAAGAGGAGATATTATTTTTAGAAGGTTAGCCCACATTGATGTGATGTTTATGAAGGGAAATAACTTTTGACTTGGTTTGGATGTTTTATAAATAAGAGAAGGTGAATGATGATAAAGAGTCAAATGACACTTTTGCCCTTGTGATGTCCCAAACTTGGTTACCCATTAAGTTAAACTTGGTTATTCAAACTTAATTATATGTTTATGTTAATTATATAATGTGAAAATCAATTAGTACAAATTAATTTTATACAAATTAATTATAAATAAATTATGTTATTAATAAATTAAACTTTATAAAATATATAAATTAGTTTCGTAAATAATAACATCTCAATTTATCCGAAACTTCCTTAGTCGCTTATTTTTTTCTCCTTATTTAAAAAATATCAATATATGCGTAATTTTGTATAAATTTGTTAAAAAATAATATTATTATATTTACTAAAAAATAATATTATTATCTTAAAATCAGATCACCTCCTATTTGGAAAAAAATATATTTTTTTAATCATACGACCTCCCATTCGGAAAAAAATTATATTTTTTTTATTTTTATTAATATAATTTTTTAATACATTTTTCCATTAGAAAAAAGAAAAAAAAATTTATTTCTAATATAAAATATATTTTGTAAGTAAGAAGAGGGATAAGAAGGGGCATAATGGTCCAATTTAGTCCATAAAAGGGGGAATAATTTTTGGAGAGCTCAATCCCTCTCCGAAAATAATACACTTTCTTCCAAGATTAAGAAGGGAGGATAATTTTTAGAGGGAAAAAATTTTGCTTCCCAAACCAAACAAAACACATTATATCAAAACTTATAAGGGTGTATTATTTATGGAAGCCATATTTCGTTGCATCCAATCGGCCCCTTAGTGTTTATTTTAACATAGTTGATCCTCTGTCTGAATCAAAGAAGAGAGTTGTAATAGATTAATCGCTAGCATAAAACACAGTCACTTACCATGAGCATAAACCAAAATGACGAGAATTCAGATAGTTGATCTCAAATAATTTGGGATTAAAGTTTTATTAAGTTGAGTATTTTCATGAAAATTTATTCGGGATCTTTTGTACCAATCCCTGATGCCTCTTAGCCTTTTGCCTCAAAATTTATAGCTTGGGACTGTTGAAAGCTGATGTGATTAATATTGATGGTCTCCTGTGGTAGCTAACAGTGGAATTAGGCCCCAGTTTTGGTAGTAATGTTTCAAAACTTGAGTACTACAATTAGATCAGAACATTAAGCAATCACACTTCAGTACCAAACTAACAAAGCAACTAGTTTAGATTGACCTGTATCCTGTAAGCTGTGACATGACCTTCCATTCCATGGTGCAGTTTCTTTTCTTTTATATATATATATATATATATACACAAATCTCAATGATTTTGATGCTTTTGTTTTGCAGCTCGGCAACTACAATTCCTTTGAGGGGGTTCTTTACCGTAGGCCACACTTTGATCAACTCTTCAAAAGAACCGGTAGTCTGAACAAAAGTTTTGATGGTTATCCCCATGTTAAATTAAAAAGGGGCACACATACAACTAATATATATATATATATATATATATTAGAATGATAGAACTAATTCTAAGCCTATTATTTTAAACGAAAAATTAATAAAGCTACAATTTATTTATAGAAATACTGTTATTACATCATTCCGGTAATGTTTTCCATTATATTTTTTTGGCAGAATATAATTTTTCAATTAAAAAAAAAAGACAAAAAGGTTTAGAAATGCTTATTGGTAGCTAGATCAACACAATTCCTTTCCTTCAAAACTTGCAGGGACACCAAAAATTGTGAAACGAAAAAAACTGATTAATAGTGAGGTAATTGTTCTGAAGTCTAGGTGCTCTGCCCTTATAATACTATCACGCTACACGTTACTGATTGATCTTCAGGAGCTGCACTTAGAAACCTCTGGCAAAAATAGTCTCAACCATGTTTGGGGGAACAAGGGAGAAATGGGTGGGTTGCAAGAACAGAGTCTACCCAACTGAAAAGGTAAAAATACTACGAAGTTTGCTACAACTAATTCTATGTGCTACCTCTAATACACACAAAACATGCACAAATGTACCTACTGTATTAACTAACAATACACGATATTCAATACAAGGTTACGGTGAATGGAACCACGTACCACAGGAGTTGTTTCAAATGCAGCCATGGTAGGGGTGTGATCAGCCCTTCGAACTACATTGCACACGAGGGCCTACTTTACTGCAAGCACCACCACACCCAACTGATAAAGGAGAAAGGCCACCTAAGCCAGCTTGAGGGCGACAATTAGAGGGACCCTGCAAATGAGAAAGACAAGGTCAGAGAAGTTGCTGCAGAGTCAAGATCGGCTTAAGAAACCGTACTTATACTGGTTTTCTGCTGTCAGTGTTGATGCAGTACCATTGATGGTCTACTTTTTTATCCACAGTTTAGATTGGTTCATTCACTGGCGAAACAGGTGGAATTCTTAATGCTTCCAGTTTAAATAAGTATGAAAGAACACCTATATTTATTAAAAGAATTGATAATATAAGTTCGATGATATTTAGTTACACAGTGCCACGGTTCACAAATGGCAACTAGCTACAGAAAGTTTTGTACATGGATGATCACAAGAAAGGATATCAATCGCTACATTGTATCAAGAATGAAACCATCTTGCGCAATATGCTTCAGGTCTATAGTGTAATTGTTCCTAAGAAACCCAAATCCAAAATTCCCATTCCCATACTGCCATATTCTTCCCTCCACCTGCCGAGGGTTCACAGAAGCTCCTGCAAGGTCTGGAATAACCAGATCGTAACTCGAATTAATATGAAGAATTCGCGAGACCGTTTCATTTTCTATGCACGGTGGTTGCCCTCGAGTGGAATCAGCTAATGCAATTGGCCGAAGATGTATGCGACTATCATATAAATATTGTTCGTCAGGTGAAAACGGAGGCTCAATGAATGTTGTATTCGACGTCCAAAAGACTGGGGAATAGCCAGAGAAAGGCTGAGACGAGTCTCCAACCCTTCGGCACGTAATGCCCCCAACGTCATCGTATGACACAAGATAAAAATCCAAGTTCAGGTCTTCACAAATACCCTGCAACAATTAGAAGGAAAAGGAACCAAATGATACACAAATAAGGAAACAAATTAAAATGATCAATGATGCTAACAGTAGCCACAAAACATGACACATTTTTCACTAGGCAAACTGTGCTTATCAGCAAAAGCAAGATAACATGGTTTCTCAAATGTCCCATAGGCTTCCCCTTCAGCTCAACATAAATCTTTTAGGTAGGCATTCAACAAAGGAGGAAATTTTTGTTGCCATTCATACACCCGTGAAGCACAGGAACCCAACATTCTAGTCTAAACATGTAGACGCAAAAGAATTCAAAATTAGACCCATCCATTGTGAAAGTAAGCCTTTTTTCGTCCCTGAATTTAGCAAAGTTATAATGTGATTCTTTAGCAGCCAAGGAAAAGATCCAAGCTTGCGAATCATGTTCCATTTTATAATTACAATTGGAGAACACTTAATAACTAATCCTCTAGCAGAGGCTGCAGAATCAACATCTAATTCTCATACTGCCACCATCCAGGTAAATCATCATTCAATTATTACATAACAAAGTTGGCTCGTTCCAAAAATGCACTCTCACATAATCAAAAGACCTACATCGTTAGCATTTGTAAAGAATTTCACCAACAACTACATCACACCTAATGAGTTCACAACTAACAGCACGTATTCAGCATTAAAACAGAAATAAGTTTGTTTATGGATATTGACATAAACTAATATATCACCAAACTAATGTTTTTTGGACCAATTAACACTTAACCTGTTGCTTATGATCAAAAAGAACACTGTAACCAACAGAAGTACCAAATTCAATATATAGGGAAACAAGACTAAAAGAACAAGAACGTTTTGTAACAGAGAGAGAATAGAAACACTACCTTCCATAAACCTTGCAGAGGTCTTGATGGATTTGGCGAGCAATTAACGACTTTGACGAAATGCTCTGGCTCCCACTTCCTCCTCCCCTGCCTCTCCTTCTCCCTCCTCCTCTGCCTCCTCGACCCCCTATCCCCAACCGGACTTGTCCTGTTGGCAAAGTACTGATAAATCTCCGACACTAATGGTAAACTCCCCGGCGACCCACTCTCCGGCCCGCCCCCATCCTCCTCAACTCCATACTCCTCTCCCCTCACATTCCCCGAACTCGAAGTCCTCCGAAACCCAACCTTCTTCCTCTCGGGCGAATTCGAATACGCAAAGCTCAGATTTTCCTCAACAACTACATGGTTCTTCCCCATAAAACTAACATTAACTGGTACCAATTCGTTCTCTAGAAACCCTAATTCGCCTGATTTAGCCAAATCATCAGGCAATTCGAATCGACAATCGGGATCGAGAAAACTCACGATTGAACCATCGGGCATGATGCTTAACCATAAGAACGGACCCTTTATGACCTGATACGTGCCGGTCTTCGATGGCGAAACCCTAGACCCGGTGACGAACGAGGGGCCCCACTCGAAGAAGACGAGCGGCGGGGAGCTGTCTCCGGCATTCTTGCCCTGGCCGCTCCGCCGCCAGAACCCGATCAGGTTCTCGTACTCGTTCAGGGTTTTGTAGAGCTGCCTGTAGGTGACCTTGCCGTTGCCCCATTTGTTGATCTGGGTCTTAGACCCCCATCGGCGGTGGCACAGGGCAAACCAGAGCTTGTCGTCGTTCCGGCAAAGCGAGACGAAACGCTTAGAGGTGCAGGCGAAGGTGGAGAGCTCCGAAGGTGTGAGGAACGAGAGGATACAAAGCTGGACGTCTTCGGGGAAATCGGAGAAGGAAAACGAATTCGTTCCTTCGTTGGTCCTGAGATTCGCCATGGAAATTGGAATAGAAATCTCTGTCGTCTGGGTGACTTTGAGAGAGATGTAAAGGAAGAGGAAAGATGGTGTTTGGGAACTGGGGAGATTCGGAGTGGTGGTAATGATTCTGACGAAACTTTGCAATGACTGACGTCGAGCAGAAGTTTTCAGAAATGGATCGCTGATTGTGTTACAGTAGGAGTACAAGAGTAATTTCGGATTATCTTCTTGAGCTTTTTTTTCTTTTTTTTTTCCTTTTTTTTTTTAATTTTTAAGCAAGTGTTAATAATTTTTGCACAAGTAACGTACCACAAGAAGTAATTTTGTAATTGAATAAAATATAAACAAACTTCTCCTGAAGTTTCTGACACCAACAGAAACCTCCTTTGAGATTTTTGAAATGACACTGTCTCTCTTCCTTTATCAGGTAAATTTCACTAACTTCCCATGATTTATTTTTTTTCGTAAAGGTCCCGTTTGAAGTAAGAAAAAATAAGATAAATTGAGATAAAATGTAGTTTAGGGTTGATTTTGGGGTCATTTTTTTTCTGAAAAATAGTAAACCGTGGGATAAATTGAGATAAAATGTAGTTTGGGGTTGATTTTGATATCTTTTTTTCTGAAAAGTAGTAAACTGTGAGAACGATTTTTCAAATCCGTTCGTACGAGTTTAAAAAAATTCATAAAAAATAGCGACAATGATACTTGTTTGAAAACTTTCGATATAAAGAATATGATGATATAAAAAATTTACACATTCAGAAATTTCAGGGGAGGTTAGTGAAATTTACCCGATAAAGGAAGGGAGGATAGTGTCATTTCAGAGACCTTAGGGGAGGTTTCTGTTAGTGTCAGAAACCTCAGGGGAGGTTAGTGAAATTTATATGGTAAAGGAAAGGAGGGCAGTGTCATTTCAGAAATTTCATGGGAGGTTAGTAAAATTTACCCAAAAATTAATAATTATAGTTATGTATCATACTTTAAAATTAATTTGTGTAAAAATTCTCTAAATTGCATTGTAATAATATTTATCTATTCAATTATAGAAATTTTTTATGAAATAATCACGTGTTTATTAAGGGTGTGTTTGGAGTCTCCAAAGAAACAAAAAAAAAATAAAAAAAGTAGGCTTGGTGTGATGTAAAAATAATAAGTGACAAAATGTGATTAGATGGATTTGAAAACTTTTGAAATTTTTTAAAATTTTTTAATTTTTTTTTAGGCTCCAAACGAGCCCTAAATATTAGTGGTAACATGTGAATCAACTCCTACAATATACGAGATCGTATAATATTTCACATTGATAAAAATTAAGTTTTAAATATATTATGAAATATATTTGATAAAATTGCATATATATAAAATCAAGTTTGATTTTAAAATATATATAAATCTCAAATTTATTTAATTGACCCAATTTTTTTAATTTCAAAACGTTAGTCAATTTTAATATATATATATTTTTAAATCTTGACTCAATTGTAAAGACACTATTAATCTTAATTATATTAAAATAATTTTTGATTAATTTTGATAAAAATAAATTAAGTTATAAGTATTAGTATTATTAATTGTATGTCTTACCTTATAAAAATAACTAAAATACTAATTTATTTGGTTAAGACTCTGCTTGTGCATTACCTTTTATTTTAGACTTCGTCATGTATCAATTATCACTCTTAATTGGTTAAATTATGTGGGTGATTGTTATAAGCATTACTCTAATTTTAATTCCTCTCACACTCGAACTATTATTATTTATTTATTTTATTATTTAGGATATCATGTTCCATTATTTTTATTGTACAATATAGGTTTGACCAACACTTTGATTTTCTAAGTCAAACTTTATAACTGCATCATGGTAATTGTTCAAACTTTATTTCAAATTATTGTTTAATTGCGTAAACTCATTCCAAATTACATTTTAATAAAATCTACCAAACCATTAGGTACACGCAAAGCAATCTCAAATGCAGCCTTTTCTTTTACATTCATTTTATTACCTTCCTCTACGTTAATTTTAATTAATTTTTGGCTCTTCGAGAAAAATTTCACCAAAAAATCAGAAAGTCATATAAGGATTGTCCTTTGAAAATCACCCAAAAAATTAAATAAAAATCAGCAACTTCCTTCCAGAATGGATGGATTGGACTACAATCAATCTGGGCTACTTCCCAATTCATGCATCGCTTGTATTCGATTTGGACCTTCGAAAATCTCTCCCCTCTCGCGAGTACTGCTCAATCGGTTCAGCGTACCTCTCTTCCGACCGATCCTTAGAATCCCGCCGCCGGAGACTCACCTTCCCATCTCTCCGACGATCACCACCACCAACCTCCTCAAAGATCCGACCCAACCACCCTTCAATCTCCTCAGGCGACCGACAAGATTTCACCTTTAAAACAGAGGAATAAGTTTTCAAGAACTTGGCGTAAGCAGGCACAACAAGCGTCACAGTCGCCTCTCTTATCTGCTCTCTCAAGTCCAAATCAGGAATGCTATAACAACTCCTGTGCCTCTGCGAAACCTCATCGATCCCACCCACGAAACCCGCCATTTTTTCCTCGGCCAGAGCTCGAATCTCTTCCTCGTCCCCTCCTTTCAACTCTTCTCTCTCCAGAGCTCTCACCAGAGCCCCCCACGCCTGCTTCTGATACAAATAAGCCGATTCCTCAGCCATGACCTTGTAGTTCTTCTTTATGTACTGCTCTCCCAAGAGCCTCCCGAGCTCCGAATTTCGAGTCCTCATGTAAATGTACCAGTAAGTGTTCATCGCGAAGACGTGGGGAAGAACTCTGTCTTTGTCTTTATACCTCGATCTCTTCGCTTCCACATTCCTCTGGAGAGCTTCCATGACATTGGCAACGGCGTTTCTAAGTAAATTCTCCTCTGTTTCGGGTTTTGAGAGGATTCCAACTTTCCAAGTTTGCTCTGTTTTCAGGACTCGACCCATGGCTGCACTGTAGGCATCGGTTGCCAGGTACTTGAGATAGTTCGTCGCGTATCGGACGAGCTTCGGGATTGACCCATCCGGTGGAGGAGGAAGACCATCTTGATCGCCTTCGATTTGAAGGCCAAAACTCCCAAAACACTTTGCTCGATGCGTGGACGAGTAATTTCTCCAGCTCTCTGAATCTCAGACATATATCAGCCCCTGCCTCGCCTTCGAAAACCTCCCAGAATTCAGTTTTGAGGTTTTCTAAAGAGCCGAACATGTCTAAGAGCTTGAACAGCTTCTGGGGCTCTTTGGTGCTCCTCGTGACGCCCTCGCCGAATCTGAAGAAGACTGCCATGATCTTGTCTGCAATCTTGACGAAGCACTCTTGCCATATCAGTCCGTCCATGACTTTTCCTAGGACTTGGCTGCAGAGTTTTTTTTCGGATACGAGGACCGTTCGAACGGCGAGTTCGAAGTGTTGGATCCAGAGAGTTATGGCTGTCTCTAAGCTCACCCATTCCATGCCGTCGATTTCTTTTGGGGTGTAGGCTCGCAGGTAGTCTGGGTTTAGCCTCATTAATGCTTTTGCTGCTCTTCTGTATCTCACCTGTTGAATTAACACAAAAGATATTGGAGCTCGGTAGGCTTGGGAAGCAAGCAATTCTGGTAATTGGAATATTTGGTTAGTTTTTTCGGTTTGATTACTGGCTTCTGCATATCATTTAAGCATTGCATTGAATTGTCATTATCATTTTTGTTTTCAATTCTATTTTTTTATATAAAATTTTCTTAGAAAATATCATTTTCAATTCGATATTCATACAGATATCCAGAGAAAGCATACGCAAGATAGGTAGAGCGCAAATAGGGAGATTATATAAATACAAAAATCAGAGAAAGGGAAGTGCAAGACTGACAACTCAATAAAGTTAGAATTAGAAGTGTAAAAGGTGCCGGAGCATTTCATTATTAGAGTACGTTTGGAGCTTTAAAAGTTTCAAAACAAATTTTTTACAAATCTTTACAAAATATTTTTTTATCTCGAACAATGTAAATCTCTACAAATTTATATATAATTCTATACAAATCTCTATAATATTAACAAATTTAAATAAATTTCTACAAATCTTAATAAAATCGATACAAATTCCTAAAAAATTATGCAAAAAAAAGTTAAAATGTCTTTATCAGGAACCCAAAATCTATTCAAATGAATTTTTTAAAAAATAACTTAAATCACATTTTGTCTCAATTTTTATAAACTGCGTCTTAATGGTCGAATTTAAACATATATTTCTCTACTTAAACCAAAAAAATAAAAATAAAAAATTAAAAGAAGATGTGAATTACAATTTGTATTGCTAAGTATTTGATTGAATGTTATTTTAGAGTAATGACTTTTTAATTATAATAACCCTAAATTAGTTTTCGTTAAAATAAATTAACGCAAAAGATATTACATCAATTGGAGCTTCTTAGATTTGGGAAGCAAGCGGCCTCCGGGTATTTGTCAGAAAGAGAAACGCAAGACTGACAACTAAACAAGTTCGAATTAGTAGTGTAAAAGGTGCTGGAGCAATTCATCATTAATTAATGGTCTAATTTCATGAACTAAATTCATTATTAATGGTCTAATTTCATGAACTCCCATCTCACAGATAAAAAGATATTTCTCTACTTAAACAAAAAATAAAATAAAATAGGTGAAATACATCTAATGCTGAGTTTTTTTTATATTAAATCTTATTTTAGGATAGTGACTTTTTAATTATAATAATATAAGTACCTGCGACTTAAATGTTACTATAAATTAATTTATGCTAAAAGAAATTATAACTGTCGAAGGCTCTAAAAATAAAC
Source organism: Vitellaria paradoxa (assembly GCA_019916065.1). Classification (NCBI taxonomy): domain Eukaryota; kingdom Viridiplantae; phylum Streptophyta; class Magnoliopsida; order Ericales; family Sapotaceae; genus Vitellaria; species Vitellaria paradoxa. Next base: position 6,870,454 of record CM034239.1, read on the forward strand.
TAATCACATAATAGAATTATAATCGTCTAAGATATCTCCCGACCATATGATATAAAAAGGTATGCCTAGAGTAGGAGATTAATGCTCGGATGATTATTCAGCCAGAATCATTAAACATTTTAGAAATGGAGAAATATAACTATAATTCAGTTAGATTGAAATTATTTAGTTAAAAAATTATTGATTTTAGTGCAGTTGGTTATATTGAGGAATAGAATGAGAAAAGTATCTTCTATAACGATCACATTTTATCAATCGTAATATATACCTTAAATGCATCACATACTTTAAATGCGCTTCTCATTAACAAATAACATATTAGAGAATTATAATCAAATTAAAATACTACCCATCTTAATTCTTATATCTATAAATACTAAATACATATGTATAATTAAGATATATTTATTATCGACAATCTACTCTCCCTATGTTCTATATTCTAAGAGTTCCTCTAGTTCTAACTTAATTGTCCAAGAGTCCCTGCTCGAACACACCTCTGTCACGAAGTCACCGTTTTCTTTTTATTTTCTTTTGTTTTGTGTGCAGGTTGACATTTAGAGAGCGAGATCCTGAAGACATCTTGAGCATGTGTCTTTATACGTATAGCTGCAAAAGATATTTTACTAAAAAAAATTCTCAAAAATTAATTGTTAAGACCCGTTTGGTAAAAAAAAAGTGGAAGAAAAAGTATAATAAAAATAAAAAAATATGACATAAATATGATAAGTGAAAATTTTTAATTACGGAAAAGTACAAATACTAGTTAAAATTGACGATTTTTAGTGAGATTTAGTACGAGCAAAGAGACCCTGAATCGATCGGACTCACCTTGACAAATATATCGATACAGATGTCCAAGCAATCATTGGAAGCAAGAGCGTCTGATATTTCTCTTAGAACTTCAACCTTCAGCTCAGTCCCCAAATCAGAAGCCCTCACCTCTGTTGCATCATCAACCTCCTCATCCCCACCACCTATATTCTGATGCCTCAGCTGCTGCAGCAAACCCTCGTACTCATCTTGCAGGTGAACCAAAGCCTCGTCAAGCAACCCATCAAACCTCATCGCATCAACTTCTGTTTCGTACAGAGCCTTGAGAGTCACCAGCGTCTCTCTCAGCCGATAAGTCCTGTACTGATCGGCGGCCTTAGTCCTGCTCAGAAACTCCACCACTTCTTGGAGCTTCTGAATCGCCGGTTCGCTCTCTTGGCTAATCAACCCAATTGCGCCGTTCAGCTTATTCACGCAATCCACGTAGTCCTTCAGTCGGTGGAGCCTCTTCGTCGGGGAGGTTTGGCCGGATAGTTTGGAGGAAAGGCGGAGGAGCTTCCGCTGGAGAGACTCGGAGAGCTTGAAGCTGTCGAGGAGAGAGAGAGCAGGCGAAACGGCGCGGTTGATTCTCGTGTCGAGAGCTTTGGCCGCGATGGACAGAGTGTGCAGAGGAGCGACTCTTGTTGCGGCTGTGCTTAGATTTCGTTGAAAGGCGTCGAATTTCTTGTCCATCTTCTCCAGGCTTGCCTCCATGTCGATTGAGGTTTGGAGGAGGTTTTTGAGGTCGGAACAGGCGGATTCGAGCTTGACGAGAGTGGAGTCGTCGTCTTCTTTGATCTCCATGGATGTTAAGTCTAGAGAGAGAGAGGGATTAACAAGAGTTTCTGGGTCTTCTTGTTGTTGGGGGGTGTGAGCTGTGTGTGTAGAGATTATATGATTTTGAGTGGAGCGAAAAGCGTTGAGAATAGAAGAGGACGGAGAGAACCAACCAGAGACTAGATCTCGATGCAAACGAAGAACAAATGGCATTTTCAATCGAAAAAAGACAACGAATTGCCAGGGTACCCTGAAGCCGGTGCGCCTTGAACCAGTCCAATGTTAAACGAAAAGTTCGAAAATGATATTGTTCGCTACGTTTAGAGGGGAGGAAAAATGAAAAATGTGCGAAAAAATTTTAGCAGCTAGAAAAATTTGATTCGAAGAAGTTAAGGATTAGTTTGGAAAAAAAATTAGTGGATAGTTATTTAATTTTTTTATTAATTTAATATTTTTACCTTTCAAATGAAATTTAAAATATAAAAAAATAAAGTTAGTCATTTAAAAAATCAAAAAATTAAGTAATCCGAAATTAAAAAGTTTGCTATACTGGGTTACGAGAGGCTAAATTGCAAAAATGCACTTCAGGACTAAATTGTATTGATTTACGGTCATAATTTTTTTAAAATGATTTAATGTTTTTGATTTAATTTAGTTAAGATTAATTTCAAAGTAAAAGTTGAAATTAAAAGAAGCTGATTGTAATAAAAAAATCATATCATATTGAAATACAATCAAATTAAGATCGTTTTTCAATACACTTTGACTCGTGAAACGTATTTTATCCCTTATCCTTGGGTTTCAAGAGCTGCAGCTCAAAAATTTACTACAAAATGCACCGAAGGGACATAAATATATAGATCAACGGTTATAATTCGATTACATTTTAATGAGATGTAACTTTTTATATTCTATATTAATTGTGTTTCAATTAAAAATTTTTTGACTTTTAATTTTGTTTTTAAATTAATTTTAACTAAATTAAATTAAAATTATTAAATTATTATAATCAAATCATGACTATTTGTCTATGTATTTCACCATCTGTAGTAAATTTCCCTAGAACTCTTACCCCTTTGTTATTCATTGAAATGCAATCAAATTAAGACTGTAGCAATACACTTCAACCCCCTACCCATTTATTATGCTTCCCAAACGCAGCCTAAATGTTCCGATCTCTCTGTTTCTCTTTTTTCCTAACCAAACAACGAGTAACTTTCTATCTAATTGGGCTTTGAAAGGTTACTGGTAGTTGGGCCAATGAAATCAGACCCAATAAATTTGCAAAGTTATTTAAGCCCAATTCTGGGAAGTCCAACGGAGAAGCCCGATCCGAACCTTCCACGGATTTCTCGCGGACAGCCGTTGCTCTCGTTTTCCGATCATCTCAGACGCGTTGGCGGAGGCCAAAAAAACGGCGAACTCTCTGCGTCGAGGCCTGAACTTCGCTCATGCTCATTGTTGTTCCGTTCTCCCGTCGGCGAGGCGGTTCTAGTCTCCGCCAGACGCGTGGTTGAAATCAAGCCCCGCGAAGTCGGAATCGTCTCGCGCATTCCAGAAGAACACCTCAGTAGAAGGGTAGGTAAGCGTCTACTATTGATGATCGATCTAATTATCAGTTTTAACTCGGGAATCAGCATTCTTATAGCAATCTGTTTGGGCTTTGTGATTGATGTTTTTAATACCACGATTGATATGCAATGTATCTGATAATTTTAGGAGTAAGTCATTTTTTATCGCAAAACCTAGGGTTTTTTTCTTGATAACAATGTGAGTTCAATGACTCAATTACGGTGTTGAATTTTGGATAATTGTTGTTTGATTAAGCCATCACTTACGAATTTAATTTGATCAAACATAAATTGCAGTTTTCGTTGGAACTCTGAAATCCTAAAACCTAAGAAATTTTTTGGGCGGGTTTGGATATGGGTTAATGCTGCTTATTGACAGCCATTCTTGTGCCATTCCCTTTGGGATGGCGTCGAGTATGTTGATTGTTATGTGTATCTTCATTTACAAAAGAAGCTTTGGAGTTTTCACTAGGAGCATTATGCTGGTGAATCAATGCTAATGAACACTTTCTGATAAAAGGGGTGCGTGGGTGCGTGTTATCAAATTCTATACATAAATCATGTTATTGTAGGCTTAGCTATTAATCCTTTTTCAAACTGGATTTGAACCTCATGTTCACATCTGGGGTTGAGAGGAGATACCACCAAAGGCAACAGCTATTGATTGTATGAAGTACAACTACTTAGTGAACTTTAGGTCAATTTTATACTATATGGATGTTTATTATTGTGCATGTCTGATGTACGGTGGGACAAATTGAATTATTTCATCTTATTTGCAAATGAATTATGTCAGCTTGTGTGTGCATTGAACATAGTAGAGTTGTAATTTGTCAATGTTGAATTAGTAACTTTTATGTTTTGAAAGAATATAAACATGTTTAAAACTATTTGTAGAGAAGGTAAAGTTAGAGATTTCTAAAGTTGTTTAGCTTTAATCCTAGACAAACCTAACTGCTAAATATGTGAATGAGCCAATTTCAAATCACCCAATTCTCACTATAGTTTTATGCATAGTGTTGCCTATTAAATTATTAATAGGTATCATCGTATTGTCCAATTTGTTTGACTATCTTTGATTTCTTCACTAAGAGTAAATTTGTTTTACCTCAACTTTTATATACTTTTGCCAGGTTGCTATTTAATCACCTGCTCGTTTTGCAACATAAGAAGGCCTTGGCAACGTTGGGACGTGGAAAATCAATTTTTTGTCAACGCAAAAGTATGCACTGTTTCTTGCCTTTTATCTGACAACTTCTTTTAAACTAATACATTTGAACAGGTGTTTGATTGGTTAATTGTGTATGCCACTGCACCTTATGCCGAAATACTAAATCAACAAACTAAGGTGGATAATTCGTAATTTGGTATGTGCAAATGGTCAATTCAGTCAAAAACTAAACCAAGCCAAAGTTTTTTCAGTTTGATTTTTTCTTAACTGAACCATCCGAACTTATAAAAGAATACTGAAAACTGAAAAACCAAAACAATTCGGTTTGGTTTGAACAATTTTTTTTAAATGAAAGAGACACTAAATTGAAAAAAATGTAAATATATTTGTTTGATTAGGACTTCGTACAAGCTTACTAAGGTGACTTACACCTCAAAAAATATATAAATATCATAAAATACTTAAAATAATATATAATTTAACATTTCTTAAAAAAATAAGTAAACTTTGGTTAGTTCAATTGATTTGGCCAAAAACTTTTAGCACTAACCGAATTAACCGAACTGAACTTTTAAAAATTTTAAACTGAACTGACCGAACTAAATGAAAAACCAAACCACTTTGACCAAATTTGCTCGGTTTGGTTTGGTTTTTTCGGTTTTTGCTCACCCCTATTGTACATGTTGAGAGGTATCAAATTATTACCATTTATTATTAGCTTCAATTGATTTGTAAATTATTGTACTCTACAAATTAGTCAGACTAAGTAATCTCCTATCTTTATGATTTGTACTGATACGTTATCTTGCATTTATAGTAGTATTAAGTTGAAAATCATTGAAGTTTGTAAAAATAGGTATTCACATGAATCACATCTAGATTTTTTATCGGAAAAGGCTAGCCCTTGATGAAATTTTACCACATCTGTGGATTGCAAAAATAGGTATTCACATGAATCACATCCACATTTTTTATTGGAAAAGGCTAGCCCTTGATGACATGTTACCACATTTGTAGACCTAAGGACAATTTTCATTAACATTTTTTGTAACATGCTTCCCCTTCATCCATATTATTACATCGCTCAAATCCTAATTAAGCTTCTTTTTTTTTTTTTTTCGCTTTGGGTAGTGGGGGCTGAGAGTGTGGGTTAGGGATTATACACTACTAACTAGACTGAGAGGGTAGTAGTACAATAGAATTGAGAGAGACGGATTTGGTTCCAGTTCAACCAAAAAAGGAGAAATTTCTGAACTTTGTCCATCACAATACATCTAGAGAAAGAGGGAGACGGAGAAGGGGGGTTGATATTATTAGTGTTAGAGAGTAAGTGGATGTCAGTCCAAAAACATGAAACAGATTTCATGCTACACTGTCGGTTCGACAAGAAAAAGGAGATGATGCCAAAAATTTTCACCGTCATTCAAAATACACATAGATAGAAGGGTACTCTTTCAAGAAGAAAAAAGAAGCCAAAACTTCCCTTGTCCTTCAGGTTACCTAGAGAGAGTATTACTCGAATGACATTTAACAATATTTGTTTTCTTTTCAATTAAAAAACTTTAATATTACTTAAGTGACGTATTCATTTTTTGTTTCAGGGAAGCTTTAAGCAATAGCTAACAAAAGTGGTTGATTTTTAATTGAATTTGTCGTAATGCAATAAGTTTCACAACCTGTTTAATTTGCTTAGCAATGAATTTTGTGAGGGACCTACTGCTGCATGGACCTCCGGTGACGCGTGGACCCCCAGTGGTGCGTGGGCCATAGCCACAGTTGCTGTAACATCGCCCCGAAGAATATCTCCCACTTCCCTCCTAGGGGTGCCTACAGTGAGTAACCCACAGCTGGGGGCATTTTAGACCACCCAAATCTTAATATTAACACTAAGGACACCCCTCGAGATAAAAGTAAGACTCTAGGGTAGTTACCATAAGTTCATGCAGGGTCACTAGGCGTAAGTATCTTGAAGGTTAGAGTTGGTAGATTCATCAAGGCCCTACCTCAACCAGCTCAAAAAGAGAAACCCCTGCATTTAATGTACCTGCACCAACATTTAATAATTTCAACCACCATAATAGCGTCATATCAAACTATTTGAGGGCCTAAGGCAAAAAAATTAAATAAATAAATAAAATTAGACCTAAAAATTTGGCCCTATGTACCATAAATACTCTTACGAGGTATTATTTTTATAAATTAAGATAAGTTCTAAAAATATTTGAGATTAAGATGAACATTAAGAAAATATAAAATTAAAATAATTAAATATATCTATATATTTTTTATAAATTTGGCGCCTTCTTATTGGATAGGTTATTACGAGTTATTATTTTTATAAATTTAGATAAGTATTAAAATATTTAAGATTAAGATGAAGATTAAAGTTAAGGAAATGATAAAATTAAAATAATTAAATATATCTTTATATATTTTTAATCTAGGGCCTTCTTGTTGGACGGGGCCTTAAGCGATTGCCTAAGTTGCCTAATGCTCGAACCGGCTCTGCACCATAACCACTTGTTTTTTCCTTATTCGTCGAGAAGCCTTAACACCTTGGACCTTCAATCTGAGGATTTCTCACCTCCATCACAAATGCCTATACCTCAGATTGACTATTAGGGTACAATCACATTTATCATTGACATTTAACCATTTGATACACTCAACCTTTTATTGACATTTTACGGATTTGTAATCATTACCCATTCCTTATCACTATATATACCCTTATGCTCTCCACATTTATGGCAGTGAGGTCTCACCATCAACGATGGCAAGCTTTATTCCCAAATCATCGGAGCATTCCACATCATGACTCCGATCTTGCACAAACTTCATAGCAATAGTGGAGACGTTGATTTGGCACCAAAATTTAATTGTGTGAATGAAATAAGTAACGTATTCCATTTTTCTTTTGCAATGAATTCTCGATATCATTTTGAGTACCCTTGATGATTTTTTCCTGATAAGAAAAATATTGTGTTCCCTATTGACTCGGCGTATTGTATTTTTGCCAAGGCAAATACAAATATCTAATGCTCTGAGCAGTTCTACTTTGCTTAGGAGCCAGATCAGCTGGGGAAAAGCAGCAGCCTAAATTTTGTTGGACATCACACTGCACACAATGATGGGGTACAAACCATATATACAAGCTTTATATATTTTGGAAAAGAAACATAGGTTTATAGGTCAACCCTAACCCATAAGCTCAAGAAAATCTTACAAAAGTAGGGGTGGAAGAATCAACTCATTTGTCATGAGCAACATTTTCTCAGTTTTGCCCATTTTCTCTTCTTCTTCCTCCTCTTTTGTTTAATTCCTTTTTGGTTCCGTACTTCTTTTAGTAGTAACTAGACGCCATGCACACAGGATGCATGTGAAGGTTTTTTTTCTAACATTTTAATAGGTATATATATTTCGATAGATATATATAGGGATAAGGATAACTATTAAATAGAAAATATACCTTAATTGTTTTTTAAATTTGAACATGACAACTGGATTTTTAAATTTGAAATTTTTGAATATGAAATGAGAAGAATGTTGCTGTATATTGTTCAGGTGGGAAAATCCATTGATTGGTTGGACATCTACTGGAGATTCATATGCTAATGTTGGTGATGCTGGACTTGGTTTTGATGGTGAAAAGGCTGGGAAGGCGTTTACTGAAAGACATGGGTGGAAGTATGTGGTATGTTCTTGCATGCAGTACAGTATTCTGGAAATATTTTTCATCAAAAAGTCTTGAGTGTCTTATTATGTAGTTTATTCATCTTTGTGATCCTTTACTTATTTTTGCTCGATAATCCTTATATTTCCTCTTGCTTTTTATTAATCCACACACCAAAACTTAGTCTCTTTTTACAGTGGATAAAGTTACTCCCCAGGTCCTGTTATGGTTATAATAAAGGCACTGAAAGCATTGTAGCGTTGTATTATTCCAGTTTCACTCTTGCTTAACATATTTACATGGCTGCATCTCTAGCACAATAATCCCATGGAGGTTGAGTGGGTAGCATTAAGAAACTTAAAAGTGTACGTACAAAACCAAATGGAGACTTGAAGTGTCCATTGAGCATTTTTTACACTAGTACTCGATCAGTTTGAGGGACGTAGTACATCTCGGAGTCTTGACACCTCGCTAGAGGTGTTTTGAAAGTGTACCTAGCTTTATATCAGAGCAATATTTAACTTCCACCTATTTGGAAAGAATCCACACACGTTTATTTCTCATAATCATATATACTTAAAATCATTAACTAAATCTTTTCCTATTATACTGTCACAATTTCTCAAGTTTGAACTCGTTTCAACTAGAGTGCTTCCTAACAATTTATATGCATTTGATTTATCACCACGTGGAATTTATATTGCGGCATGAGGGTTGCAGGTTTGAACCCTAGAGAGAACCTGCAACCCTAGGGAGAGAGCTTTGCGTATATTTGATCTATTCTAAACCCTGAAAAACAGGAACATTATGTACTGATGTTTATATATATATATATTTATTGAACAGCAATTTATATTAGGGTTACAATTATCACATATACTGACAGAGTTCGTTCTCTCGTGCAGGTCACCCATTCTGAAGATAATTAAGGAAAACCTTTTCCGCCAGATTTGGTTAATGAAATGAGCAACTCGTTCGCACTGAAATTCTAATTAGCTTACTATTTAAGGATATGTTAGGAATAAACTCGTTTCCTTTTCAACTGAAATGATATTTCGGAATGAACTTACTACTTTTCAACTGCGTCTTGCCCATGCAAAAAGCAGGCACGAAGCATTTTTTTTTTTTAAACGTGCTAAATGCTTCTTTTACGCGCTAGATTTTTAACCGATCACGAATGCAATGCTGCCTTCAAATTTAGTTGCTTACGCGCTAGATCTTTTAACCGATCACGAATGCTGCCTTGAAATTTTGGTTGCTTAATCTTTGGAATCGCACTGAGGATTTGGCAAATACTTACTTAAGTCTGTTAGTTTCTTCTTGTCATTGCATGCCGTCAATTTAGCAAGATGGTGCCAAATGAGAGCCCACGTCCGTCTACGTTGCATGCATTTTAACCGATTATATTTTTCACTTCCTTCTTAGATATCTGTATAATTTTTCCCCGTCATTTGACCTAAAGGCCCTTCACTTCCTTCTTAGATACTTATCTTTCCCCGTCAAAGATCTCAAGGCCCTTCACTTCCTTCTTAGATACTTATCTTTCCCCGTCAAAGATCTCGTAATATTAGCTTAAACAATTTTATCTCATTTTTTTTTTCAAGATTATTCAGATCATTTATCAATAATCGTCTGCTGGCATGTCAGCATACGCGGACAACTTTAAGTGCAAGGGCCCAGCAAAGCCCCCAACTTCAAGTGCAAGGGCCCAGCAAAGCCCCCGGAGGGGGCAACTGATTCGTAATTCTGCCGCTCCCCCCTCGAAATGCTTTTGTGGATGCATGCAAATTTAATAAGAAACAAAGCTCTTCTTCATTGTCCTAGTCATCAGCCGGTACTTATTGTGTACTGCCTTCGCAAAGTTCTTTTTGAGCTTGAAGGCTCGCAGAAATAACAATGGAAATCAGAGACACCCTAAAACCAACCCCCCCCCCCCCAACCCCAAAACAAAAACAAAGAGGGGGGTAGAACCCTAAAAAAACCAAAAGAAAAGAAAAGGGAAAAATAAAAAAGACTGGAGGAGTAGATTTGTTTATCCCATCTCAAAACATCCATCCATTTACAATCAAGTAAAACGTAAAGAAAAGAACAGGGAACCAAAAAGAGAGAGAGAGAACAAGAGAGAGAAAAAAAAAAAAAAAACCAGGATTAGATGATTTGTTCATCCCATCTACGAAAACATCCATCCATTTACATTCTAGTAGAGCGAAAGGGGCCTGATTTGATGCTCCACTGTTAATTTACCACTTTTTCATGAATGCGAGCCAGATTCGGAAGCCTCCCTGGTGTGGAACCTCCATGCAAAGAGGTAATCTTTAGACTTACAGCATAACTTCGTCACATCACAGAAAGCACGAACCGACATCTTCTTCCCATTGTTTGCCCACTCTATTGTCACCCAGCAAGAAAACCCAGTCGCTGTGACCGGCGCAGACGTGGTATCGGCAAACCGCAGCATCACCTCCCCACAGATCCTCTTGCATGCGCTACTGCCTGCATGCTGCTGCTGCCGACGCCCTCCATTGCATGTCTCTAGCCATAAGCACTCTGGCTGGCCGATCATCTCCTTGTAAGCCAGGTTTGCGAGCCTCACTTTGTTGTTTTTGTCCGATACCACAGCAGGGAGGGTCTCTGACTCGATCTCTTCCTCAATCTCCTCTCTAGTCTTCTGAATTTGACTCACCGGCGTTAGACCCAGGCCTCTGTTTATCCACCTGATGCTTATGGTTGAGCCTACGGGCCGAAGTGGTTGCGGGGCTATGACACGGGGGCTGATGATGGGTCCTTGTAGTTGCTGTAGGAAGTCGTTTTCTTCGGGGTCCTTAGCTGCTTTGTTCAAATCTATACCAGTACCTTCGGCACCTCCACTAGGTTCCTTGCCCTTGAGTTCAGTAGGTGGAGGTGGTGGTGGTGGTGGTGGTGGTGGCAGCGGCGGCTGCGGCTGGGACGGAAATAACGGAGGAAGCGGTGGCTCTGGTATGTTTGCGGGTTGATGGGTCATAAAAGGGAAAGATGGAGGAAATGTGGTTGCGGGTTGATGGGTCATAAGAGGAAGAGATGGAGGAGATGGGAGAAGAGGAAGAGTGACGGTGTTTGGAGGAGTTTGGGGTGGTCTGTCTGAGCTGCTGCTTCCATCAAGTGGGAAGAAACTAGGGAGGGGCAGCTTGGGAAAGCCATTGAGACCCTGAAGAAAGCCTTGCATGGAGAAGTTTCTGGCAGGTGAAGGTGGTGTCATATGGTAGGGAAGAGGGAGGCCATAGAGGTGTGACCTCAGTCGCTTGAAGGGCAAGGGCGGTGGCGGCGGCGGCGGCGGCGGCAGCGGAGCAAAAGCCGACCTCCCTCTCTTCCTGGTTCTGGTTGGCCGGGCCTGCAGCTGAGGCCACACCGTCCGAAGGTAAGGAGACTGGATGATCGTCTGCGAGAACTCATCAGACGATTTCCCGGACCCTGGAGGAGTCGCAGGAGGTTCCGGACGGGGAGCAATGGGCCGGTACCGGGACAGTATCTCGGCTGCTGCAGCCGTGGTGGAGTGGTTATTCAGAGCCTGAACTATGGTCATGATGATAAAAGAAGTGGGGGATATCTCTCTTAATTACTGGAATGGTGGTGGAGGCAAGGTCATTAGCCTAGGGTAAGAAAGTGAAGAGAGGAAGAAGAAGCTGTGGGTGGGATTGCGGAGGGGGTGACGGTGGGATTTATTGGGAGAAGGGTTGGGTTTGGCCAATGGTAGAATGGCAAACATGAAGGTAAGAAGAGAGGAGGAAATGACACTTGGAAATGTGCTGTGGGTACGTGTTTAAGGGACTCCTCCATCTGGCCTTGTGGGATTTTCAAATATGTGCGTTTAAATCCTGTTGCTCGAGGAAAACCGGGGAGTAATTAGGTTTGCTAAGCCCAAAGGGAGAAGAAGCTAGCTACTGTATAAATGTGAATTCCTGATTTTGATTTTTGTTTTTCGCACTTTCTTTTATTATGAGAGAAGATAGGGCGTGAGAAATTAAAAATAAAATATATTTATTATTTCTTTGTAGATAAATATGGTACTACTTTTTATTTGTTTGAACCATATATAGTGAGGGTTATTTTATAATGACTATCATATGAAATAATTTTTTCAAAAGAACTTAGTCTATTTGAATTTTTTTTTTTTATTTTTTTGGCTTTATATGATTTTTTTTTTGTCCGACCATCATATAAATTAGAGCTCGTTTGGCAACTCAAAAATTAGCAAAAAAATACCAAAAGTTACTTTTGGTGTGTTTGGCAAAATCACAAATTTTCTCACTTTTTTGATTTGTTACAGTAAAAAGTCAAACAAAAAGTTGCCACTTTTCTTATTTGATACATTAAAAAACATACCAAACACTTAAAAGTTTTCACTTTTTTTTATTTGCTACAGTAAAAAGTTTACCAAACACCTAAAAGTTAAAAAAAATACTAAAAAATACACTTTATTCAACCAAACACACAAAAAAGTGCACAAAAAAAAAACACTCAAAAAATTACCAAAATTTGATTTTTTTGAACTGCCAAACGGGCTCTTAATTTTTTTTCAAAAGAATTTGGATTACTTTTATTTTCATATTTTATATGACTTTTTTTTGTTTGTTTTGTCAAATTTTGAATTTTTTATTTTGTTGTTGTTTTTGTAACTTTTAAATAAGTTATTTATATTTAAAATAAAATTTTAAAAATTAAAAAAAATTCAAGTACGAATGAAATAAATTATCTTTTTTTTTTTAAATAAGTCGGTTTACTTCACCCGTTCATCGATATTTTAATTTTTAAGGTTTTTTTATGTGTTTAAATGTAGATAATATGTCTAAATTTAAACAAAATAAAAAGAAATTAATTTTTGACAAAAAAAAAATATAAAACGGAAAAGAAAAGGAAAAGTAAGCCAACTTTTTTTTTTTTTTTTGACTTACCAAACTAATCACAAATTATTTCAAATACAATTAAACCTCTATAAACTATTATTTTGCAGACCATAAAAATGTATTAACTAATTGAGATATTATTTAATTTATTAATTAATTTTTAATTTACATATTAATTAATAAAAATAATTTATCAAAGCATTTTTTTTCAAAACATTGAATTTTGTGTTTATACGAATATTATCTAATTAACAAATTATAATAATTCATGTGTTTGGATAGAAGTCTCGGACACGACAATGAAAATGAAGTTGAAGACGATAGTTTTATATCGATGCTTATTTGACAGAAAGATGTACCTTAAGTAACAATCACATGCATTACAAATTTTTTTTTTTTTTTTTTTTTTTTTTTTTTTGCAATACGAGATTATTACACCATAACTTCTTAATATACTGAGAAAAAGTTAAAGATGAGTTCAAGGAGACATCAACTTTAAGATAAAAATAACTAATATTGGAAACATATTTTACAAAAATATTCTAATAGAGTCATGTGTATATATAATTTTGATAAATAAGGAGATTATAAATTTTTATTTCAAGTGAGAATTATGTAATTTTTTTTAATGTATTATCTTATAAATTTTGCAAATTATTAATTTATCATATTGGTCCCAAGTTAAATTACGTTAAGAATATTATTTAAAAATTGTTAATTTATCGAGATTATACTGTAAATTAATCTTATTTGGATAACTTTTTTGTCTTGTATAATTTTGTTTTCTTATAAAATATCAATTCTTTTTATTTGGGATTTTATTAACATTTTGCTCATATTTCTTAGACAAATCGGCTTGAATCATTTTGCTCGCGAGTGAATTTTCTTATTTACAAGTATTTTATTTAATACCTTTTAAGAAAAAAATCAATTTTGAATAAAAATAAATCATATAAATTGGAAAAACTTATTCGATCGAGATTATTTATTTAGAATAAATTGAGAATATCAAACACAACCGAAACATTTTTTTGACAAAAAGTATCCGCTATTTTTCCACTTATATAATTTTTTTCACCAAATTATTTTTTTAATTTAATAGATTTTAATCAAGTTAATCACATTTTTAGAAAAACAAAATACTTAGAATAAAAAAATTCACGTATGTGAGTTTTTTTAACTTGGAAGGCTCTTTTTTTTTCAATTTTTTTATGAATATAAACAACATGTTTATTTAAAATTAATTTAAAAAAAATACAAGTTTCTGGTTACATTTTTTGAGAGAGAGAGAGTAAGTGGGGGGGGGGGAGTGAGCTCTCCCCACATGTTTATTGGTAGAATTGAAGGGTGGGCATAAGCAATACCAACAATATGTTTATAAATTAATGACACAAAAAAAATTAATTTGCAAAAAAAATACAAGTGTCTGGTTAAATTTTTAGAGATAGAGAGAGAGAGAGTGGGGGGGAGTGTGAACTCTCCACATATGTTTGATTGGTGGAATTGAATGGTGGACATAAATAATACCACACAATCATATATATGATTGGAAATACAAAAATGATAAACGGACTTACTCGTTGCTTTCTTCCACTCTGCATTACTCTTTTTCATTAAAGTTATTATAGAGCGAGAGAAACTAATAAAAAAGTATAAATATCCTCACCATTGGATATAATTTTCAAAAATGATACGCTTATATCTAATCCCTTATACCCATGTTTATGCATCGCCAATTTGTACTTGAGTGCATTTTGTTCAAAATTATCACAGTCGTAAAATGTTACCTTCTATTTTTTTTTTCCTTTTAAATGGCCAAAATAACGTCGTTTTTTTTTGCAGCTGTGATAATTTCGAACGAAATGTACTAGTACAAGCTGGTAAAGTGTAAACATAAGTATAAAAGATTGAGTGTAAGCATAGCATTACTATATAATTTTGAATCAATTTTTTACATGAGATTAAGTTGATAAAATGTAAAGTAGAATAAATACAGAGTGAAGAATATACCATCTTATCCTTTATGATATTACTTATTTTTTTATTTTGAAATATAAAATCTAATTTAGAATTCTAATACCGTAAATTAAATAGACATGTAATCAAAATCAATTTAATTAAGGACCGTTTGGTTGACCAAATTTTGGTCGAAAAGTACAATAAAAATAGAAAGATGCGACATAAAGGTAATAGATGTTAAAATTTAATTGAAAAAAATATAAAAAATAATTAAAAATTGATAAATTTTAATAAAATTTGATAGACTAAACAGGACCTAAATAAATCTCTAATTCTGTTACGGTACCGAATGACCAAACACATGGCCGTTAGAGGAGGAGGAGGCTGTTACAGCGCACCAATCAGGCGGTGGGCGCCGAACGAGGGTGGTGGGGATTTTGAAATGAGAACGCGTGTGGGTTTGGATGCCATGCGTGCGAACACCTATCACTATTGGTTTGGCCGCATTGTACTTTTTTTTTTTTGGTGGGGTTTGTTCAGTTACTTTCTTCGCTTTTCTTTTTCTTTATTATTATTATTATTATTATTTTACCACTATAGCCCTCGCGCGGTCACGTATTTTCTGCGGGACTGCCCCTCCAGTTGTCACCTGCATGAGCAGGTTGCAGTTACCATTCTGATTGGACGACAGCTAGCCAGGCTAGTGACGCTTCTGCGTGTACGCGTGTCGTCTCCTTGGCACTGGGCCCTCCTTCAAACTTCAAACGGTTCGATATTTCCAATAACAAAAAGCTTGTTTCAAAGGTAAAAAGGTGGCGTTTAGTTTTGTAAAAGTTGGCGTTAATCGGTAAAAGTTATAATTTTATAATTTGTATAAATTTATATTTTATAAAAATTTATAAAATTTTACAAAATTTTAAGAAATCCTGGACGAGACCCAAAATTACATAAATGTTTATCTGGCCATATTAATTTATTTGTGTCTATTGCGTAGATATATTAAATTTAATTATTTTAATAAGTGATTGATTTTTTTTAATTTCGTTTAAATTTATTAATTTTAAATTAACATATTTAGTATTTTTATTTTTTTAATATTTATATTTTTGTTTTTTAATAATTTATTGAATCGTATTATTATCTTGTGCGTAATATTATTATCACGATGAGAGGTTCTTTTAACGATAAATAAATAAATTTTATTAATAACAATTATTATATATTTTGAAAATAATAAGTAATTCTATGGCTTGATTTGGATTTATAGTTAGTTAACAACAAATTAATTTTTTTTTGCTTTATATTTTATTAATTGAAAATTAATTTTTAATAGTTTTTATCACATTCAAAAAATATAAAAATGCTGATAAATAAGAAAATTCAAGTGCAGCTGAAAAATGCAACTTCTTTAAATTTTTTTTTTATCACTGTTAAGTATTTTTTATATTTTTAAATGTGAATAATATGCATAAAAATGTTAAAAATAAATTTTGGTTAAAATATCCACATACAAAAAAAAAAAAAAAAAAAATTCAACTTACATCAGTTTATACCTATGCCAAACAATTATAATCTTCGAATTTGCACATTTAAGATGAATTTGATGAAATATGCAAATTAATTTTCAAATTCTTAAATTAAAATTGAATTTATTTTTATTTATTATTTAAAAAACACAAGCAATATTATTATAATTAGAATATAGTGTTTTATTAAAAATAATTTTAAAATAACTTGTTGATAAATATAATAATTATGTATAAAATTATAAATAAAATTATACAGTCTTATCATATTTATTCATTAAAAAGCTAATGATATATTTATTCTATGTTCAGCATTATTTTATATAAAATATTTTAAAATTGATATTATATAAAATTATATTTAGTTCATTCATTAAAAAAGGGATAATATATTTTATGTTCAATATTATTTTACAAAAATTGCCTAAAATGTCAATATTTGACAAAAAAAAATATAGACAAATTTTAGATTGTTAAATGCTTGATGTCTCTTTCGAGAATTCTAAAAAATTAGTAAAGTTTAGAAAAAGTTAAATAAAAATTAATAAAAATTGATATTTTCAATTTTTTGATAAATCACACCGCCTTAAAATAGACTTAAAATATATAGTTAATAATATAAATATATATTTATAAAAATATTATTCTTTTGACACTTACGAGCTTCTATTTTTAAAATGTTGATTCATTCACATTTTAGTTATCCCCTTTAAATGACTTTTGATTTTGTAATTATTTGTTTGTATATGATAAAAGTTTAATTTTTATTTAATTTTTTAAAAATCAATATTTTATCAAATGTATAAAATGTTATCACACACAATGAAGTTATAAAATTTTTAAAAAGTTCATGATTTTTTATTATTTTTTAAAAACACATAATATATTTTAGGTGTTTTTAGAATTAGATAAAATGAAATAATTTATGGGTTCGTAATTTATACAATGAGATAAAAAATAAATAATTTTTAAAAATTTTTTAATTTTTAGTGATTTTTAACAAATCAAATACATCTTTTATTAATTTACATAATTCATTAATAAAAATAAAAAAATTACATAAAACAAAAAGTAAAATAAAAAAATACCACAGTATTCTTATTCCTTTTGCCCAAGATCCATGGATGTGGGGGGTGTTTTTCCATCAATCACATCATTCAAGACACCATGAAAATGACATAGGTTGCGTTTGGCACATCAAATTTTAATAAAAATTTTCAAAAATTTTTATACATTTTTTACGCATTATCATATTCTCAAAAATTTAAAAAGTTTAATATCTTTCAAAAAAAAATCGATAACTAGAATTTGATTAATCAAATAGCAAAAATTTTTTCACCATTCTCACCATGAACTCTCAATCTATCGAATGACACCCAATTTAACTATTTTTTGTTGGGTCGTACAAACCGTTCCAACAGATTGTAGAAACTGTTCTAATGGATTCGCTCAGCCAACTTCCGTACAGTTAGCTTGGCCAACTCGACCAACAGATTGTAGAAATTATTTGGACGGATTGTAGTACAAAGAAAGTATGACTGTCCAAAATTTTGAATCCGTCTAAACGAAAATCCAATTCGTCAGAGCGAGAATCTTATTATTCATCTCAAAAAAACGCAATTTGAAATGTGTGCATCAAAACGCAAAAAATTTCTCCGAATCACATTTTATCTCACTATTTATCACTCCAAAATCATCTTTTTATGACATTGCCAGCATTAGCGTTGACAGAAGTATACGTATACATATTGACTGTGTTTGATGTATTAAAAATTTGTTAAAACTTCTAAAAATTTATTTAAAAATTATTATTTTTTATTTTAGTATATAAGTTACGTATTCACAATTTATTTCACTTTTTATGACTTTAAATGCAATCATTATTAGGGTCCATTTGGGAAGGAAAGAGCTAATTGGCTTATGGTTAATTGGGTTATTTGTTTATTTGTAAAATAATCAAATTAAGATAAAATATATGCCACGCCCCGAGTTTCATAACCCGTGGAATGAGTAAATGAGTCATGTATAACATGTACCAAAATATCCATTACCATAATCAAAGCCACACAACCATCTAGGAGCAAATATTCATAATATATAGTAATAATTTTAATAAATTAAAAGTAATTAAAAGTAACTAAGCCTAAATATAGTAATTAGGCAACAGTGCTCTAACCACAAGCCCAAATAGTAATAGAGAGCTAAATCTCAAGGTTTTTACAATCATATCAAATAAATCCCTAAATTAATAATATTATAGTCCTGAATAATATTATAGTAACGTAAAAGTAAATCCAACAATGGCCCACTTAAGTCTCAAATTCATGATCTACAAAAGAATATGCGAAGATGTGAGTACTAATCCACTTATATCCACAAATACATAATAACAATATGTATGATATGCACAAAATTTAGATTAACAGTAATTTCATATTAATAACTCATAAATTGTAAGTCGTCGCATATTCCAACATCAAAACACACATCAACATAAGTCTCAAAAATGATCTAATTATTATCTTTCATTTATTTATTTACAATCACATCACAATCATCACATTCATAAGACAAATATTATATAATATTGTCATTCACAGGTCCAAACTCGATGGCCACAATTAACCCGATAATAATCATTTGTGAGGGACTGTGAGAGACCTACCCGTGAGGGACTCTGCCTGCGGGAGAGTGAAGCGGGAGATGAAACAGAGAAGCAATGCCTCCCATCCTACATCGCCTGGGTCGTGGAAGGAAGTGGCATATATGTAATATTCGATATCAATATAGAACAACGCGTTTTAAAGCTGTGAGGGCACTGGATTCAGTGAGAACTCCAGGATTAAGCGTGCTCTAGTGGGAGCAGTACTAGGATAGGTGACATCCTAAAAAGTAGCTTACCAAGCCCAAAGCGGACAATATTGTACTATATGGATGCGGGTCATTACAAATGGTATCAGAGCCTATGCCCAACCGGAAGTGTGGGATCACGCGTGGGCCCCATGTGTAGGGGACTTGCCTGTGAGGGACTCTGCCTGCGGGAGAATGAAATAGGAGGCCACACGGGGACGTGTGCCCTATAAGGGGGGAGAATTGTGAGGGACTGTGAAGGACCTACCTGTGAGGGACTCTGCTTGTGGGAG
Organism: Vitellaria paradoxa; assembly: GCA_019916065.1. Classification (NCBI taxonomy): domain Eukaryota; kingdom Viridiplantae; phylum Streptophyta; class Magnoliopsida; order Ericales; family Sapotaceae; genus Vitellaria; species Vitellaria paradoxa. Next base: position 6,889,967 of record CM034239.1, read on the forward strand.
AGTGAAGCGGGAGGTGAAACAGAGAAGTAATGCCTCCCATCCCAGATCGCCTAGGTCGTGGAAGGAAGTGGTATATATGTAATATTCGATATCAATATAGAACAACGCGTTTTAAAGCTGTGAGGGGATTAAATTCAGTTGGAACTCCAGGATTAAGCGTGCTCCAGTAGGGACAGTACTAGGATGAGTGACCTCCTGAGAAGTAGTTTACCAAGCCCAAAGCGGACAATATTGTACTATATGGATGCGGGTCGTTACATTATCGTTGTAAGCTATTGATCCACTGACATAAATACCAACCCCTGCGCAAATTTAGAATTTTTCAACCCAAGAATAATTTTTATACCTTTCTTATTTTTTCTATTTTTCTAGCATCTGATAACTCCACAACATCATTTATGTTTTTTTTTTTTTAATCTTTATTATTATCATATTATCATGACAACTCATTAAAATCAATCAACCATCACATTATCACTTCAAGAACATTTCTCTTAATAAAATAAATCACTTAAACATTTCAAATTAGGCATTCCATATCAAGTGTTTTTCATGCATTTATTTATTTTCATAAATTAACGACGTATTATATTATGGCTCCGTTTGGAGTTCTACAAAATAAAATAAAATCTTACAAATCTCTACAAATACGAATTACGAGATAATAAAATTTAAAATTTTCACTCACTGCACGAATTACAAGACATTTACTTTTGTAATTTTATTTTATTTTATTTTATACAATTTTATACAACTCCAAACATACCCTATAATGTATTACAATGTATTATTTTATGTAAAAGGTATTATAAATGAAAGAAAATATAAACCGAAGAAAAATATACAGCCAATACATGATTAAAATTAAAATATTTATTTATAAATATTAACTAGAAATCTCTCACCATTTTAGGGGTAAGATTGTAATTTTTTCTAAACTTTTGGGGTTGTTATTAAACTTATTAAAACTATTGGGCTTACAAGATAATTTTAGGGAGTTTCGTGGAATATGCTTTAGCATGTTCCTTTATATACGTGTGTTTGGAGTTGTATAAAATTGTAAAAATTAGTGTCTAGTATTTTGTGCTGTGAGTAAAAAATTTAAATTTTATAGTCACGTAATTCGTATTTGTAGAGATTTGTAGAATTTTATATTTTTTTTTATACTTTTAAACGTTGTAATCTTTTCCAAAGATTCCAGTATGCTTCCAATTTAGCCGTGACATCTCGGTATCTGATTTGGACAGAATTCCTAAAATGCAATCTAAATTTAATTACTTTTATATAAATTAAACACAAAAAAATTTATTAAAATATTTTTATATACTATATGTAAATAAATACAATAAATCCTTAAAAATTTACTATATATGTAAAAATTTACTGAAAATCTCTAAAAATTTCTATAAATATCTGTTAACTTTATATCACATCAACTTTTTTCTCTCACTGCACGCATTACGAACTCCTCTCAAACCACAATTTATCTCAATTTATTTTATTTTTACTTACTCCAAACAAATCAAAAATAAGATTGCCAACAAATTCCTTGCAAGCTCGTGACATTATTCTTAATATCAAACATAATTTTACTAAAATATTTTAATATAATTTATTACAAAAATTTTTAAATATAATTAAATTTGACAAAAATTTACTACCCTTAACTAATCTCAGTTTACCTTTCTCGCCCTCGGCTTTTTCTCTCTTTCTCCGTCTCTTTTTTCCTTTTCCTCAGTTTTTCTCCTAGACTTCCACCGGCACATATGACTATATATATATATATATATATGTGGCCAATGCTTGATCACCAAGCAAAAGTAACTTAGCCAGTAATATTTTTTGTTTACAATTTCTTGAAACACGTGACTACGGGGCTGTTTGATCGTTCAACTTTGACCAAAAAATATAATAAAAATAAAAAGATGTGACATAAAAATGATAAATGTTAAAATTTAATTGAAAAAAATATAAAAAAATAGTTAAAATTTAGTGACTTTTAATTTTTTTTTAGCCAAACAGCCCTTATATGTGGCTGCATTTAAATATATACATATATAAATATATATATATTTTTTTCCAACTTGGGGCCCACGTTTTCTTCTACCTGTGGATAAATGTTAGTTTTTGTTTTTTTTTGTTTTTTGAAAGGTGTTAATTTTTTATCGCATCAGTAAAAGATGCCTAGAAAAAATTAAAATTTTCATCAAAAACAATTTAAAAAAAAATTTACCAAACCGCCTTGCACTTATTGCAAACAGACGACCTTTTAGGGACAATTGCAGTAGCACCATCTATCTTAAGCTGCAAGTCTTTCAAGTCTTCCGTAGGACGCGTTAATGTGAGCGTTCTACCTGTGTTTGCAATGCTTTTCTTATTCATTGTTGTGGTTTATTGATTCTTTTACCTCTTGAGTGAGAATGGAAGAGGACGGAAAGAAGTATCCGTCGCTGCCTGCGAACTACGTGACTCTGGCACAACTCCAAGAGCGATGGCTCAAAGATCAGCGGCGAAAGCAGATAGAGAAAGAGGAGGAAGAAAAGCGAAAGCAGAGGGAGCTAAAGGAGGAAGAAGAACGAAAACGCAGCGAGAGAGAACTCGAAGAACGAAAGAGTGAAGTGCGGGAAAATCGGAATAGATGGAACAAGAGTAGGCAGGGGAGCAAGGCGAAGAACAATTTTTGTCGTCGCCGTCCTTTCGAAAAAAATCGCCCTATTCAGACGGAGAAGAGTTTCAGACCGATCGGAGTTAGCGAGCGGAAGCCGGAGGATTCGCAAGTCGGAGCGATCGTGGCTGACAATGGAGAACGGAAGATTGACGGTTTGAAGAAGAAGAAGAAAACGAATTCGAAGAAGAAGAAGGGGGAACCTGCGGCGGAGGATGACCTAACTGGACTTACGGAACAGTCGTTGCCCGAATACGCGGCGATAGTGGCTAGCAAGGGGGAACGGAAGATTGACGGTTTGAAGAAGAAGAAGAAAAGGAATCGGAAGAAGAAGAAAGGGAAACCTACATCGGAGGATGACCTAACTGGACGTACGGAACGGTCGTTGCCGGAATACGCGGAGGTGGAGAAGAAGATTCCGGTTGTCTTGACTGAAAGAGACGGTGAAAAGAAGGGCGTTACCAGCGGCTTCCGGAGGAATGGCAAAAATTCGGTTATGGAAGGTATGATTCCGGAGAAGAAGAAAGTTCCAGAGGATCGATCAAATGAAATTGGAGGGAAATTTGGGGATCTTTCGCTGAGTGGTGGACAAGGATGTAATGAGAGATACGCCAGGAATATGCGTGGTGGTCAGTGGAGGAATAGTCGGAGTTCTGAATGGTTCAACCGCCGGAGTCTGTGGAAGCCAAGAGATTCAAACTTTGTATGGGTTAGAAAAGGGGATACTGCGGATGTCAATGCTGCTGAGGTTTGCAACTCAGGTAAGCAATGCCACAATTTCTGCATACAGAATTTGTAGTTCTTTCATTGTTTTCCTTTTTGGTTAAGTATGAATGAAGTTATTAAGCTGCTGGAAGAATCTCTTTATAATATAATTGTCTAGCAGCTAAACTAATAGCAACCTCAGGAATCAATAATTTGTTGGAACCGTTAATCAATTATATGTTATGGGCACAAAAACTGAGTGAGATAAAAATCCAATTTAAATTTCTCTTTAGGGGAGCAGCTAGTGAAAGCTTTATGTTGAGAATGAAATCAAAAGAAAAGATAACCAGGGATTAGTCTTTCTCCTGTGGTCCTTAATTGACTGATCTGATTTTCTTGTTTCCCAAGCTAGCCCTAAGAAACAGAATTAGGTTTATTTCACATAGGAGAGCTTACTCGAAGGTGACTTAGATTGAATGGCTTGTTTTCTAAGAGTGAGATATCTGACAAATATGAACAATAATTTTTGTCAGAAAGAAGGGGATTTATTTTGCTGTCTACAACTACAAGGGAGAACTAGAACAGAAAGTATTAAATTGACATGGCTTATTTGTTTGGAGCAAGTTTTCTTTTAGCTAGCACAATATTTAGGATTGTGGTATTTCAACTAAAATTATTATATGTTTTCATGCTGAGCTTCAAGTCAAATATCAGCTTGTAGATAATATGGGGGTGTTTGGTAAATAAAAAAATTTTTGTCTTGGTGAAACACCTGTTACTTTTGGTAAAAGTTTATTTGGTAAAAATCTATAAAACTTAAAAGAAAAGTTGGAGAAAATTAGAGAGTTGAAATTTGGTGAAAAGTTGGAGAAAGTTTGGGTTGCGAATCTACCGGATGAAGGTAGAGTACAATATTGTTAGATAACCTTCATCAAAATGACTATATAGAATGGCTACATGGGGTTTGTTTTAGATTATCAATGTATTGTGGGTAGATAAATCTATGTTGAAAAATCTATTCGCCCTCTTGCTTGTATTGTTTTGGAATAGATTCAAGTAAAATCCTTCTTGTAACATGTTTAGACCACGAACACATAATCGATTTTTTTTTTTTTTATTTACCAGCCATTCAGATAAATTATTGAGTGATTGTTCTTTCTCTCTCGTGTGCAAGTTGAATTCTTTGTGTTCTTATGATGGGAAAGTTATTGGGGAAAACAAACAAGAAAAAGGTTCATTGCTTTAGGAAATCATTCAGCTGCATAAGTGCTTCCTAAATTCAACACTGTTGAGTTAGTGATACAATCATCCTTGGTTTATGCTCCACAAATGAATTATTTATTGAAAAACACTCTCTCCCTTTGCATTTAAAAGTGGAAGTTCTTCGTGTTCAGGTGTGCTGGGAAAGGCCAGAGGAAACTGGTGCCAATGAAGCCAAAGGAAAGCGGTCGGGGAAAAAGTAACAGAAACCATATCTTGTACATATGTCGTGACTATATACCATGCATTTGATAAAGTTTCCATCTGATCCTGGGGGATGAAACAAATAATTTTGAGACATCAAGTTTCGTTTATTATTCTCCGTTCTGTAGTAGATGGGTTGTTTCTATTGGAAATATCAAGAATTTTTATATACATATTATCGTGTTACTTTATTATTATTATTATTATCGAGTAGCATCGATGCATGATGTGAATTCCTAAGTGCGGGATTTGTTGTCAGTAATAACCCAGTGACTACCGAGTCGAATCCATTAGGAACATGTATTCGATTGGCGTTTTTCAACAATAGATTAGGTTCTTCTAGTCTAGCTTTAATTAAAATAAATATATAAAATGAAAGAATGATACTCCTATAGAAAACAATGGAAATTAAATTGATTGAACTAAAGTAATGCATGTTATTTACATGTCTTTCAATTTATTAATGAAATTTGCTGATTGTACACCTCCAAAATCGAAAACGATGGTTTGTAAGTGGAAGATTTAGCAATAAAAGCCCATGCTTTTTAGAATAATTTTCTTTAGAAGAATAAATACTATTGTATACAAAGAAGTGATGTGATTAATTAAAACAAGAAGTAAACCAAAAATTAAAAAAAAAAAAATTGCTAATAAAAGTTCTATGAATCATAAAAATAAAGTCTTCACAATCTAAATTCATAAACCCTTTAACTTGTTGATTTAGAAATATAACATTGGAGAACATTTGAAAAATTACCTCATTCATTTATTGATAACAAGAATTTGGTGAAAATATTTGGTTCTCACTAAGGATCTAGTTACAATCCATGGAAACAAAATTTTTTATGCAAGATGATAGAAAATGGAAGATGAATAGTAATTATAGATTCTAAGAAGAGAAGAGATAATTGTAAATTAAAAATCTCCCTTTTGTATGTTAGGATTTCAAATTTTGAATCTATCAGAATATTCTAGAATATATATTATGAGTGTGATTTGGGCATAATTAATTAGGATTGATTGTTGATTGTATTTTCCTTTTTAGAATTGATTTCAATTTCCTTTTCCGTTGTAATATGAGATTATAAATATAATTGAAGAGAAGAAGGGCTAATTAAGCTCTTTGATTCATTTACTCAATTTTTAACTTGGTATCAGAGCAATTTCTTTTTTTTTTTCACTCAAAAAAAAAAAAAAAGGAGAAAGGTGTGTTCTCACTGTCGGAGGTACTCCGGCCATCCACCAGTCATCGGCGTCGGTCGGTCTTCTACCCAGAGGATCATCTCTTGCCACAGACTAAGGTAGTCGGCTGTCGGCTTCCTCTTATTACCTGACGAAGACTCACGCGCCGGCAAGAAGACCTAGGCGTAGCTCTCACGCGCCTCGTCGGTAACTTGAACTCCGGCGAGTGAGTGGGCGTCGTCTCTTCGGTGACCTGCGACGGGGGTCGCCTGATGTAGGAGAAACCTTTTTCGCCGTCGGATGTTGATGGGTATCCTCGATCTCGTCGTTCTCGGCTCTCGGATGTGGTCGTTGCCTCTGGATGTGGTTGTCGCCTCCTCTATGCTTTGGGTCTTGGACTCCAGCTGCCATCACCGGTCGGTGATTGTCGCCTGAAGGCGATCGGTTCACAGTGTACCTCGTTGGGCTGTGTTTTGGTCGAAGTCTAATCTGATGATACTTGTCTAGTTCAGTTGCTTTCTCGTTCAGTTTGGTTGTTTCTTTTGAGTTCAGTTGCTGTTTTTTTCTTATTACGTAGATCAGCTGCTTTCTCGTTCGGTTTGGTTGCTGCTTTTGAGTTCGGTTGCTGTTTTTTTTTATTACGTAGACCTTGATTTGCGTCTTGCTACCTTGACACTGTTAATCTTTGGGTATGGCTGCTCCTAATAAATCTGATTCGACTAATTCAGCCTTGATTCCTGTTTCCACAGTTCCTGTTATTCCATCAGATAGTCTGGCCAAATCGATTTCTAGTGAGAAATTGAATGGAATGAACTATTTGACATGGTCTCATGCTGTAAACATTTTTCTCATCGGCCGACAAATGGACCACTTCCTCATTGACATGCCTCCAGATTCACAGTCTGTTACTTATCGACAGTGGCGTGCTGCAGATGCTGTTGTTATGAATTGGCTATGGCATAGCTTAGAGCCCTCTGTTTTGCACACAATATCATTATGTGAAACTTCGAAGACTATTTGGGATTCTTTAGCTGACTCCTTCTCTCAGCGAAGTAATGTTTCTGAGCTTTTTGAAGCCTATGAATGACTCTTTTCCTTCCGACAGAATGGACAATCTCTCTCCGAGTATTATAGCACCCTCAAGGGTCTTGGCAACAGATTATTACAGTTTCGTCCTTTTCTAGAAACTAAGGCCGATATGATAAAGTAATGGGAGGAACTCATGACGGTTTTACTTTTAATTGGTCTTGATGATGATCTTCGCGGCTATCGGGATCAGCTTCTAGCTGGCGAAACTATTCCTTCTATGGCTAATGCATATTCCAGATTGCAGTGTTCCTCTTTGGGACATCATTCTTGCATAGCACCTACCGCTTCTAGTGGTTCTGATTCTGTTGCTCTCGTTGGTGATGGAAAAGGTAGTTCTCGTGGCACATCTCGTGGTGGTTTCCGTGGTGGTCGTAATTCTCGTGGTGGTTCTCGTGGTGGTGGTAGAGGCTTTGGGCGAGGTACAAAGAAACGTAATCATTGTGGAGGTATTAATCACACGTAGCCCTACTGTTGGGAAAAGTATGGTCGCCCCGAACAAACACATCGTATTGCTGTAGAGCCAACAAACTCTGATTCTGGGATTGGTGTTGCTAGTCAGAATGAACCTTCAACTTCTCATTCTGGTTCACAGGGTCTATTCTCTGCAGCTGAATTAGATGCTATTGTGCAGGCGTTTCGCATTTCTCGCTCCTCCAGTTCGACGGCCACTCTGGCTCATTTAGGTAGTACTGTTTGTTTTACTACTTCTACTCCACAATGGGTCATTGACTCTGGAGTTAGTGCCCATGTCTCAGGTAATTCATCCTTATTTTCTGATTTAACTACGATTACACATCGTATAACCTTAGCTGATGGGTCTTGCCAGCTTGTTGCTGGTAAAGGCTTACTTCAGCCTTCCTCTTCCCTACCTTTAACCTCAAGCCTCTATGTTCCTAAGTTTCCTTTTAACTTATTATCTGTTAGTCAGCTCACTAAATCCTTAAACTGCTCCATAATCTTTTCTCCATCTTCTTGTGTATTTCAGGATCTCAGGACACAGAGGATGATTGGTTCGGGATGTGAGCGGGATTGACTCTATTACCTTGATCCTATCAGTTTTTCTATTTCTCATTCTGTCTTTCGTATTTCTGATTCACCTTTTCAATGGCATTGTCGCTTGGGTCATCCATCTTTGGCTCAACTCAAGTTGGCAGTACCTAGTTTAGAGTCTGTTTCAAGTCTAGAGTTTGAAGCTTGTCAGTTTGGGAAACATCACCGTAGTTCTTTTCCTAGTCGTAATAATACTCGTCAATCTGAACCTTTTGATGTAGTCCATACGGATATTTGGGGCCCTTCACGAGTTTCAACTTATAATGGATATTAGTACTTTGTTATCTTTGTGGATGATTCGTCTCGTATGACTTGGCTTTTTTTTAATGAAAAATCGTTCTGAATTGCCTGCTATTGTCTTACGATTTTATAATAAAATTCTTACTCAATTTGGCAAACATATCAAAATCCTTCGATCTGACAATGCCTTAGAATATACTAAATCCACCATGGATCGTTTTTGTGTTGAAAGGGGAATTATTCATCAGACTACTTGTGCTCACACCTCCCAACAAAATGGTGTTGCTGAGCGCAAGTGTCGTCATTTGTTAGACGTTGCTCGTACCTTGAGATTCCATATGAATGTTCCCAAATAGTATTGGGGTGATGCGGTTTTGACTGCTTGTTATCTCATTGATCGGGTTCCCTCCATTACTCTTGGCAACACATCATCATTTTCTCTTCTTTATGCCTCAACTCCACCATTTCTTCTTCCCCCTCGTACATTTGGTTGTGTCGCGTTTGTTCATAACCTTGATCCTGGTCTGGACAAATTTTCTCCTCGAGCTAGACGATGCATCTTTCTTGGCTATTCTCGCACATAAAAGGGTTACCGATGTTATCATCCCCCCTCTAGACGCGTCTTCGTGAGTGCTGATGTTACTTTTTTTTAATCTACTTTGTATTTTCCTCATGAGGGGGAGTTCTCTCCTCCCTCTCGAGAGGGGGAGTCAATTCCTTTAGTTGATCCTGTTCTTCCTGCTCTTGATCCTAGTCCTGGTTTGCCTCCCTTGCAAGTGTCTCCCCCTATACAGGTATACCAACGTCGCTCTCGTCCTAATCTTACCGCTCCATCAACTCTGGTCAACTCTGCGCCTGTGGATTCTGAGACATTTGAGTTACCCACCACTGATACTCCTGAGATCTTTGAAGAACATAAAACTGCAACTCCTGAACATACACCTTCTAGTGATGATCTTCCTATTGCCCTAAGACGAGGTAAACAAACCTGTACACAACATCCCATTGCTAACTTTGTATCTTATCATCGTCTGTTACCTCGTCTACAGTCATTTGTTTGTGCCCTATCCTCTATTTCTGTTCCTACCTCTTATAAATAGGCACTATTACTACCGGACTGGAAGGCAGCGATGGATGAGCAGATGCGTGCATTGCATCATAATCATACATGAGAGCTTACTTCTCTTCCACCTGGGAAGAAAACAGTGGGGTGTCGATGGGTATATACTATCGAGTATTTGGCAGATGGATCCATTGAATGACTTAAAGCTCGTTTGGTTGCTAAAGGATATACACAGACTTATAGAGTTGATTATTTGGAGACTTTCTCCCCAGTTGCTCGCCTTAATTCAGTCCGTATTCTTCTAGCAGTGGCAGTAAGTAAATCCTGGCCATTATTTCAATTGGATATTAAAAATGCATTTCTACATGGAGAGCTTCAGAAAGAAGTGTATATGGATCAGCCACCTGGATATGTTGTTTCAGGCAATGAACATCTTGTGTGCCGTCTCCATCGAGCTCTGTATGGCCTTAAGTAGTCCCCAAGTGCATGGTTTGATCGGTTTAGTAAAGTTCTTTTGGACTATGGCTTCCACCGATCCACATCTGATCACTCAGTATTTATACATCATGCATCTTCTGGTACTATTGTTTTGATTGTTTATGTTGATGATATTATCATTTCCGAGGATGATGAGAAAGGTATTGCTGAATTGAAGAATCATCTTGGAAGACAATTTCATACAAAGGATCTTGGAGCTTTACGTTATTTCTTAGGGATTAAGATTGCTCGTTCCTCCCAGGGTATATATTTATCTCAAAGGAAATATGTTCTAGATCTGCTTTCTGAAACCGGACTCTTGGGCTCTCGACCTGCTGATACTCCTATGGATTCTGTTACTAGACTTGATTCTGAGGATGGTGATCCCTTTCTTGATGTTGGCCGATATCGTCGTCTTGTGGGAAAATTGATTTATCTTACTGTGACGCGGCCAGATATTACATATGCTGTTGGGGTAGTTAGTCAGTTTATGCATGCTCCTCGACAACCACATTTTGATGCTGTATGTCGCATTTTGAGGTATTTGAAGAAATCTCCAGGTCAAGGTCTATTTTATCGGCCCTCCACCACACTAGATGTAGTAGGATACAGCGATACAGATTGGGCTGGGAACCGTTCTGATAGGAGATCTACCTCTAGGTATTGTACCTTTGTTGGTGGTAATCTTATGACTTGGCGCAGTAAGAAGCAGACCGTAGTTGCTCGCTCAAGTGCTGAAGCTGAATATCGTGCCATGGCTCATACTGCTTCGGAATTACTTTGGATTCGTTCTTTGCTTCGGGATTTTGGCATTAAGATTTCAGCTTCTATGTTGATGTATTGTGATAATCAAGCTGCTATTTTTATTGCCAATAATCCAGTGTTTCATGAACGGACGAAACACATAGAGGTGGATTGTCATTGTATTCGTGATCTCCTAGTTAAGAAAGATCTCATAACTCCATTTGTATGCTCAGATTCTCAGCTAGGCGACATACTCACTAAGCCCTTGCCTCGCTCTCAGTTCCAGCAATTTTGTTCAAAGCTAGGCATATTTGACCTTTATACTCTAGCTTGAGGGGGAGTGTCAGAATATTCTAGAATATATATTATGAGTGTGATTTGGGCATAATTAATTAGGATTGATTGTTGATTGTATTTTCCTTTTTAGAATTGATTTCAATTTCCTTTTCTGTTGTAATATGAGGTTATAAATATAATTGAAGAGAAGAAGGGCTAATTAAGCTCTTTGATTCATCTACTCAATTTCTAACTGAATCCAACTAACAAAACTTCTATAATTATTCAAAACTGCTACGGAACTGCCATTATCATTCAGATGATGTATAACATCACTTTAGTGAACTTTGACAAGGTTGCTATAATTCGAATCCAAACTTCATCCAAATGATTTCGCATTTTTGGCCTTAAAGTGCATTCTTAGAATTGTGGTTTATATTGACTCATAGGAACACATAGAAAGTTAGGAGTTATGGGCAGGGTTTAACCTTGCGGTACATGCATTTTTTTGCCTTAAAATGCATTGTTAGAGTTGTAATTAGTATTAATTCACGGGAACACATAGAAGGTGGGGGGTTGATATAGGGAAAGCCCATGCCCGACTAGGGGCATCGGGAGGGTTCTTTTACCCGGTCGGGTCACTCGAGTGAACTTTTTACTGAACTGGTCTACCCTCCTGACCAAAGCCCGAGCGTATCTATCCCGATCGGTCCTTGCTACCCAGATGGGGACTCGAGTGAACGATATTCCCAATCGGCGTTTTCGGTGTGACTTACGTCACGGGGTCACGCGTTTCGCCCTCGTTTGACAGTCCCTATAGATACGCCTACGAAGACGTTGCCATCAACCATATCAATGGAAAACATGTCGAGACACGTTAGTTAACAGGTCGAAGAACCAACTTTGGGATTCCTGAGGATTTACAGGTACAGGTGGCATCATGTTATTGGAGGAAAGGAAAACACGTTACATGCAGTTACTCATAACCGCATACTCATCAATCCACATGAATATTTCCCATATAAAAAACAGAGATTTCGCCACAAAACAGGTATGAAATTCTCTCCTTACTGAAACTCTGCAAAAACTGAATCCTTGAAAACTCTCTTGCTAACTTAAGAATCAGAGGTTTTTTGATAGCCACCACACCGGTGTTCCAGACAGCTCCTGAACTTGGGTTAGATCTTTGGGAAAGGACGAAGATACTGATTCATCAGGGGGTTATGGGCAAGGTTTAACCTTGCGGTATAGAATTGCCAGTCTAGTTGTCCTATTCTAGGCAAGGTTTTGATTCTAGTTTTGATTGAGTTTTTTGTTCCTATATATTTAGGATGTGTTGTACATGGTTAGGGTTTTAAAGGTTAGGGTTGAGAGAAAAATTAAGAACAAGTGACAGGATTTTTTAGGATTTTTTAAGATTCTCTCATATTTCTCTTGTAATTCCTTACTCGATTGTTAGAGTTTCTTTTATTGAAAATCAGTTTTACCGTGCCCGTAGACGTAGGAAATTGTTGAACCACGTAAATCTTGTGTTCTTCCATTGTGTGATTTTTTTTATGTTCGTTTGTGAATTTGCCATTATTCATCAGCGTGTTGCCAAAAGGTGATCCAAGGTTTCCACAATAACATGCATGTTCTTCCAAAATATGTTATTTTTCATTTGAATGAAGTTGAGTTTTTTGCTCTTGATTTGAATGATGGCTTCGATCATCTGGGTGAACTCCTGCACACTCATTGGTGATCAGATGATCTTGTCATTTGGTCTGGATGGTTATCCATTCACAGTAGTTTTTTGCTTCCTTCTCTTTCCAATTTCACCTTAGTTTCCTCAAACAATGTAAAAATCAGAAAATACATTCCTAAACATCATTTTACCTACGAAAGGTATTGGAGCACATAAGTTGAAAATTTCATTTGAAAGGAATTTTATGAAAATGGTGTAAAATGAACATTAATTATGTACCTAAGATGCCAATATCTGAGGTTCATTGATGCATTAGATGGTTTCGTGGCCTTCATTTCCTATAGTGTCAGTTCAGATTTTTTAATAGAATTGTAGAGTTTCCAATCTGAAAAACGCGGTTGCTTGCCATGGAAAGATTTCTTTTCCAGTATAATTGTCTACTATTTGTCTATTTCTACTGGAACGCTTGGTGGAGGTGATCTCTGGATTTAGCTCACATGGCTATTTCAATTGGGCTAAAATGCCAACCGGGCTAAAAGTGTTTCATTTCTCTCACTTTTTTACGGTTTTTCTAGAGGGGTTTTACTTCCAAACATCAAAGAACTTATCTTTAAATGAGAGTATGTATGATGGGATTACACTGGAGAAAAAGGGGCAGACGTATTTGAGAAAGCAAAGAGGAGTATAAAGGCAACAAGGAAATCATTAACCAGATTGAATATTTGAGAAATCAACTAAGATACAGGTAAATCTTATATGTATTGGTGGGCTGCATTTTGATTGAAAACTTGTTCTGATTCATAATTTGCTGATCCTTTGGTAACCAATAGGACTTCAATTACCTGTGCCAAGCTCTCAGTGAACAATCTTCAGCAGACAATAGCAAGCCATATTTTTTACAAAAATTGGGTAGAAATCAACATTCTTCTTCCTGCCATGCAGGAGGGAATCTACTTTAAAGACTTGTATAAGTGGCAAGAGCACCAATTGTTTCAGCTTGAGGTTACCAAGAAGAAATGAATCACATCTAAAACACAGTATCTTAAATATGAAGCTATATAATCTGTCTAATTCAAAGAACAAGAAATGCATTATGCATGTACTTATTGGTAAGAATAGAAGGTAGAAACAAACCTGTGTTGTAGTGAAGATATATGAAGAAATGTTGTAAGGTCATCATCTCAAAATGCAGCTTCCTAAACAGCTATGAAAAAATAAGTGTTTTACTTATTTGAATCATTTTTCACAGACACTGGATAGGCTTTTATTCTGGATCTCTTTTTCTCTGTTTTAAGTTTCTTACCCCTTTTCCTATGGTTACTCCCGTAACTTATACTGGGCTTGGTCTCTATTATCTTGGCTTTCCAATGGTAGGGTTTGCAGATCCTTAATTATTGGCTTTCTTAGTATTGCTGCTTATTCCTAGTTAAATCCTGAAAGCTACTGTATTCCGTAGCCGTACGCCTTGGTTGGAATTAGGGTCTTATGAATCCTGCTTAGAAATCCTTTGTCACAGAACTATGCTTTAAGATAGCATCATGTGCTTTATGGTTGATTAATTGATTTCATGTTGTTATGTGAATAATTTGGACTAGAAGATTCATATGGTAAGAATCATTGCCATTGGGTCAGTTACTTGGTATTGAAATGTAGGATTAGGTATATAAATTTTCGATTTTGTCAACTGTACTTTTTAGCTTTTGAAATTTTATATTTTCAGAAGACAAATTCACTGTTGAGCTGGTTAACTCGCTGCTTTTTATCTTGTAGCTGGCAAACTGTGTTGAAGTTGGGATCCCAGAGTTTAATTTTCATGGTTGTTATCTCATGGATATGCCCATCAACAATTCATATGGATTGACTTATTTTGTTGTCTTTTGACTTATTTTGTTGTCTTTTGTTAAGTGGTGTCATTAAGTAGGTTTCGTGGCACTTATCCCATTTATCCCTCCTTAGGAAACTGATGTTTATTGATCCAATCAAGATTTCTCAGGCATAAATGGTGCAAAATATGGTAATTGATGGTACAAACGGCGTGTGAAGTGTGATGGCTCGTTTGGATTCAAGTGCTCTGGCTGTTCTGGATAATACTTTGCGTGCTTAATGCTTTTGCAGCATCTTCACCATTGTGGAAAAACAAAGAGGCACATATTTGATCAATTTGCAGTTCTATTTTAAATTGCATTTGTTTGGGCTTATGCACAAATTCTGACTTGGAGTGGTGCATGTAACAAAACTTCTACAAACAGACAGTCTAGTTGTCACACTGATCGCACCAGTCTCATTGGGGGAGCTTCTTGGTAAGAGATATATATATATATATATTTATTTTAACTAAATTGGAATTCTAGATACTTGCTTTCCTTGTTCTTAATGCCACTTGAAAAATGCCATTCTCCGAAATAACATGACCTGGTAGATAAATTGTCTAAGTAAACATACTTTTTTTTATGTTTTATTTTAGCAAGTATCTAAGTAACAAAATATGTTGCGTTGATGTGCCTTAAAACTAAGTAATTAGGGCCCGTTTAACAACGCTATCGTTTTTTTTTTGTTGTTTTTCTGTTGTCGTTTTCTGTTTTTTGTTTTCTGTTGCCGTTTATTTTTTTTTTAAATTAAAACTGAAACTGCATTTGAAAATATTTAATATTTAATTATAATTATTAATTTTTTATTTTAAAAATATTTAATTTTATTAGTTTTAAAAAATTAATAGAACTTAATAAAATATATTTTATATTAATTTAATTTAATAAATATAATTAATTAAACTAATACAGTAAATTATTTATTAAAATCATTTAATTCAATAAATATAAAATATATTAAATTATATTATTTATTAAAAATAATTTAATAAAATATATTTCATATTAAATAAATTATTAAAATAAATTATTTATTTTTAAATTAATTAAATTTATTTAATAATTTATTAAAATAATTTAATAAAATATATTTTATATAAATTAAATTAATTAAATCATAAATAATTTAATTTAATTATGATATTTATTTAAAATAATTTAATAATAATTATTAAATTAATTTAAATTAAAAATTTAATGTAATTTAATTATTTATTATTAATTATTTTATATAAATTAATTTAATTATTAAATTAAATAAATTAAGTATGATATTTATTTCAGATAATTTAGCAATAATTAATTATTAAATTAAATTAATTAATTTAGTTTTATTATTTATTAAACATAATTTATATTAATTTATATAATTAATTTAATTTATTGAATTTAATTATATTATTTATTAAAATAACTTATTTTAATAAAATATTTGAATAAAATAATTTATTTTTATGTAATGTAACAAAAATAGACAAAATTTTAAAATTGACAAAAATATTGGCAACAGAAAAGAAAACTAGAGTGAAAACACTTTTTTTCTGTTTACGTTTTTCTGTTTATGTTTTCATTTTTTTGGGAAACAAAAAAATGTAAATAGGTTTATCAGACATGTTTATGTTGTGAGTTTATAAAATTTTAAAAACATAAACAGAAAAACAGAAAACGGAAACGTTACCAAACGGAGCTTTAGCATTCAACTTCCAACTGAGCTTTGGTTCTCCGCCATAAAAAATAACATTAAATGTATATCATTTTGGGTACAAGGTTTTATCAAGCCTTCAAAGAATAGAAGAGTATCAGACTATGACAATTTATAACTGAAGCCTATGCACAACTGTGTTTTATTTGTGGAGGACCATATAATTAGCTGAACTGGTTCGAAGTTGTGCACAGGATCTCTTGTCTTTGAATACAAGTTGACCAGTTGTTTGTTTGAAACATGATGAACTTTTATGGTAGGAAAAAATTGAATAGTGTATGGAATAGAGAAAGAATCCAAATGGCCACAGTTCCACTAATTTAAATCTCAATTTTGTGGATTCATGGTTGTATATTGCAAAATCCTGTACGTGTTTAACCAAAATTTCTTCTTGTTTGTGTTTTAATTGTTCTCTATATCCAATTTCCAGTAGATCTCATCATTCTAAACAAATTCTCACATCCATCTTTCTTGTCTTTTTTTCTGTTTTCTGGCAATAGGTGTGCCTTAGCTGCTTGGCCACATGAGCTAAATTTGAAAAAGAAACATAGAAAGTGGACAATGGTAAAGGACTTCCAGTTTAGAAAGCTCCTAGGATATTTGGGTGCCCAATTTAGTGAATTGATATCGACTCGCACACACTGGCTCCCCCCCCCCCTCTTTTTTTAACCTCTCTCTGTCTCTTGATGCACATTAAAACCTCTGTTGTATCATTTTCAGATCATAGTCCTTGTGGTGCTTTAATTCAATTCATCACTTCAAGTTGTTGAAGTAATATGGTTACACTTTGATTTCTGAGTTTCCCCGTTTATACTATACTATAAACAGTCACATATATTTCTCTCAACTTCCTGTAGACAAATTTTCCTTCACCAAATCTTGTTATGTTTCTTTTGTTTTGCTACATGCAGGATGTATGTTGCTTATCCATTCCAATGGAGGAGGGCTACTTTTGAAGCCAGTGAAGCTTTTGCAATGATGGCAGCTTCTTTTGTTTCATCTGTTGAGGTTTGCTTCTTACAGAGTTTTTATGGTATGCATTGGTAATTAGATAGATTATATGGTGCTTATGTGAACGTTTTGTTTTTTCCATATAAATAACACGTCAAGCAAAAGTAATGCATGTAAATAATCACCATCATTTACAAATAAGAGAACCCGGATATCATTATGATTATTAAACGCTCCATATTCTCTAAACTCTAGGTTACCATAGACAGTTTCTTTCGATTTGTATCTGAGTAACAAATTAAACATTAGGGGAAACCTTGTTTATAATCTGATGTCAGAATAATCACAAAAGATTTCCGTGTTCAAGATTGGACAAGACACTGCATAATTAGTTATACGACAGAGTTTCACCGTGCTAGTTAGGTGAATGTGGAAAAACAAAGATAAGCGGCAAAAGAATTAGCCTTTGGGATTCTTCTTTCAATTACTTGTTATTGCAATGGCTAGATTGAACGAACTTCTTTCAAAATTACAATTTTCATCAAATGATACTACACCTCGGTCTCACTTTTCTCTCTTCGTCAAATTTGTTGATAGAAAATGTCAATTGTCCATTGTGTCCTATAGAAGCGTGACATTTTTTGTCAACTTTTTTTTTTTTTTTTATGTTGACAATTTAAAAGTGTATAGCGTAAAATAAGATTAGCGGTAAAATATAATAGTAGTAAGTATAATTTTCCCTTTCAAAAACTAAACATGCGTGTTAAAAACTTTGAGGAAATGTGCCTATTAACAATCGTAATGGGCAACCATATCTTTGCAGTAGAGGGGCAAATAACAAGGCACACACAATTAAAATACAACGGAAATAAATTTATATCATGAAACTTAAATTCATAAAAAATAAATAATTAAATAAATAAATTCAAACTTTAATACCATGTTAATGTTAGGATATTAATACCTGTCAATATAATTTTAAGGAATTGAATTGTCCTTAAAATATAATTAATCATCACCAAATAGAGCCACCTGGAAACAAATATCTTCCAAAGGTTCCAAAAACACCTCCTGCTTTTTTGGCTATAACTGAAAAAACTACCTCTTGTTTTAGGATCGCCATCACTTTTCAGATCCGACTCCAATTCTCCTACTTTTTCTCTCCCTTAAATCCCTCTTTCACTGATGTGTTTGGTGGGAAAGATCAAAGAAAGAGGGGGGGGGGGGGAAGAGTTGAACATTTTTTTAAATCCTTTCATATCAGCCAAAAGAACAAGAAATTAAACCCAATTTGTAATCCATTTTCTCGTTGTTCTGATCCTCTTACATCCACCAAACTATAGGCTTTTAGTTTCTATTTCTTTCTGTCCTTTTTCCTGTCACCCAAACAGAGGATCAGTGTATAATCTTTATCATCTATTTGAAGGGATTCCAAAGGATAGGAGCAGAATTTGCTCTATGGAAGGGAAGGGACAAAAAGTTCACAAGAAAGTTAAATACGACCAGTTTTTTAGTACCACTTTTTGCCAGGGTATTTGAAGGACAATGAATTCATTCTGGGTTATTACCGATCTGAATGGCCATTGAAGCAGGCCTTTCAAAGCATCTTCGGCATTCACAATGAGACCCTTAACATTTGGACGTAAGAATTTCATCTCAAAGCCAAGCAACCTTTTATTTTAATTCAGATTCTTTTTTCACTAGAAAAATATACCTGAAAAAAAAAAAAAAAAAATGAAGTTGTAAAATCTTTACTGTGGATTGAATCCGTATTGTTGATTTTACATAAACTGAGGTCGGTGTTTCATATTTTTTTCGTTTCAGGCATCTGATAGGATTCTTCATTTTTCTTTGCTTGACAATTAACACAGCAACAATGGTTCCAAGGGTCATAGGCCTTCACTCCTGGAACAAGATTCCGGCAGAGCTCTTGAATTGCCTTCCTAATTCCTTGCCCGATGTGACCGATTTCCGTAGATTCAAAGACGATATCAGGACCTCTTTGCCTTCGGAGTTTCTCTCCTCCCTTTCTGCTTGGCACATTCCTAAACTTCTCGCCAACTGCTTGCCCAGTAAGCAGCTCTCCATTACCAACCAAACAGATAACCCTATTCTGGTAATTATCATTCAACAGTTACCCTTTTTAATTTAGGAGCTGTTTGGAAGTCCAATTTTTAACAATTTTTTTTTTTTTTTTTGGTGGCCAAAAGTTGGTAGTTGAAATTTTTGGCATGTGTGATAAAATAAGTTAACAATTTTTAGTATTCTTTAGCAACCTTTGAGTATTTGATAAAATTTTTTGCAATTTTTAGTAACCGACCCCACTTAGTGAGATAAGGCTTATATTGTTGTTGTTGTTAGTAAATTTTGACAATTTTTTGTGAATTTAGCGAGTTATTATAATTGAGTAGAAAAGTGTCCAAAATTAGTGTTTTGCCAAACACTGATCACTTTTTGCTTGAAAGCTGAATCACCAAACGGTACCATTGTAATACTCCACCCATGAAGCCTAAGAGATTCACCACCTCTCTCTCTCTCTCTTCCTGCATATGATTTTGCAGCACAGCATAGAAGAACTGATATCCAAAATGGTTGTAGATGCGTCGTCATCATCCCGTTGATGCATCACCAACCCATCACGAGATGGCCCTTCTTCGCCTTCTTGGGAGGAGCCATGCTTTGCTTGCTAGCCAGCAGCACCTACCACGTCCTCTTCTGCCACTCGGAGCGCCTCCGCTACGTGATGCTCCAAATCAACTACGCGGGAATAGCTGTCCTCATCACCACCTCCTTCTACCCCTCCGTCTACTACTCCTCCTCTTGCAACCCCTTCTTGTGCAACTGTCTTCAGAGTCTTGCAACATCTGGCCTTCAGCACTGTCTTCGGAGTCTCCACCATCATCCTCTCCCTTCTCCCGGCCTTCCAGGAGCTCTATTACTGGTGCTTCGGCACCACCCTATTCTTTGCGATGGGAATCTCCAGCGTGGCTCCGGTGGCGTTGTACGGGAAGGACCACCCGGAGGCCATTCTGACCTCTAGTTATGAGGTGCTGATGGGGGTCTTGTATGGGGTTGGAAGCCTGGCGAGTTCGATTTGGCTTGCAACCGCCACCAGCTTTTTCATGTGCTGGTGGTCGCCGGAGCTTGTACCCATTATCATGCCGGCCTGATCTACCTCCAGTGGCGAGACGCCAAAGGGTGTAATTAACTGGAGAAACTGAATTGAATATCAACTGCTATAGCAATCGAAGTTTTTAACTAATCACAAATTTCTAGTTACATGTATGTGGATTCTTAACTGCCATTATTTTTGAGCTAAATTAATGCTAGAATGTCCCTTGAACTTAGATCGTGGGTATGTGCACGAGAGAAAATGTGCATTTTCTTGGTTTATCTATCAATTACGTAATTCGTTGAGAGTTACAACAAATCGTAGATTCTGAATTATCCAAAAAAAAAAAATTAATTCAAATTACTGTTCCTTTTCTTTTTCTTTTTAACTGAAAAGTATAGTAGGATCGGGACTATCATATCTATTTTTTTATCATATTTTAAGCAGATTTGAATTGGCAACCCAACCAGCGCAGCTGTGCCGCTGAGGGCTCTTTCTTTTTCCTTTTTTTTTTTTTTTTTTAAGTAATTCAAAATGCACCACTCCTTTATTTATGTCATATAACTGGCCTGTTTTGCACTTTAAGAAATACTAAAAACCTCTGAAAATATTTAAAATTTTTTAACACACTTTATACTCCTTCTATTTCGTAAAATTTTTATAAATTTATATATATTTACATATCCCACTAACTTTTTGCAAACTATAATAAATTTTTTATAAATCTCAATAACATTTCACAAATTTTAATAATTTTTTTACAACTTTTTAATCACTTTCAATAAATTTTGATATAAAACCATTTCGATAAACTCAAAAACTGTTCGGATGATTTTTTTCTTCAAAAAAATGATGCAAAAGTCAAAAAGTTTCATTATTCATATCTGAAAAACATGAGTTGGTAGCGTCAAATGTCAAAAAATTATTTAAATCACATTTTTCATTATTTTTTGTTATTTTTTACCAAACCAAACGAAGCCAACATATAAATTAGAGTTCTGAATAATGTAATTGCACTACAAGTCTCTCTTTGCTACATACTAAGGTTACTTCATATGTATTTTCTTCAAACAATTTTAAATATATATAAATAATAATAACAAAATTATTATTTTAATAAAATTTAAAATATTTAAAATAAAGACAAAGTTATTTGTTATAAGATTTAGAATCCAAGTAAATTCCAAGAAAAAAATGTTTCACAACTTGACTACAACTCTATAATTTATATAAAAAATATTACTATTTATTTTTGTTTTGTTTTTCTTTGCATCTTTTTAATATTTATTATTATGTAATTTACTTTTATTTTTTATATGAAAATTACCCATAAAATAATAAATTTATATTTATAGAAATGAATTATAAATTTAGATAAATTACATCTATTTCTTCTTGACATTTAAGTAATTACATTTAGTATCCATAATATTTAAAAGTTACACTTGTCTATCTTATTTTGAAATATTAACATTGACCCCTTCTGATAAAATCAATCGTTAAAACTTAATAAAAAATGTTAAAATAATTAAAAATTTATGTATTTTTCTATTTTATCCTTCATTTTCTCACATTTTTGTCAATTTTCATTACAAAAATCTCCAAAATAAGAAAAAATAAGTAAAAACAAAAATTTTTTTGAGAGCTTTTGTAAAGAAAATTGACGAGATGTGAGAGAAGGAGGTAAAATAGAAAAAATCTAAAATTTTGATTATTTTAACATTTTACATTAATTTTCAATAATTAATTTTATCGAAAGGGTGTTAATATTAATAAATTTTCAAAATAAGGGAGGCAAATATAACTTTTAAATGTTATACTTGCTAAGTGTAATTATAAATTACCTAAATGTTAAAAGAAGGTAAATGCAATTTACCTATAAAATTTAAAATAAAAAAACAATTATTATATTAATACTTAAAAAATTTATATAATAAAACCAAATGGTTTTGGTTTTTAAAATTATCCATCTCACAAAATAAAATTCAACAGCTAAAAATTATTTTTTATTTCATTCAACAATTAAGATCGTTTTTATATTTTTAACTTCTCGCTCAATTCTTATTTTAATGAACTGCACTATTATTTATCTCACAAAATAATTTGAACATTTTAAATTCATCATGTTTTAAAGGTAAAAATCGTATGTAAATAAAAAATGCAAACTTAAAGTATTATAATTTGTATTTTCTTTTATGATACTTATAAAAAATTAATTAGAGAAAGAAAGATTAAAATATATGTAGTAATTGTTAGGCTTTAAAATTTGTAAAAAACACACACTAGTGTTTAAGGTTGTGGGTAGTATATGCAATAGTAATAACTCATTTTTAAATTTTAATTTTTTTGTCTAAAGAATAAATTATATAAAAATTTTAATAGTAATTTTATTTAGAGTCTGGCCTCGTCGATTATTGAGTTTGGCAGATGCGAATGTCGTACGTGGCAGCTGAGAGATGAGGGTTATGGGCTGACAAATCCGATGTCACCATGAAGGCCCAGAGAAAGCTGTCAACTCATTGGCAATTGGCAAACGGCAGTGCAGATTTTGATTTTGAGAGTCTTTGGACGCTCAAAAAAAAATCTAAGTTTTGGTAAATTTTTAGGTATTTTTTTTTTACATTTTTTTGTATATTTAGTTGAATCAAGTGAAATTTTTAATATTTTTTAATAATTTTTGAGTGTTTGGTAAATTTTTTACTGTAGTAAAATAAAAAAATAGTAACTTTTAGGTGTTTGGTATATTTTTTTACTGTAGCAAATAAAAAAAGTTGTAATTATAGAATGTACTTTTTACCGTAGCAAATCAAAAAAATAAAAAAATTTACGATTTTACCAAACACACCAAAAATAACTTTTAATATTTTTTTACTAATTTTTGAGTTGCCAAACGTGCTCTTTGATTCACACTCCGTTACCAGGCTCTGCCTATATATATATATATATAAAAGTAAACACACACTAGTGTTTAAGGTTGTGGATAGTATATGTAATAGTAATAACTCATATTTACGATATTCTAAATAAAATTAATATTAAATTTTTTATATAGTTTAAACTTTAGACAAAATTAAAATTTAAAAATTATTATATGATAAACTAATATGACTATGAAAATTAAAAAATAAAAACTCCAAAATTGACTGCCCCAACATTCCTTTGCTTTAGTTCTTCATTCTTTTGGAAGGAAAAATATACTTACAAAAATATTTTTTTTATTTCTAAATACTCCTAATAATTTTTAGTGTAAAAGTGATACGTAACGAAATTTAATTAAAAAAAATTTTAAAAAGTTAAATTTTTTTTTTTATACTTTTTGATAAACCAAACACTTCTTAAAATAATTGGATACAGTATATCGTTCAACACTATTCCTACTTTGAGAGTCATGATAATAGTATTGAATGTCTTTACATATATATATATATATATATTTGCTTGTCTCACTCAAATCCTAAATGTGGTCTTGTTTGTGATAATTTTTGTGCATTAAAAGTTTTTTATGAGATTTATTTTTAAAAAATATTAAATAAAAATAATGAAATTATACGAAATAATTATAAGCAATAAATAAAGTAAAATAAAAATAAAAATATGTGACAATGAATTTTATTAGTTTTTGGCGATGATGGACCCATATATAATATGTTAATTTTTTATGTATTTGTTTGTCTCTATTTAATTTTATTTATTTCTTTTTTATTTTTTTGAGCCACTGAAAAGGAAAAAGACAAGGATATAGAACACGTGGCTGTTGATGAACAACACGTGTGACCTGGGTGGGCCTAACCCATGTGCATCGCATTAGCCAGTACGATGCGGGCTTACCTTGCGAGGCCCACCTTATAGTTGACCTGGCTGGACTGCAACTGAGAATTCAAACAATTTCAGACCCAAACTGGGCCGGTCGACTCAATTTATGAATCAGATGAATATCGGGTCAGCCCATTTTTCATTCTTACCCGTTAACGTATGTCCCACCACTGCTTACCAAAAAAAAGCCCAAACAAAGGTCGTGCTTGCAACCATTTCTGGGGGCAACACATCACATTCAGTTAAAGGGTAACAATTTTGGACAAAGAAGTAAGTTCACTTTTCGGGTCTCCATGGACTCTCTCTCTCTCTCTCTCTCTCTCTCTCTCTCTCTCTCATGTGTTAAGTGGGTGACCCACTAAGTTTTGGCTGATTCTCCGATTCTGATAATCCCAAGCTGTTGCTGTTGGTCCACTTCCGGTCATATAAAAACAAAAGAGAGTTCTTTCTTCTTTTTTTTTTTTTTTGGTGGACACCTTAAATTATTGGGTCATTCTATCATTAATATTGTCATGTGATTTCAAAATCTGATCAAAGAAAGAGTACAATATCCGACTTCTATATTGTTTTCTTGTTTTTCTCAAGTTATTTTACACAAGGGTGAGTAATTAAATTCGCGCGGTATTTTTGACCTTTCCAAAAAAAAAAAAAAGGGGTGAGTAGTTAAATGATATAAAAGAGAGAAAAATTTGAGTTATTACCATGTGTTGTCTTGTATAATGTGTGTGTATATATATATATATATTTTCTTTTATGCACTTTAACTAGCAGTTATACGTATCTGAAGGTACAGAAATATAATTTGACGTGTAAATAACTCAAATTTAAATTAATAAAGCAAACTTACATAAAAAAAAAGTGTAAGAATAACTTATAAAAATAAAAATCATTAATCAAAATAGATTAAAGTATAAAATTTTATTATTTATTACAAATATTATCACATTTTTTAAAATATTAATTTAAAATCTTTTATATAAAAAGTATTCAAAAAAATATGGCAAAAGTAAGAGAAAATGAAAAATAATCCTAACCATTTAGTAAATTCAACAGTTGAAATGACAAATAATTTTGGCTATTTAGCAAATTCAACAGTTGAAAATATTTCAAATTCAAAATTTTAAACTTCCTTATTATATCATTGACACATAGTGTAAAAGTGTATGTATTTAAAATTTAAGTTAAAAATATCTCAAATTTAAAATTTTAAACTTCCTTATTATATAAATAACAAATAGTGTAAGAGTATATATATTTAAATTTTAAGTTTTAAGCAGATTTTAAAAATATAAAATATATATATATTTTTTAAATAAAAAAAATTTTGTTGACTTGATCTAATAGATATCTATACATTATTTAATAATAATAGATAATATAAGTAAAATATAATTTGCATATTTTTACAAAATATAATATATATATTTGCTTGAATTCCAAATTTTAAATTCAAATGATGTGTTTTATTATATAGATATATAATAAGCGATGATGTAATAAAATTTTAGTGATAACTGATATAAATGTCAAATCAAAAGATATATTTTATTATATAAATTTGTCACTCAAATCAAAAGATATGTTTTATTATATAAATTTGTCACTCGCTACTCCTTTTTCAATCTTTTGTAATCTAATGACAAATAAATTAAAAAAAGATTTGCTTTTCTCTTCGCAAAACTAAGCAATACCTTGTTTTCCTGTCCTTGACCGTTAATTAATAGTAAAACAATAAATGTACGAGCGAGTGAAATGTTTGGAAAAAACATCACCTCACAATTAAAAAGAAAATGATTTCATTTGGATATTTTAATTATAGTAATTAATGATCTGATAGTTTAATTTGTTATAATAGTTAAAGTCTCTATCATCCTCAATTAATATAATTTTGTCATTAAATATGCACCCAATGATCACATTGAAGGTAAAATAATGAATGCACAAATAATTATATTTTAAAATAAGATTATTGAAACCTTACATTGTAATAAAATATGTTTTTTTTAATCTTTAATTGTTGTAATTAAAATTAATAAAATATGTTTCTAAATCTTTAGTCATTGCAATTAAAATAAGATGAGTTTTCGTAAAGATGAGGGTATGTTATGCCTTGAATTCAGCTTCATCTCATGGAAGCCGTAGCCGAACTTATCCTGATCTGAAGGTTTTAAACCCATGTCTCGGCCAGTGCGACAGTCATATTATTATTATTATTATTATTATTATTACGAGGTCACTGTCCTAATTTTACTTCCAAATATAAAATGGCTCAATTTCTATTTATATGTTTGAAAGCCTCGTTATACTACTTGGGGTGTTTGGGTGAAATGTTGATTGAAATTGTGGGTGCTAGGGTCAAATAAGTAGAGCAACTAGTGGGATCGGGGTGTGTTTTGTTTGTATCGTCTCCAAATCCGTCAAGTAAAAAAATTATTTGGACGAGATGGATGCCCAACTTGTATTTTTAATTGGCTCTCATCCTCTAAATTATTAGATAATTGATATATGTCGAGTAATCAGATACCTATAATTTTTAAATATGTGACAACTAATAAGGTAATAAAATCAAGTATACAACAATTTGAGCAGATAATCGGATAATTTTGACAAGTAATCGGGTAATAATTTTTGGGAACTTGACAAATAGATAATTAGTGCAGATAATTTGGACAATAATTAGATACTACCGATTGAATACCCTATAATCGAGATAATTAAAACGAGTTTACGTAATACTATCACGTTATCTCTCACCTGCTCCTCTTCCCTTTATTCCTCATTCTTATCTTGTTTGAGTGCGTGAGTTGAGAAGAATAGAGATGATGAGTTTCAGAGAGAGAGAACGAGAGAAAAAGAGAAAGGGTATTGAGAGCTTGAGAGCGAGGTTGTGGTTGTTTGGCGATGCTCAGTGGTGATCTTGATGGTTGAGGTTGTGGTGTTAGTGGTCTTGGTCAAGTCGGCAGTGTTCCAACTAATTGTCTCATTTTTTCTTGTTTTTTTCCTCTTCTCCAACTCCTCCTCCCAATTATGGTAGGGGAGCTTCGTTGTGGTTGTGGTTATTGTTATTAGGTTAATGGTTTTGCATGTTTGATAAGTGTTTTGAAATTATATTAACTAAGGATAAGGGCTTTAAGGAAAGAGTTTGATTAGTGTTTTAAAAATAAAATTTCAAAAGTTGTCTAGCCTTGTTATTTGAACGGTAATAAGCATCCGACACCATTCGTACGGAATTAGGTGTGCAAACTACATTTTAATGATAACATGCATCCAATACCGTTCGAACAAAATCAACCATTTGAATCCCATTCAAACGCTTATCAGGCATTCAAACGTCGTCCAAATCTAAAGATAAATTCTGGGTTCATGTTCTTGTAGAACTCTGAACCCAAAATATGGAAATCATCAAATCATGCTACCATTTCAATGATTTAACATATATAAACATGTAATAATATCAAGAACATATTTATTAACCAAAATATTAAACCAATAACTCACCAATTTCACATTTCTCCAATATATAAGTATGTGTATATACTCATCTATGAATTCATATATTCATAAACACATTTTCTTCAATATTCAACCAATCAAAACATAGAGGCCCCATTTGATAATGTTATGTTTACTATTTTTCTGTCTATATTTACAAATTTTAAAAAATTGGTAAAAAAAAAATATATTTGTTAAATTTGTTTTTACTTTTTTAATTTTGAAAAAGTGAAACTTAAACAGAAAAATATAAATAAAAAAATATTTTCACTTTCGTTTCTAAACATTTTGTCAATTTTAACATTTTGTTCATTTTTTTGTGTCATATTAAAATGAATGATTTTTAATAAATAATATAACTTAATTGAATTATTATGAAATATATTTTATTAAATTCAATTAATTTTTTAAAAAATTAGTAAAATTGAATATTTTATTAAAATAAAATTAATTGTTGTAAACAAAATTATATTTCTAAACGTAATTTTAATTTTTCATTTTAAGAAAAGAAACGATAACGGAAAACAAAAACAATTAAACATAAAAAAAAAGCAACAGCGTTATCAAATGGACCTAGAGTATCTCAAATTCATGCTAACAACAAATATAAACGTATAAATTTTTCTCACCTATCTCAAATCTAAAGAAATTAATTAGAAAAAAAAAAAAAAACACCAGAGTGGCTGACCTTCAATGGCTCAAATCCTCCAACTTGAGCAAAACCAACGCAGATAGACGATCGCCAATATGATCACCGCATCAAAATTGTTCAAATCCCTCCAACTCTCTCTCTCTTAAAATAATAAAATAAAATTAATAACTTGAACCAAATTTCAAGTTTAAATAACTCAAAAATCTTAATTAATAAACTAAATAAATACTAAGTGTTATAAATACAAATACAGTATTGATTTCTTGTGTAATTAAATAAAACGTATCTATATCTATGATATGAAATGTGTATAACTCGATCTCCTTTCCATGACAATGCCGATGTTGTGATCGCTATTAATTGGGTGTTACATAATTGTCTTCTTTTTGCCTACTAAAAGACATTCAGAAGGCCAAAAAAGCTGGCGAAAAGAGTATTAATTGGCGAAAACCCATGCGTTAATAATTGGAGTACTTTAGAGTTAAAAAGAGTATTAACCACAAGCAAGCAAAATATAACCAAGGGGTACCATTTCTAGAGGGCTGATTAAGACTAACCACATCTCCAGTTATTCCTATACACTTAAATATGACATATTTGTTTTACTGGCTCAGTAGTTGGACAAAGGTGATCTTAAATCTCTCTCATTCTCAAAAATTAACTTGTAAGATGAGATATTTTCTTACATTTATATACTGATCACCGGTCTCTTCTACAACCAATATGGAAACCCCAACAATCTCCCCTTCATACATCGGGCCTTTAGTGGGAGGAAGCGACAACTCATTTCTGCTTCACACATCGAGCCTTAGGCCTCCTTCCACAACCATTGTGGCAACCCCAACGATCTTGCCTTTCACACATCGAGCTATCGTCAGAGGAAGCGACCAATGTGAGAATCACAATAATCTCCCCTTTCACACATCGGGTCTTGAGTGAGAGGAAGCGACAACTCGTTCCCCCTTCACACATTGGGCCTTGGGCCTCCTTCCATAACTAATGTGGTAATTCCAACAATCTCGCCTTTCACACATTGGGCCCTGGTTAGATGAAGCGACGACCCGTTTCTTTCAATGGCTAAATCATTAGCCTTTTTCACAACTAATGTAAGAACTCCAACAATCTCCCCTTTCACACATCGGGCCTGGGGGAGGAAGCGACAACCCATTCCCCCTTTACACATCTGGCCACAACTAATGTGGGAATCCCAACAATCTCTCTTTTTATACATCGAGTCTTAGGTTAGAAGAAGTGACGACCCGTTCCTCTTGATGGACTGAGATTAACGGTACATCTAGGCTTTGATATTAGTTGTTGGGTAGTCTTGGGTCTCTCTCATCCCCAAAACTAGATCGTAGAGTGTGACTTTCCTTCACACTTATATACTGACCATCAGCATGCTCTATAACTAATATGGGAATCCCAACAAAATAGCATTTATTTTTTTACTTTGATCTTATATTTAATTTTATTTATTTTCTTCAAGATAACATTTGTTATAAGATTTTGTCTATAATGTTATAGATTTTATCTCTTTCAATGTAAAATATTTTTGAGAAATATATTTTTATTCATATTTCTAAAAAAAATTCTTAAAATATGAATAAATCTGGTTTTTATAAAAGTATTTTATATTAAAATAAACAAAGTTCAAATATTATTTTTAAGAAAAAAAATTGTAGTTAAATAAAAATTAAAAATAAGATGATATCCAACCACGTGTGCTAATCAGCAACAAGAGATTGAAACAATTAATGGAAAGTCAAGTTTTTATTTGTATGTCCAGCCTCCCACTGTCCCACGGCTCTCGATGAATCACATATTATAAACTTCTGCTAACCCCACGTACAGTCAGTCTCTCTCTCTCTCTCTCTCTCTCTCTCTCTCTCTCTCTCTCTCTCTCTCTCTTTCTATATATATATATATATATCACGGTTTTTAACCCTTTAGTTGCTTGTTTGCTTGCCATATGATTACTTTGTTCAATTCTGAATTTTTATGCATGTTACAAGAAGATTATCAAAGGATTTTTGCTTGAATCAATAATTTATCAATGGAAAAAGAAAATACGAGAAAATAAAATTAATTGGATAGACTGTTTTTTATACTTAAAATCAAAATAAAATTTTAATTTTTGATAAATATTTGTTTAGTACTTTCCATCTTACGAACAATTTTTTTTTTTAAATAAAAAATTAACATCTTTTGCCTTCAATCTTAAGTTGCGAAATCTATTTAGGAATTAGAACTAAAATAGATAAAAACAAAACATAGGTAACAGGCCACTTAATTAAGAGAACTAGGGACTCAAGATGACTCAATTAATTTGAGAAAAATCATTACTCCAATAGCAAAATGATTAAATTGATATATTGATTTCATAATTACAAGCCATATAGTATTATTTGATCGACAATGTATCATTTTATTTTGAAAATCAATTACGCATGATTGTTTTTAAATAACCAGGAAACCTAATTAAAAGATAGATTGTTAACCCATAAGTCAACAATCTCTTATCAACTATTTGAGATTCAAACACATGATATTATTTTTAATAGAAAATGTGCCATCTCATTTGAAAATCAATTAATGTTTAGTAAGAGAAGAATTTTTATAGTATTTAAAGGGTGCACCATGTGATATCGCAAGGAGCAACATTGCGCCCACAAAATTGCTTATCACCCAGATGTAACAATTTCTCATTCACAAGTATAGTAGAATAATACACCCGTGACTTGAACTCATAAACATAATATTAGGTTTGTATCTTTAAGAATCGAAGATCTCTGTAATATTTGTAATAATTCTAGGATCAAAGATCCATTAGTTAGATCTTCTTAAAAATAGTAGTCTAGTTTAAAAGCATTTACAATTATTAAATTACGTTCCTAACAATTCTAAAATAGATTAACGATACTTCTAGTGAAAAATATCTAACATAATTCTAAAAAATTATACATTAACGACGTTTATAATAGTTATCCGCTGTTATTTCTAACTAAACATTTATTTTATTTAAATAAAATCTTATGAAAAAATTAATTAAATGTTGACGTTACACTTCGCCTTCAAATAACATTGTCATCAAGGTCGAAGATTCTGAAGGTCACCAAATAAAAAAGAAGTCTTCCCCTTCAAATAATCTTTCCTCAAGAACATCAATATGTAAAGAACGAGTAAAGAGAGAATTAATGTAACCACTTCAAGTAAGTCTGACTCCTAACAAATCTATCGAAGGCCATCACAACCATTCACGTTTTCAACCTTCAATTAATCTTCGTTGAGCCATAAATATTTCAGAAAAAAGTTCTGATATCATTTATTACTGTTGAGGTGTTCACCATCAATTGTAGGAAGAGTTCGTAATAAGTATATGAAAAAATCTCATCTACAAGTTAACTTTTGGGATTGAGATAGGATTAAAACCACCCAACATTGGTATCAGAAACTAAATTTACCATCAATCTCAATTATTGGAATGGGCTAGCTTTTTGGTCTTAAAACACGCCTAAAACTACCCAACAATTACTAACATTATGGGGTAGAATTAGAACCTCCAGATGCGCTTTTGGCCTTGAAATAAGCTTAAAATCACCCAACAATTACCAACATCACGGAGTAGAAATAGAACCTCCAGGTGTTCAATTTGTGTTCCCCACAAATCTAAGCCCAGTAAAAGAATTTTCCTAGGAGTTCCAGAAATGAATCCTCTTGACTAAATATTACATACCAAACAACCCCCTCCTTTTTTTTTTTTTTTTAACTGTGGATGCTTGGTGTGATCTCATGTGAGGCTGATAGGGCATACAATGGCAATGCTATTTAACTGAGGTACCCATTAATTACTATCTCACGCTATCAAAGACTAACTTATATATATATATATATATAATACACAAACACACACTAGTGAGAGAAGAGACAAATTAATATATATAAAGTCCCTCATTCCACAATGATATAAATATATATATATATATATATTGATATACCATTTGGGACTAGCAAACATGCAGCAGAGGATGAATTTCAAAAAATAAAATAAAAAATAAAAATAAAATGTTTCAATTGTTATTGTTGAGATGAGGACGACATCAAACACCGTACACTGATGTGGTGCAATGGTTGTCTCTGAGCTGGCTATTACACAAATGTGGATATGGAAGTTGAAACTATAACCCCCTTCCCTAATCACAATTGTTATCTCCATATTGAGTTTACGATGGCCACTCATTCATCTCTCTCTCTCTCTCTCTCTCTCCCCCAAGCCACGCCAACTGGCAAATTCGGGTCATACATAAAACAGATTGAATAATAAGGTGAAAAAATAGAGCAAAGGACAAAAGTGGTCTCGGATTTGAGTCTGATACTGTCTTAGTCTTTCTATCACATGTTCACATTATAAGCTATTACTGTTCCTCTTATGCATTGAAACAAGAGCAAGAGAACAGTCCATTTATATATATAGAATAAGAGAAACCATATATTTGGAGTTCATCTGGAAATTAAGGGAGGGTAATTAAGAATGAATATATCATCTTCTGAATACAGCAGTGGATGTGAATCTGGCTGGACGACGTACTTGGATCAATCTGCAAATTCCGCGGATCAATTCCAGAAAGCTGGTGGTAGGATTGTGGGTGAAGATCATTGTATATATAATAAAGCAGCAGCTAATGTAGAAGATCATGAAGATTTGTCTATGGTGTCCGATGCATCTTCTGGGCCTCCACATAATTTCCTAGAAGATGACGAAGACGACTGCTGTGATGGAACTGGGTATTTTGTATGTGGTTCAGCTTCTCGTGATCAGCAAGCAAACAAGTCAAAAAACAAGAAGAAAATCATAGAGCAAAGAAGCAAACAACTGCATTCATATCTTGATGACACTGCTAGCTCCCCTAGCAAGGCAAGTTCTAGATATTCAGTACTACTTATATATATATATATATATATATCAAGGCTCTTCTTTTTCTTTGTTTTCTTGATGGCTTCTTAATTATATATATGTATGTATGTATATTGTGCAGAAGCATACAGTTCTTCCTCCAAGTGGAACTCCAATGGAGAACACCTTGGGCTTCTCAAAGGGTGTCTCCTCAACACAATTTAAGGTCCAAAATTACTCTTCATTTATTTTTCCTAATTTTTCTCTCTCTGTTTTCTTCAAATCCACTTAGCAGTGAATCACCTTGTGAATACCTACAGGGGAAATCTACAAGGCAGAAGCATTTGGGTTTCTTTCAATCCTCCATGTCAGGAAATCCAGCTTCAGGACCAGCAGGTGAGTCATTATATTTATATATTCTTTTTTTTTTTTTATTACAATGCAATTTCATGGATCAAAGGCTCAATCCTCCAAAGGCCTAAATTGCTCTCTCTCTCTCTCTCTCTCTCTCTTTCTTGTGTATTGACAGGAAGTTTGCAGGGGAGAAAAAGGGAATGAGGAAATCAAAGTATCAGTGTGTATCTTCTACTCTGCTTTTGCAGCTTGTAGAAGAAAAAGGCAGCAGATGTCCAAGGATTGTGTTCCCTTCTTTTTAATTCTTTTTTTTTTCCCTTCAAATTTTTTTTTTCTTGTTATTTGTTCCTGTCAATGTTGTGGGAAACAACCTGAGAACATGTGTGAAGTAAATTTTATGTTTTATCTCCCATATTTTTTATTTTTTCTCTCTTCATCTGTCATGACAAATCCTGATTTAGACACAGCCCCACTCTCTCCATCCACTGGCAATCTACTTTCTTTTTCTTTCTTTCTCTCTTTTTTTTCTTTTTTTTTTTTTTTTTTCCCAAGTCACTGGCGGTAAAAATCTGATAGAAGGGAAGCCATTTGAAAACAATACTGTTCTAAGGAATATATTGTTACGCAAAAGAAGTACACCACCAAGGAAAGAAATTCATCCACGTCGGCTACTCTAAACTCCTTCTCTTCTCTAGAATAGGGAAGGAAGAGTGGAAAATAAGCACACATCAACAGCATCTTTATACACTCTTCATTTTAGAGAATTTCTACAATAACTTTTCAAATGTAGAGAGTTTCTATAGCATTCTTTATTTTATTTTATTTTTTTAAATAACTTAAGGTGTCTAAACTACATATTTTGATTGATCTCTCATATCCTAAATTTAACGATCGAATAAATATCCGGTGAGATATACTACATTTCTAATTGGGTGATAGTACATCACTAGAAAATTTTATCAAAAACATTAGCTAAAATGATGTGATTTGCCAGTAGAATTTTCTGGTAAAATATCATTTTTATTGGATACCCTTTTTTTGAAGTCACCCATGCAGTTAGGCAGGAGCTGCGCCGCGCTCACAAGCTAGCATATGAAAAAACACGCGCGCACACGTACACACAAATGGTATAGAGATGAGCAATGTTGAGAAATGCAGGGCAATCCTAAAGGGAAACCAAGTGACCCACAAAGTTTTCTACTTTGGGGATTGCCAGTCTGTCTAAAAACTGAATGATGTGGGTAAATTTGGCAAAGGTAGTCCCCCTTTTTGAACTTAAAACAGACAATGTTGGTGATGAAGCTTGGATGCCAATTATAAGTCTCACTTTCCACCAAAAGGACCAAATCACAGCACCCCACCACCCTCACACACACACACACACACACACACACATATATATATATATAGCAGTTACCCACTGAGAATGTGATCCATATATACATGTATATAATTTCGATGCAATTATTGACCTTACTTTGTTGTGATCCCATCAAAATCTTTATCTGAGGTGCTGCTTCCCATCCCTACAAATATATATAGAAACCCCACATCTTAAGATGAATCATGACATGGATTTCAGGATTCCCCTAACAATATATTAACGTTACTGTATATCTCTTAAGGTTAACGTTTGATCTTACTTGGTTCCCTTAAAGGGCTCCAAACTGTGGTTAGTGTTACAATAGTTATTTTCAGAATACTGCAGCCTGCTGCATTGGTTGTTTTTTAATCTCTACTTGTTTTCTCAGGACTACTGAGCTTTTGTGGGAAATGTTACTGATCTATGACACATCTATTTTTGGTCAACGATTTGCCGATGATGGGTATGCAAAATCACTTTTCATGATCATTTTGTGGTAAAAAAAATATAAAAAAAAATACATAAAATTTGAGAAATTAAAAATTAATTAATTGATAAATATATTTTATTTTATTATATTTTTAAATTCTTTCAAATAACAACATATATTTGAAATTTTATGTTTTCTTTCTTTCTTTTTACTTTTATTTTTATTTTATTTTTTCTTTTTATTTTTTTCTCCTCACCAAATTTTCACTCCAAACACAACCTTTAGTAATCATGAGTTTCATTCTCTCTCCTTCTTGAGTAATAAGTTTGATCTATGTTTTGTGAATCTTGTACTTCTAAATTAGAGTGTGCTTAAAGTGATAAAAAGTGAGATAAAATGAGATAAGTTATGAATTTATAATTTATATAGTGAAATAAAAAATAAATTATTTTTAAAAATTTTTAATAAAAATCAGTGCACCAAACGCATCTTTGACGCATCTTTGATTAAAAAGAAAATGAATAGTGCTATGCATACTTGACCATTAAGTCTATTGTTTCAAGTTAAAACCTTTATGGGGACCAACAATTTTGTCCAAAATTTGTAGAAAATGGGACATCTCAACCCCGGATTAATGCTTGTTTTTCCTCCTATAATATGTGGCTCAATAATTGAAGAAATCCATGCCTGCGTGCACACATGAGAGAGAGAGAGAGAGAGAGAGAGAGAGAGAGAGAGAGAGAGAGAGAGTTGGGGCTGTAAATGAACCGAGTATATATTGAAATGTTTAGCCTCATTTACTAATTAAATTTATTAACAAGTTCAAATTCAAGTAAAAATTTAAATTAAGTTTAAAATATTATATCTAAATTTATTTATTAAATTTGTTGGTAAGATTAAATTCAAACCAAATATACTCACGAGCTTGTTCACAAATATATTAATAAACAAACAAATTTTTAAATAAACAAATAAATAAGTTTACTCAACTTAACAAGGCAAAAATAACTAATCTATATTATTATATATCGAGAAAAGTCAAGTCACTAAAAAAATTTTACAAGTAATTTTAACTAACTTAATTATAACCATATTCAAACGCTTAAATAAGTATATTTAATTATAAACACTTAAACAAGTATATTCACAAGTTATAAACAAATATATTCACAAAAAGATAAACGAATCTATTTATGAACTTTATCAAATCAAACTTACTCTAAGTTATTTATTTAATGTGCTTCAAATTTTATTTATTCACTTTATCGAATAAAAGTAACAAGCTCTTAATCCGTTAGCAAGTTGGAGAGGGGCAGAGAAAGAGAGATCATTCTAAACAAATATGTAAATCCGAATGGATGCAAGTTGGGGAGAGAGAGAGAGAGATCATACTAAACAAATATGTAAATCCGAATGGTAGATAAACATCAACTTCAAAGCTTCTAAAGCTGCAATAAGCACTAACAAATGGTGAGAATCTAGCCACAAATACCAGTAGATTCACAAATACCAGACTAATATATATATGCAAGTAATGGAAGATAAGGATCAAAGCCTAGAAGGAGCAACTTTAGCACTTCCAAACAAAATTTAACAAGAGACTCTCCAACTTGAACCCGCATTTTAGGGCAGTTTTGGAGATCCCATGAAAGGGAATCTTCCAACTGTGTTTTGTATGTAGCATTTGGGGGCAGTCTTTATCATGCTGGTGTTGAATAATAAAATAATCAACCCTCCCAGGGGAAAGAAGAAGGTAAAGAAAAAAGGAAGAAAATATAAAAAAAAAATTACGTTTTTTTATTTGAATGAATTAGAAAATATAAGAAATTATTTTTAATTTTTTTTCTTTTTATTGTCCACCACAAGCCAAACACAACGAGAGATTTAAATTTCTTATCACTTTCATTTTTTTTTTAATAAATTCTTAATCTAAACACTGACAATATGGAGCGGATAGATGATTCTCGGGTAACGGAAAGAGAATAAGAGTTTCTCTTTCATATTAGCTTTGTCCCCCTAAAAAATTGCAAATTCATGTGAATCTTGCTTCCCCTGCCAGAACATTTCATCTCATTCAAAAGCAAGCTTTCTTAATTCATGTTCATTAAAACCCAACAAAGCTTGGAGGGTCAAACCTCGCTGGCTAATCAACAGTTTCAAATGCCAGTGCATCAAAATCAGAAGGACAAGTTGCAGCCAAAATCAACCTATCATGGCTAAAAGCCTAAAACCAATGTTAACCGGCAAGATCATGCTGGCCAGCTGATCTACTGGTACACCATGGATTGAGACATATGTTATGCTTTCTAAGAAATTAATAAACACATTAAAATAGAGTTGAAAAAACGCTAGAGAAGGTGAGATGAATCCCAGCTGATCTACTGGTACACCATAGATTGAGACATGTGTTATGCTTTCTAAGAAATTAATAAATACATTATAATAGAGTTGAAAAAATGCTAGAGAAGGTGAGATGGATCCCATTCATTCGTCGTCTAGTAAAACAAACAAAATGGTTCTACTCTCGTGGGATTTCCACACTTAAATTGATGAATCTCATCACTTTTTCCTGTTACTTTTTGACTTCCTAGATCACAAAATATCATTAGTCATTCCAAATTTTGTTGATGGCCCCTCTCATCCCTTAATGAACACCATAATTCAACCAAAACCGGATTAGACTTCATTTTAAAATTGTAATACTTTTCAGAGAGACTTGAGCAGATACGGTAGGGTAAATACGGTATTCTGATCTGAAATTGCATGAAGATGAGTATTTGGCAGTGGGAATAAACCAACACCCAATACAGTGTAGGCTATGCTATAGACCCCAAGTCTCAAGAGGTTTCAGTGCTCTTGAAGCATCACGGAGGTGTTTGGATAGTAAAAAAGTACAAAAAGTTAATGTAAAAATGATATGTGGCGAACTTTGATCGGAGAAAATTGATAACTTTTTATAACTTTTGGTAGAGTTTGATAAACCAAACAATTTTCAATAGTCACGTAGAAGAAGTGCTGCGGTACATGATTAAATGAGAGATGGTAAGGAAATAGATGCTGACATTCCCAATAGGGTTTCTTTTCTTATGATTCTGCAAAACAAAATAGATAGTACTAGTAGTGAAAAAAATAAATAAATAAATAATCTTTCGGTGCATTTGTTTAAAATTTTGGGTTTTGGATTAGAATTCAAGCCCTTGAATTTATGTTTAGATGTAATCAATGAATTGGACAAGGAAATCCACCCCAATTGCCAACCCAGATTAGTGTGGATAAAATGCTTGAAATTTACATTCCAAGGGTCAGACACAGAATTAGATTTGAGAATATGATGGAACCACGCATCCAAGTTTGGCAATTATTGGATTTTGTCTTGGTTGGATGACATCAAAATCCCTCTTGAAAGATTTCTTATCCGTAGAATTAGACCCCATATATTGGAAAGAAAATTAGATTTTAGGAAATGACAACGCGTCCCATCCATGCAAACCTGGCAATTATCCTTCCTGGTACTCATTGAATTTCAAGTGTATGGTTCAAGAGCTAGGGTCTAAAACACAATATACCTAGCAAAATGCCAGAACATCAAATCCTCAATTATTCACCCTATTTAACAAAGATAAAAGGATCCCAAGACAATCAAAAACTTTTTCAATTATCTCATTATAACTGGATCAGAATAAAAAAAATTAAAAAAAATTTACTAAAATAAACGAGACAAACAAACAGGAAAGTGGTTTAAAAACTTTTTTTTTTTTTTTGGGGCCAGGGGGAGGGGTGGCTGAGGAATGGATTGCTAAATGCCACCAAATGGGAACTAGGATTAGTTTCCCTTCCATCTGAATTCACATACCCTCTGTACTTACTCTGACGATATTCTGGAGGTGGTACATCTCCTAAACACCATTACCAAAACATTCCTATTGAAAGCCAAGGTCAATCCAACAAGAATGGTCAACACCAATTAGAAAACCTGTAAGGGTGATCATGCCTGTGCTTCAAAGAAAATGGCGGAAATGAGGATTGCAACTGTGCCATGATGTCTTGTGTTTGTATTCATACTTCGTGTGCATTCATGCTTATACACAAATATCTTAAAATTTATTGAATATGTTGAATAATTAATGTAATTTAAAATCAGATCAAATCATGCGGAATTCCAGTTACTATATTCATGTCACGTCATGTCGAATTCGCATTTTCTCACTAAATTCATAATTGTCAACATGTTTATATTTTATCTCACTAATTTTATTTACGTATCAATAATATTCGTGTGCTCAAGTGCCATATCTAATATTATTACTCTTATTCATAAATATATATATATATATATATAGAGAGAGAGAGAGAGAGCATATAATAAATTTAAAGATGACAATGAAACAAGTACAAAAGGCATTTGAAAATCCATTAAAAACCTATTAGAAAGTATCCTAATAATATTAATATTGAAACATGTTTGGGATTAAAATTTAACATCCAAATAGGGTTGGATGAGTTTTGAATTTCTCTATAAAATACTTGATACTCATTTATACTAATAAGATATTCATCAACCGCTACCTTAAACTCGATTAATCTATTATGTTATATTTTATAAATATTTAAGCATTAATTTGTATAGTATTAATATTAAATTATATTTTTTATGTTAAACAATACACCATATAATAAAAATAACCTAATTAATAATTAACGCAGCATTATTCGTTCAAAAGAAGTTCAAAAGAAAAAACATATATATATATATGTGTGTGTGTGTGTGTGTGCATTAAGCTTCCCACCATTCCACATAAAATATCAAAGGTGCGATATACATTTATTTCTCATTCATAAAAGTAATTAAGAATTCACTTATTTTTATCCTGCATATAACCAAGTTTCACATTCTTTTTTAACTGTAAAGCCACCCTCCATTATGACGTGATAAAGCTTGATGAACGAAAATAAAGTTTTTGATAAAAACCCACTTGTTTATTAGCTTTGTAGTTGTTAAATTTTAATTATTCAAAAACTACTTCTTGTAGGTTTCAAGCCCAACTCAATATTAGATGAGAACGAGTTTGGAATTTCAAACTAAAAAGGTAAATAGGTTCAGGACGCAAACAGGTTTGAAAAATTTTAACTTGTTCGAGAACAGGTATGACAATTTTGACAAGCATTCTACCCTCTCCCCTCCCTAAATGGGTCTCGTTGTGCGCTGAGCCAAATTATTTTCCCTAGAAAAAGTTGATTGGAAGTGTTCAAGTACTCAGATCATGCAGGTGATTTTGGAGCTTTGTGGTTAGGAATGAAAAATAAAATTTGACAACAAAAATACCCAATTTTACTGCTGGAAGAATCATTGCACCACAGATACAATCAGGGAAATCAAGAGCAAGATATAAAATAGAAATAAATGAACTATATTGGAAAAGTAAAACAATTTAATTTCACAAGGTAACAAAAACCATCCTAAGATTACATTCCACAACATGGTGCTTTAGACCCTGAACCTGATGATGAGGCATTTGAGGGAGAGGCTACAATTAAAATCTCCCACCTAAGCTGTTAAAAACACCATCAAGGTGGTTATGTCCCGTAGATATGTCTGTGAACGGGTTGTGTATGGAAATTTTTAACCACTTGCATCCATGGTTTGTCTATGATCAACACGGAATTTTTTGAAAGATGTCCCACAAATAAAATAGGATCTCTGAAAGCACAAAACTCAAAATTCTTTCTACCAGTATGTTTAGCATCCAATTCATGGCCTTTCAATTTCCGCTTCAGTCTTCCATTAATGGGAGAATTTTGCGTCTTCTTAGCGGGATCATGACCATATATCGAGTCATGGTCATCATCTCGATCAACTGGCAACCCAAAGTCGATCAAGCATGTTGTCCTTTAAAAAAATAATAATAAGAATGGTACATTAGCATATTGTCATCATATATAATCCGCATGTACAAGGGAATGGGACTGGTTTCAATGGGACATCAATAAACGGCTGTAAAATCCCCAAAAAACTTTCTAGCCAAATATTTTCTTGTTCAGAAAAGAAAAGCCTTGATATGTAAATTCTAACAAGTACTTTTCAACCAATTAGGAAAAATAAAGCAAAAGTGCCACTCAAACTTGAGTCGACATTGGCTTTAGATCAAGATCACTGAATAGAAAACAAACCAATCCCGTATTGAGCTTTGTTAAATTCCTGTCAAACCGGATTGCATTCAATAAACACAAACTGAAAACTGCATAACAAATCAGGTAACACTTGTTATGCAAGTTACATGG
Source organism: Vitellaria paradoxa (assembly GCA_019916065.1). Classification (NCBI taxonomy): domain Eukaryota; kingdom Viridiplantae; phylum Streptophyta; class Magnoliopsida; order Ericales; family Sapotaceae; genus Vitellaria; species Vitellaria paradoxa. Next base: position 6,931,513 of record CM034239.1, read on the forward strand.
ACCAAAAATTAATTTAATTAACAGCAAATTGTAATATCATATGGATATAAAAACAAACAGTGAATGCAAGTTTCTTGAACCCACGGTCGTGTAGCAAACCACTGTAGTCAATTTGGCTCAATTAGCACCTCAACACCCCCCCCCCTTTCCCTCCTCCCAATGAGCAACTCTGCCTCAATAACACACCCGTCTATCTATCGTCCCTATCAGGACTTCTAAAAATTCCCATTCAACAAATCAACGTAAGTTCATTAGCATGGGCAGCAAACAAGTCTCAGTTCCCAGAGAACACACCCACTCAATGATTTGCCACACTTGAGAGCTTAATGATTTAAAATTTCACCTTCCAATATACATTTGCAACCGATCGCCCACTTGTCTCAACACCCCCCACCCCTTTTTTAGAAACCAAACCAAACCAAACCAAGCCTTTTCCCATCTAGTGGGGTCGGCTATATGAATTTGACGACGCCAATAAAACCAAAGTAGTAGAATAAAATAGAATAACAATGATTCAAAAAAAACTTATTCCGCCTAGCTGGGTGGTTAAAAGAGAATGAAAATTTGATTTTTCCTCATAAGCAACGCTAGTATAGCCAAATACCCAACCAAAATGCAAATCAAAAAAAGCATGCACATCCTTACCAAAAAAGTAAGGAGAAAGAATTGCACCTGGAACTATAGATGATAACTGTCGACAAATTTGCGGATGGTGGAAATGAAAGCCCAAGGACTTCCCCAGGAAACTCTTGGTATCTTCTGGGCAGAACAAATGTGTGTCGCACGGACCACTCCCCCAATTTTTTGGCATCCACATCAAATACATAAACTTGGTTTGAAGAGGTAGCAATGATAAGCACATTGCTGTTCCGAGGAGTAAAACCACCAGCTGTTACCGAAGCACCATCCAATCTAGATATGAACCAGTGCTGCCTGTGCCACAACACAAGACAATTATAGCAAAGCCCTAAAATTATGATGCTTGTAGGAAGCATAGTGAACCATGGTACTTTCCCCGCAAAAACATTTCAAAGTTCAAAAGAGCACATTCAATTGAGAAATTACCTAAAGCTCTTCACCAAGTTATTTGTTAAGTACTTAAAAACCATAAGCATTTACAAAATGGGATACATTAGCCTAAACTCCTCAGCTTCATAAGATAGATAAGACCAGCGTGTGCCAAACTAATACGAGTGGGGGAAACATGCTACTCAGGAGCAAGATGAAGTATGTTAACCCAATAACCTGAACCCTCTTGTGCAGAAATATAAGAAGAGATTAGAAAAAGAAAAAGGAAAAAAATTCCCTTTTGTTTTTTTTTTACCCTAGCTTCCTTGTTTTGAAGACTGACTTGGTTTTTGCTAGCACCCTCCACTAAGGAAAAACACCAGAAGTCAGCTACAAACCATCAACCAAAGAACCAATTGATCCAATTTATAGGTGCAATAGGTGATATCCAGAAGTGACATAACCAACCCCCCCCCCCAAAAAAAAACTGACATAAGAAACAGCACCAATCTTTTTGTTATAATAATTTTGCACGAAAACAAACACGTGAACAAGAGCATTAAGCAAATGAAATCAGTTTCATATATTAAATTAAAATAAAGGTAATCTACACTAACTCCCCTTAATATTTGGCTTCCAGGTAACAACCATTAACATTACAAATTTACAGTCACACCCTTATTTTGAAATGTTTGTCACATCTAAATCCATCAATCGTGACGAAAAACAGTGTAGTTATGTGGTAGATCCCTATGAAATATCTTTTTTCTTTTTTCTTTTTTTTATACCTCTTTAGACTATATAAAATATCAGCCCTTGAGCTCTTCAAACATTACAAAAAAATAAATAAATAAATCAAGTAGTGCAGTAAGAGAATGATTCACAATATTTTTGTTTTTATTTCATTACTTCCATGTTCTAGACATTGGTTTCACTTTTGAAGATAGACCTGGACTATGATCCGATAACATAAAGGCTTTCTTTAACGTTTGAAGATCTCAAGGGCGTTTGACATTTTATATAGCCTTAAAAAAAAATAAGAAAAAAGACATCTCAAATGGTTTTAACACATAACCACACTGTTTTTCATCTAACAATGATGGCCAGACAAGACTGACAAATTTATGTATGAAAAACATTTTAAAATAAGGGATGAGTATAAACTTCAAATATTAAGAGCCATTACCTACATAACTAGCAAATGTTGAAGGAAAGAAAGTCCAATTTTTACCCTTAAAGGCCCAAAAATAATAACAAATATATATAGAAAAGTTAGTTTCACACCTTTGTATCTCTAGATTAAATACATATATATCTCCAAAGCAGTTGACGGCAGCTAACCACTGCCCATCAGAACTGACGAACATTTTTGTTATGGGAGGCTCACTGGGTGGCAACTCTTCATCACACTCCCTACGGCGAGGTGTAAAGGCATGCACTAATTCTGCACTTCCCACATCCACAACCTGCAGTCCAGTGTAAAGAGTCAAGAAGTTAAACTTAGAAAATATATAAGAAAATCCAACCAGCCTTGAGGCTTTATCTAAGTGATCCGCTGCCCTCAAATAATAAATACGCACTATAAAGAAAAACACATGACAGGTATTAGTGTTTTTGTGTAATAAATACCTTTTACATGTTTTTACGTAAAAGGTATTAATGTCGTAAATACACACTAATTTAAAAACAATAAATACCATTTTTAAGTTCAGCAAAACAGAATGTGCACTCGCACAAGAGAGGGGGGGGAGAGAGAGAGAGAGAGAGAGAGAGTATATTTATGACACAATAGCACAGCAAGATATTTCAAAATGACAACAATATGAGGTGGAGTTGAAGCTCCAGAATTGCAGATTGACAACACGGGCAGACTGCACAGCAATAACACAGTAAAATGGTGTGGGAACAGCATGCTGAGCTTTATTTTATATTACTTTATTTACTAATTTTCTTTAATCATTTTTTAGCACGCACTTAATTTACCAGTAGGCAAAATTCATCAGTTAAAACCAAAAGCAATACCAACCCTCTCCTGCACTTGAGCTCAAAATATAGCTGAATAAGACCTTCAAGGGTCGCCTGCAGTACATACAAATCCCGTGGAATATTTTATTTTTGTATGTTTCATATAACTGGTTTAAAAATGTCTGTCTGAATGTGTATTAACAAAGATAGTCACGCGTTCATGCACTCACATCAAAGATTGACAGAGAGTGAAGGTTGAAGATTAGAACATAAATGCAATATTAATGCATGTTCTCAATGGAAAGAATGCTAAAAATAATTGCAATTAAAAAATCTGCTAAAAATAATAAAATTAACATAATAGACAAACATATGGATGAAGTATATTATATAAACAGGCCACTTGAACAGATCTTGTAACTTCAGCCTTATAATGTATTGCAAGGTCCATATAAATCACAGCAAAAAGAAAAATGAGAGACAACATTAAAACAAACAGATCATGAACTATAGATGATAAAGACAACAACAAACCACAGAACTAGAGATGAATAATGCTGAAACAGATGGCTTACATATATTCTTCTATCATGTCCTGCTATCATCAACCGAGAAGAATCGAAACTGAAAACCATAGAATGCGCAAATGGTAGATTTGAAGAAAGCTGCATTTTATTTACAGCCCATGAACTTTTTGCAACTTTGGACCTCTTTAATTCAAAAAGGCTGGGCATCACATGGTCAGAATAAGCAAAAAACAATCCTGAAGCAGACATGGCACTGCAGATGATTTTTCGAGAGTTCTTACTCTTAACCTGGGCCAGTAAATTCATAGTTGCATGGCCACCAGGACCAGAACCCATACGAGGAATAGCATCACTTCTTACATGAACAGAGAAAATATCTAACCGATAAGAACCCTGCACTAGGAGCAAAGGAATCCGATCAAAAACCGTATTTACCACCAGTTGAATAGAAACTCTCTGTGGTGCAGGGCAGATATCATGTGGAGAGAACTTGGTGAACTCCTGAACAGAATAAGCAAAAAGCTTGGTATCATCACCAGCTGAGATAAGCATTGGAACTCCCAGATGAGCCCACTTTTTGTAGCTAAAATCAATGGGCTTCTCCCTACCACGAACCCTTTTGACTTTTTCTTCAGGCAACAGATCTAACAATTTAAAGAATACAATTAACAAACTGAAATGCAGCTGAAAGAAATGTGATATATGACAGTAGGAAGACAAAATTAAATTTAAAGATCTCGCATTAGTCATCGGAAAACCTTCTCGACTGATTGGCACTGCAACTGTCAAGGACCTCACATCATGCGTATGAGCTCTGACATAACCAACATATATCCATCTCTTCATCACTTTTGCAGAGGACTTGTCATCACCAGATTCGACTGTTTCATTAGAGAGCTTATAAAGTATAACCTACAAAAATAATAGCCAGCCAACTGAAACTACTATTTTCTGAGGACAACAGCATGAGATAGATTTTTTATCTTACTTTTTCTACAACAGTTAATCGATATGAGTTATAAACAATTGGAATGGAACAGCCTATGACTTCCCACTTTCCATGAACAGGCATTGAGGAATATCGAGAAAGGAATTCTGGGAAACAATTGTTCCATATTGTTATGAGAGAATATCCAGGTAAGAGAGGCACCTCCTCAGGTAGCAAGCTCGTAAAACATTTGAAGAAGAAAAGGATATTTGGCAGACAGACAGGATTAACTGAGGCCATTCACATAGGCATAGGCTAAATTAAATGTTATCTAGCATTTCTTCATTCATTCCCATTTGATCAAAAAAGGAACCTGTACAAGGGCGTATATGGATTGTAAAAAAAAATATGGAGTAATTACATTATACGTCCCTTTAGGCTCCGTTTATTTCAATTCCAACATTTTACCCATTTTGTGGTGCTTGTGTAAAATATTTTTTCTTGAAAATCTTTTTTCATCAAAATATTAAAAATGTTTTGCTTTAGAAAAATCAAGTTACTGGTGCCTTGATTTTGTAAAGGCAATAACAGAATGCTGAAACTAAATTAATTGCAATGAACAAGTGGATAAAACATGGTAACTTGAATTTGAAATCATACACTAAGTTACACAGATAAAGTAAATCCTCTAATGACATTTGGCCTTCACTAAAGTCCTTATAATTCAACCAAGGCTTTAGATGCACAGAGATATTGTGAATACAATTAAATTGATTCCCCAAAACTATTAAGTGTGCAGTACCTGACCATCAGAGCCAGCAGAGAATACTCTGTTATGGCTAGGAGATGCTGCCAAAGCATTGACATCGCCTTTGTGACAAGAATGTGCCTGCAAAAGGGTTCCATGCTGACTATCCCAAAACTGAACAGAGCCAGTACTATCTGCACTGACAAGGGTCCCACACCTGAACCAGGAATATTAGGCTTTCAATAACAGAATTTGGCTGAACAACCTAAAACTATGTTACTGCAAAGAGAATTGCAAATGACATAACCCATAAAGAGCCAGTACAACAAAAAACAAGAAAATCCAATTTTACCTCAGTGCAAGTAATGACAATATGCAAAGATCAGGTCCACTACCCAAACCTCCAAGCCCAACCGTAATCCTATATATTTCATGACCCAATTTAGCATCCCAGCATCTGATGAACCTGAAAAATGCCATGTAGTCTTTGGAAAGTTTAACAATTATACTACACGAAGCTAGTGTGGAAATTTAATGATGTCTGCCAAAGTTGTAAGCCATAATAAAGCATGTGGCACAACTTCCGTAGACTGAACCTGATAAATTGAAGCAATTATACTAAAGGAAGCTTGTGTGAAAATTTAATGATTTCTGCCAAAGTTGTAAGCCATTATAAATATTTGATAGGAAGTATGTGGCAAAACTTTGGCAAATTGAACCGGATAAATTGAAGCTCAATGTTCATAATTCATCTTAAAATTTTACATACCCATCACTACTGCCTGAATATATCAAATTTCCATCAGGACTCCATGTCACACTTAGAACAGCTCCTGTATATGTATAATTGACAGAAGTAATCTTAGTAGAACTACCACAGTTGCAAAGCACCATAGTCATTTCACAAAAAAAAGGTTTAGCAATCTCACCACTGACCGTTGTCAACGATTTAATGTAGGTCAACTTGTTGGAGTCCGAGAAACGATATATTCGCACACAACCATCTCCACAGGCAAGTGCTACACGTGTATTTTCAATAACTGGTTGTTCATGAAGCTCAACAGAGTCGATATCATCTTCACTTTCACTTGTTCCACCATCATCATCATCAATCTTTTCATTAGCATCCCTATTTTTTATATGCAGAAGCTTGTCCATTTCAGGAGAAGGCAAATCAATCGTGGGTGCGACAGCCATCTGCGATATCGAGACACCAACATCTAGCATGACCTGCAAATAAAAAATAAAATAAAGGACGGCAAAGAAAATTTCATCAAAATCAAAGAAAATGAGGAAGAAAAATAGTTCTACACATTGAATCAATGATAAAATCATAGAAGAAGAATCTATCATCATATTGACACATTTCTAGAAGCCACCAAGTAACGCAAAACCTACAGAAAACAATTGCTTTATGATCAGATTTTTCTCATTATGAAGGCTCTCCATGGCCTTCAGATGCAGATAGGTCAGAGTTCTCGTCAACCAATCTGAGGTGATTTCTGCAGCAAATTGAATGAATTATCTTTCCCAAGGAAACTTCATATCTTTTCTCTATTTGATGGATACCTATGGGGGTGTTTGCTTAGTAAAAGTTTGGCCAAAAGGTACAATAAAAGTACAAAGATTTGATGTAAAAGTGATAAGTGGTAAAATTTAATTGGAAGAAAGAACAAAAAGTTGGTAAAATTTGGCAGCTTTTGGTTGGTTTTGGCCAACCAAACACCCCCTATGTAACATGGACTCTTCTACCGAACACTTTGACTCGTGGATAATGCACTTCAATAAAGGTATGATATACGCGTCCGATATATATAATTGGACATTTACACAAATTAATTAGCAATTCAACTTTAACCCACAATTATGCATAAAACTTCTATTTTAATTTTTTTTATAAATACATTTATGGATTAAGAAAGCAATAAGGGATGCCACCCAACTAAAAAAAGCTCCTCTAACTACATGAACAAAAACCATACTAATATTAAGTAACATCCATATGTTCCACACAGTGCAAAAAACTGAGTAAATCTGGCTCTTTATCCTTGGACAACCAAATACATAGAAACCCCAAAAAATGCACTTTAATCTATACAAAAAATGTTCTATATCTTGAAAACATCTTTTGTTCCATTTTCCTCCTCCAAAAAAAATAAATAAGTGCCATGCCTAACTTGCTCTTGTAAATTTTAGTTTCCCACCAAACTTGCTTAACCTGCAATGAGAAAGCCAAAGAATGCCAAAATAAAACAAAGACAAACTCCAAAGCTCTCTTACCCAAAAGCAATGTACAAAAAGGTGATTGATGGACTCCGCTTCACATTTGCATAGATAGCATTCACCAAAGCCAATCTTTTTTTTAATAAATATCATTACCAATGATAGTCCCATAACAAAAGATACGCCAAACAAAGAAAATCACCTTTAAGGAGCCTCAAAACTCCAAGTGGTATTCTATGGAAAATGTCCCTCACCATTGTCTTTTATGGCCAAGTGAAAGGATTATACCTTTGTAGGCGTCCAAAATCACCCCCACCACGAGAAAGAGACCCCCACGCCACCCTCTGTCATGGCAAGGAGACGTTACCCAAGGCATCCCCGCAACCACACCATCACCATAGGTGCCTCCTCCTCCAAGCCTCTCCATTCCCCCCCCAGTAAGGACATTTAGGGTCAAGAGACATTCCAAGGCCCCAGCATGAGATGCCCCACCATGAGATGCCCTTGGGAACTTCTAAGGTTAAAATTCAAGAGACTAACCACATTCCCATTCCCAAGGGTCAGGAGCAAGACTCAGGGAATGCCTGCTCGAAGAGCTCACAAGCACACACTTACCTACATGACTATCCGAGGGCAAGCAGCTTGATAGCAAGAGTTGGAAGATTCATTAAAACACCTTCGACCAGCCCAATGAGAAGATCAATACCCGACAACACCAATCTCATACCATGTAGCCACTCCGTGCTATACAACCACGATCCTTGTACTAGCTGAACAGGCAAGAGTGTTACCCCGGTCCGACTCCCCGCCGCTACGCGAGTTCGCGATTTACTGCTATACATGTTGAGGGGCCGGTATATGTGGCACAAACCAAAAAAAAAAAAAAAGAGTGTTACCACCATTGGGTTAGGTGTACCTTCACCAATGGATGAGTCGGGCCATGTAGAATCGGCCACCTAGCCTTGGAACTATTGTCCTTGGTGCATGTAGGCCAACCTCCTAGTACTGACTCACCCACTATTATTACCACTACCTAGCAATAATCTATTCGGATGACCTATACACTCTCCCTTTCCATACAACCAACCAGCCAGTGACCCCTCTCCTTGCTTTTGGCTGTCCCATCTCTCATCTTGTTTGTCTCCAATGACGTCCTACTATTGACAACGTGCAAAGCTGTTCCCACATGATCAAAGCAACCACCTTCACCCCGACCATCCACAACTTCAAAACGGTCAAATTTTGTGATGCTCCATCATAGTTCCCACCCCCTCAAGGGAGGGAAAAATAAAAAACACTAAGGGCCCGTTTGACAACGTTGTCGTTTTTTTGTTGTTTGTCTGTTGCTGTTTTCTGTTTTTTGTTTTCTGTTGCCATTTATTTTTTCTGAAATGAAAATTGAAACTGCATTTGGAAATGTAAGTTTATTTATAAATCAAACCAAACCAAACCAAGCCTTTTCTCACTAGGTGGGGAAGTTTGTTTATAATTATTAATTTTTTATTTTAGAAAATATTTTATTTTATTAGTTTTAAAAAATTAATAGAACTTAATAAAATATATTTTATATTAACTTCATTTAATTAATATAATTAATTAAATTAACACAGTAAATTATTTATTAAAATCTTTTAATTTAATTAATATAATTAATTAAATTAACACAGTAAATTATTTATTAAAATCTTTTAATTCAATAAATATAAAATATATTAAATTATATTATTTATTAAAAATAATTTAATAAAATATATTTCATATTAAATAAATAATTAAATTAGATTAATTATTAAATTAAATTATTTATTTTTAAATTAATTAAATTCATTCAATTATTTATTAAAATAATTTAATAAAATATATTTTATTTAAATTATATTAATTAAATCATTAATAATTTAATTTAATTATGATATTTATTTAAAATAATTTGATAATAATTATGAAATTAAATTAAATTAAAAATTAATGTAATTTACTTATTTATTATTAATTATTTTATATAAATTAATTTAATTATAAAATTAAATAAATTAATTATGATATTTATTTCAGATAATTTAGCAACAATTAATTATTAAATTACATTAATTAATTTAGTTTTATTATTTATTAAAAATAATTTATATTAATTTATATAATTTATTTAATTTATTGAATTTAATTATATTATTTATTAAAATAACTTATTTTAATAAAATATTTGAATAAAATAATTTATTTTTATATAATGTAACAAAAATAGACAACGTTTTAAAATTGATAAAATATTGGCAACAGAAAGGAAAACCAGAATGAAAATACCTTTTTTCTGTTTACGTTTTTCTGTTTATATTTTCATTTTTTTTTTTTTTTGAAACAAAAAAACATAAATAGGTTTATCAAACATGTTTCTATTGCAAGTTTACAAAATTTTGAAAATATAAACAGAAAAACAGAAAACGAAAACGTTACCAAAGGGGGCCTAAGTATAGCTTGTTAAGAAGTTTAGTAAGACTATCCCGCTCTGTCTTGAACATTAGTTTGCATAAGTAAATTCCACATGATTAGAATAATTTGCTACAAAGCCACTTCTCCATTAGTGCTTCATTTAAAAGAAATAACATGCGGATTCCCACTCCTTGCTTGATTGGCTTAACCAATGTGTTCCATCTAACCAAATGGAATTTAAACCCCTCCCTAGGCCTTCCCAAAGGAACTCCCATTGAAAATTCCCCAATCTCACTTACCCAACCAAAGAAAAGAAAAAAAAAAAAAAAAATTTACCCAATGGCTTCACAACAAACACTGGCGTCTTGAAAAAGACATGAAATATGTAGGCATACTTGATAATGTGCTCTTCATAAGCGCAATTTTGCCCCTTAGGACGGTAACACCTCTTCCAAGGATGAAGGTAGATAGAAAGCAAACCCAATGCCCTAGGTCTTGAAATCAAGCTTGGCATTTTAACATTTTCAAAAGGTGTAGACCATGCCACTCCATGGTCTAAAGACCAGCACCATCAATGACATAGAACATCACAAGTTTTCTTTGATGCCATCATTAATGCCATTCCACACACTTTTAGCTTTGAAGTAATCAAATAATAGCCCAAAGGAAGTCCCAAATAAGAGGATGGCAAGTAACTAATTATGCAACCCAAGATAGATGCCAACCAACTCATATCTTGGACCTCAGCTAGAGGTATCAATTCAAATTTTCCAAATTTTACCCTCAAACCCAATACTACCTCATAACACAATATAACGCACCTTAGATATCCCAAATGTGAAAGTCCACCTAACAAAATGTAATGGTCCAAGGAAACAGTTGATAAGAAGACTCCAAGGTAGTGTTACTATGTATTAGCAGCCCCTACCTCAAACCCTTCAACAAAATGAATTTGCTAAAAGCTTCCATAACTAAGATGATTAAGAGATGAGATAGAGGATCCCCATGCCTAAGCCTCCTAGAAGACTCAAAAGAAACTCGTAGAAGACCCATGGAGTAACACTAACAATTTAACAATCAACACACACCAATCTCCACCACCTTGTGCCAAAACTAATGCGCTCCAATAAGTATACCAAAAAATCTCAATTTAAATGGTCGTATGCTTTTTTTACATTTAGATTGCATATCAGGCCCGAGTTTAGTTCCACTTTCGATTCTCACATCCACTACTTTATTGCCTACTAGAATGCCATCCAAGATTTGTTGCCCCTCTAAAGAGGCATTTTGAAAGACTAACAATTCCTCCCACAACCCGCTTCTACTTTGAAGCTAGCACATTTGCTAATAATTTATACAGACCCCTCACCAAACCAATCAACTAAAATCTTTAATGTCCTATGTATATTCTTTCTTAGGGATCGGAACAATGAAAAGGGCATTTAGACTCCTTACTAACACCCCTTTCCTCATGGAACTTCTTAAACACCCACATGACATCTTCCTTTATCAAATCCCAACAAATGAGAAGGGAGGCAAGTGTCAAACCATCTGTTCCAAAAGCATTATCCTCATACAGAAATTTGAGTCCTAACTGAACTACTTCTTCTGAGAACCTCTTCTAAGGCTTTAGAATAATCACTAGAAATTGAAGAATACTCCAAACCATCCAAGCATGACTTTCATTGGTCCCTCTCAATAAATAAAGCAAAATTGAGCTATGACTCACTTCTTTCTTCTTCACGTTTCAGCAATCTTCCATTAACAACAATTATAACTACGTTTTTCAATATTCTAAGCGAACTAGACATCCCGTGAAAGAACATTGTTTTTTGCCGCCCGCCTTCAACCACGAAACTCAAAAATTTTTTTACACCAATTCATCTCTTCCATTCAACTATTCGACCAAATTCTACTCTTATGACCTCACTTTACGTTGCTTCCTCTACAGACAACCACCCTATCTTGTCTTCCGATCTAACCATGTGATTTCCTTCAAGAAAGACATTCTCCTGATTTCCAACACCTCTTTGTTCCAACCACTGTTAAACCTCTTAATTTTGAAAGCAAACACATAATTTCTTGTTTCCCTTTCCTAATAACTAGTCCCCCATCAAGTCACTCTCTCCTTAAAATTTTTTGTCACTAATCACGTACTCGAATCTGAATGGAGCAGGTCCACGACAAATTCCACCCGAGTCCCAAAAAAAGGGAAAGTGATTTAAAACCAATCTGGGTAGTAAGCTCTATGTAACATCTGCATAGTGTTCCTCTCCCAATCACTAGATATAAGTAAATTCTTGATTTGCTGTGAGATTTGACCACGTGCAGATACCCCAAATCAGAAGTACTCTAAACCCAACTCCTCAATGAGATAGTTGGATGATCTAATAGCCCTGAAAACATAAACACAACACATCCCATTTCTAATGGCATCTTACAAATACCACCTTATTCTATAAAATAAAATAAATATATTAAATATATGAATATTTCTTGTGCCTCCATAGCTTTAAATATGAGAATTAGATGATTCCAATTCTTAGACATCTACCTGTATCCGATATAACACTTGTGCAGAGTCCATGTAACATGGATGGCTGCCCTTTTTTAATCCTTCCCATAAATTCCATGCTTCAAACAATCAAACCCAAGACTCATTCTCTGTTTTGCTAATTTTTATTGCTTTTAAAAAAACCACTGAACTTACTGATAAAGAGCATTGACGACTAAATTATAAAAAATGACAAACAGAAAGCACACAACATAATATGTATTATCATAAACATCATAAATGTACCTTTTGTTTCAAATCAAAAAGATCCCACTCTGAAACTGAACCATTAAGGTCAGATGAAAATAACTGACCGGATGACATTCCTGTTGAACCTAACTGACACCATACGAGGGATGAAACTCTTGATTCGATGGGGGAATTTGTCGGATCTCTGTTTGCATTTCCATGTATTGTCTACCAAAAAAATCGGCCCAATTCATGAATTTAAACAACAAAACAACTGAACACAAGAAAGACCATAATCACGCATAATATAGAAACATGTATCACAACGACCAGTAGACGAAAACAGAGTAAACAATACCAGTTGGCAGTGCCAGCCAACGGAGCCTGGAGAGACGAGCCAAATCTCAACAGAGCCGTCCTCGCGGGCAGCGGCAACTTGAGAGTCGTCTATGCTGGTGGCTAGGGCTACCACCGGCGACGGCTTCCATTCAATGGAGCTACTCCGGTAAACCCCGAGCATTCTAGCGGCGCGATCAGAGGCCACAGAACGAGAAGTTAAAGCCCCGTTCTTGCTATTTCTTTCCCGGAGAGGGCGCGCAATTGAGTGAAGAGTCGAAAGCTGCGAAGAAATGAAGAGACTGGAGCCTCTAAACCCTACGATGATCTGGCAAGGGAGAGGGTTTGGCCGTAATTACTCTTGGACAATAATGCCCCTCGCAATCTCGCGTTTGTACAGTCTGGGCTACTGGCCTTGACGCGCTCTCAGAATTGAAAATCGTTGCTATTTTTTTTTATATATTATTTTTTAAATTCTAGTGTGAGTTTTTTTTATTTAAAAGTATCTGTTTCTTAATTTTTTTTGTAAGTATAAATGACATGCTAAAACCTACCAAATAAAAAAAAATCAAAGCAAGTTAATTTTTCTATATAGAATCATTTCTTATAATTTTTTATGGGTATGAATAGCACCCTAAAAATTACAAAAGAAAGAAATCAAATTGGTTAAAAAAAGGCTTATAAGATAAAAAAATAATTTTATAAAAAAACAAAGTAACAGTTCCCAAGCATGCCTTAATTAAGTAAAGTTGACCCCAGTAAATACTGACCCAAAAATTACCAAATCAAACTAAATCAATTTTTTCAATTTAGTTTGATTTATTCGGACTACTCAATTCACATTTTTAATTTAATTCGACCATTCAGTTTTATTATTTTCCTTTAAAGATTTTGGTTACTTCAATTTGGTTAATTAAGTTGCATTGAATCTTGCTAATCCAAGTCACCGAGTAGTTTTTGTAGTTAAATTATATATTATATTTCATATTCAATTTATGTATTCTAAAACCTTAAAACATTTTTGTGAGGTGGTCTATCTAACTAGGCTCATACTAAGGCTCCGTTTGGGAAGAATTAGCAGTGGCTAATGGCTAGTAGTTAGTTAAAAAAAAAGTTAACTAATTTTGTGTTTGGAAGGAAAAAATTGACTTTTTTTAGGTGGTTAACTTGTTTTTTGTTAAATTGACACTCTTACCCTTAAAAGTTTAAAAGATGATTAAAATATAAGAGGGTAAAAAAGTCCAACCACTGCTGAAGTAGCTTCCCAAACGGACCCTAAGTCCTAATTTAAGTAAATGTGTTTGTAATTCTTTAGTAATTTAGTGTTATTTTGTTAAATTTTAAATGTTAATTTTATTATAAGTAGGTCAGTATTAATAACATTTTAAAATAAAAAAGATAATTGTAACTTTTAAATATTGTGACTATAAGCGTAATTACTTAAATGTTAGGGGAGGTAAATGTAATTTACCTTTTTTATTTTTTATTTTTTACTAAAAATATAAACTATTACCATATCCATTAAGATAAAAATCCTATAAATATAATAATAAAATAAGATATTTTTTATCTAATTTGTTCCTATTTGCATCTTATAATCAGTGTTTGGATTGAAGCTTTTAGACATTTATAAATAGTATAACTAGACACTTACTCTTATTTTTTTTTTATCACTTTGAATGTTGATTAATTCATTTAGCTTAAAAAAAAAAGAGAGAATATATGTCATCAAGTAAAATGGTACATTGTTATTCTTTTTCAAAAAAAAAAAAAATTAACCACAAAATTAACATTACTCATTTTTATCCAAATTAGATTTTTAACAACATAAGTGGAAGTTATTTAAAATCCAATTGAAATATTTATAATTGATATCGCTCCCACAAATACTTTTAAAGCCATAAAAGACATAGCACATTACCAATAAATGGTTGAAACAATAAAAGATTATTATTAATTTATTCACTAGTTTACTCATTTGTGATAATTGCACTAACTTTGTTCCATTGTAACTACTATAGTTGAAATGATATATTATATAATGAATATTGTGAAAAATCAACAATGTAACTGAATAGGAAATCCATGGATGAATGATTAATTAAGCTTTGTTATTTGTAAATAATATATTTAAGACAACAGGCATCATCCAACAATTTCAAAACAAGAAAATATGGTGGGGGCAATTGAGTGCAAGTTTTAGCAACAATTATAAGTTATAAAATTATTTTTCTTGAAGATTTGACCAAATTATGAATTAAAATTATTAACAAACATTATTGTTATTAATTATTTTTTAGTGGTAGATAAATTTTATCTTTTGACCATATTTTACAATTTAAGTTAATACGTTATTTATTTATTTTATTAATAAATATGTTATTATTTTTATTTTATGCACAAAATCATTTTAGGTTAATGTTTTCTCTCTAAATCAAAATCGTAGCTCTGTTGTTGACACAAATTGCAAATTGTTGAATCCCCACGTAGAGAGAAACTAAAACTAAGAAACTCTTTATTTAACTATCGCAACTTAATTTTTAGATATACAAACTTTATAAATGTCATACAATAAAAAATATTACCCATTGAGGAGGTAGATATAAAAGTTCATCTGGAAACATACCGAGATATTTACACATGATCAAAGGAAAAAATGTTTGTGAGAATTAGCCTCATTCAATGTCAAATGAATAGAATGCCTTCAACCATTCAAGAATTTTGGAGTTCACCGTATGAGATGATAGGACCTCTTAAGAATCCCCTTAAATAATAAGCAAGTATTATCAAACAAATATGTCATCATTCTATTTAGTTCAATTAACTATAACTCGAGTATTCCTTCTTGGAAGTCTTTAAGTTTAACTCTAATGGGGCTTCTCCTCATGGATGAACCTACGCACATGATTTTCATAAGTTTACTCAGTCAATAAGGCTTGTGAGATATTACGCCAATTTGATGAGTTTACCCAAATACACCCGAAAGATAATAACCACGGGTTCCAATTATCATAAAAGAGAGAGAGAGAGAACATTGTCACTCTCTTAAATGACAATCAATAATCACTATTAAAAAGAGAACTAGTCTATGCCAAGGACAATATCACAAGATGTCATACCCTAAAACTAAAATCAAATGTGACAAATATAAGTAAGGGACTACTGGTAAAAGCATTAATGTTAAGTTATGAGTTAAGTAAATATAATATCAATATCAAAGCATCCACCATTACATCTTTATTACCCAATAAAATATAAATATTTATATGATAATAATGAAATAAGACTAAAACCATAACATCCAAAAAAGTCATCCGTAGGAGTAATATTTAAAATTAGTACACAACCAGTTTTTGTCTAAAATACTCATAGGCTATGTATACAGTATAATAACAATAAAGTCCCAAATATAGAAATCTTAAAATAATTGAAATAAAAGTAGGAATAAGTATTCGATAGAGGCCTCAACAACAGCAAGTTCCAGTTCATCACTTGATAATATTTACATCAACTAGGTAAGCTTCTAGATTAATAGTTGAAAAAGTATCTAGTGCCTATATGATGTAAGCATAACGAATAGCAAAGTGCATCATAATATGTTATATTTTAATTGTTCAATTTTTTTAAGTAATTCCTAAGCCATATTTTCCCTTAACTTTTGGTAACTAATGCGCTTCACTATAGGTGTACTACCGACTCACATCAAGACTGATCATTCGGGTTCTACTCGCCGATGAATTGATTCTTAATAGGAAAACAAAACCAACTTCTGAATAATGAGGTCGGACAAGTACTCAAGTCAATGGGTTCAAACCAAACAAACAGAAGTTCCCAAGCTTTGGTTAAATCATCAAGTATTAATCAAATGTTATAATTAAATTCCACATTTAAAGGCATACATATCTAATATTTCCGTCACAAGATACCATGTATCAATTCATATTCTAGCCAATTCTCATCAATATAGTTCAATTAAACCCATTATTCCATGTGTTTCCATTTTTCTCCACAATGTAGGTCATTTCCTAAGTTCCTAGGTATATCAAAGAGCTATAAATTCACAAGTCATAATTGAAATATCAACACTTGACACTGTAAAAAAAAAAAAAAAATGGCCAAGCATGATTTACACATTATCATCCAAGGATAAGCATTTTTCAACTTAGCATTATAATACAGCATACAACATGTTAAGGAAATGTAATATCCTGAATTTTTATTATTTTTAAAACACCTTATTAATATAATTTTTATTTTATACTTAAAAATTTTAATTGTGTTAAGCTAGTTAGTAGATTAATTAAACTAATAATATATTAATTTAATTAAGTCATTTGGTACTAGCTAACTTAACCACGTGGCTAGATATGCATAATTGTGCAGACTTAGCATAGGTTGGCTACGTGCTAAGCATATGGATGAGGGGGGTAAATGTGGCAACTGAAATGAGTGCTTGTTGGCACCCTATTTCCCCCTAGCCCCTAGCCCCCATGAATCATCCCCTTCCCTTTTCCCCTCCTTCCCAGTATACACCCCTCTCCAGCTATATATATGTGTGTGTTATATGGGGGAGACGAAAAAGAAACCGAGAAAGAAAAAAAAAAAAAAAAGAGAAAGAGAAAAGAAAGAAGAGAAAGAAAGTAAGGACTTAAGCTTAGGAATAGCGAGGCTTTGGTACTTTTGACGTTGTAATCGTCGTGGTGGTGTCGGATCGTGGTAATTCGACCCAAGAGGAAAAATATGAAAGAATGAAATTTCAAAAATTTGGGGTTTCTTCACAGTTTCTTCTTTTTTTCTTCGGATTTGAATTAGGAGATTTATTATTATAATTGAAATTTAGTATTTTATATAAAAGCATGCCATAAATATATAATTTATTTGTGTGATTATTGTGATATTACGGAATAATGTAAAATGATGGGATTGAACTTTGAGGGGGTTTGAAATTTCAAAGATTCTAAAATTTGCTAGTAGTTGTGTGAGTATTAATATTGATTGTGTATTTTAAAAATTCATGCCATCGGGCTGAAACAGTAGTGTTGTGTTATAAAGGTGGTGCGGGGATATAAGGGTTGAAAAAGGAGTTTTTGTTAATATTATAATTATACACTTATATAAAAAATATGTTAAGACGGTATAAGGGTGGCAAGGTGTTATAAAGGTGAAAATGGAGTAACCTTGCATGCTCATTTTCACTGTTTATTATATATTGAGGTGTTATAAGGGTGGTAAGGTATTATAAGAGTGGAAAGAGAGTAGCTTGGTATACTTATTTTTACTGTTTATTATATATTGAGGCGTTGCAAGGGTGGTAAGGTGTTATAAGGGTGGAAAGGGAGTGGTTTTGTATGCTAATTTTTACTGTTTATTATATGTTGAGGCATTATAAAGGTAGCAAGGTGTTATAAGGGTGGAAAAAGAGTAGTTTTATATGCTCATTTTTACTATTTATTATATATTGAGGTGTTATAAGGGTGGAAAGGTGTTATAAGGGTGGAAAAGATTTTATGTTGAGGTGTTATAAGGGTGGCAAGGTTTTATAAAGGTGGAAAATGAGTAACTTTGCATGCTCATTTTCACTACTTATTTGTTTTAATTTGTACCGTTGCCACCTGATTTATATGACAATGACAGTTATTTTGAGCACTTAGTTTCTATTTTTATATAAAAATACTGGTTAAAATTATTTGAATATTTTTTCTACTGGGCTTAACAGCTCACTCTGTTTCATAGTTTTTTTACACAGAGAAGCCGTCTGATAGTAAAAATTAAGACTGACAAATGTTAGCGGACGACTAAGAACAACGATTACACGCTAGTATAAAGTTTGGCACGTGTAATATTTTCAGACAGTTAAAGTATGAAGGAACTTATGTAATAAGTCTAGTTATTATACTTCGATTTTTCTATTAAAACTCGAGGTGTTATAGGAAATCATTAGGATTTTGTTTGAAATGGTGAATTTGATAGGATTTGGTTTCATTTGGTGAGAATTTCCACCAATTCTTATATTTGAAATTGAAATAAGATTTACGGGTTGAATTTGATTTAATTTCATAACTTAAATTTTATAATTTTTATATCCTTTGAGATATATTCCCAAATAATAGAATTTAACGAGAATTCATTTTTTTAAGCCATCTATTCAAGTGAACAAATTTATACTCATATATTATATTTATCATATATATATTTTTATTTTAATTAACATGGTAAATTTTAGTATGTCTCTTAAATCAATTCAATTAAAATTTTAAATTCAAATACGCGTTTCAAATACAAAATTTCATTTATCAAATTAAATCACTTTTTAATTTTTAAGTCAATAAAATTTAAGAGATAAATGTCTCCAAACAGAATATAATTTGTACATAAGCATTGACGTTCAAATTTGAAGTAAGCAGCAAATTAAGTCTGGATAGGATTGGCACAAAAACATTCATCTTGCGTGTAAAAAAATGTCTCGGGCATGAGAAATAGGATGGCGTATATCCAAAAAAAGTGAAAGGTTAAGGTACAAGCACATAAATGTCATGCACACAAAAAATGTCGAGGGATGCGAGCAACAGTAAGTTTGACATAAATTCTAGATTTGCATCAGTTCAAGATTTTAGGCCCCACTTTCCATTTTTTGAGTTTTCAACAGCCAAACACATGATATAAAATCATCTCAAAACATCAGGAATTAACCCAAAGCTTTTGATTAAGCTTACCTTCCATTATTAGTAAGCATTAATCAATATTGAACCAAGGTGCATTAGTTCAATCATAAGAAAATCAAATTGTTAATTCACGGAGAACATACACAAATGCAAACAAAATTAGTGGGTTTTATCCCTCAACCTATAAAGAGAATTTAAGAAACCAAAATGGTGGAGAAAATATGATGAAATCAAAACTCGATTCTCCATCCCATTCTCTTTTTCTTTTATTCTCCTTCGGGTTTCATTCCATTTTATTATCTCTCTCTCTCCACCACCAACCCCAAAAAAATAAAATAATAAATAAATAAATATATAGGCTGATGAGGCAAAATCTGTGGGTTGTACATAAGGAATGGTCATAGTCTCCCATCTCAAGAAAATGTGTTTCCCACTGTGAACACGAGAGGGTGCAAGCACGTGAGGTTTGGACGGTAAAATTGCATATAAGCCAAGTGGACAATAATTACCATGTAAAAAAATGTCATTTGAGATGGTTACGTAGACTATGAGTGTGTTTGAAATTGTATAAAAGTGTATAAAATAAAATAAAATTATAAAAATAAATATCTCGTAATTCGTGTAATGAGTGAAAATTTTAAATTTTGTTGTCTCATAATTCGTGTTTGTAGAGATTTGTAAAATTTTATTTTATTTTATTTAACTCCAAACGGAGCCTATGTCTAAGAGAATGCTAACGGGCTCTTTTCGCAAGGAAATGGGTATTTTTTCTGATTAATTTATATTTTAATCAGATTATTGGACATAATTTTGTGAATTTAAATATATGTATTTAAATACAATTTTATAATCATAAATATATTTGTTTAAATATAATTTTTTTAAATAAACGAGGTTACATTTGGTTGGTATGTTTTTATATATCAATACATTTTAGGAATAATGGAGTTTTGGAGAGGAAATTTTGGAAAGTTATTAAAATTCTTTAATCTTTTATGTTTGTATAAAGCAAAAAAGCTTTAAATTTTTAAATTTTTCTTTTTCTTATTTTTTACTTTTATGTTCGAATAGAAATCTAGGTTTTATGGTGAAAAAAACTAAATAACCAAATATATTTATTTAGATCTCGTTTGGTAATGTTTTTATTTTTTATTTTTTTGTTTATGTTTTTAAAATTTTGTAAAACAACAACAGAAACATATTTGTTAAATCTATTTATGTTTTTTTATTTTCAAAAAAACGACAACTTAAATAGAAAAATATAAATAGAAAAAAAATATTTTCACTCTTTTTTTGTTATAAACATTTTGTCAATTTTAATACTTTGTTCATTTTTTACATCATATTAAAATAAATTATTTTATTCAAATATTTTATTAAATTAAAATTATTTTAATAAATAATATAATTAAATTAAATTAACTAAATTAATATGTAATATATATTATTAATTTATTTCTAATAAATAATTAAATTAAATTAGTTAATCGGAAATACATATTATTAAATTATTTTTAATAAATAATAGACTAAAATATATTAGTTTAATTTAATTTAATAAATAATTAAATTAAATTAGTTAATCGGAAATACATATTATTAAATTATTTTTAATAAATAATAGACTAAAATATATTAGTTTAATTTAATTTAATAAATAATTTAATTAATATAAATATATTTTATTATATTATTTTTAATAAATATTATAATTAAAATATTTAATAATTAATTTAACTAATATTAAATATATTTTATTAAATTATTTTTAATAAATATCATAAATAATTAATTTATTTAATATGAATTATATTTTATTCAATTATTTTTAGTAAATAATACAATTAAATTATAATTAATATATTTTATATTTACGAGAGTAAATGATATAATATTTGTATTTTGTTTAATTGTTTTTAATAGATAATATAATTAAATTAAATTAAATTAATATAAAATATATTTATTGAATTCCATTAATTTTTAAAAAACTAATAAAATAAAATATTTTATGAAAATAAAATATTTTATGAAAATAAAAAATTAGTAGCTATAAATAAAATTATATTTTCAAATGTAATTTCAGTTTTCATTTCATAAAAAAAAACGACAACAGAAAATAAAAACAGAAAACATGAACATATAAATGTAAACAGAAAAATGACAGCGTTACCAAATGATTTTTAGTAACTTTTTTGATGTTGCTAATTTTTAGGTATGTCATTTGCATATTTTTCAAAAAAATAAATAAGAAATATTTACAAATAGAAAAAACTACAAATGACTAAAAAAATTAATTTTTTGACATATTCATGATTTTTTTTAATTTTTAACATTTATATATATTTAAAAGTACACGAATAACATGCTTAAATTATATCAGAAGCATCCAATATCTAGTTAAAAAAACATGCATACGACAAAAAGCTTCTACGAAAAAAACTAAATTTTTAAATTTTTTCCAAACTATCTTTATTTTTTTAAATAATAGATGGAAAAACTCATTTTGAAATTAGAATTAAATGAGAGAAATTTGTAATCATGCCTTTAAAAAAATACATGAGATTATAATTAAGTTAATTTTTCATTAGAATTGAATGATAGGGGGTGTTTGGAAGTTCAAAAAATTTAAGTTTTGGTAGTTTTTTGGGTGTTTTTTTGTACTTTTTTGTGTGTTTGGTTGAACCAAGTGGAATTTTTAGTAACTTTTGGATGTTTGGTAAATTTTTTACTGTAGCAAAGTAAAAAAGTGGTAACTTTTGGGTGTTTGGTATTTTTTTTTACTATAGCAAATCAAAAAAGTCGTAATTATATAGTGTACTTTTTATTGTAGCAAATCAAAAAAATGAAAAAATTTGTGATTTTACCAAACACACTAAAAATAACTTTTGGTATTTTTTTATTAATTTTTGAGTTGTCAAATGGGCTCTATATGTGTAGAGTAAAAAGGACATCATCATATCATTTCACGTATGAAAATATATATGTTCTATCAATAAAAATTATCTATAATAGAAAAAAAAATAAATAATAAATGTTGTACTTACTAATTAGGCGTTAGTAAATCATAATTGGCGTTAGTAAATCATAATTGCTCCACACAAATAATTGCTCGATTGGAAGGGTAATTAGGTGTAACGGCTGTCAAACGATCATCAAATGATTGAACAGCAATTGAAAAATATATATATATATATTTAGTGTGTGTTTAGAGTGAAAAAAGTGAGATAAATTAAGGTAAATTGAGAGTTCATAATGCGTACAGTGAAAGAAAAAAGTTGATGTGATATAAAGTTAACAGATATTTATAGAGTTTTTTTGTATTTTTTCGCAAATCAAACGGTACCTTATTAGAAAAATGAACGTGCATTGTACGTGTATTTTTATTTTTTTATATGTCTAAATTTTAAAAATAAGCTAATGATAACAAATTAAAATATTATTTTAAAAAATAAAATTTACATTAAAATCTTTATATTGTTTTCATATTGAGTGTTTTGATGAAGAGTTCAATGCCAAAAATTATATAGTTTAATTGTTTGGTTTATAAAATTTATTGAGGTTTATTCTCATAAATTTGTTATTCAATGTAGGTATATATATATATATATATATATTGATGTGTATATATTTATAATTATATAAAATTAAAAATTAATGAAGGTGTTGAAATTTGATTATAAAATATTGAAAGATTTGGAGTTGGGAGTTAGAGTAAGATTATTTCAAAAAATTAAATAGTTAATATGCTAAGGATGATTTTCAGTAGATATAAATAAAAAGTAAAGGTAAAATTGAAAAATAATGGACAAAAAAATCTATTGAAATCCTAAATAATCATATTCAAAATATGCGAAAGATAATTTTAGTAAATATATGAATACGTATGTACATTATAGATATTTAAATATATTGTATGTCATATTATATATTTATTTTAATTTTTAATAAAATTGTATATTAATTATCATTTAAGAAAAGTAAACTAAAAAATAAATACACAAATAAAAAATAATTTCATTATAAAAGAATATCATCCAATAAAAATAAATATCATATCTTATTAATGAAAAAGTTAACAAAATTGAAATATAAAATTTTGTAATGCTTTGACAATTTTTTATTATTATTGTACAATAATATTTTCACATCAAACAAAAAATAAAATATAATTTAGAAAAAATATACATGATAAATTTAAATAAACAAATTGAATAATAACTGTAAAAAGAGGATTTCCTTGAAATTTAATATGTAAAAATTTATATTTTAACACTAATGAAAAATACAATAAAATCTAAAAAATTATATAAATAATCATATTAAAGAATTATAATAAAACGAAAAAAAATTTGAAGAATATAGAAAAAAAGAAACTTTTTCTGAAATCTGATACACAAAATAATTAAAATTTTATCAGTAATAAAAAATATAATAAAATTTAAAAACCTAATGTTAACAATTACATTTAAAATATAATAAAATCTAAAAAAGTCAAACCTACTGTATTTTAATGAATGAATTAAAAAATAAGTTAAAAAATAAAAAAATTAACAAATAATATTATATTCTACGCACTTTTTCTCTTTTAGCCATGTTAATTATAAATAAAAGTCATCGTAATAAAATTCTAATAATTTTTTTCTGAACGTGAATGTTATTTTATATATTTTTTTAAATTTGCTATGTGTATTAAAATTTTATGTGAATTTATATTATATTTTAAATAAGAATATACTATCTAATCCAATACATTTCAAATATTTGATAATTTGAACCCGCGGCCCATTAAAATTTAATATATTGAAACTTAAAATATATAAGATTTGACTTTTTTTGATAATGTATTTTAATATCAAAAAATATTTTATTTATGTTTTTTGTTTATTTGTATCATTTTTGTTTTGTGATATTTTTAATTGTTTTTTTCTAACAGAAAAATAGAAAACACATTTAAAAGTACAATTTTGTTTATTATAATTAAATTTATTTAAAGAAATATTTAATTTAGCGAATATATTTTTTAAATTATTTTATAATTTATTTATTAATAATAATAATTAATTTTAATAAGATACATAAATGAAGTGTGTGAGTTTGGAATAAATTATCATTAAATAAAATTTGATTTTAATTTAATAAATTATTTTAATAATACATTTGTCAATATTAACAATATATTGAATCACTTTCCGTGATAAAAAAAAAAAACTAAACATTAGTAATATATTGAAGCTTAAGTTATTGTGAATGAATGAATGAATCATTTAAAAAAAATGATTCATTGTATCAGAAGAATTAAAACAAAATAAAAAGAAAATAGCTTCACTTGTGATCATGCCCCACTACCAGAGAGACTCTAGAAGATAAACATGCCTACTAATACTTGATCAAAACAAAAATTGAAAACAAACCTATTAATAAAAATCCAAAATTTAGAAAGAAGAATTAAAAAAAAAATAGACAGAAAAAATTTCAAAGAAAAAGAGATTAGAAAATAAGCACCAGCTCTGATGCCAGAAACAAAAATAATTCCCAATTAAGTGAAAATAAAAAAAAAATACCTATATGTATTTTTGATTGAAATACTCTCAAAATACCTGTATATACGAATGAATGAACCAATCGAGCATAGACCAAATTTTGGAAATGATCACGAGTTAAATCTATTTAATAATTAATTGCACTATTCAGAAAGATTAAATCTTAGACGAGTAATTTATTATATTGAAAATTAGAAATAACAGAGACAGAATAGGAAGTTGAGATTTTTTTCTTTTTTTTTTTTATAATATAGTCAATATAAACTCAAACTAATTCATCATGAAGAATTCTAGTGAAGTTGGGTTATAGAGCTTGATTATAATTCAATTAAACTGATAAAAAAAAATAATGCATCATCATAGAGTATTCTAATGGAGTTAGGTTATAGAGTTAGATTATAATTCAGTTAAATTGACAAAAAATGATAATACACTGTAATGAAGAAATTTTTTTTTTTTGTAATTACCATAATGAAGAATTTTAGTGGAATTATGTTATAAAATTGGATTAGAATTAAAATAATAAAGGAACAAAGTTGAGTTAAATTAAAAAAGTAAGAGTAAAGTAATAAAAAAAAATTCTTTAAACATTGAGAATTTTTATAGTAATATAGATATAGATACAGATAAAATAAAAGGAAGGGGCACGTGCGTGGGCCGCGCGTCGAGCATAAACCCTAGCCCTGCGGCTTGTGACGGTTGCTTGTTCGTGACGTCTGTCTAGCGACAAATACCCCGACGTTCCTCATACTCGGATCTCAATTAGCGTTTAAGCACATGAAATTTACTGCACCACGAGCAGTTCCTGCTCTCAAATTATAAACGCCCATCGATTCAGCCCCCTCCTTTTTGTTTTTGCCTGCGAACGGAGTCCCGATTCACCTCCTCCATGGAGGATGCGTCAGCCAGATCTATACCAGAGGTAATCAGAGCTCAGCTTTAGAAATTCTGGAAATTCTGCCCAATGTTTGTTTGGTTGCTCGGAAAAAGAATTCGAGTCTTGAATCTTCCCGCACCGACTGGAGTTGAAGTGATCATGAAGTCGAATTCTTTTTTTTTTTTTTTAAATTATTCTTTGTATTAGATAAAATGCCTAACAGTTATTAGTTTTTGGATTTTGTGTTTTGTTTAAATGACTTTACACTGTCTTTGCGCTAACTGGGGGCTTTATGCAATGCCGAATCAATCTCGATACAGTGAAGTGAGAACTTCTCAAGAGTAGTGGCTTTTGTACGATTTTGAGTTTACTCTTTTCGTCGGGGGGATTTCTTGACAAGCAGAGACCAATTTACGGTCTAAAATTTTCATTGATCTGATCAGTCGAATTTCTTCTGCTATGATCATGGCTGATTATATAATTATTTGTGCTTCTGTGCTTTAAATCTATGATCTTTTTTTTTTTTTCAGGTTCTGGAGTTCTTCGGTGTGGACCCGACAAAAGGCCTTACTGATTTCCAGGTACACAGTTGTTGGTTTCTCAATTGCGGTAGGACTTATAAATGTGTATATATGTTATGATATACTACGCACACTTCGATTTTTTTGGGTGGGGGTGAGGGTCGATTTACGTTTAAGTGTCTTTTGTTTTGGTTGCGATATAAAGTTTTGTTCATTTTGCTGTTTGCACCATGCAGGTTGCTGAGCATGCTAGACTTTATGGTAGAAACGGTATGCATTCCATTTCCAACATTTGCTCGCAGATTGATCTAGAAAGAAAAGCCGTTATTGGTGTAGTCTGCAAGCTAGTTTTTAAAATCCATTACACAATTTCAGTTTTCTGGATTCTTGTTTCAAGTTTTTGGTGGATATCCCACTTTTGAGAATGATTTACTTTTGAAATTGTTGGTTTGGCTGTTTTCCAGAATACAGTTATTTTAACAAGTTTTGTTGCTTAGTAGTTGATAGCCTGATAAAGATGCTGACATACTGTCGCCGTTTGTTGGGTTATTGAATTTGGCAAGTGCAGAACGTCTGCATTAGACAAAGGCAATTGCTTGTAATCAGTATCATTTATTTTTAGTTAAGACTTGTTTGTGGGGTTCATATTTGTTTATGGACCAATAATGGTACCTTGAGGGTCTAAATAGGTAACAAGGTGGGATGTGTGGCAACTTTGCTTCTGGTGTTCCAAATTCAAAAGGGAACACATTGAGAGCTCCAACTCCAACTTTCCCAATTGATTCCTAACGTATTTTATTATTTTCTGATTAAGTTATTAAATTTGAAATGTTTGTGGTCTTCATCTACAACATGTGAAGACAAAATTCACCAAGGTTTTCTCATATTGGTGGCAGCTGAAACAAATATTAGGTCTCTTTGATGTATATGTTTAAACATTGGATTTCTTCTGTTAAACATTAAAATACGGATACAAGTGACTGCTTGCATACCGAGAATCAGGAAAGGAGATCTTAAAATGAACCACATAGCCAAATATTGATGATTCATGTTCATTTGGGTATAATGTCAAATTTACGATTCTATTACGTGGTACTATCTATGATACTGATACTGAAGTTACCGTGTAGTTTGCAATATATTTTTGGGTAATGTGTATTGTTATTCCCTTAAAAACATCTGGTACGTTTTTCCTTTCGTTGTTGTTACTATTGCTGAGGTCTACATGCTTATAATGAAGATAAGTAATCAATTAATATGATTGGGCTGTATTTTCCCTCTTGTTATCTATGTCTGTTTTTGTTTTTTTAGTTCCTCTTGTGGTATTTAAATTCTTTGCATTCGTGTCTTCTAATATGTTTCCCCCTTTTTGTTCTGTGCTTCACATACGGTCTCAGTGTTGCCTCAGGAGGAAAGTAAGTACCTCTCCCTCTCTCTCTCTCTCTCTCTCTTTCTCTCTGTTTCTCACACACACACTTTCATTTTCTACATTGGGATTCTAACACCGCCCACTCAAAAAAAAAAAAAAAAAAATCAATCATTTGTTTTAGTAATATAACTGTTGCATTTGTGGTAGCTTTTGGATAGAAATGAAACACTTGCACATCTATTCCTGAGTTTGCTTATCTCCTCCTTTCAGCAAACAACTTCAATTTGCTTAATGCAGGCACTCCCTTTTGGAAACTGGTTTTGAAGCAATTTGATGATTTGCTGGTTAAGATATTGATTGCTGCTGCCATTGTCTCTTTCCTTTTGGCTTTAATTAATGGGGAGACAGGCTTAATGGCATTTTTGGAGCCTTCGGTAAGGTTTAGGCTTCGTTTGGGAAGTAAAAAAGCTAGCTTTTTTTTAGCTAGCAGCTACTAGCTAGCTACTAAAAAGTTAGCTTTTTTGTGTTTGGGAAAGGAAAAAAGTTAGCTTTTTAGTAGCTAGCTTTTTAGCTTTTTGTTAATTTGACATTTTTGCCCTTTAATATTTAAAAGAAGTATAGAATGTAAGAGGGTAACTTTGGTCATTAAAAAAAAAAAAGCTAGTAGCTGGTAGTTACCAGCTACCATTGCCAAACAAAGCCTTAATATCTTGCTATCAGTTGAATGAACAGCGAGCATGTTTTTATTTAGAAATTCTGTGGGTTAATGTTTTCCATCTGTTTGCTTCTGTTTATTTAGCATGTTTCCATAGGTATTCGGTTTAATTTCCAGCTGAATTTGTCAAGGTTTAGCTTTGCAAGAATGAGAGGTCTGATATGCCACACGCATTTTACACACACTGGATTAAGACTAGGCATATAAATTGGTTTTTAAAAAATTAATGTAATTCCAATTACAAATAGAAGAATACTTACATTTACAAATAAAATTAGAATCATTAAATATTTAGATGAATGGATTTTATCAATGAAGAAATAATTGAAATGTTTTGGAGAGAGGGGGAGGAGGGGGGACACGTGGGCCATATGGGAGTGATCTCCCTCTTTTAACTCTCAATTTCGTAAGAGAAGATAGAAAGGATTGTAGGCTAGATTCAAGGTATGCTTAAATAAAGGCTATCCGAGTTCACAGATGTCATTGTTCATACTTCAGTTTGTCGAGATTTTGTTGGTGTTAAGTGTACCTTAGTATTTCATTGAAAAGAATGCTTGTGGCATACCAACCCTAGAGAAATGAAACGATTGAAGAAAGAACGAGAATTTCGTATAAAGAGGAAAGCGAATTCCTTTGTTATAGTGTTGTAGTCTTGTTCTTGTGGGGGTTCATGGCAGAATTGGGTTTGACTCCCATAGCCCCGATGTGGCAAAGTTCCGATAACGTAGTTTAGTATAGAATGTTCTCAGAATTACTAAATGCTATTATCCCCTTTTTAGGAAATATGCAAGAAGAAGTCGCTTTGAATGTGGATCGTGCGCCGTTGCTGTAGGTGCCAGTTCAAGAATCGGGGGCAGCTCAAGCTCAAGAGGCTCTCTCGTAGGGCCCCGATCAAGAACTAATAGAAGTTCCTTGCCATGCTCCCTAGGACTATGCCCCAATGGAAGCGCGAATTGGGGGGGGGGAAGCCTCTCCTAAATCTATTTAAGCCTGCTCTATTCATATAAGGGGAAAGGGGAGCTCCCAGAGCGAGAATCTCTCTGGATCAGTTTTCTGTGCCATTCATTAAGCTTGATCGGACAATATTAGGATTTCTAGGATGAGCAAGTCAATAAGAAAGTGAGGATACCCTATATCGTTGGTTGGTTGGATGCCCAGGGGCAAAGAATGTTTGCCAATCATGCAAGATTTTTTCCTAAGCGAGCCCACTAGAAAAAAGGAAAAAAAATAACAACTTGGAGCATACATGTTTTGGCTGGGAGGGGAGAGAGGGGGGCATGTGGGGTGGGATCCAGGGGGGACAAAAGTAAAACTTGTGTTAGGTATAGCTATAGCCTACAGGGGAAATGGAGAAGGGGGCGTGACAGTTGAGTTGGGTCGGGGTGCCTCAAGCCTTGACCTGGGGAGGTGCGGTGTGAGGTAGGGTGGATATGGAAATCCGGGTTAGGTTGAGTTGGCCCGACCCTTTTTACATGCCTAATTAAACCCAAAAATGTAAAATTTGTCTTATTTGAAAGTGGCGTTTGGGCAATTGGGTTTTATGACGTCTAGTGATGCATATGATGTGCTGGTGACATAAAAGCTGGTTAGCTGAGAAGTGAGCAATGCTGGATGATGGACAACACATCTAAATGAATTTTCGCATGCTTATTTTCCAATTTCCAACATCTTTTCTTGTATGCAATATCATGTTAAAAAGTTGGTAGTCATTATCTCCAAATTTTCTGGTTAATATCAAGAGGAATCGCTGTCTAGTAGCTAAGGAAAATTTATTTAGGGTGCCACTATTCGCAGCCCTATTTTTTCTCCCGTAGTCCAGTTAAAATTTTCCCCATCGTAGGACAAAAATGTCTTAATACAAAATGACCTCGTTGCCCTCCATATTCATTGCACAGAACCCACACTTTAAAAAACTCTACGCAAACAATATCGACAACCACTTGCTAAAAAAATCAAACAAATTCGACAATCACTTGATGAAACAAAATTTTGACAGATAAACGAAACATTTTAGCAACTGATTATTGAACAAATTAAAAAATTTCAACGTGTACTTGCTGAAAAAATCAAATAATTTTAACAGGTACTTGCTGAAAAAATCAAATAATTTCAACAATCAGTTGGTGAAAAATATAGCAATTAATCATATAAACTTTCGACACTTCCACACCAAAATAAACGAAACATTTCGGCAATTGGTTACTGAAAAAATTAAAATATTTCAGCAGACTTTTGCTGTTTTGATTAATGGGTATTTTGGGAACTTTATGTGCAATTTGTGAGTTGTGCGGAGAAATTATGGTTTTTTTTTTGAAAGGCGGAGAAATTATTGGGTTGCTTGGAGAAAACATAGGATACATAAATTAACTGGGTTGTGTGGAGGAAAAGTAGAGCTGCGAATAGCGGTACCCTTTATTTAACAGCAAACTAACTATGCCTATACTTATCAAGCACCAACTGCATGACAATGTGTGCATATCATGATGTTCTAGTCTTTTGAAGATTGGCTAACTTGTAAATCATAGACTTTGTTTTTGAGTTGAAAGCAATTTATTCCCATCAAATGCATGCCATACATACTAAGCGTGAGGATAAAATAAATCCTAAGGTGTAACTCAAGGAGTCGGTTAGCTAAGGTTCAAGTGTCAGGGGCATGAGGTCTCAGTTCATTTTTAATGCATGGCATCAATCATTTTTTAGTCCTGTTCCATTGAGAATGTTTAGAAATCATTTCTCATCTCAATTTGACAAAGTTTTAGTTTCAAACTTGTTGGGATCAGCTTCGTGAATCCTATTTCTCCATTCATTTTTGTCACGAGCTCTGGTTCTAGCATCTGTCGCCAAATTGAGCTCTGATTCTAGCATCTGTCTCTGAATTGCTAATTTCATATTTTCATTGTCTGTTTGGTATAATAAAGTAGCAATGCAGCGTTGCTTGTAATTTTGGCATATGTATCTTTTGTTTGGGCAGTAGTTTATTATTACACTAACCTATGCTGGTTCACAGGTCATACTCATGATACTGGCTGCTAATGCAGCAGTAGGAGTAATTACAGAAACAAATGCTGAAAAGGCTCTTGAAGTAAGTTGCTGATTTCTAATAATAAAATGCACTCTGTACTGAATTTTCTTTTTCTTTAACTTGGGCAGACTTCATATTTGTAGAAAAATCTACAACTTCTTTTTGCAAAAACAAACTTGTGTTTTTTTGGGTTGTCCTTATTTAATTTATTTGTTTCCAGATTCTTAAGTATTATTTGATATTGAACGGTTCATAATGAGTTTTAAATTTTAAACTATTTAGGCTAGGAATATTTTTACATGCTTAAATTTTTGGGGCCATTTAAACTTTGGACTATTTTATTTTTCTTCAGTTTTTTTGTGTCATAGCGATGAATTGGGTTTATGTATTGATGGTTAAAATTAGTAATTTAGTTGGTCTATTAAAATTTTTTAGGGGTGTTGGTCTATAGCTTAAAAATTTTTTGGACCAAAAACTTGTATAATTTATTATTTGTTAGGTTATTAATTAGATATTAAAGCCTAGTTTCGTCATTAATATTGGCTCAGACTTGAGAAAAAAAATATTAGACTTGGTACCGACCCAAGCCTGGGCCGCCCATTTTCCAATTCTACCGCTAAGCATCATCTTAGGCCTTGCTTGGGTCCAAGCCCAAATTCACTTTCGTATAGGCTTGAAGTGTGTCTGATTACCAAACATCATGCAAGAAGATTAGATAGGGGGTCTTATTCAATGTTAGATTCTAAAACCTTTAATTTGGCCCAAACTTTAGGTTTCATGAGCAAAAATAATTAATTTGATAAATAAAACCTTTTTTTTATAATGAAGCAAGTATGCCAACACAACAATTTTAAAAGTACAAAACCAGAATACACTAGGACAAACTAAAAGTTTTTGTATTTATTAAAATAAAACTTACCTATTTTAATATCATAAATATATTTATATTTGATTTATATCTATTTTACAAAATTCTATTGAAAAAGGAGTTTTATTTTTTTAGTTTTAAAATTTTTAAAATTAAAATATAAAATTAAAGGACAAGTATAGATATTAATCGATATTTCTTAAATTATAATCTAATCTTGAAGTGAGCGGGGCCATTTTTTTTTCAAAATTTGGGGGGTGCCAACCTATTGCCTAATTTTTTTTTGACCCAAAAATTTACACATACTAATGGCATTTTTCAAAACTTGGGGGGGGGGGAGTGGGGCTACTTGGCCTAGCCTCGTCAGTTCTTCAGCCTGGATCAAAAGGTGCCATAATTTGTGCTTTTGCTGCTTCTGTTACTTATAAAGTAGTGGTTTTTATTCATGAATGATGCAAATATCTTTGTTAGAGCTTTTCTAACCAGCCTGAGCAGTTAGGTTGAAGGCTTTGTTAACTTGAATACATTCGTACTGTAAACCTCTGTGAACATTATAACAAAAATGCTGTCAATTTAGTTTTATTATGGTTTATGAAGTATTAACACTTCAAAATGGGTATTGTATCCGTATCCAACACATACTCTTTGGACACATCAAAAGACATGTTGGACCAATAATTTTATAATTTTTCTTCAAATATATGACTAAGATAAGCCTAGATCTGAGTTGACTAAACCTCTCAAATCATAAAATGTTCTATCTCATAATTTGTTATATTTTATATGTTCAATCTACGTATTGAATTAGTTTTCTTGTGTATGTTATATTCACAAATATATATATATATATGTATAACTAATAAAAAAATATTAAAATTTATATTTTTTCATCTTATATCCACTGTGTTTATGCCCTTATTTTTTTCAAAATTGTCGTATCCGTGCTTCTTAGATTATGGTAGCTCACATTTATCTTCTATTGGCACAATGTAAATCACTATATCACTACGCCAATGGTTTTACCACATAATCATTGTCAAACCTTTAGCTTATTATGCTATATTCTTATTCCTTTGTTTTCCCCCTTTATTTTACCTTTTTTTTTTTTTTTTGCAATATGGGGTGTAGCTTGTGTTCTCTCTCCCTACTTCCTGTGTTATCTTTCTTCTTCTTCCTTTTCTCCCGGTATCCTTTTTCTTTTTTTTTGGGATAAATTACGAAGCTTCATTAAACACAAAGAAAGAGAAGTACAAGATGATGGGGGATGAGAATTCGCCTCGAATGGATGAAAGCAAGGAAAAAGAAAAAAGAAAACCAAAAAATACATCAAAACGGCCCTAACTATAAGATTCTCTCCAATTCAATTTAATCGGAAGGAATGGAACCCTTTGAAAACAGGAGAAAGTGAAGCCAAATAGATACTTGGAATTTACACTTGTCCCATGACTTATCAAACTCTGGTTGTTTGTCTCGAAAAATTTGGCAATTCCTTTCCCCCTAAATAGACCACAAAACTGCTAGAATAGCAGAGTTCCATAATATTCTAGCCCTCTTTCCTCCTCCTAATCCCCAAAATCTGATAGTGAACATACTAACACACTTATGAGGAAAAACCCAATCCTCATCTACTTCAGTAAACAGCTTATTCCACAATCTCAAAGCAATTAAGCAATGTAAGAAAAGGTGGTCATTGATTCCTCACTATTCTTGCTCATAACACACCAATTAGGAGAAATGAAAGAGGCAGGTCTTCTCCTTTGCATCATGTCACTGGTATTGAGTTTTTAATGGACACTAACCAAGCACAAACTTCAATTTTAATTGGCACCTTTTCCCATCTCCTTTTGGAAATATTAGTATTAGTCTTTGCTGCTGCAGCTTATTTGGTTATTCTTTTTTGTTTCCTTTTCATTGTAGGAGCTACGTGCCTACCAAGCTGATATTGCAACTGTCCTGCGAAATGGTAAGTAATATTCAAAATAAAGAATGCTAATTTGTGCCTTGATGGTGTTATATCTGTTGTTTTTTGAGATTTGAAAATTTGATTCAGGCTTTAGAACTTGTTGTAAAGAAATTTATTTGGACGGAATGTTATTGGCAATGATAATTTTGGTTAACCTTTAGTGTTGTTTCACGTGTAGATCATGCTTGTGTAAGTCAAGAAAAAAGCTAAATGTATGTGCCGCACATTGGTGTTAATATTTTCCAATTGATTTATGACTTCTTTGTTTTAAGGGCTTCTTTGAGTCATTTCTTCCCCTTTAGTACTGATGCAGGGATTTTTTTAGTCAAATATTGTGGAAGGTAAATGGTACAAATCCATAAATCACAATGCTCCTAAAAAAGGAAAAAGAATCTGTAAATCACAATGTGTTACTTTGTAGTAGATTGTTTTATCTTCTATATATTTATACAGTTTTATGTGAATGACAATAGTTGAACCCTTCGCCCTCTTCTTTGATACTACCTCTGAGATACTACCTCTGAGCTACAACTTTGGCTTGTTTCTTGTTGACTTATAAGATTATGCTTGTACTTTGGATTATTTCAAAAGTTTAAATTGGCTATCAATTTCTCGAATCTTATTTTTGGTGAAATAGAATGCTACATTCTCGTTTGACCAGTAAGATCTTTACCTATGGAAGATGCATTATGAGAAAAACAATAAAGAATTCTTCATGTAGGCTTGTCTTGGTGATGGTGTTTTTAATTGGCATTAAGTGGGCAGATAAAAACACATTGAATATCTTTGTTTGAGCTTTTGGTTATTGTATAATACGATATTGCATTTATTGGTTATGCAGGATGATTTCGGTTATCATATTATTTTGTCATAATTGGCAATAGATTTTCTTAAAAGACTTCAGTCTTGATCCTTCTCATTCTGTTTAAACAATTGTTTCAGGTTGCTTCTCAATATTACCTGCAACAGACCTTGTTCCTGGGGATATTGTAGAGGTTAGTGGTAAGTGTTTCTCTTTTAACTCTTACAAATCTGCAAACACTCAGAAGTGATTTGCTTTGTCCAATGATGCTGGAAGTGATTTAACCTTTTTACTTGCTTATTGTGTAAAATGAATAGTGGGGTGCAAAATTCCAGCAGATATGAGAATGATTGAGATGTCAACTGATCAATTACGTGTTGATCAAGCGATTCTTACAGGTATGTCTGTGCATTTGTCAGTATAATTGCACGGTTAATTACACTGATCAACCATTTCTTAAAGTTATGATTGCACAGAGGAAAAAGAATGATAGAATCATTTGAAGTGTTAATTTTTTGATTATCAAGCTTCTTGGCATTGATAAGCATGTTACAAACTATCGTTGTTGAAGGTTGTCACACTTAGGAGATCGGGTTTTGACATTATTGGCATGTAATTGCTTGCTATTATTAACAACTACTTTTGTGGCGAGTTTATGGCCATGGGTTTAGTACTTCATCTTTTAGGTGTAAGTCTTCGGATAACATGCTATCCTGATATGTAAAATGGGTCGACCCGGTCCATTTTGCCCTTGCAAAAATCTGGTTGGGTTGGGCCGACCTAAACCCATACCCATTGATCCTATGGTTTTTTTTAATATTTTTAGTAAATTATGTTAAATATTTAAAAATATGTATAAATTAAAATTAAGTCCATATAATTATCCAATTGATCTTTAAAAAATTAATATAATTCTAATTACAAATAAAATTAGAATCATTAGATATTTAGATGAATTGATTTTATTAATAAAGACATAATTAAAAAAAAAGGGGAAAAAAATCTGTAGCATACAAGTTTAGGATGGAGGGAGGGGAACATGTGGGGTGGGGCCCGCAGCAAAAAAGGAGGGAAAAAACCAACTTGGAGCATACAGATTTAGGCACGAGAGAGAGAGAGAGAGAGAGGACATTAACAAGGGGAAAAAATGTATTACGCATGGTTGCTGCCTGCAGGGGAAAAGGGAGAAGGGGGTGCGAGGCAGTGCGGTGGGCCAGGTGTGCCCCAAGCCCCGATTTGGGAAGTGTAGGGCAGGGCAGGTTGGGCCAAAACCCAACCCGGGGTGGGCCGGGTTGGGTTGAGGCCCCCTCTCCTTAACACGCCTAGATGTGTCATATATGTTGGGGGTTATTTGGCCAAAACCTTTTCCTTTTGGTTGCTCAACATTAAGTTGGAACGCAACTATGATTGTTTGTTCTTTGGTTGAATCCAAATTAACTTTCTGGTGTTTTTTTCTATGATCATGATATTCTCTATCTGGATTGCTTGGTTGATATTATCAGAGCTTCAATTATTGAGGGGAGAGAATTTGGCAGTATAATGGGCCCCTTTCTTTTACTTCTGGATTAGACATTTTAGCTATTTCTGTTGTTTTATTTTTCTTTATTTTTTTCTTGCCATTATTTTTATCCATAATTTTTTTTAAACTTCAAAGGATACTTAAAAAAAAAAAAAAAAAAAGATGAAATGTTGAATAGAGGGATACCAACGTTTCAAAACAAGTGTGACTAAGTTTGGTTTGCTACCTTCAAATGCCTTGAATTTTACCTAGGTGTCTTTTAGTTCACTCTTACAAAAAAAGGTTAATGCCTACAATGTAAACTTCACTTTTATCACCTTTTCACAACCATTGTCACGTGATGTAGAGTTTTTATCCTCAACATTCTGCCTTTGCATAAAACCTCACTAATATTTGTATATACATCAGCTGAATGATCCGATGATTATCCATCGAGTACGCTATTTTAAAATAATTGCTTGCACAAGAAGACTTCACTCAACTTCTTTTCTTCACTGGACCAAAAAGAGGCATTAAATTAGAAACCCATGAAGAGGCATCATTTACAATTCTGTGCTACAAAGAAATAAGAAAAAGATAATTATATAGATCTGACATCTCTTTCATAGACAACAGTACAGTTTGTCAGTTCCTTCCAGTTGATTCATGGACTTGGATAAATGCATGGTGAAAGAGATGTTATATTAGAGTGCTCCATTGTTGGGTGCACTTTTCTTGTGTATTATGTTTATAAGCTAACATCCATTGTTTTAATGTTGCTGTTCATATTCCCATTGGAGCATGTAACACTGTGCCTTTCAGTGTTTTCTTTTTCTCTGATCATGGTTTATATATTTTAGCACATTCATGATCAAGTTGAAAAAAAGTTTGTTTGTTAACAATAGGTGAGAGCTGTTCTGTGGCAAAGGAGCTTGGTTCTGTCCTAGCAACAAATGCTGTGTACCAGGACAAGACAAATATTCTTTTCTCGGTAAACTTTTTAAGAAATTAATGATACGGCACACTGAAGTTATTTAACTATTGAATGCGTGCTAGTAACTTACTTTTTTGGTCTCACTGACATGTCAATGTACAAGATAGGCCATCAGCTGTTAGTTGAATGTTATATCTGGCCATAATACAGGGTTGAAGTCCTGGTGTGGTTGTGTATGGAAAATAAAAGAAGGTTATACAAGATTGATAGTATGGTACACTGTGCCTCCACTATGAAGTTTGACCTAATATGAAACAATGTGTAGTTAAAAGTTTATCTGCTGCTGCATCAGGTGCACATTATTTAATTATGAACTGGAAATGTTTGAAAATAATGCTTTCTTGAAATTTTGTTCCCTCAACTTGTGTACTACAGGGGACCTTTTTTATTAACCTTCATTGATTTCTTCTTTTCAAAATGGGTAAATTACACAAAACCTCCCCTTAACATTAGTTTAAATACATGAACTTGCCTCTATATTGAACATGACACTGACCTCCTTTATTTTGAAATTGTTTGCAACAATTAACGCCTTCCATTAGTCAACCGTCAAGTGTTAAATGGAAAATGACGAGGTCAACCAATCTTTTAAATAGTGTTCCTAACCCACAATTTTCCCTCCTTATGTTTTTTTTTTTTTTTAAATCAACCTATTCAATTGACTTGGTCAAACTCAAATAATACTATTTTATAAATTGAATCCACCCAATTGCAATAAGGTAGCATACACACACAAACCCCCCCCCCCCAAAAAAAAAAAATATAGAGAGCTTGAATTCTTACACAGTGGCCATGCCTTTGACCAATGATAGGATATTATATTTATGTATGAACATGTATAAATTGTGTAAATGTAAAGATATATTCATCAGAAGGTCTAAATATAGATATATATACATACTATATGTGTGCAATATGTAAATCCAACAACATGAGTATGATTTTTTCTGTGAAGCAATCTAAGGTGACCATCACTTGTTCTAACATTTTCTGGCAAAAATCGATGTTGCCGAGCCCACGCTTGCGGTGAAATGTTGCTTGTTCCCAAATATTATACCCCAAGTGCAAGCTGGTCAATGTGGTATCAAAATAAAAGCTGGTGAGGATGGGTCTTGTCCACGGAGAACTTTTGTTAGAAAACCAACTAGTGACAAGAAATTCTTTGAAAAATCTTATGGAAGAAATTAAAAACTTCACAGTGAATTAAGGTTGTTAAGTGATTTTAGAAATTGTGATTGAGGTTGATTGAACTAAGGACAATTATAAAAAAAAACCTTGGCTCAAGCCAAGCCAAGTGGCAATTCCAATAGATCTTCAAGGCTTCGAGTATAACTCAATCTAAATCTCTAAAGAGGAAATAGATCGGGTGATATAACATTAAGATCTAGATGAGAATGATGTCCAATCAAATTTAGTAGTGACAATTAACTCAATTGAGTTGTTAGATCAAACATCTAATGTGCATAATTCATATAGGGTGCATGACAGCTCTAGATTTAGTAATTTCCATACAAAATCCATAGTTTGTGCACGAAAACTCTACGTTAAGTAACTCACATACGATCTGACATGAAATATACAAACTAGAGTCAAAATAACAGTTATCAAATAGTGATTTCTATAGTTACCAAATAGATCAAGCATCATTCAACAAAATATAAGAAAATTAGACATGAAATTCAATATAGCTTGAAGATCCGTATCTGTTAACCACCATCCTTGACTTGAAACCCAGAAAAAGACTACTCACTCATTCTAGAAAGCAAACTCATATATATATATATATATATTGAAATTGAACTGTTTACAAAGGAAATCATAAAGAAATTTGACATGAAAAGCTGTGAGAAAGTATTTTTCGAGACTACCAAACAATAAAATTCTCTCCCTCTCTCTAAAACAAAGCATATCTCTATATCTTGGCTAAGGGTTGCCTTAAACAGCAAGAAAACTCGACCATTTATAGTCCCTAAATCGCTTCCATACAAATGTACCCATGCAATTAATAAAGTAATTACAAAAATCTGTAGAACCATTGAACCGTCAGGACTCTTCTCTGCGCAAGACCTCTGTTTGGATAAGGGTTCAAATGATCACTTTATACTTAGTAAATTTTTCTGCTTTCCCAAATATCGCACTCTTCTGTCAATTGCACCCTTACGCACACCATCTTGCCATACTTAGCTTGTGCATTCTTTTTCCTCCTTTGTGCGCACACATTTCCAAACACGAATAGAAAGAAAAAAAAAAAGAAAAAGAAAAAAATATTGGTTAGACATGTTTTAGATTTGGTGAAAAGTCAAATAAAAAATGAACAGGTTTGGGTGGGTATTTTGTTAAATTAATTATTTAAAATGAAAGTTGTCAATGTCTTTTTACACACATAGTTAATGGTGTTACATGGTTGATTTACGAAAGGGATTAATTGTTATAAACATTTCAAAACAAGGGAGGCTACTGTTATTTTTAAATGTTGAGGGATGATGCTGTATTTAGCCTAATGTTAAGGGGAGGTTTGTGTGATTTACCCTTCCAAATTTACCAATTTGTAATCTTTTTGGCGTTCGTGCAAAACGAATGCTGTTCTTCCACCTGCCTGATGTATACTTTTTCCTTAGGATTATTTGTTTAAAATTAGGCATCATTGGTGCTTGTATGTTTTTTCCCCCCTTTTTCCCAGGGCATGAGAATTACCCAAAATTTAATATATGCTGTTTTCCAGGAACAGTAGTGGTTGCTGGTAGTGTGAGAGCTTTTGCTAATGGAGTTGGCTCTAAAAACTTCTTCCTTAAGATTTTTTTTTTTAAATTAAGCATCATTGGTGCTTGTATATATATATATATATATATATTTTGTTTTCTTTTCCCCAGTGCCTGAGAATTACTCAGAATTTAATACATGCTGTTTGCCAGGGAACAGTAGTGGTTGTTGGTAGGGCAAGAGCTGTTGTTATTGGAGTTGGCTCTAACACTGCAATGGGCAGTATCCGTGATTCTATGTTGAGAACAGAAGATGTAAGTGTTATGTTTATACCTTTGTATTTTGCTGGGCAATTCAATTGATCCTATTTTATATGGAATCCGTGCTCGATGCAGGAAGTCACACCACTGAAAAAGAAGCTGGATGAATTTGGTACCTTTTTGGCCAAGGTGATTGCAAATGACTACGTTTCTTTTTCAGTCTTCGTTTCCAAATGATATACATTTTTTTTGATGAATTTCATTGCTGAAGTGTATATGTAATCATAAGCTCTCAAGCATTAGAATAATTGTTGTACATAAAGTCTATCTTTGCTTTATTTTAATGAAAAAGCTGCATTGCTTCAATAAACCATGCTTGGGATTGACTATAGAAAGTATATCAGCTATGAGTTATAGAAGGCCTATGGAAGAGGGGGTGATAAGGGTGGAAACGAACCGAGCCGTTCGCAAGCTACTCGAGCTTGGCTCGAAAAAAGCTCGGCTCGAGCTCAATTTGTGAGTTAAACGAGCTCGAACCGAGCTTGATTTTTGGCTCGTTTTGGATTCAAGCTCAAGCTCGAGCAGGCTCGGTTAGAATAATATATATTTTTTTAATAATATTTTTATATTTTTAATAATATTTTTATTATATTTTTTAAATATATTAAATTTTAAATCAAAACGATGTCATTTTGGTTTAATTGAGCTATTCGTGAGCCTAATTGAGCCTGAATTCTTCTTTATCGAGCCGAGCTCGAGCTTATATAAAAACTCGAATCGAGCTCGAGCTCGAGCTCAGTATAAAAAGCTTGAGCCGAGGTCGAGCATGTTAAAGCTCAGCTCGGCTCGTTTCCACCCCTAGGGGGCGAGCAGGTGTTGGAAGCTTGAAATTTTCAATGCTATGTTAGGGAAATTGCTTTAGAAACAGGAGGGGTCAGACAGCCAAATGGTGTTGGAGAGGCTAGGAGGGTTGGGGAGGACCTTTGGAAGTTCTGTGGTTTTCAAGGTTGGTGATGGTAGTATAGTTAGGTTTAGGCTGAATGATTTGTGTGATCACGAACTTTGAGTCCACCTTTTGCCAATTTTTGGGATGGCCAGAGATATGTAAAGTAAGCCTTCAAAATTGGGAGGAAACTTCGATGATATCCATGTTTGGAGTTCTGTGTAGTCGTCAAATTGGAGGAGAAGTTGTAGATTCATTATTGGGGGGTACATGAGTAACTGGGAAGTGGTCCTTCTCAGTTTGATCTTTTTATCAAGCATTGTGTGTAGTAGAAAATTCCTTCATTTGAAGAGGAGTTTGGAGGACAATTTTATTATTATTGTTATCGTTTTTATTTTATGTGGATGGCTGCGCTAGGTTTTCTAATGGTGGACAATTTGCAGATGAGAAAGAAGTGTATTTTTTAATAGTGGTACATGTGCAAGAGTCGTGCTATGTTGGGCAATCATCTTTTCTTTCTTTGTCTTGTAGCTTGGGAGGTGTGGAGTTCAGTATACTCTTTGTTTAGAGTGGAACATGTGATGACATCCATGGTTGGGGTCTTGTTGGCTTGTTAGCCCAAGCGTGTCCTAGAGGGAGAGATAACAAGACTTGTGGTCACGCCACTTTGAGTCATGAGGAACAATTGGGGAGAAAGAAATAATAGAGCTTTTACTGGAGTGGAGTGGCCTTATTCACAATGTTAA
Source organism: Vitellaria paradoxa (assembly GCA_019916065.1). Lineage (NCBI taxonomy): Eukaryota > Viridiplantae > Streptophyta > Magnoliopsida > Ericales > Sapotaceae > Vitellaria > Vitellaria paradoxa. The sequence continues at coordinate 6,973,904 of CM034239.1, forward strand.
GGGAATAATTCACGTTTCCTTTTCTCTTGGTTGTTGAACTATATTCCTTTTTGTTTATCTACTTTTTTGATTGTTTTAGTCACATATATGTCTCTTTGGGTAAATTTACTTGTAAATTAACATAGAGTCCTTGTAAATTAACCTGTCATAGAGTTTGCCCCTTTTAAGGTATCTTTCCTGTAAATTTACTTTATTTGTCTTAAAAAAGGAAAATAGGTCGCACATAGTCTTGCATGAAGCTTTACAAGCATGCATTGAATCTATATCTTTTCTATATAATAAGTGGAAATGGGCATGAAGCCTTCAACGTTCTTTTTGGGCCAAAATTTTCCAACTACACCCCTCTTATTTTTGGTTTATTACAATTTTGCCTTTCTGTCCTTTTTATTTTTTTTTTAAGAATAACGATGAAGGCCTTTTTGGCACCTCCCCCCCCCCTCAGTTTTGACCTTCCTATTTAAGATTTATTACCATTTTGGCCTTTTGTGTCTTTTTTTGGTTTTATTTTAAAAGTTATGTTTTTTTCTATTTTTATTTCGATTTCTTTTTCAGTTACGATTTTTTTTCTATTTCTATTCTATCTTTTACATATCTATTCCATATAATAAGCCGTAGTGCACTTTTAACATACGTATTTTTAAGGAAATTTTCATTTTTGTTCTTGTTTTATATTTTTTGTCCTTCAAGTGTTGCTACATTTTTTTTATACAATAAGGCATGGTGCACTTTCAACGTACATATTTTATCAATTTTTTTATTTTTTACTTTGTTTTATATTTTGTTGTCCTTCAATTGTTGTTGCTTTTTTTCTTGGGGGGGGGGATAAGCTCAAATATTATTTTATTAATTATTTTTTTTATCTTTTTTATTATGTTGTTTCATATTTATTCAATTTTTTTCTCTTCACTCGCGTCTTTGTATCCCTCTCCATGTAAAGAGAGAGAGAGAGAGAGAGAGAGAGAGAGATTCAAAATTTATTATTTTGTTTAGGTTTTGTCTGGATCAAGAATTTGTTGAGGAAAAAAGAAAAGGCAAGGATTCAAAATTCCTTATCTTGCTTAGATTTTGTTACAAAATTCAAGGAAAAATGTATGAAACATAAAAAATTAAATTAATTAAATTAAAAAATTTTAATATATGAATTAATGCCTTTTGTTTTAACAAAATGCAAAAAATGCAAAAAACTAGTCGAAGTCATTTAGCCTTAAATTCAAAAAGAGGAGGTTGAAGTGTTTTTTTTTTTTATTTAAAAATTTTTTCCCTAGTCTAAAACAAATTTTGTCATTGCTGATTACATTGTTGATAGAGGATGCGAGTCTTCTTTGATGTATTTTGTGTATGTATTGAAGTAGAGTATGTTAATGCACCTTGATCAGGATTTTATTTTTTGCTTTCTGTGCACATAACATACAGTTTCTATTATATTTTATAAAATGAGAGAAAATCAATTAAGATGGTTCGGCCATATTAGAAGGCGTCCAATGGAGGCACCTGTTAGAAGATGTGAAAACATGGAGATTGCCAGGAGTAGGAGAGGAAGAGAAAGACCCAAAAGAAGTTAGAAAGAAACTATTAAACATGACCTTGTTTACCTGGATTTAACGGAGGATATGGCCTAAACAGATTTGATTGGCGTCGCCAAATCCATATAGCTGACCTCACCTAGTGGGAAAAGGCTTGGTTTGGTTTTAGAAACATATGCCCTCAATTATGATTGGATTATATCCTATTCTTTGGGATTACAAAGAACACTTGATTATGTCATATTTGTTATGGTAGAAAAAACGAAACTTGTACTTGTCGCTAACTACCTAATTTATATTTTTTAATTTCTTGTACATTTTTCAAGGAAATCTTTGTACCTGTTATTTTGTTCATTCCTGATGTTTCACTGCTCTTCTTAGGTTATTGCAGGTATTTGTGTGCTAGTATGGGTTGTAAACATAGGTCATTTTCGTGATCCTGCTCATGGAGGCTTTTTGCGAGGTGCAATCCATTACTTTAAGGTAATGATTTGGTGATGAGGTTCCTTCTTTTTTCTTTTACAATGTGTGTATATAATGTTTGAATTTGCTTGGACATAAATACTCAAGTGAGGTTTCTAAATATTCATTTCCAAGCTTGAATGTTTACTTAGGTCTAGATGAGATTTCTTTTAATTTCAAGTTTGATTCAGCATGGAATTGGGATTTTGGGTCTGATAGAGTTATATCCTACTCTAGAATGTCAGTTTGTTTTTATCTTGTTATATTCTGATGTTGAGTTGTATTCCAAGGCCCAATCATCTCTAACCTATCTTATATTTGCCTGTCTAGATTGCAGTTGCTCTTGCAGTTGCAGCTATTCCTGAAGGTCTTCCTGCTGTTGTTACCACGTGAGTGATTTGAATGATCTTTCTGATGACGAGGAAAAATATGCAATCAACAACACTTAATAAGTATTAGATGAGTTCTCATTGAAGCATTGTTAAGATGGGGATTGCTGTGTAAGGGAGTGTCACGTGCTATGGCCCACGTTTGAGGGAGAGTATGGGTGCATGATGTCTATAATAGGCTCATTTGCCAACAGCTAGAGCTTTTGGTGCAACCGGGGATGTAGTGTCTATATAGCTTTAAATTTCTCTCTTATCTTTTTGTTTTTCATATTCATTAGTACTCTTGACGATTCAAGATGGGTTAACACTTTTGAGCACATACTTCCGATTCTCAATCATGGTTTGACCTTTCATGAATTCGAGAGAATTCCTGATATTGCTCGCTTTTGATTCATAGCAAGGTTTCAATCCAGATATGTGATATGGTTTGTTTTCCAATGAAAATTTTGAGCAGAAAATAATTGGTAGATCGCAATATAAATGGTTTGTCAAAATATATTCTCTACAGTTTGCACAAAAACTAGGTTTATTCCTTTTTTTTTTTTTGGAACTAACCCAACCCAATAAACCAAGTCAAAACTTGGTTTTTAGGTGGGACTTAACAATCCGATGTGGGATGCCTGTTCACTGCAACTCCTTGGGTTGAGGCCCAGACTGAACAGAGCAGTCCATATAGAGAGTATAGCACTGGACATACGCACGCAGCTTTTAATTTTTTTTTTTGAACTAACCCAACCCAATAAACCAAGTCAAAACTTGGTTTGTAGGTGGGACTTATGCACCCCCCCCCCACACACACACACCCCCTAACATCCTGATGTGGGATGCCAAACTAGGTTTATTCTTAAATTTATAAATATATTCTCTTTTACAAAATAAATTTCCCTGCAAAATGTGGTGTTTTTGAATTTCTTCTTTATCGTGTTTCCAATTCTATACTTTTTATATTTAGCTAATACAAAACTCTGTGATACTTTTGGTTAAAAATAAAAGGATAAATTTCTAGAAATTCTGATTCTTGAGTGCTAGATAAGCTAATACTTACATTAACTGTTGATGAACCTTTTTTTGGAAGGTATTGTCCATGAATTTGTTATATACTGGATTCACTTCCACTCAATTTTTCAGATTAATAATGTGTTGAACTTTGGTATTGGCAAATACCACCTTTATTGCTTGCTTGATTACTTGTGAATACATTCGCTGATTGTTTAGGTTTGCCTGAATATGATATTCATAAAATCTATTTTTTTTTTTGAAACTTCGTCCTGATGTTTCCTCTAATTTTATTAGGTGTTTGGCTCTTGGAACAAAACGGATGGCTCGGATGAATGCCATTGTGAGGTCTCTGCCATCGGTAGAAACCTTAGGCTGCACAACAGTGATTTGCAGTGACAAGACTGGTACACTGACAACTAATATGATGTCTGTTTCAAAGGTTATTTCATTAAAACTTTTAATGCCTAGTTACATGTATACCTCTCTCTGTGTATTTGTTCTGTTTTTCCTCTTTCTTTTTAAATAAGATTCCCCTACAAGTAATTTGTCAGGGTTAATGTTATGAATGCTACGGACTGTTCAATATGGTCAGTTTATTTGGTTATATAGCTTTTATAATTTTGTTTAGAGTTTGGATTTGCAATTTTTGTCTTATCTAGTCTCTCTCTATGGATGCCCTCACTTTGATGCTTTAATAAATTTATTATTTATAGAAAAATTTGTTGATTATAGTTTGGATTTGTTCCCTTTTATTTGCATTTTCTTAAGCAACATTTGTGGAATTTGAGTACTTATGGAAAAAAAAAAATTGTGGCATTTGAGTAAAGTTTGAGGCATGTTATCCAGATTTGGATGGTTTTATGAATTTTGTTGAGAGTTTGTATTTGTAATTTTTGCCTTATTGGGGTTCTTGGTTTGGATGCCATCCCTTTTTGATGCCTTCTTTAATAAATTTATTGTTATCAAAAAAGCTTGTTTAATTTGGATTGATTCCCTCTTCTTTGCATTTTCTTAAGTAACATTTGTGGCATTTGAGAAAAGTTTTAGGCATGTTTATTGAGATGGTGGTTTAGCAATCATTTGGTTGCTTGTTTTTAGGCAATAAATGCTCTTTTTGTTTTCCTTTTTCTTCTGTCCTTTTAATTATTGAGTTACATATAACATGCTAGAATCCTGCTTTGATTACGATATTTGTACCACATTTTCATGATGTCTTGTTCGTTTTCTGGATATATTGTTTTATTTTTGGTATTCTGCTCTTTGCGGAAAAATTTTGAATCAAATGATGCAATTACTCAATGCAACAAGGATGCATGGAAAAGGAAAAAAAAAAAAAAAAACTTGGCAGATTTTGTGTCTGTTACCTAATTAGAAGTTTATAACTAATATAAAGGAAATTAATAACACCTCACCCAAAAAAAAAAAAAAAAAAAAAGGAAAGAAAAAAAACTTGCCTTCTGAATTTAGGGACATTCAAAACTTGTCCTGATTCATCCCTTAATTTGTTCTATTTTCCACTATTTGTTGGATTGGTGCTGGGCTTTGTTTTTTGTAGTCCCTTTGTTGTTTTGTTCTTCCGTGTTTCAAGGAAATTTTGACGAACGAGGAAAGGTGAACTTTTGCTACAAGATGAAGAAATTCTACATTGATACTTCACTTTTGTTTAATTCAGGATGTTTCCTTATTTGAGTACCAAATAAGTTTTATGTGATGGGATCACTTCATCTACTCCTTTTCTTTCCCTATCTGTCCAGATAAGTGTGCTGCATTCTGTGCACCATGGTCCTATTACTACTGAATACAGTGTCAATGGAACAACATATGCACCAGAAGGCTTCATTTTTGACAACAATGGGATGCAGGTATTCTCAAACACCCCACCCCCAAGAAAAAAAAAAGCAAAATAATAATAATAATAATAATAGTAATAATAATAATAATAATAATAATAATAATAATAATAATAATGTGCCTTCTAACACCATTTATATTGAGCAACATTCCAAAAGAGCAGTTGTAATTTTTGCATAATTTTCTGCAGTTTTTGTGCATCATGTCTGCTTACAATTTGAAATCTCATATACCTTGACTTGGTTTTTCGGGGTAGCGCCATCTTCTTGTATTCAAACTCATCAAATTGGATACCATTTAGTTCCTCATCCTTAGTGAATAACTGACCATCAATGAGCACCTTACCAATATAATTGTGGCGAAAATGTGCATTTGGTAGTTTGTAAAAGAATCTATTGTTCTTATCCCTCACTTTTAATCCCAAAATTCTAGACTTGTGCCTCCAGCTAATCTCCTCCATTTTTTGACCGCTTTGCGAAATTCTTCCCTAACTTGCTTTTCTGCCTGTACCAACTCCATCTTCATTCCTAGATCCAACTCATTGTTTTCATTGATCAAATTGTTCTTCAGTACTTTGATTCTATTGAACACTTCTTTACTCCACATATTGAGGTCCACCATTAGCCTTTTCAAATTCTTTGCAAATACACAGGATGGACCACAAGCTTCCTGATAAAAACCCCACAATTTGCAACTCTACAACCACATATTCTTGAATCTAAAGTGACTCGGGCACAATGCGCCCCTCCGCCATCCAACATGATCGAGGAATGATCTGAGGTCAATCTGGGAAGAACTGATTGTAGTGATCCTGGGTGCTGCTCCTCCCAACTTGCTGACATCAGAAGCATATCTATTATAGACTTGCTCTGGTTATTGGACCACTTAAACCTTCCTCCAACAGGCAGCATATCCATTGCCCTAACTTTTAAATAACGATGGACCACGAGCCTTCTGATAAGATTCCTACAATCTGCAACTCTCTCAGGGAAGTCTTTGGATAACTGCCACTTATTCTTGAATCTAAAGGGACTTGGGTCACGATGAACCCCTCCACCATCCAACATGATTGGAGAATGATCTGAGGTCAATCTAGGAAGAACAAATTGGAGACATCCTGGGTGCAGCTCCTCCCAACTTGCTAGTAGATACCAACCTGAAACCCTCCACAATGTTGCATAACAAGCATGACACAGAGAAAATTCCAAATTCTGACTCCACCATCGAAGCCAATCTACTATCCTATAAAATAAGGATGCTTCTTGGGCCCCCCCAAGGTAGGTAGATGAAAACCACTCTCCCCTCCTTTCCCCAACCCAAAACCCCCTAACCCCACCCAAATTTTAATATCCTCCAACCAACCGTATCAATAGTCCATTCCCCTCCATGCATAATGAAAAGGGTGGCAAACAATCCTTAGAAGAAAAAGGAAAGTAGGAAGGAGAAGAAGAAGAATAACCAAGAGTAGAGGAAGACTTAGTCTTTGCAAGGGAGAATCCATCCTGGGCCTTATAAGCAACAATGGACTTACCTAGACTATCGGTTTTCTTGGGCTTCACCGAGGTCTGGACCCACTTTCAAATCTTCTTGGGGCCGCCTATAGTAGAACAATCCATTTTTTGGGTTTAGCCCAATTGTAGCCCTCATGACATTTTCTTGGGTTTCACACTCACCAAATGAGCTATATTCTTTGCAACTTCCAAACCTTGGTCAGGCCCAACCCAGATGATATATGGGCTTGGATAGAAACTGAGCCCCTCCTAGTCTGCCTCCCACTAATTGTAGCCCTCATGACTTCTAGATAGCCATGTGATCAACCCCTATTTCTCATGCCTATCTTGATGCCACCTGTCCCCTACCTCATCTTAACAAGTTCATGAGCTGAAACCTGGTCTGTCAGAACGTGGGGAAGCAACACCTGGCATTTGTACAAAGTCTAATACATATGTATAATTGCTGTGCCCCCCCTTTTTTTTTCCTTCTCACATAAACATGCCAAAAATATTCACTATTCTCACAAACAAGTAAATACTTGGTAATTTATGTCTTTATCTAGGTTCTAGGATTTGTAGTGCATTTTGGATGTCTCATCGAACACTTCACATTCTTGCAAATTCAATTTTTATTTTTATTTTTTCAGCTTGAGTTTCCAGCTCAATTGCCATGTCTTCTCCACATAGCAATGTGTTCGGCACTCTGCAATGAGTCTGTTTTACAGTACAATCCTGACAAGGGGAACTATGAGAAAATTGGCGAGTCAACTGAAGTTGCCCTTCGTGTATTGGCTGAGAAGGTTGGTTTTGAAACCTTGGCCCTATAGAAGCCTGCAGTCAACTGCTGTTTTGCTTCAGCTTTCATTTTATCTTTCTTCGCCTGACTTTTGTTAATGAGATGTGAATAACATACAAAAATTTTCTTGTCATTGCTTAGGTTGGTCTTCCTGGCTTTGATTCTATGCCTTCTGCTCTGAATATGCTGAGCAAGCATGAACGAGCTTCTTACTGTAATCGTTATTGGGAGAACCAATTTAAGAAGGTTTGCTTTTACATATGGTTGTTTGTTGTTGTTTTTCTGTTTTTTATTTTTATTTGTTTAGAATAGTGAAGCCTGGATTTAATGAATCTAATGTTTGTAACAACTATAATAGCAGTTGGACTGCTCAGTAGTTTGAACAGTGGCGACTTAGCATGTTCTCATGCCAAATTTTGTATCAATTAACTACCTTTTTCTTTATCGTCTTCCTGTTATTTGCAGAATTTGGTTTAAAAATTGTAGGCAGTAACATTAAGTTAATGTCTAAGTTTTATGGATTTGAAGTTAAGGGATTGGACACTAATGAAAGAGTGGACAAGCTGTGTAATGATAGATTTGAGTGGTTTGAAATTATCATTCAAAAATAGTTATTTTATATCTTTAGCGAAAATTCATAACAAATAGTTATCAATTTACCCGTAGTGGTCACCTTTCTTATATTTTTGTTTTGTTTAGTCTCAAATCCATCCATTTGAAGTTCACGTTTATCCAAATGGAGAATATTGTTGTTTTATTCTCAAAGACGTATTAGAAACTTTGGAGTTTTAATTACTCAGACGATATATGACTATAGCTTCCTTCCTTTTGTTAAATTGGCATTAAGTAGACCATTTATTTATGGAAGATCCCATAATGATAGGCCACACCTGGTGTTGGTCCTGCAAAGAAGTGTTTGGACTTTCCCATCATGTTACAATATGCATATTGGGCTTCCACTTGTGTTCTGATGCTTTACAATTACATCCCAAGCTTTTTCCATTACACCAACTAATGGCTCTAATGCAATTCCCTTTGTAATTATGAAATATTCTGTAGCAATAGAGGAACACGTTCTCATTTTTACATACTTGATATCATATATTTCAATTTTTACATGTTTCTACGAGAAGAAGCTACGCTTTCAATATAATCATGATAGCCTAGATGGTAGTCACCATTTTACTTAAAACAAGTGGTGGGAGTTATCATTTACCTTCTGTAATGATTATAATAATTCTTTTACTGTGGACATGTGATTCTTGCTGGTTGTTCCTGGGAATGGCAGTACCAAATGCTAGTTTTGTTTGTCATGGCTTAGAATAATGAAGACGTGAGTAAATGTATATGATCTGGAACATGCTATTGAGCACAAAAAGTATACACTCTTGTTTGCTCTTTCATATTACTTGCATAGGTACTCTGCATATGTAAGAAGGATGGCGAGAACATTGATGATTTTTTGTTTTTCATTGTTGTTAGACAAGGAACGTGGGATTTGGCTCTTTTTTCTTCTGGGTTGTCCTGGTGTTCCTGAAATAAGCTAATACATTTTTGAGTTTGGGGGGGAGTGAATATCTAGATTATTCTGTTCTGTATATGGTTGTTTTGGTCTATGGGACTTAACGTGTACCTTTGGAAGTTTGGGGAGCATGAAGCACTGAACCAAAGAGGTTGGAGGATAATGGTAATCACAATCTCTATATTAGCCTCCACTGGACTTGCTCTGGACAAACCCATCTAATGATGTTTTTAACAGAACCATTGTGCATTTTGAAGGTGAATATTGGAAAAGAGAAGGATTCTCATCATTGTCGTCAAATTAAGAAACATATATTTGGTACAGTTTATTTATCAAATATATATATCTGGTACAGTCCTCGTTATATTCTAGTAGGTAGCTAAACAGTTGAAAATTTTATTCTGTCGTATGTGTTTACACAGAATTGAATGAAGATGGCATTCTTTACTTGCATTTTCTAGATATCTTGTTTAATCATGCTTGATAATATGATACCTTGCAGGTCTCTGTTCTGGATTTTTCTCGTGATCGCAAGATGATGAGTGTCCTTTGCAGTCGCAAGCACATGGAGATTATGTTCTCAAAAGGTGCCCCAGAGAGTATCTTTTCTAGATGTACAAGTATCTTGTGCAATGATGATGGTTCCACTGTGCCACTGACTGCAAATATTCGAGCTGAGCTAGAGTCAAGATTCCACAGGTTGGATTTACTTTCCTGTATATTCATTCCTAAAGTTTTTACCTGTTCACACACACACACAGACACACACACACATCCACTCATGTAACGATTTATATTTATATACATGTCTCTGATTATAACTGGCTATATAACTTGAAGAAGTTGTTGCAATACTTGCTATTTTGCATCCCACAATAACTTAATTTCAGACTTAGTTTAGGGTAACTGTTGCACATAGTTTAACTTAATTTTAGGAAATTGTTTATTTAAGAAATAGACAAGAATTTAAATCCTTGATAAAATGTGTGTCCGGTACATGGCAACTGATTTCTTGCTGTCTTACATTATTGTTGATATTGTTATTGTATATATTTTTCATGTACATACTGAATATTTCATCCATTGTACATTTTTTAAGTTTGACATTGGGCTGAAGGCCGGAGGATTGAATTTTAAAACAAAAACCTTGTTTTCATGAAACTGATGAGGGATGGAATTTTATTAGATTGAGCCTCTATTATATGACAACATATGCATTCGGTGTTTATGATGTGGATTATTGAGAACAAAGATGGCTGGATCCAGCTGATTAGTTATGCAAATATTTGGTTATTACTTGGCCTTCGTTTCCAATTTCCAAAATAATAATCATAATTCAGTTGTGCTGGCCATTCACTTTTGGTTGATTTTGTTTCCCGAATCATGTGTTATTACCTTGAATTATTGTCAATCATTTTTTTTTTTAAATTTCTGTTTGACTCGTGAATTTTTCAAATTGCTTGTTAATCTTGTCAATATTTTGAGTTTTCCATAAATATTGATATTTCGATTCATCCTCGTACTTATTGAAAATTTGAAATTATATTTTTGTATTCCTAGTTTTCTTTTGTGGCTTATATTGAAAACACACAATCATTGGCCAGCTTTGCAGGAAAGGAAACCTTAAGATGTCTTGCTCTAGCCTTGAAAAGGATGCCCATGGGTCAGCAGGCTCTATCCTTAGATGATGAAAAAGATCTTACATTTATTGGGTTGGTATGCTTTCTTTTCCATATGCATGGCTTGTTGCTTGGTGTTGTAGATGATTCTAGGTATTGCGATTCTTTAAGAAATTCTATTTACAATTTTCTTTTAACCATTCACAAAGGCTAAGAAGAATGGACATGGATGCAAAACACATATATGACAATATGTTTTTTTTTGGGTAATTTATGACAATATGTTTATAGACTTGTTGATTTGGAAAATTTCAAAAAATAAGGACATGAAAAAAATAATTTATTTATCTGTGTGTCACAAATATATTTATCTTCTAAATATATCATGAAATTTTTTATCACATCTTGCATGTTGAAAAAAGTGTCTACATGGAATTCTAATGCCTATTGTGAAAAGATCAAAACCGTGCCTAGCAAATGCCACCTAATTGAAGAACAATTCATGATATGCTGTTATTGTTGTCATAGTTCAAGTAGCATTTACAACTTCTGTAAACTTATGGAAATTATGTCTGGAAAGCATCGTCAAGACCTAGGTGAGGTTCACTTACAAATTCTGTACAGAACTAGCGTGATAGCCATCAATTTACCTATTTAATTGTCCATCGATTTACCTATTTACTTATCCATCAATTTACATATTTACTTATTGTCATGCCTCTAACCTAGATGTTCGGGATGGACAGTGTGAGAATATTGGTCAATAAAAATCATAAATAACCTGTAACTGGGTTCAGTCAAATTCACCTATCATGACCATATGCAACAATACTGGTTGAACTTGTACCATAATAATAAGAATAACAGTGACGGAGCAGTATGTTTATGTGCCCCTTTGTCCCTGTATGGATAACATAACAACAAAATAATAAGTTGCCATTCAAACAACCACTAAGGACAGCCTCAATGGCTACAACATCTCATACACCACATAATATAAGAAATCTTTGGCGGCAAGCCAATAAATACAAACCATTTCGGTGTATATGAATATGAATACATAGATTAATCTACAAGTATTAGGACCCACGCTTTCAGTTCACACAAATAAACATACCAATAGACAAGGCCCAACAGTACTGCACGTCACATCAAACCAGTAGTCACTAGTTTAATGAAGGGTGAGTGCTTACACCCCTGAAAGGATAACCCTTAATATAGATGAAATAAGCAACATTCTCAGTACGTAAAACACATGAGAAACAGTATGTAATAAAATTCTGACATGTTAAGTTTAAACATAACAATGAATTATAGTCAAAGACCAGACTCAAGCTGCTCAGGCTCAAGCTACCTACGTATCCTTTCACAAGAATTAGCTTGTTGTAGTTCTAAACCATAAATCCACTTTATAAAACACTTCATATTCCTTATTTACCAATTCAAGGTATATCAATCACAATACTGGAAGTGTTTCAATTTATATATATGAATAACTTGAATCTTTATAAGTTTTCATTTGATCCAATTTCATAACATCAACAGAAAGATTTAATAACAATTAAAATGTATAACTATATTGATGCTCTTAGCAATCTACTTTTCCAACCCTTACCACACCGTTCACAATGGACACCTTCTCCAACACTTGAGAAATAATTTTCACCTGCACTTGATAAGGAACACACTCACACCTTTGAACTCCTTCGAGGAGCCCACGCATAAGAATTTGATAGATTATCGAGGCTAAGTTGAGGGAGGTCAATTATAACCTGACAAAAACTATGTTCTTTTCTCTCTAGACGTGCTACAAGACCCTAGGAGAAGGTCTATATATAGAGTGCTCAAGCAATCCAATTTTCATAGGATTGTATAATTTCCTATTTCTAAAATCTTTTGGGGAACCTTTCTATAAATGATCCCAACTTCCTTGAAACATAGGAAACTGTTCTTAAAGTATTTCCAATCTCTTTTAAGTACTAGGAAACCTTCCAAGATGATCCTACTAGCTCTCCAACACATACAGGCAACTTTCAAATTGAATCTTGCTTGAAGTAGAAGACAGAATCGCCTTGAATATTCTGAAATCCTCGTCACTTGCTGGAACGAGGTAGCCAGCGAGCTTTGGCATTGAATACATCATCTTGGTTTTTCCAAGCGACCTTAATTGCTTTCTGGATTTCCTAACAAGGTTCCTAGCGAGTTGCAAACCTGAACTAGCATCGAACTGGAGTAAAACTGCACAAACAAATCATCTTGCCCCCTATCTCACTAGCTCTCTCGTGGGGGCGAGATTCTTAATGATGTGCCTGTCGAACTCTATTTTGCTTGAAATTTTTGGGGCAATATATGTGGAATCTAGCTACTTGATCCACGTATATTCGGCACTCAAAAACCTTCGAATCTATACCTTTGACACCTTAGCCAAATGCCTAAAAATATAAATTTGAAATTATTGTTTTGTTCATTAATTTTCCAATTACAAATATAAACCTAACATATACAATGGGGTGGGACAAGGCATCTTATCATCCTCTATCTATGCCCAACCTTATTTTGGGATGAGTGATGGTTAATGTGGAGCCACCAACCATACAGTTTTACCGACTTATGGCAACTGGGTGATAATTAAATGAGGAGCCTCCAACCACACTGTTTTACCCGGCTAACGATAAACTGGCATCCCATGGATGCAGACTATTTTTGGTTGATACAAAATCATCATAGCCGCTCAGTGTTTGTTCTATCATATCTCATGGTAGTCATTCGTTTGTAGGCAGGCATCAGTCTGCTGGATCAAAAATAATAAATATCAAGCACATCCTATTACCAATGACTAATCTCTAGTTATGTATATTGACTAAGGATTGTCAGATATTTTAGAATACTCACTTTTATCATTTTTCAATAAGACGAATTCCGTTCATAGATATGACTGTCTCGACACATCAATATATTGACGCTAAGGCCATCTTGGCTTAATCATGTTAATCAGATGATGCAAAATCAGCCCAATGATATGCTCAATCATGCTCAATAACATAAGATAATCAACATATGTTTATTGTCTTTAGAACATCAATAAATAATCTAATGTTAATCCATTAGAAGGCTTGTTGATTTGGCAAAATATATGTTATAACAATACCAGACATTGGGTTTCAAATTTCAAGCTGCTGGAGCATTTTAAAGAAAACTTCAAAACTTCCAGGATTCGTTTGAACTCCCTTTTCTAGGCTGCTTGAACAGAATTCAGCTGATAGCAAAATTCCTCAACCTTGGTCAGGCCCTGAAACTAGAAATCTCAAACCTGGTCTGTTTCGAGCATGAAAACAAACCACCAAAACCCCAAATCACCATATCAGACCTCCAAATCAACAATAGGCATGCAAGAACAAGTATTTAACTCGGATACACAATCATAACTCAACAAGAAATTTTCAAATTTATACACATATACTTATGTATAACTCATCCAAATCACCAACCCAATCATATATCCATTCATAATCATGCTACAAACAAGACAACACACAAAATGGTATGTGTTCTACCTACCTCCCATTCAAAGAAAACACAACAAAATCAGAAATTACAATAATCTCTCAAGTCTGTTCTTGCACCTATCTTCCACCATGATCCACCTTGCTTCAAATCTGTAGCACCATTGCGATCAGCTTGTGATTACGTACCCCGCCTCTCTCTTTCTCTCTCTTCCCCCTTCTTTCCCGTTCTCTCCTCTGCACCCCCGAAAATGAGGGGACCAAACATAAAAAAGAAATAGGGGAAAAGGGAAAAGGAGAAAAGAAAATGAGTTGGCCCGCAGGCCCACAACACTACCTTGGTTCCATCTTGGCCCAAGAAATAAAATAAACATACCAAAACTCAAGGTCACTCAAGGTCCAAGATCAGAGATTCATAATGGTCCCAAATCTCAAATAATGGCCAAATAAAAATATCGGGTGTTGAACTTGTCGACACACTTAGACATCTCATATGTCACTTGCATGCAAGTGGTGGTTAATTGCATTTGCTTGTGAGAGGTACAAATTTTGGAGAAACTTTGTCTGCTATTTTTTGGTTCCTCATGGGGCAAGAGGACTTCATCAACTGGGCATGGTTCTCATGGATTTAGTTTATGCAAAGCTGTTCACAATCGAAGGAATCAGTTCATAAAATCGTTATCTTTAGAAGTTCAGAGGATTAGACTGGATCGGCTTTTGGAGTCTTCATTAGATGGATGGTAGAGGATTAGACCAGATCAGTTTTTGGAGTCTTTGCTAGATGGACGGTAGAGGATTAGACCAGATCAGTTTTTGGAATCAATCAGGAGGTTTCAGTTGCTCATCTTTTATCATTGGAAGGAGGGATCATCATTTAGAATATTTTTTCCTTCGTTGAAAACTTTAGTATTGTGAGATGGATAGTTTGATAATCTACTTTATTTGTTAGATGCTACCAAGGTAGGTGAGGGAAAGGATGGTATCCATTGGCCATTGTCTAAAACGAAGGTGGTAGGCAAAATGATTCTGTATATCTTTTGTAGGGGCCAAATTTCCTTCGTATAGATTGAAAAACATTCTTTTATTTACTTTATATAGGTGGATCTTAGACAGTATAGATATGGACTTGCATTGTTTTTCCTCCTTTAAGGAGGACACAGGTATTTAAGCTTTTATTCTATATTTTGTAAGAGGGTGGAATTCCAAACACCCCTCCCCCCCTCCCCCCAAAAAAAAAAGGAAAAAGAAAAACACACATACACGAAATCTGTATGAGGGTGGCATCCTCTTGATGATGCTATCATATATATCAGTAAAATTTAGTCAACAAATTGGAAAAAAAAAAGTAAGCACGTACCAATTGTCGACTGTTTTACATTTGGTTGGGGAGAATAGAACTAGAGGAAAGGGATTTTTTTGCATTTCCGTTGATTTCTTGGTTTGATTGGCTTGTAGGGTAGGAAAGGAAAAGACGAGGAATTAAATTTTGTTAAAAAAAAGTTTCTCAAATGGGAAGATATGTTTTGGGAAAATTTGTCAGGGAGATAAGGGGTGCAATAAATAAACCACTAAGTGCAATACAGAAAATAAGCTTTAAATACTTTCTTGTGGGACTCCTCTTTCCCTTCTTTTCATTTTTTTTTCTTTTTTTTTTGGTCTCAACTGTGCACGGGAGCAGCATCAAAATTTCTTCTCTTTTTCACCCTTATTTTTTCTTTTATTTTTCCTCTTCAATCTTTCTTCTCTTTCCTAAATAAAGTTTTCTTAATATCTTTATAATTTGCTGATAATTTTTGTTTCTTATGTTGAACATGGCTTTGCATCTCCTCTTCCTCTGGACATTTGTTTTCTAATTTTTTTTTTTCATTTTACGTTAATTTGAAATTAAAGATTGGAATGCTTGATCCGCCAAGAGAGGAAGTAAGAAACGCTATACTTTCGTGCATGACCGCTGGAATACGTGTTATAGTTGTCACAGGAGATAACAAGGTAATTTGAGAATACCAAATGTTTCTTTTCTATTTTTGCAAGATCAAGTTATATATATTAAAATATTGAAAATGCTTTCTGTAATTTGAGCGACAACTTCAGAATACTGCAGAATCTCTATGTCGAAAGATTGGTGGTTTTGATCATTTAGTAGATTTTAGTGGACACTCTTACACTGCTTCTGAGTTTGAAGAACTTCCAGCTCTGCAGAAAACTATAGCTTTGCAACGCATGGCACTGTTCACCAGGTACACTAAACACTTCTGTGCTGGTTATTCAGTTATTTTGTAATTCATTAATACATTCTCATATCTTCCTTTCTGCTTTGCTAGGGTTGAGCCATCTCATAAAAGGATGCTGGTTGAAGCTTTACAGCACCAAAATGAAGTGGTAGGTCTTCTATATCTCCACTATCTGAATGGTTGCAAGGTCCTGTATATATTATATGCTTGAGGGGGAGACAATGGCATGCTGCTATAGGCAATTGGGTTATTTGCTCTCCTTGATTGGCTATGCTAACTGAACATAGTAAATTTACCTACTGTGGTTTCTGTACATTAGTCTACATCTTCAAATTGTAGATGATCGTAAATTGAAGCTTCTATTTGGTACTAGACTTTAGGATATGATGAAGACAATATACACAATATTATGGTGCTGATAAATTGCAGTATGTCTTATTTAGCAACCTGTATGGATAGTTGAGTTGTCAAACTGATATTGCCTAGGAACTAGATACATCCCAGGTTTGACTTTCTTGAAGCTTGGTTGATGTACTTATTTTGGTATTTATTCTATGCATCTAGATGGGTACTGGTTGGGAATACTGTTCCAGAATTAAAAAAAAAAAAAAAATTATGGTGAGGCAAAAAACTTCTGCAATGAATTGAAATCTGGCGTAGGATGTAGAATAGATAGAAAACCAGACTCCAGATTAGGATTTGGACATTAGCCATTCTTCTCTTCAAATAGAGGGGAAAGAAATTAGTGGAGAGAGACTTTTTTTGGCTTAAAAACAATTATCCCTCTTGTCTCCTTGTTGGAGAAATCTCTAAGATTTAGTTGGCTTAGTAAATTCTTTCCCAACATCTTTTGATCTTTATTTTTCTTGATTACTAGTCTTTCGATCTCAATCTGCTTTATTCTGTTGGGACTAGGGTGTATAGTCTCCATTTCAATCTTTATTAATTGATTTTTTTGTGAATGTAATCAAATCTGTCCCTTCTGAAAGAAAAGGAGGAATAATAGTCATTACACCCTTATTCTTATCCAACTAAGACAAGCTGATTTGCGCTCACCGTGCCTTTTTTGCTCAGGCCAGTTTTAGTTTGATGATCTTGGCATTTGACTGTGGTCGTTAGTTACTTCGCCTCGAAAACTTTACGATTGCAACATGACTTCTCGTATATTCTGTCTTGGCATGCTTATCTGGTTTAAGGTGGCAGATAGTCTTGCTTTTGAAACTGTTTTTGTGTTAACTACCTGCTATTGCTAACCCTTATGAACTGTTACTGATGACAAAACTAGTCCAAAACAAAAAATAAAAACGTTAAAAAAATAATTAATAAATAAAGAAAAAGAAAGAGAAAATCTGTTACTAGTGACACATTACTTTCCTAGCATTACGTGTTTAGATCTTGATAATCTGTTTGTCCAAAGCATTTAGATCTCCAGTTCATTTCTTAAATACGGATTTTCTTGTGTAAGGTTGCGATGACTGGTGATGGAGTAAATGATGCACCTGCATTAAAGAAAGCTGACATAGGAATTGCCATGGGATCAGGGACAGCAGTTGCCAAGGTATAGCTCTCTGAATTGAATGTTCTGCTATTTACGGCCATAATCATCATGGTCTTGCCACCTACTCCTATTTTATTTTGATTAAGATGGTCTTTTCATCCTCTGTATCATGAAATTTTATCTAAATCTATTCTGTTTATGGTCTTTGGCAAACAAATGCACAGTTTGTTCTGTATCATTGCCATAAAAATGTAGGTACTCTGGAATGCAAAATTTCTAGCAGAACCATAATCTAACTTCTGTAGATCAATATCTGCAATCTATAAAATCCTTATTACTTTTTGTCGTTATTATTTCATTATTTAGATTCTGTGCACGTAATCTCTAAGCTTTTTATTATTTTATTTTATTTATTTTATTTCTTTTTTATGGCTTGTCTTGTTTCTTGATCACATTTGTTGCATGGAATTGCTTTACAATTAACATGAAGTTCTTGTGTATGTTGCATAGTGACCTGTTTCTGTTAACATCTAGCGAACATCTCTATTAAACAGTTTCTGATCTGTCATTTGGATTTTCAGAGTGCTTCAGATATGGTTTTGGCTGATGACAATTTTGCTACAATTGTTGCGGTGAGATTTTTGTGCTTGTTTTCCGAAGTCATTTTGGTGACAAGGGATTTTTTTTTCCTTTTTAATTTATATAATCTCATGGTTTCAATCTTAGTAATGAGTTATATTGCAAGCAGGCTGTTGCAGAGGGAAGAGCTATATACAATAACACAAAGCAGTTCATCCGTTACATGATCTCTTCAAACATTGGTGAAGTTGTTTGTATTTTTGTGGCAGCCGTACTAGGAATACCCGATACTCTTGCACCTGTGAGTATACTTAGTGTGCAGAATATAATCTTTTAATATCTGCCCCCATGTTGAAGTATGCACATATGTATGTCTTTTGAGTAGTTTTCTTTTTTCAACATAGAAGTAGGGTGGCATGTATATTTTTGTTTGCAAGGAATCTGAATGTAATTTAATATAGAATTAACCATAGTGGGAGTCAATTGCTTGGTCCTATGGTACATTGCCGTGTGTATTTTTACGTGTAAAGAACGAGCACATAATTTTATATAGAATTAGCCATAGAGAGTGTCTATTGATTGGTCCTATTGTAGTCATTGGTTGTCAAGCATGAGGTTCTAGATTAGACTTCGAGGGCAGCCACTTTGTGCCACCCTCTCTCCCAGCACCCTACATTAGGGGTGTGCATGAGTTGGTTTGGTTCGGTTCGGTTCGGGTTCACAGTAGATTTGGAATCAACTTGATTTTTATTTGGTCTAATTTTTGGATGCGAAACCAAACCTATCATGCTATAGAACCAAATCAACCTAATTTTAATCGGTTTGGGTCCATGATATATCAGTGCCTTATGCACAAAATATACTACCCCAGAACTAAACGGATGATTGGGTTGACAATTGTTAGACCTAGGAACGAACCGATCTCCTACTAGAACCGAACTAATCCCAACTCAAAGTGATCCGATTGGTTCAGTTTTCAATTCTATTAACCTTGCACTAATGTATAGAACCAAACCAATCACACCTTGCATCAGTGCGATCAGTACAAGTTTTGACCTATTTAGGTTTTGGCATTGCTTATTATAGCTTATGCCTAAATGTCTTATATACTTATTATCCTTGTTTTGGAATACTTACTAAGTTATGACATGATAAATGTCCATCCAACTCCTTCAATGTTGACCTCTCTCTCTCTCTCTCTCTCTCTCTCACACGCGTGCGTGTGAGCGAGATAAATAAATCAATTTCATTAAAAGGCATCAAAGGGAATGCAACCCAAGAAAAATAGCACTTCACCTCAAAATCACAGTTATATCTCCGTATGCTCTATAATGTAAAAAAATACTTTCAGTCTATATAATGGAAATTCAATGGCTCGAAACGTTCTTTGATACCTTTCCCGACAAATTAACCAACAAATGTAAAAAAGAATAAACTACCAAGCTTCCTTCTCCTCCCAAGGGAACACCCCCTCTAGTCCTTCGTCTGTGGGTAATGAATAAAAAAAAACAATTAATAGACTCACCATTTTTCTTTTTTTCTCTCTTGGGATAAATAATGGTACATTCATTAATGGAAAGAAAACAGGTTACAATAATAGGATGGCCAGGTGTCCCTGAGCATAAGCAATACGTCACGACATAGACTTCCATCTACAAGAATCTTTCCAACTCAATTGAATTAAAGATAATAGAATTTCTCTGAAGTCGGCGGAAACTGAAGCCCACATAGAAGCCTAAAACTTGCATTTATACCACAATTCTTCAAAGCTTGATTGTTTCTTGTAAAAAATTCTCCAATTTCTTTCTTTCCATAAAATCCACCACACTGGCGAAATAGCACAATTCTATAAAGTTTTTGCTTTCTTCCTTCTGCCAAAGCCCCAGTACCTTGTAATAAGTACTGCTGCATCCTTGAGGACACACCCAAGTCTCATAAGATTCAGCAAGACGGTTATGCCATGGCCCCAAAGCTACTAGGCAGTCCAAGAATAAATAATCAACCGTTTCCTCACTATTTCTACACATCGCACACCAATTTGGAGATAAACATACTCTAGGCCTTCTTTTTTGAAGCATATCACCGGTAATGAGCTTATGATGGGCCACTAACCAAAAGCAAAAATTTGGATTTTAATTGGCACCTTAGCCTTCCAAATCATCTCAGCAGGGACGAAAGTATCCTTACAAAGGCAACCCCAATTCACCATTATTCTCCTCCTTTTAATGAGATCATCATTGGTGAGGGTCTTATGATGTAGCATACACTAAACAAAAATAATTACCTTTGATGGAGCCCCATGCTTCCAAATATAATTCCATGGAAAAACACAATCTCTACTTCCAACCAAAGCATTGTTACAATTTAGTTACTTGATTTAGTGATCTTCCATCTCAAACGATCTTCTCCCTCCCCACTTCATTGAATACAAGGAGAAGACTAGTATAACTGTCAAATTCCTAATCTTGTATATTTTCAACAAAAATAAGTTTGCAAACCATAATTCCATACTCTCTAACTATTTTTAAGCAAAACTTACGTATTTTGTTGTATATTCTTCTGATGGTTTCAACCAAAACGAAGTAAAGGATAAGGCTAAATGGTCAAATTTTCTTTTCCAGGTCCAGCTACTGTGGGTAAATTTAGTTACTGATGGATTGCCTGCCACTGCTATTGGTTTTAATAAGCAGGACTGTGATGTGATGAAGGCTAAACCTCGTAAGGTAATGTTGTCAAAGTAAGCTACCATCTTATGCCCACAGCATTCTCATTGCTTAATTTTTCAAATGAAGCAGAGAATATGAAAAGAAACCTGTTTTGAAGTCCTGGGATTATCCGTTGGTTCTATTAATATGAAAATGGAAAAATTCTTGTCGATTAATGCAATGTGTTATATTGGGCTCAGTCGATTTGTCGATTTGCATCTTTGTTGTTTTCACCTTTATTTGTTTATTATGTTTTTCTTTTTAGCAAAGATGAGTATCTATATAATAAAATACAACACATTTCAAAAATGTCCCTTAGCAAACTAAAATCTAAAAGCTGAGATTGAGTTTTATTATTCAATGAATGGTTGAGATCTTTTATAAACTAAAGCTTCCCCTCAAACTCGCGTCCAGTTTTTGGGTCACTTCACATTCTGATGAACCATTTAATTGAACTTAATAATCATATCTGAAGAGTTGTATTGAGAAAGACATAAATTTTCTCTCTCGATATTTGAAAAGGGAATATATTTTGGGTTTTTGAAAAGAGAAAATGTGCTATTTAATTTTAGTTGAAGAGTGCTGTAGATATGGGTTATTTGCTAGTTCTTTTACATGAGAACGGAGAAGTTGAAAAAAAAAAAAAGGTGATTTCCTTAAAAAAGGGGAACGTGGTCAAAACCAGATTGTAAGCAAGCCACCACTTGTGCCTTGGAGTATGAACTTATTTGTTCATTGTTGTGATGTTTTAATGGAGAATATTTTGAAGGTGTTCAAAAAGTTCTATGAAATTGGAGAGTTTGTGAGGACTCCGAATGTGTCTTTCAAATTTTTTTTTGTGGAAGGGCAGCAAATCGTGGATCTATCCATAATAGCTAGTGAAGTTGCGGATGCGAGGGTCAAAAAAGGTGAACCAGAGTTGATTTGCAAGTTGGACATTGAGGAGGGTTGTAATCACGTGAACTGGGGGTTCCTTTTTTATGTCTTGCAGCAAATGGGCTTTGGCCAAAAGTGGAGCATATGGGTGTTTTTCCGCATTTCTACGGTGAAATTCTCAGTGTTGGTTAATGGGACTCCAACAGACAGGCTTTTTCAGGACCTCGAAGGGCTTCAGGCAAGGGATCCTTGTAATGGAAGCTTTTCGAAGATTCATCACATGGGCAGTGCAACGGGGGGTGCTTGAAGGGTTCAAGGTTGGGAATGATTGTGATTGACACATGGAATTGTCTTACTTGCTGTCTGCGGATATTTTTTGTGTTCAGTGATGTTGACCCCATTCAGCTGGGGCATTTGAGGTGTGTCCTGTTGTATTTTAAGGTTGTATTATTGTTGAAAGTAAACCTCAGAAAAGTGGAACTTATCCCTATAGGTGAGGTGCCAAATGTGGATGGTTAGCCATTTTGGGGTGCAAAGTTAGTCAGCTACCTTCAATATACTTTGGACTTCCACTGGGTGCGTCTTTTAAAGCTAAAAGAGTGTAGGATGGCATAATAGAGAGGTACTAAAGAAGCCTCGAAGGTGGAAAAGGGGTTTTTTCTCAAAGGGGGCATGAGTTACATTATAAGCAAGGACCGGATAAAGGAGGAGGGTTGTGTTAGGTAGTCGACAGCCAGCGTAAAACTTCATCGAATTTTTTTATGGATTTTATGACACCTAATGAGATTTCGTGGGAGCGTTCCCTACTTAGCGACGCGCTGTATGGTCCGAGTACAGTGTTAAATAAGCAAGGACCGCTGCATCGGCGCCCGGGTGCGATGTTAAATAGGCAAGGGTCCTCGCACTTTTCTGGACGAGTGGGGGGGCAAGGAAGCTAGTCCAAAATAGAAGGCTGAGATTAGGTACTTGGAATATTGGGAGCTTAACTGGGAAACTTATGGAAGTGGTGGATACAATGGAAAGAAGAAGAATCGCAATTGCTTGCTTGCAAGAGACGAAGTGGGTGGGACAGAAAGCTAAAGAGATTGAGAGGACTGGGTATAAGTTATGGTAAACGAGACTTAATAGATCGAGAAATGGGGTCGGCATAGTAGTAAGCAAGAACCTAAAGGAAGATATAGTTAATGTGAAACGCTGTGGAGATAGGATTATTGCAATTAAGTTAGTGTTAGGAAAAGATATAGTAAACGTAATTAGTACTTATGCCCCCCAGGTGGGCTTAGGAGATGGACATAAGGAGAAGTTTTGGGAAGACTTGGAAGGAATGCTATTAGAGATACCTCAAGGAGAGATGGTCTTCATAGGAGGAGATTTGAATGGTCATATAGGACGCGACAGTAGATGGATACATAGGAGTACACGGGGGATATGGTTATGGTGATAGAAATGAAGAAGGAAAGGATATTTTGGAGTTTGCAGTGGCTTATGATCTCATAGTGATGAACACCTTTTTTAGGAAGAGAGAGGAACATTTGGTGACTTATAAGAGTGGCTCCTCAAAGACACAGATTGACTTCTTTTTAACTAGGAAAAGAGATCGTGTAGCTTGTTAAGATTGTAAAGTTATACCGGGGGAGAGCTTGACTGCCCAACATAGGTTGTTGGTTATAGATGTGTAGCTTCAAAGGTGGGCTAAAAAAAAGAAGTCGTATAGATGCTCAAAGACTAAATGGTGGAACTTAAAAGGTGATAAGCAAGCAGCATTCAGGGAACGAATATTAGAGGAAAACATTTGGACGGTAAATGAGAGTGCAAATATTATGTGGGATAAGGTAGCAAAGTGTACTAGGAGGGTAGGGAAAGAAGTCTTAGGAGAATCTAAAGGGAGTGCTCCGGTACAGAAAGAGGCATGGTGGTAGAACGAGGCCGTTCAAGACAAGACAAGAGTTAAAAAAGAGTGTTTTAAATCTTGGCAAAACGACCGAAACGAAGCGAACTTGGAGAGGTATAGAGAAGCTAGAAGAGAAACCAAAAAGGCAGTTAGTGAGGCTAAGGCAAAGACATTTGAAGATTTATATAGGCGACTTGACACTAAGGAGGGCGAAAGAGAGATATTCAAACTTACTAAATCCAGAAATAGATGGACCAAGGATTTAAATTAAGTTAAATGCATTAAGGATGATGATGAAAAGGTATCAGTAAAGGAAGAGGAGATAAAGGAGCGTTGAAAGAGCTACTTCTACAAGTTATTTAACGGAAGCAGTAGTAGTGATATATAATTGGGGCAGTTTACCACTTTTAGGGAAGAATTAAATCTTATGTTTTATAGGAGAATCAGTAGGGAAGAAGTAAAAGAAGTATTAAAAATGATGAAGAATTGGAAAGCAGTTGGGGCAGACGGTATCCCTATGCGGTATGGAGGTACTTAGGAGAGGATGGCATAAGTTAGTTGACAAAACTTTTTAATGTAGTGCTAAAGAGCAAGAAGACGCCTGATGTATGGAGAAAAAGTATCCTTATCCCCATATACAAGAACAAAGGAGATATTCAGAATTGTGCGAACTACCGCGGGATTAAATTGATGAGCCATACGATGAAATTATGGGAGAGTTATTGAGAGAAGACTAAGAAGAACAACAAACGTTTCAAAGAATCAATTTGGTTTCATGCCTGGAAAATCAACCATGGAGGCTATCTTTCTCTTGAGGAGATTAATGGAACAGTATAGAGAAGGTCAAAAAAATTTACATACGGTGTTCATCGATTTAGAGAAGGCATATGACCGGGTTCTTAGAGAGATTCTATGGAGAGTATTGGAAAAGAAAAGAGCGTGTGTCGCATATATTGAGGCGATAAAGGACACGTATGATAGAGTCATGACATCTATACAGACGATGGGTGGAGAGACTAATGAGTTTCTTATCACGATTGATTTACATCAAGGCTCAGCTTTAAGCCCGTACTTGTTTGGTTTAGTTATGGATGAGATTACAAGACATATTCAGGATGAGGTGCCGTGATGTATGCTATTTGCAGATGATATTGTTTTAGTAGATGAGATGAGAGAATGAGTGAATGCTAAGCTAGAATTGTGACGAGAAATGTTAGAGAAAAAAGGGTTTGGGCTAAGCCGATGCAAGACGGAATATTATGAATATAAGTTTAGTCAAAGTAGGATAATGAGTAGTATAGAAGTAAGTTTAGGCACATAACAGATTGTAGAGAAAGATAAATTTAGGTACCTTGGATCTATGATGCAACAAGATGGAGGGATTGATATTGATGTAAGTCACAAGATTCAAGCCGAGTGGACCAAATGGAGAAGTGCTTCGGGGGTCTTGTGCGACCGAAAAGTCTCCCTCAAAGTGAAAGGAAAGTATTATAAGGTGGCGGTTAGACTAGCGCTGCTATATGGATCAGAGTGAATGGGCAGTAAAGCATAATCATGGTCAGAAAATGGCAGTTGCGGAGATGAGGACGCTAAGGCGGATGTGCGGGATTACAAGGAAAGATAGGATTAGGAACGAGGAGATTATGGGCAAAGTAGGAATAGCACCGATTGAAGATAAAATGAGAGAAAACCGATTAAGATGATTTGGCCATGTTAGAAGGCGTCTAGCGGAGGCACCTGTTAGAAGGTGTGAAAGTATGGAGATTACCAGGAGTAGGAGAGGTAAAGGAAGACCCAAGAGAAGTTGGAAAGAAACTATTAAACATGACCTGGCCTACCTAGATCTATCGAAAGACATGATCCTAAACAGATCTAATTGGCATCGACAAATCCATATTGCCGACCCCACCTAGTGGGAAAAGGCTTGGTTTGGTTTGGTTTGGTTTGGGGCATGAGTTACATTATCAAGCATTCCCATCTACTTTATGTCTCACTTCAAGGTGCCCATGTCGGTTGCTAAGAGGTTGGAGAGGATTCAACAGAAGTTCCTTCATATTGGAATTGGGGGGGAGCAGAAAATTCATTTAGTTATGTGGCACGCAGTGTGTATGCCACTGGACAAGGAGGGGTAGATATACTTCCATTGGAACACTCTTAATGGGGCACTGTTGAGCAAGTGGCTACGGACATTTGCTAATGAGAGTAGTAGCTTCTAAAGACAGGTTGCTGTAGCTAAGTATGGCCTTGAAAGAGGGGAATGGATCACAAAGAAAGTAAAGGGGACTTATGGACAAGTTTAGGGAAAGGCATCCGCCGATTATGGTGGAAGTTTTTTCTATTTGTGAGCTTTGAAGCGGGTAGAGGTGATAAGAGTATAGTTTTGGGAAGATCAACAGAGGGGAGATAAAGTTTATCAGATGAGTTTCCAGCTATTTATGAGTTGACAATCAATAAAGGAGATTAGGCAGAAGATTTCCTCCAGAGAGACCATGGGGTTATTTTGTGAAGTATCCCACTACATGGTAACATTCAGGATTGGAAAGTGGACATTATTGCAAGCTTCTTGCTAGCCTTTATTTTGCCAAGGTTGGGAAAGGGGGGGGATAGATTGAGTTGGAAGTGCTCCTAGTCGGACTGTTTTGAAGTTAAGTCAATACTATCTGATATTGGGTGGTTTTGGTAAGGGGTCCTTTTCCATGGAAAGGTTTTTGGATGAGTGAGCCCCCTCCTAAGATTGCCTTGTTCCTTGTAGCAGGAAAATCTTGTTAAAAAGAGCTTAATATTGGTGAACATATGCTATCTTTGCAAGGAGGATGAAAAGTCCATTAATCATCTTTTTATGCATTGCTTGTGGATTCTAGGGAATTGGAGGATGGTCTTCTCTTGTGCTGAAATACGTTGGATCTTTCTTAGAAAGGTTAAACAAGGTTTTGAGTAGTGGTGGGGAGCCAAAGTTCAGAGAAATAGAAGGAAGGCATGGCATTTAATTCCTTTTTGCATATCTTGGCTTGTTTAGAGATAATGGAACAAAAGATATTTTCAGGATATTGAAAGTTCTTTATATAGATTAAAGAGCATTTTTATGGGCATTTTGTATGGTTGGATGAGTGGGCGTATAGCTTCTTGCACTTCATTGAAACCATGGGGGAAACATTAATTGTTTTGTTTTTTGGGAAGGACAGCTTTTGCCTTCTTTTTTTTTAAAAAAACTAATATAATTAAAATAATCAATAGAATAATATAATATAGCTATTACTACAATAATATAATGTATAAAAGGCTAGTAGTATATCAATATTGCATTAAGGTACATCGAATAATTTCCATTGAAAGCAATTGAAACTGAATCATCCTCAACAAAACTATGAAATTCGACATGTACCCTCGACCAGAAGGAAACAAAATTACCTACCCCAAAAAAGGAAACAAAATTTAGATCCATGGCTAATTGAAATAATTATAGTAGTGCATTTTTCATCAGATTTTCAAATAATAGTAATAACAACAATGATACTAATAATAATTAATACAAGTAAAAGATTTTGGCCTACTTGCTGGAAAAGGGTGAATTTTGTTTAAAAATAATTTGTTTCTTGGTAACTGTAAAAAGAAAGTTTAAAAAAAAAATTGAAAATATATTGTAAACATAGGGTTTTATCTTCGCTTCTTTCTCTCTTACGTTCCTTTTCTAATTTCTTAAATTTCGTATTGAACTTAAGATTTATTATCTTTATTCTCTCTTTATTTTTTTTCTTGAGAAAATTAAATGTAAAATATATACAAGTATCTAAGATTCTTGAAGAGTATGGAAACAATTAATGTTCCGTGGTATTTTGATGGGAATATTAGAGTTTAAAATTTTTATTATAGTTTCGTGTTGTTACCATGGAAGCCGAAACTTTTCAGCCATTTCAGTGGAAATGAAACAAAATGTTGATCCTTGCTTATGGTCCTAAACTAATTTCACTTCTTTACGTCCAATGCTTGCAATTCATGGAATTGTGAATTCATTAGTGTCTTGAGTTCATTTGTTGCTTAGGATAAGGGGGGTAAAAAGAACTTTGTATTTCTATGATTTTACATTTTCAGTGTGTTTGCTTCTGCAGGTCAACGAGGCAGTTGTCACTGGTTGGCTATTCTTTCGTTATCTAGTTATTGGAGGTATAACCTGACTGTTACTGCAGGTTTCTTCCTCCCCCCCCCCCCCCCCAAAAAAAAAAAGAAAAAGAAACACAAAAAACAAAACACACACACACACAAAGGGGGGGAAAAGGAGATTTGCTTTCTACACGAACAACTTTCAGTTTTGGGTTGGTTTGAGTCAATCTGAATGAAATTAATATAAACCAGACCAGCCTATGATTCGATGACCCTCTGATATGCTATATACTTAAAGTATGGCTTTTTGATGGTGTACGACATGCGGGAAATTAATAAATGGAGTGATAAAATCAACTACTCTCCCTTTTGGTATTACATCAACGATTTATTGAATTCCTACTTCATTGGCTGCTGTCTGGCTTCAATTTTATAATGTGGTTGGTCGACGTAATGTACTCCTAAAAAAATAAATAAATAAATGAATGACCCATTGTTTTGAAGCATACCAATCGCAGGAGGTAATCTGCTTTTCTAGTTCACTTGTCCTTACAAGGAACCATGTAAGAAATTTGGATCAGTATGACACATTTACAATTCAAGTTGTTGCAATGATCAATACCAAGACGCTGATTTTAGTGAAAGAGAATACTGTTGTTGCACTTTCACACTTTAATCCGAGACATATGATCTCATTTTTTTGGTTGTTGCAGCTTATGTTGGACTTGCCACTATTGCTGGGTTTGTATGGTGGTTTGTTTACTCTGATAGTGGGCCTAAACTACCATATGTTGAGCTGGTAAGTTCTATCTCATGTCTGAACTAGTGTGTGAAAGATGCTGGTTTTTGTATTGTGTGCGACATGAGGGCATAATTTGAAAATTCTCTCCACAAAATTTGCATTCAAGTTAGGTGTCCAGTTCACACAGGTCCTGGTTCAAACAAAACATTTGAGCAGAAACGTGGATCTTTTTGTCAAATTTTGGAATACTTGGAGTTGGAAATCAGAAAGAAACGGCTGTGATTATTTTGTATAAATTTAGGATTTCCCTAAATGGAATTCATTCTAAAATATTTAATAACTTAATTCTCATTTGCCTCCATGGGGTTGAAAATTCATGTAAGGATTGATGTTTTAAATTGCTTGTAAATTATTTTAGAGATCTTGCATCGTGGTTCACCATTTTATTGAACAAGCATTCACCATTTTATCATTTGATCCCATAATCTGCATTGACAAGGAATTAAAATTCCCTTGTTTAAAGACTGGTTGTGCATGTCCATAGACTACCCCTTTTGAACACTAACTTCTTGTATTTCATTATTTCAGATGAATTTTGACACTTGTTCAACAAGGGAAACAACTTATCCATGTAGTATATTCAACGATCGGCGTCCATCAACTGTATCAATGACAGTGCTCGTTGTTGTTGAGATGTTCAATGCATTGAATAATCTCAGTGAAAATCAATCCCTCTTGTGAGTATACAGCTGAACCTCGGATGTAATCCCAAATTTAACGTCTGTCCTAGATGAAAGTCATTTTGAATGCTGAGTGGATGTTTTGATTTTATTAATACAAGTGGCTATGCAACACTTGTTGGCTTCTTGAAACTACAAACTTTGAAAGAAAGGAGTGGAACTTTGAATTAAGGAAACCAATGATATAATTTCCTAACTTTG
Organism: Vitellaria paradoxa; assembly: GCA_019916065.1. NCBI lineage: Eukaryota > Viridiplantae > Streptophyta > Magnoliopsida > Ericales > Sapotaceae > Vitellaria > Vitellaria paradoxa. The sequence goes on from CM034239.1 coordinate 7,003,622, forward strand.
AATTAAGGAAACCAATGAACTTTGGCTGTTCTTCTTTTACTAATAAAAAATATTGCACAAACAAAAATGAAACAATTTCTCAGCTGTTCAGTTTCACACCTCATTTAAGCACTTCCAGTGACCTTGTTTTGTGGACCCAAGACTACATATATTCTCCCTTGCACGTCTGCACATGTAAAGCCATAAATGGCCAATTTAAGTGTTTTAAGAGAATCTGAAGATAATAATTTACCTCAAGTTGGGAAGTTTTTTTCATTAGGAAGTGCAGATCTCAGGGCTTCTTTATTCTTGCTGTAGTTGTTAAGCTTTCATTGTAGATTTTGTGACGTTAGTTGCTGCTTCTTCACACCGTGAAAAGAAAGAAGGGAAAATTATGAAAAGAGGATTTCAAAAATGCTGACCCTTATGGTATGCTTTATTGTAGTGTTATCCCTCCTTGGAGTAACTTGTGGCTTGTTGCCTCAATCATCCTGACTATGCTTCTTCACATACTCATATTGTATGTGCAACCTTTATCTGTTCTTTTCTCCGTAAGTGGTTTATCTTTTTCCGTTCATCCACTTAATTTTTTTTTTTTTTTCAATGATCCAACTTTATTCTTCCCTTCTGTGAGGTTACTAATTGGATTTTTTTTTTTTTAATTTTGTGTTCCAGGTGACACCATTGTCTTGGGCTGAATGGACTGTTGTCTTGTATCTTTCATTTCCTGTAAGTAGTTCGATTACATTCCTACTTTTCTGCTTATTGTCTTATTATGCAGGTGCATGTTTTGTTGTTAATGATGTGTGTGGGTGATCGAAACTGCTCTGGGTTCTTTAATCGTTTGGGATCAATGCTGATCATCATCAACTGTAAGGCTCACTAGAGGTGAGTGGGATGAGAGTTAGGACGACCTAGAGTGAGCTAGAGAGTTTGTTAGTGGGGTAGGTGGATCTTCAATGAATGAATTAAATGAATTTAAGTCTTGAGTTTTTTAGTGTTCTCAGCCCTTCCTCCATTTGTGGGAGAAGGGACTATGGTTGCACAGATGTGGATGCTTGCTTATATCAGGAGTGTCGTTGATGAGGTAGGGCAACAACTCCCCAAGTGTCAATCTGAGGCAGGGACAGATCTAGGATTTTATTTTTGTGGGTTGGGGGAAGAGGAGCAATGTTGAAAAATTATGGACAAGGAGAGCTATTAGGAGTTTTGAAAACAAGTTGAGTGTACAAGCCTTAAAGGGCATTCAAAGTTTTTCCTAAAACTACACTGGACCTCTGAAGATTTTCTGGAGCTTGCCTCCCCTAGATCTGTCCTTGTTTTAAGGTATATGGACTTGAGCTGATGGTGACTGATCTATTACTATGAGGTGCAGGGATTTGAGGTCAAATAGGAAGGCATCCCCTGACGGTGGTAGCTGGAAATATTGAGTTCTTAGTCAAAAGCATTGAATGCTTGGGTGACTCTCTATCTCTCTCTCTGGGCTGATTAATGGTGTCCTCAACAAGTCCCATAACACTAGCCACCAAGCTGCTTGTCTCCGATGCTTTCGCGAGTGAATGGGTGAGCATAAGACCCATGAGGTCTCCATGGGAGAGGGATATGGCATTGGACTGTGGTCCTAGTCCAAGGGAGGAAGTAGCTTCTAATCTGGCTAGATGTGCAACTTATTGGGGCAGATTTGGGGACTCCCCAAGGGGAGGTGGTTTGTCCAAAGGGCATGGCGCTGCAGAAGGACCATTGCAGTGAATGGCCTGAAATGCCCCAGATGATAATATTCCCATGGAAGAGGCATTGCCTAGGGCGAGGGGGCTTGCCACGGTGAGGTGGATCTCATCATGTTGCTGTGGGAGTCTTCAGAGGGGAGACAAAGGGGTTGAAGACCATGATAGGGCTGATGTGGCACTCAGTCATCGACAATGTAACTATATGGTTAATGTTGTTGTATGATATGTATGTGTATGCGCTTGCTTGTGTACCTGATGTTTACTTTTCACTATCACAGGATAGTTTAGTTTCCCCTGGGATGTGGGAAAACCAATGGGCAGCTACTTTATACCTTTGTTTTTTACCCATACAACTCAACTTAACTTAAAAAAGCCTTAGTCCCAAACGAGTTAACTAACTGCATATTATTCACAACATTCTCTTTGTCAATTGGATTGAATTTTTGTTTATAGTTTATGAGTAGTGTAAACATTTAAAATACCGGTGTTGAGGATGTCATTGCCATATATTGGAATCAGAAGTCTCTAATGTGGTACCATTCCATAACTAAAAGGGTAATATGTGCCTCAGTAGTCACCTACTGACTTCTATATTTTAACTACTCATTATTTTGTTGGGCTTACCTGCAGTAAGCCACAATCCATGACTATATCTTATCGGAAATTCTATGTACTTGCTGCATGGGTCATGTAACTCATGTTTGTTAATCAATTCCAAGGAAAATCCTACAATGGGCCTCAAATTTGGTGGTTGTTCAGTTCAAATTTTGAAATGCTTTCTTTGGGGAATGACTAATATGTTAATTTAATGAACCAAATCTTATATTCTTCCCTTTTTGTCTGTCTCTGTGTGGGTTGGATGTGTAGCTTTCTTGACAGGTATTGTGTGTTTGGTCTCCGTAATCATTAAAAAAAAAAATCTATAAACACCTGAACAAAAGTCCCTTTCCATGTGTTTTCCTGTCAGGGGTGCCTTCTCATCTATTAGTTTGAGGAACAGCTTCAATACTTTCTTAAATTGATAAATGTTAATTCCTTTTCTTCAGTAACTTATATTTTCATCAGTAAGCTAAAGTTATTATGATTTTCTTGTACAATATTTTGTTTACTTGTTTCTTGTTTAAATCTAGGACAATGCACCATCACTTTTAGGTGGGGACATCCACTGGAAAGTAGGAAGAAGAAGATTTGGAATTTGATTCCTTTTTGTCTTTTTTGGTTGATTTGGAAGGAGCGCAATAGGCGGATCTTTGAGAATATTGAGAGGAATGTTTTGAGAGTCAAAAGTCTATTTCTTTCTTGTTTATATAGTTGGGTGGAAGAGGGAAAAGAGATCGATATGTGTTCTTTCCTTTCTTTTATTACTAGCATGAAGTGAGTTGGACAAATTGTCCACACTCGCTACAGTTTTGTTTTTAGCATCTCTTCGATGCTTTGAAATAAAACTTACTTATCTTTTTCAAAAAAAAAAATGCACCATCACTTTTAGTTTCATATTCAGGGCTTTATCCTATTCCACTGTCCTTACAATGTTGTCTGCCTGTTGTAGGTAATAATAATTGACGAGATATTGAAGTTCTTTTCAAGAAATTCTATTGGTAATGTCACTTAAAAGTTCTTTTCTCATATAATTTATCTAACTCTCCATTTTTTCCCTTTTCCCTTTCGTGCGTGTGTTGGGGAGGGGGAGAGGGGATGGATTTTCTTGGCACGGTTGGTTATTTTGGAATGCAATGCATATGGCTCTGCCTCCAAATTGTATTTTGGCTAATACTTTCATAAATCCATTTTTCCATAGTATCTAGCGACTCCTATCTGTAATTAGAGGATTGAAGTGCTTTTACAGTAGAGGGATGGGATTCATGTTGGACTTTTCTTGCAAGGGATTTCTGATTACTGCCAAGTGCTTGTGCAACTTCAAAATACTCTCTCTCTTACACATCTCAATGGTTGCTCTTGTTCTAGGACTACGGTTCCGTTTCAGATTCAGGAGACCCGACATGCTTCCAAAGAGAGAATTACGTGACAAATGACAAGTGGAAACCTACATGAGCCAAATTTTGCACAATATTCAGGTTAGCTGGCGTCTACCTTGCCTCTAGAATTCTGACTCTTGAGTTTGTTTATGAAACACCCCCGGGGTCATATTTCTCTCTCTCCTGCTTTTATTGTTTCTTTCTCTCTCTCTTTCTCTCTCTTACTTTTATTTGCATTGTTCAGAGGAACTACCAGATATTATTTCCCATACAAGCTCTCGACTATTCCAGCCCGCTGTGATTTTTTTTTGGCCGTCACTGCTGTCCATCATATGTTGTAACATATAGAAAAAGGCAAAGATGCTATCATCCTGGAATCCCAGAGAGAATACTCTCTCCAACATGTATGTTTCTTGAGAACAAGTTCTAGATGATCGAGGGTTATAGGTTTGGCTGGCAAAGTGGTCTTACTGTCCTGCCTGTATTTTATTCTTTTATTTTCCTGGAAAACTATATGCCCTTGAGATATGTTGTACTGAAGCTTAATTTAAAAATAAACATTGTTTAAATTGATTTTATAAATAGTTGAATCTTTTGTCAAACTGGAATCTATCACTGGTAGCCTGCCTTTCACTTTTCTGTACTCTTTTTGTGCTTTGGCATTTTCCTTGGTTCTTGTTCATGTCAGTGATATAATAATTTTTTTTTTTTTAAATCCTTGCATGTGACTCAAATTCTCCTTAATGGCTTTTATTTATTTACTTGACTGGTTATTTCCCCACAGAAAAGGAAGAAAAATATATTGCGTGGAAATTGTATTTGAAAAATGCAGTTTTTGTCTCCCGGAAGCTTTTACAATTGAACAAGCAATTAGAAGCAATTCTCCCCTATCGGGAAACTGGGGGAAAAGTGAGAGAAATCTTTATACATATATATATATATATGTGTGTGTGTGTGTGTGTGTGTGTGTGTGTATATTTATATATGAATAAAGATTTTATTAAAAAGCCATCAAGTAGATGCCAGAAAGAGAAGAACCAAGAAGCCACAGGCCGCCCCTCCTAAATTACAACCTATCATGCTCTCAGCAAAGCCAAAAAGGTTTCCAAATCCGGATATGGGGAATTTGGTGTTCCTTGGGGCTGGTTTGGAATAGGGACTCTTTATTCGGAAGTTACGAGAAGCAATTCCAATCCAGAATGTGCTAATGCTAGTTTGTTTTTAATGGATAAAACGTCTGCAACAACGTAGTTGAATTGGAGCAACCCATTAGATAAATAATTCATAGATTCCACTGTAGAGCATATAGCCCATACCTCTTAAAAAATAAAAATGAAAAGGTATGGCCTAAATGTACGTTACAAGGCTTTGTTTGGAATTTGAAATTAGCAAGAGAGAAGGGAAATTAGGGAAATGAAAGTAAGAGGAAAAAGCTAAAGAGAGAACAGTTCTCTCATTCCCCCCCTACTTTGAGAAATGTAAATTAAAAAAAAAAATGGAATGATATCGTGAACTTATCTAAAAAAATAAAGAAAAATATGGATAATAACCCATTTTGAGGAGAATAAGACTCAAAATGTTGGTTTCTATGGGTAGGCCGTAGAGCCATGCCGAGTAAGCCCTACCTATTTCATTTCTCTTCCAAGCCATAGGGCATTTACATTACTTATAACCTCAACGAAAGTTTGAGATAAATTTTAAACAAATTTCAAAAAACCACCATGAAGATATGTAGAGAGCCTATCAACTTTATTATTTAAATCAAAATAATATTTTGATTTGAAAAATAATGTATTAATTAAAAAAAATTTGTTGATCGTGTCCAAAACATTTACAGTTCGTACAGTTCCTGGGCTGCTCAGCCCATATCAAGTTCCTGGGCTTCCACTGATACCTAGCCCACATCTGAATCAACATCGATTTCGTCACAGAAATACAGATTCCAGTAAAGTCAACTCTCCCTTCTCTTCTCTATCATGGGAATTTTATACAAATTGACCACAGGCAATGATTTTATTTAAAAAAAATATATATATCACTAAAATGTCTTATATTTAAAAAATTGATCCTCCTCTTCCCTCAAAAGTGTTACCCCACCAGCCCACCACTAATTCGACTCTCCTCATTAAAGATTCCTGGCCCTGTTCCTGTAAAAGGGAACAGATCAAATAACCTCCTTATGAAGCTTCGTTCTCGTTTTCCATTTCTTGAGGAGCAACAGACGTCCAGCGAAGTGCCATGGAGTTTTGTCCATAACAGCATTAATGTCTGTTTCATCATTGAATATGAAGACAAGGAATCCTTTATCATGTAGGATATATCAATATCGCCTTTAATCAAATCTACCTACCGTTTTGCTGCAAAACCATGGAATGGGTGTTGCGACCCCTCATCAATTACATCACTATAGCATATTCGCCCACATCTAAAAACAAAAAGGATTTTACATCAAGGCCTCGTATATTTCAATATAAAATATTTTTTAAAAAATTACTTTTACTCTTTTTTTTCACGAAAATGTTTTTTTCTAAAACATGAATGTATTTTTTAAATATATATATATATATATATATATTAAATTAAAACAAATAGAAAGAACTTAAGTGAAAAATATTTGTCAACGTAAAATGTTTTACGTCTAAATAAACAGAATGTTTTTCCTAAAACATAAATGAAGTAGAAAATATTTAACGTTGAAATAAATAGAACCTTAATAACATATTTTCTTGAAAACTATTATATTAGAATGGTTTTTAAAATATGATAAAGTTGTCTTTCAAAAAATATTTTGCATTAAAACAAAAAATAGTCTAAAATCATGAAACATAAGTAAAATAAATTTTAGAAAAAAAATTTATATTGAAATAAGTGGAGCCCGACTAATTACAATTTAAGAATAATTTATAAATAAATCCTTAAAACTTATACCAATTATACAAATACGCTTTTATAATTCAATTTGTGATAATTATATCCCTGAACTAAAGAATAATGCATAATAAGTCTCTAAAGTTATGTCCAATGTACAAATACATCTTTATAGTTCGATTTGTAATGATCCATCTAATTTAAGAACTCAAATAGCACGTTAACATGGATCAAATTTTTGTTGTCAACTTGATGCATGAGCAATAAGGGAAAATTGTCGTCCCGAAAGGGATAGTCGAGTTGGTTCGGATGGCAGGCTGAAGGGCCTGGGACCAATAGGTCTTGGGTTCGACTCCTTTTGGGGTCAAACCTTCCTCTAATTGTAGAGGGCCATCTAACAGCCTTCTCGGCTGAGCCGGTCAGCCAAGACTTGCCTAGGCTGGTTTACCTCCTCGTAGTTCTTTGCCGGCTAGGATCACGGGATGGGTTTCACCCAATGCGCACCCATGGGTAGCGGCTGCGAACTTCTCTCCGACCCCAGAATAAGGGGAAATTGTCCTATTAATGTTTGACACCTTCAACTCGCTTATAGTTGAACAACTGTTAGCGAATACTTAATAATTTTATTAGGTTGAATTTATCTAATTTAATATTAAAATTTTCATTGTAAAGAATTGAGGATGACCAAAAACTAAGAGGGGCTCATTATTTGACTAAGTGAATTTTCTTTTTCTTTAAGAAAAATAGATAAATAAATAAACTACCTGACACCCAGAAATGTATCTATACATTAAGTATAAATTTAACAAATTATTTATTCATTATACCTTGGTTCAAAGTTAAAATTATTATAAATTAAACTGTAGAGATACATTTGTACATTTGGTATAAATTCAGAAGTTTATGTATTATTATTGTTTCAAGAATGAAATTATTACAACTATATAGATATATTTATTCATTGGGTATTTCGAGAACCTATTTACACATAATTCCTAAAATTTACTACTTATCCATATAGCAACATACTGAAGGCAACACCCAGAGGACAAAAGATTACGGGCCGGGGGCACAAATGGAAACTAAAATTTTGCTCTTCAGTATGGTATTGTTTTTTACAACACGTCAATATGGTATCTTTTTTACAGCACATCCTCTAGCTTGGAGAAGATTGACAGGAATTAACTAATATTTCTACATCTCATACTCTCAGTTGAGCTGAAACTGCAGTGTACAATCTGCATGCCTAAACTATACAGTCCTCTTGGTTTATAATGACGTCATTTTGCATAGCTGTATTTGCCTCCCCACCCCCCCCCCCCAAAAAAAAAAATATGCATATCAGGAAGAGTCAACTACCATTTCTTCGTCAGGGGGAGCGGGTGCCGAACTCCCGGCAACCTTTTCCATTTCTATTGCCATGACCTCTTCATCTCTCCTCTTATCTTCTACTTTTTCAACCTTCAATCTCTGTGACAGTACAGACATTTGGTAAAATGATATTCCAAATAAGTCTCTAGTGATGAATAGCCAGTATATTTTATAGAGAGTGCAATCAACAGATAAAGAAAGCTATGCTTCCTTTCGTGTGACAGAGTGCGAGTCCATTTCCGGCAAAAAGCCCGAGAAAAAGGCAGCACAAATCAATCTCTTCGATATAAGCTAAAGAAATATTGAGGGTGATACCGCTATGTAAACAACTGTATGGTGGTGGTCGTATAATTCAGGTTTAATAGTACATCCCGACAGGGAACAACCCATCCTTGTTCAATTTATCTATTTCAACTTGGATGACATGAGGACGCAGTCTTGGGAAAATTTGAGGATTATAGCTGCCAAATGTATATCTATCCAGAAATTGATCCTTTAGATTCAATGTCAACTGTGCTTCAACCTCAAATCCTTGACGAGGAACATCATGACGAAGATTCTCCAATATAATATGATGAGATAAAATGCAATAGAAACCCCACCCCCAAAAAAAAAGGAAATGGGTTATAATCATTCAAAGAAGGTTCTAGAAGATATTGATTGAAAAAGAGAAGATTGGTTGCGGAGAAAAACAAATTAGATTCATCACCCAACTAACAAAGAAATCTTGGTAGAATTGCCACAAATGACTTTGAGCATAGATTTGTAGACAACCATAAAATAGCCTGAAAATCGATAGTAAACAGGTGGATTGAGTGATGGTTTGATGATGATACAAGAAGTTCTGTTAAAAAAAAGGGGCTCCATGGAGAATGTGGTCAGAAATACACAATAGAGTCCAACTCAGAAAAGAATTCACCGTTAAATCTCAAAAATCCGATTTTCAATATCAAAATATATGGTATAATTGTCCCCGTTACTATCCCTAACTAAAAAGTGTCATCAGAGATGAAATTCCATGACTGGTGGGGTAGATCACAGTGGACTAAGAAAAGAATTCATTGGTAATCTAAAAAATCTGATTTTCAATATCAAAATATATGGAATAATTGTCCCCATTACTATCCCTAACTAAAAAGTGTCATCAGAGAAGCAATTCCACGACTGGTGGGGGGAGAAGATCACAGAAGCTTGGCCCCAAAAAAAAAAAAATGTTGCCTTCAGAGAAGAGGGTTCAGAGGTGAGGGTAGCAATGTTGAGAACAAAAGAGGCAGAGGAAGTTTCACCAATAGATCTGAATCTATCAGTGAACAGTAGAAGCTATTAAGAACAGTTTATGGTTTTATGATAATTCTTCTAATTATTATGAGAACTATTGCTTGTACCATCAGCCATTGAGTGGGTGGATTGGTGGTGGTGGTGAACGAAAATTACTAGTGCAGCTGATAGATGGATTTATTGGTTTCAAAAGCAACTAATATCTGTTCAAACACTAACACTCTGGTTTTACATTCTACAAAGTGCATTAGCACAACCAAAGTCAGGCTAACTTCAAGAAAACTGACCTTTGTAGCCACAGAAGAGTCTTTTGACATACAAGCAAACATGTTCGAGTAGAGCTTTGCATCCCTCTTATTGCTCTCGGCTTGAAGTTGTTTCAAATTCTTTTGAATCAATTTCACCTCCCTGAAAAGCAACTTTGTAATGCTAACTGTCCCCACATAAATTACATAACAGAAATTTATCAAAGAAAGATTTAAAACTAACAATTTTAGATGGACCAAATTACACATCCATACCTGTTTTGGGGATCAGCCTCCAGCGCCTTCTTGATGTCCAATTCAGCCAGGTGTAGATCCGCAGTTTCCATATAAGCTTGCGCCCGCCTGTACAAAGCTTTTACATTTTGGAACTCCACATCTAGGACCTGTTAGAGATTGAATGTGACATGAGATTGGTGGTGTAAATGAACCAAGCCCAGTCCTCCAAAGCCGAAACCTTGGTTCCCTAAATTTTTGACAACATTCAAGTTTAGTTCCTTCATACTTCCATGCTTTATATCAAGCGTATGGAAAACTGTTAATACTCATGGCATAAAAGCACCATCCACTTTATTTTGTACATACACTTTTCAATTTGATCCATAATATTTTAATAAAGTCTTCCCCTTCTAACCAAAAATGCACCGAAGTCGTTTATTGATTTTACAATGCAAATTAGCTGCTTTTCATTTACTCTTTACCTTAGAACACAGCTTGATTGCTTCATGGAAATCATTCATCTTGAGGCTACAAGCTGCACCATTTAGCCAGCATGACACTCTCAATGCTTTGATTAGCTTCTGATCATCATCTCCAAAAGATGCGTCTTCACTAATATAGTCGGCTGCCTGAGGCGAAGGATTAAAGAAAAAAACCTATGAATTAGAAGCTAAGCAACATGGAAGATCAAGATATTCAAGAGGAATCACCTATTGTACTACCTTATCATATTTTTTGCTAGCTCTTTGATACTTCATATTTTTAAACAGCTGATTGCCTTCTTCTTTCTTCCTCTTGGTTGCCTCAACTCTCTCTTGATTACTCATTTCCCATGGTGCTTTCTCCTTTTTTATCAGACAAATAGGACAGTAGTAGCGAGAATTTAGATGGCAGCATCACAAGGAATCTATTGGTAGGACCAACATATTTTTTTGGCAAGACTACTAAGCAAATACAATTTGTATCGGAAACCTCATAGTAAGAATTAGAATCTAATAACATGTATCAGGGCATTCAAATGATGAACTTATATTATCTAAAAGTGGTAATCCTCTAGATAAGATAAAACTAATAACATCTATAATCCTTTAGATAAGATAAAACTAATAACATCTTTAAACATGCTTATAATTTATCCTGAATTAGAAAGATTTATAATGACATAATTTAGCATAATATGTCACCAAAACCTTATCAATTTTATTAATTGGATTAAATTGGAATAAATGCATTTAAGTTAAAAAAAAAAACTATATTTTCTTCATCTGTTGAAATAAATGAAATCAATGCCTGAAGGACCTTTTGTCTCCAATAATGGTCACCATTAAGGTCCCATATGATCCACATATTGCACAATCATATTGTCCTACAGCTAATGTCATCTGATTGTAAATTCTAAACTTTCACAGGTACAGAAATTACCTTGACAAAATCCAACATTTCAACTTCATAGACTAAAGTTGAATTTGGCGGAACTACAGCAAGATCACGTTTAACTTCTGTGCTTCCAAATCCATATTCAGAAGTAATTGTGACTATTGCCTGCTCCCTCTTCTTCATTGTTGCTGCTGCTCGGTCCAATCCAACAATTACTTGTTCTGTGGTCAGAAAAATGTAAACTATAGTTAGTCATGGGTGGTCCTCATAGGTGTGCAAAGCACTTTTGGAATGGAAACATTTCCAAAATTTGTTTGGGCACATAAAAGGTGTCCAGTTAATTCCATTAGATAATAAGCAGAAGGGTATCATGCCTTTTGTTGAGCACCTAGTCATTTGGTTAAAAGGACAAAGGTTGTTCACATCACATTAATATGTAACTGTGCCCTTGTGTTGAGATGTAAGAGTTGGGAGCGGAGCTAGAATTTTTTTTCGCCCTGGGCTGCCAACTAAATAGAAATAATTTTCTTTCATCATGAATCTAAATAGGTAAACTTGTCAACTTAATTATAAAATCTTCAGTCTAAAATCACCAAACAGAGTATAAAAAAGTAAAGTCCAAACGTACATAATAAATATATAAAGATTAGTAACCCGTTTATTGGGAGAATATAAAATTAAAAGTATGTCCAGAATCGCAAAGAAAATCACTGCAATTGGAGAGAGATATGTATCTATAAACAGAGAAAGAGTGCAAGAACACTGAATTGAAAAAGTAAAAAAAATTATGAAGTTTTACTCAGGTATGTAGTCTTAATCTTTACTTTTTTATTTTTTTTGGGCTTTTAGAGCTACTAATTTATTTTAATTTTTAAATATATTTGGGTTATGTGCTAAATATTACACTAGACTATACATAATTATATTAAAATATCATATATTATTACTACTAAAAAAATTTTGGGCCAAAATTTTACCCAGGCTATAGCCCACCTTAGCCACAATATGGCTCTGCCCCTGGTTAGAGTTGACATGCCCAACACCCATCCATGTTGAAGCATGACACTCATGGAATGTTCATCATGATCAACTGGCGCACACATTACAAATCACTGAAGAGAGCTAGAAAAATTTAACATGGAATCACCTTCATCCGTAATGAACTCTAATGGTCCTTCATCAATGCCTTTCTTCTCAAATATAGTGCAATCTTCTAGCATGGCTGTATACCTCACTGCAAAAATTTGCACACACAGAACATTCTCAAAGTAGGGTACAGGAGAAGCTGAAAGATACTTCAACCAAAACTGTATATCAAATAGACGCAAAATCACTAAAGCTGACATTCACATTCTGAATTGTGACCTACATTTTATGTATTTAAAGCTTTAGCATATCTTCTACCGTCACCTATTTTCCTCCCAAGTCATTTTTCAAGCACAGAAAGGCTTCAATCATGCTCATGATTTTTGCATGCATGAAGCAGTAAAGCAGGAAAAATCGTGTCCAGAAGTATTTATGAGTTCCCAAAATTCATTTTGTTGCTTATATAGATGAAAGATCCAAAACCAAACAAATAATAATATAAATGGCATAAACTAGAATATTAATCTGATGGCAATGAGGTTGACAGTGAAAAAGGAACTGCTGTGGCAAAGGGAATAAATCTCTCCCACACACACAATCAACCCCACATAAACATAATTTAGATATGTTTTTATTTGGCTTAAATGTTGTCTATTATTTTAAGACAGATTTTTTATGGTCTCATAGACATCCATTATATCACAAGAAAACACTTACATCTGCAGATGATCATTCACTGAAATATGAAAGAACATGCACGCTAACAACTTAGCACTGATCTGATATCTCATCAAGGAAATAATTAATATTGAATGGAAATTGGCTTCCAAGTAACTAGCATGGCAATGGATAGCGTTGCCAATAGCTTGAATTTGAATTTTAAATTCAAACCAGAAAATCTGTTGCACAACAATTTGGTTCAAATTTGAACAGTGAACTGTTATTAACAGTTTTGTCAAAGTAATCAAAACTGTCTGAAATAGTTTTCATCTCAACTGAATGAAAACTGTCAGAAACGGTTTGTCCCTATATTTCTGTCTGCAGTCTTTTAGTCTTCTATATACATAGATATAGAACAGCAGTTAAAGACAGAGGAAAAGTATAGGAAAGAAAAGTCAGTCCGCATTTTTGCATTCTAAGTTCAAGAGTACTGCATACTTTGGTTCAAAGAGAGTACAGCGATTGCTACTTCCTTCACCGTCTAGAGTGGTTATTGTATCTTGGAAGACTGACACCGCAAAACCCAGAAGCATATTTGCAGGGTCGAATTTAGTCTTAAAAAAATAGTGTTAAACACTATCCTTGATCTAAGTCTTTTAATATTCTAATACTAGTATGTTCATGCAGAAATAAAACAGTGACAACAGTTAGAACATGCTAGTGGATGTATTAGTGTTGTGAACTTGTCATGTATCAAGATTTGAGTACACAGCCAATTGTACACAGATTGAAATCCATGTAAGCTCCTTATTTTAATTCCATATTCAATCAAACTGAAGTTGTCACAATTTTCAAAACCAGATTAACAACAATGCTGAATGTGTATGTGCACATTAGGATACTCACTGGAAACAGCTGCACCCTCATCTGCAGTAAGAGTTCCTTCCCCTTCTTTCAAGATCTTCTTGATTACTTTGGAATCACCAGTGACATCAATAACAGGCTTGAATGACACCAGTTCCACATCAATGTTTAATACAGAACTTGCTGGGATCAGAGGAAACTCATTTTTAGAATTGCCATCCCCCTCTCCAAAAGCATCTGCAACAGTTTTCAGTAGTTAAACCACAGTGGTGGAAGTCTAAACTATACAGCTAATAGCAAGGTAAGAAATAAGCTCTTTGACTAAATCTCTCTCACTATAATGCAAAACAAATACGAAGGCTATGGGAACAATGCTAGAATGATAAAAAAAATCATATATAATAAAAGTAGAGATTTAGCCAACCAAACCATGAAAAATGTGCTTAAACATTCAGGTGTATTGGACTTTTCACTTTTTTATCTAGGTTTCAAATACTACATGCTCCCTCAGTCCCTTTCTGCGCAAGGTTTAAGAAAATCATGTTTGAATAACAGAAAGAAAATAAAATTGCCATTTGTCTTATTTAAATGAAATTTTAGGATAGTCTAAAAAAAAATGAAATTTTAGGAATTGTGTTTGTGTTTAAAAATTATACACACGCACATATAAAAGAGGTGACATGAGAAAATAATTATTTAACTTTTTGAACTTTAAAACTATGATGCATAAAATGAAACTTCCAGAATAGGAAATAAAGACATAAAATAGGAGGAATTAATTTTATCAATTCCAGGAGCAACATCAACAACTGAAGGTTCAGAAAAATCAGTCTCTTGGCACTATAAAAATTCAGAGTTTACGAAAGCAAGGCATGTGATGCAACTCTTGTTAACTAGAAAGCTAACGCAAATTCATATGCTTCAGTACTGTTCATAGCAAATAAATTATTATTATTATTATTATTTTTTACATTTCCCTCATATAATTAATAAAGCCTTATGCTGTGTGGATGATGATTTTCTGCCCCCACCGATTTTCCATATTGCTACAAGTCTAATCCAGTTATTTTAGAACTAGGGCTGCAATGAGTCGAGTCGAGTCGATCCTGGAATTGTTTAGACTTGGCTCATTTACTAAACAAGCATAATTTTTTTTGTTCGAGCTTGATTCATTTTAAACAACTTTTATGGTGAGTCAAGCCCTAAGAAGCACAGATACGGCATATAAACACAGATAAAAAGATTTTAAAATATTTAGGATATAGATACAGTGGGCTAGGAAGCAAGGACGAGGCTAGCATACAGGTGTTGGACACTTTTCAGACACGAACATGCAACCATAGTGGACACATCTCCAACATGCAGTTAAGGCTCCATTTGATTTGTTAAAAAATTCTAAAAATCTTTGCAAACCTTTAAAAGTTATTCACTTTTTATCTTACTGCACGAATTACGAATCCACAACTTATCTTATTTTATATCACTTTTTATCACTCTAAACACACCCTAAGTGTGTCCCTATATTTGTATCCTTTTCTGGCTTCAGAAACTCTGGGGACACGTTTAGAACACTCGACCAATTTTCTATTCCTTGCTTTGTTTCCAATATCTTTCAATAATAGCTCACATTGTTTATTGTAAATTTTCCTCATTTCTCTCTTAAGCATACTCAAAAGGTTTGCCTTTTTTATTTTTTATTTATTTTTTTCCCGGGGGGTTTGAATTAGGGATGATTAATAAATTGTATTCAACTATTCATGTTTGATTTATTTTAGGAGAGAACTACATTTTTTTTTAATGTGTTGATTTACTTTTTTATTTTAATAAAAGTTTATTGTTATCTAAAGGATATTACGACAATTAAAGTATAGAGTACATGGTTTTGTTTTTTTTTTTTTTAATTCTAATTAGTGTATTCTTGGCAATTTTTTTTTATTATCTTTGAATAAAATGTTTATATATGTGACATATAAATATATAAAAAGAGTAATGAATTTCTCAGTTCACTTGCAACATAAAGTGTGAACTTGGCATTCCACTGAGGTTTTTACGTGCACAAGCTGGACAGATATCCAGAAGCAATCATTAAATCTGACATCAACGCTACCTATGGATAAGTCTCAAAACTCTACAACCAAATAAAATAATGGGAGGACATACATTGGGGTTGAATAATTAGATTAGCCTTCTCTCCCCTTCTCATGGTCTTGAGTGCTCTTGGAAGTGCTGGACAGAAATGGCCTATAAGAACCAAATATATCGATTTCACAGAAAAAAGAAAAAAAGAAAAATAAGTGTCAGTAGAAGTGCATCCTTATAAATGCATAATCCAAAATATTTAAAATAAAAATCATTCATTAATTTCTAATTACCATCTTTCACGTAAAATTCAACTCCTCCCTCTGGTGTTGTTGAAATAATAGTACCATCATCCAGCCTTGCCTGATACTTCACTACATTAGAAACAAAAAATCCTTGAATCACTGTTCTGGCAATTATAATAACAATTGAAAGCTGCAGACTTGACAGCTTAACAACACAGAATTTGTCATCAAATCATTTGGAATCAAAGAATCAACAACTCAAAAAGCAACAAATTACCTAGAACTTCATCTAAATCACTGGGTGGGCCAGTTTGTTCTCCCTTCTCCATAACTCTCTTAATAATTCCACCATCCTTGCAGACATCTATTACTGTGATCCATGAGATGAGCTCCACTTCAAACTGAACAACACAATTTGGAGGAAAACCTCTTTCTCCTGCGGCTCCATTACCGAATTCAGGGGGTAGTGTAAACAATGCCATCTCCCCCTTTGTCATGGTAATGATTGCATGGTCCAACCCAGTAACCACTTGACCTGACCAACCAATTAAAAAACCAATCAAGTTGAAGGAAACCTAAAAGCAATTCCATGAAAATAAAGAACCATCAGGGGGGAAAACAAGCCTTCCCTAGTGAATTAGAAAGATGAAGAGAAAATTGGAAATAAGTCTGAGTTTCAGGTTAATATAATGAAGAACACACTAAAACAAACACGGGCTGAGTTCAGAGGTAGGTTTATGGATCATCTGGTATCGTTAATGAAAATTTAAATTTCGTTTCTACACCAACATTGTTTCAAGAGGAAATGGAATTAAAAAAAAATAAAAAGAAAAAAAGAAAAACCAACTGAGATTTCAAACCGGAGAACTCAAAAACTCACCCTGGCCAAGTTTGAAATTGGAAGGTTCATCTTTATCCCTGGTGGAATCGAACTTGGTTCCGTCAGGCAATGTACCCACGTAGTGTACTGTTATCAACCAAACAAAACTGATCAAATGCCATGTCGAGTTATAGGCAATCAAATCATCAAACAGAAGTTCACCATGAATTAGAGAAGGGGTTGGTCGGGGATTTCGGCGCATATGTCTTACCAGTGACTTCGTCCCCGAACCCAGGGGTGTCCCAACCAAGACCACGCCTGAGAAGCTTCTTCTTGAGACCGGAGGAGTTGATTTCTCTCTCTTCACCGACCTCGAGAGGCGGTGCTGACTCAATGACCTCCCCTGGTTCTTCATCGAGCTCGTCCTCGTCTTCATCCAACCTGTCTGACATATTTGTTGCCTTACCTTCCACTTCCACCGTTGCACCGACCTTCCCAATTGATCCACCCAAGGGATTCCGCTCTGTCAAATTTTTTGAGAGTATGTTGGAGCAGCTGGGCACACAGATGGCATGAAGGGGGGGGGGGGGGGGGGGGATAGTGTAGTTTAAAGGAAATTAAAGGGTTTTAATGGAATTTCAGCTAGGGAATTAGGGATATATTTCCTGTTGAATAACATGAATTCGTCTAGAAATTAACAATATTGATTAATAATTAACACCTCTTTTTTTTTTTTTTTTTGGGACCCGGAACCCCGCCGGGCTTGGCCGACGTGGTTCTGAGGATGCAAATAAGTTGAATCGGCGTCGACTGATTACTTATTTAGTGGGCTCTATTTGATTTGGGCTCCTCACAAGTTTAACTAATTGGGCTCGCGTCGTTAATTATATTAAAAAATTCAAGCCCGGCTCATTTAAGGCTCGGTTCATTTCACGTTCAACTTGTTTTAACTTTTCTGTATTTCTTATTTAGAAAGAAAAAATATATATTATATTAAGAAAAAATAAAATAGGCTAGGGGTAAAATTATAGTGCAATGTTTAAAATAAAAAATATTATATATCATGATACAAAAATAAAATATATAATAAATATGTTCAAATATTTTTACGTATATTATATAATTAGATAAAATGACCTTGATTATTTAATGACTTAATTAAAATAATATTTAAATTTGACTTGTTTACTAAGGTAGTATTTAGTTTGTATTTTTATTTGTATTTTTATTTTCTGTTTATCTATTTAATGTTTTTAAAATTTCAAAATAAAAAAAAACAGAAAACGTATTTTTCTTTTTTTTTAGTTAAAAACGCTCAAAATGACTTTTTGTTATTTTACATTTCATGTGTAAATCAATTTTCTATTTTCCAAGATAAATTTTAAAAATATGAGTGTCCAAGAGCCTATTTGATAAAACTGTCAGTTTTTAAATTTTTTTGTTCATTTTTTCTATTCAATTTTCAATTTTTGCCTTTAGTTTTTAATTTTTAATTTTTAATTTCATAGTAAAAAAACTTGAAAACACGTTTGATAACAATAATTGTTAGTTAGTAATTATAATTGTTAATTAATTAAATTAAATAAATTTAATTATTTTAATTATGAAAAATAATCTAATCATATAAAAATAAAATATATTAAACACAATTTATTATAATTATTTTTTTAAAATAATTTAATAAAATATATTTCATGTTAATTAAATTAACTTAAATTAATTTGATTTAATTAATTAATCATAGTAATTAAATTTAATTATTTTAATTATATTATTTTTTCAAAATAATTTAATTCAATAAAAATAAATTATATTTAATATAATTTTAATTAAATTTAATTAAGTAACTAATTTAATTCAAATTAATTAAAAATACTTATCTTAACTATATTTATATCAAAAATAATTTAATAAAATATTTATATTAATTTAACTAATTAATTCAATTATAATTCATATAATTTAGTTAATTAATATATTTAATATATTAAATTAATTATTAATTAAATTATATTTAAGATATTTTTATATAAATAAAAATAAAATATTATTAATTTAATATACTAATATATTTTATATATTATTTAAATATTTTTATATTCATATTAAATAATAATATGTTTAGCAGTGACCGGAGATGAGTGAGAGGTAGTGGTGATGGTGGAGGACGGTGGTTGGATGTTGGTGGCGACCAGTAAACGATGATTATTGATGGTCGTAACTGATAGTAATTGCGTAAGAAAAATAAAAATTTGATAAAACACATTTTTTACATTTTCATAATTTTTGAAAATTTTGAAAACAGTTTTTATTTTTATGAAATTTGAAAACAAATTTATAAAACGAGTTTTCTTGTTCAGTTTTCAAAAAAAAAAAAAAAAAAAAAGCAAAAACTAAAAAACTGAAAATAAAATGATTGCCTAACAAGCGCCAGAAACGGACCGACCATTTGACCAAAGGGGGCCTCGGCTCCCCTTGGTGCAAAAATTTTTTATCTGTATATATAGTATAATTATTTTTATAAATACATCTCTTTAAAATGGCACACCTAGTTCAGAAAAAAAAAAAGCACCCCCACTGGAAAAAATGTTAAAATTTATAAGAATTAGCATCCCTCTAATTAAATTTCTGGTTATGTCCCTGACAGGCACTGATGTATTTTGAGATGTTTTTCTTATTTTTAAAAACTTAAAATAAAAAATGAGGTCAAAACAGGTATACTAAATAGTACCTAAATGAGTATAATTTTTTTCCTTCTATGTAACTTATTTGTTAAATATACAAATCATGCCAATTAGGCAGTGTGTAGAGTTCTAAAAAAATAAAAAATAAAAAAAATAAAAGTTAATGTTAAAGTGATGTAAAAGTAACACATCGCAAAATTTGATTGGAAAAATTAAAAACTTTTAGAGTTTTTTAAAAAAATTTGAAGCTCAAAATAGAGCCTTAATAAATCAAAAATATGTATCTTTATAAATGTGTGGGTTCATTTTCAATTGTAATTTCTGTTAAGTATGATATTTATTGTATTTCTTTAAAAAATAAAAAATAAAAATAGCAGGAAGCAGCGCCCGACGCTTAAGGGCTTGTTTGGTGGCAACTCGAAGTTATGAGTTTCAATTTTTTTTTTTTTTTACTTTTCTCTAATTTTTTTACTACTACATACTAAAACACATAAAAAAAAACTATCACGCACAAAATCACTAATTCTATTCAAAATTTTTCAGTTCTCTCTAATTTTTCTAATTTTTTTTTATTTGTCTTTGACTTTTATAATTTTTTACCAAAACACATTGTTTTTACGAAAAAGTAATATATGGTATAAATTAGTATAAATTTATAAAGTTATAATTTTGTAATTTATAATATAAATAAAAAATTATAATTTTATAAAAATTTGTATTATTTTGTAAGGTGCCAACAGATTGGAACAAAATTTGCAATATAGCGAAATCTAAATAGTGAGTTTGACACGTAATTTGAGGTGGATGATTCTCTACCACCCAAGACTAACTTACCAAACAAGAAATTATTAAAACAGCCCACTGGATTGCCCGTTAATTGATTATATAAAGAATTCCATACTTTTTTTGGGGGGGGGGGGGGGGAACTATACATACACTTTACTTTAATAAAATTTTTACGTAAAAATTATTTATACAAGCAAGATTTTACACTGAAAATATATTAAAATTAAGATGATGATATTCTATCAAAATAGTTCATAAAAAATTAAATTGAGGTGTGTTTGGAGTAACAAAAAATAAAATAAAATGAGATAAAGTGAAATAAGTTGTGGATTCGTAATAGGGAGATAAAAAATAAATAACTTTTAAAATTTCTTAATATTTTTCACTTTTTTTTTAAATTTTTTATTACTTCAAACAGAATCTGGGTATTACTAAAGAAATATTAAGATAAAGCGTATAATGTGCAAATGATAATTTTATAATTATAAATATCATAATTAAAAGTGATAAATTCAAATATTTACACGCTAACAATTGTTTTTGAAGAATATTTACAGTAGAATATCATTTTTCTTAAACTTAAAAGTCTAATTTTTTCTTGATGGGGAAAAAAGAAGTTAAGGAGACGAAAATCCGTCACGATCTCAAACTTGTTCTCTTTTAGCCTGTTTGCAGATTTTTAAAATAAAATAAAATTTTATAAATCTCTATAAATATGAATTATAAGATAATAAAATTTAAAATTCTCATTCACTATATAAATTATGAGACATTTATTTTTACAATTTAATACTATTTTATACAATTTTGATACGTGAGTATGGTTTTTCTTAATCTAGTTTGAAAGAAAGCGGTTGAAACAACTAACTTTTTAATAGATCTGTTCTGCTTTTAAGTTTTTAATCTGTTTGAAGTTCTCTAAAATAAAATAAAATTCTATAAACCTCTATAAATACGAATTATGAGATAATAAAATTTAAATTCTTCACTTACTATATAAATTACTAGACATTTATTTTTACAATTTGATACTATTTTATAAAATTTTGATACGTTAGTATGGTTTTTCTTAATCTAGTTTGAAAGAAAGCGGTTGACACAACTAACTTTTTAATAGATCTGTTCTGCTTTTGAGTTGTCTACCCAATTAATGTCCAAGAAGAGTTTAAAAGGAAAAAATACAAGACCAAAAAATTAGAATTAAAAGGAAAAGGAAAAAGATCATTTTCCATAAAAACAAAATTACAATTGATCGCTTCTATTAACAGCAAACCTCCAGCTTTGATCCAATTAGAAAACATGAAACAATTAAACAAACAAGCAATCAGACGGAGAAAGAAGAGTTATTCAATCACCAATCCTTAATTAGAAGACAACACTTCTCTTTGGGACAGCATAACTTCGGCTTCTGGGGAACACCAAATCCGGTCTCACGTTAACATCATCATCCCCAAAATCACAAGGCCTGTCTTCGTCAATCCTACCCATCCCAACACTGCAACTCCTCGGCACCACCGCCACAGGCGCCACCGTGGGCGGCCGCCGCCTCATCTGGTGTTGCACGTAAAGATCCATCTGATCAACCCGATTGCCCAAAGCCCTGGTGGAGGCAACCCGGATCAGCTCTCTAAGATCCTCACTGTCATTAGAGCTCCTTGCCGACCCAACACTGAAACTCTTCGGCAGAGAAGAGACTTGCCCAGATGGACCACCGGCGGTGAAGCTTCCGTAGCTCATCTTATCAGCATAATCTGTCATGCTTCGGACGTAGAAGTCCCGGGCTTTGCCCAAAACCCGAATGGGTAGAGTAATGAAACGCAGGAATCTGTTCTGGTGGCTTGTCTTGCTTCTCAATGTTCTCATTCTCAACTTGTATTATTTTGCTCTACAAATTTACCTTGGAAAGAAAGGAGACTTCCTAATGTGTAACTATATATATATATATATATATATATATGAACACTGAAGATTGTAGAAGAAGAGCTGGAATCTATTACCCACAGAGATCTAGAGAGAGAGAGAGAGAGACAGAGAGGGAGAGGTGGGTGTTTGGTTTTGATGTGATTCGGATCGAGTTGATCCGAGGCTTTTGAAGGGGCGGACTTTAAAAGGCTCTGAGGTGGAGTAGAGGTTTGAACAATTATTGAATAGAGAGAGGGCGTATGGACCTTTTCTCCAAGCTAGCACACACGTTTGGAAAAAACATTCGAAGATAAGAACAAAAATTTAAAAGAAGTATTTAGTTGACCGGAGTGGGGTTTTCAACATTTGCCTGTTGTTTTGAAAGGAAGGAAAGTTCGCAATGCCGACTCAGTCCCACCTCATGGCCAAGCTCAATCAATGTGGCCCATTGGGTGGTTAAATATTGGTGTATTTAGTGGAATCATAATTTTTTTTTTATTTTTTATTTTGTTACAGTGATTTATTTTTAACAAAAATTTATTAAATACATAAAAATTATTACTTTTTTATCTTACTACAGTAAAAAATTTACCAAACACAAAAAAAATTATCACTTTTCTGTTCTGTAAAAAATTTACCAAATATCTAAAAGTTACAAAAAAAAATTATTAAAAACTACACTTTATTTCACTAAACACAGCAAAAAATTATAACTACAAAAAAACACAAAAAACTATCAAAAATTTTACTTTTTTTTAACCACTAAACGGGCTCTAGTTTACCCAAATTAAACTCTAATACTAATTTCACTTACTACTAGATCAGTGGCTAGATTATATCAGTTAATTGGAATAATATTTTATGCAAAATGTTAACTATATATATATATATATATATTTCACACATTTTTTCGCTTAAAACAAACAAGATTTGGGAAGAAAACTTTTTCATTCCTTAACGAAAAAATATTAATTCAATTATCCTATTTTATTTCCATCCGCCTTTTTCGTATTTTTACCAAATGAAGAGTAAGTTTTAGCCACCCCTTTTTAAGAAACCAGTCACCTAATTAATTGTATAATTATAAATAATAATAATAATAGAAATAATTAAAAACACCGCATTGATTTCTCCTTCTCAAGATCAAGTTTTATATACAGTTGTATAATCCGTACAATTATTTGACATTCATACAATTAATCAATAATTTTCGAGTCTAAAATATACTATCTAACGATAAATTCGACGTAATTTTTGAAAAAAAATTTTGTCACAAGATAGATATATATATATATATATATTTAATTAACAATACCAAAATCAATCAGCTTATGCGAGGTCAAGGAGCAACATATTTAGTAAAGTAGTAGATAGTGTTATTAGGCACCACACAAAGATTGACCCGCAACTTAATATAGCAAGAAGAAGGAGATGATAGCGGCGGATTACTGCTCCATTTTATCCATAGATAGAATAAAACGGAAGTTGCGTTGATTTAATGAGGTGCTGATGACCTGATGACGAAAACGTGATAATTACCTGGCTGGAAAAACATGGCCACCGAAAAGTTGAGGGAAATGTCACATTATCTAAATAGTATTTGCTTTGACTTTTGCCAATTCACACTGTAATCCAGAGATATCCCGTGAAGGTATTTAATGTTTAAAATTGTATAAATTTATATAAGTAAATAAAAATTTTTAATTTTATAATATCGTAATTTATATTTTTAGGGAATAATAAAATTTTATAATTTTTTATTTAACACTAAACGGTACCATTATATTAGTTGGATCATTTGAATCCTTCGTATATAGGCTCCGTTTAGAATTCAACAAAATAAAATAAAATTCTACAAATACGAATTACGAAACAGTAAAATTTAAATTTTTCACTCACTGCACAAATTACGATATATTTACTTTTATAATTTTATTTTATTTTATACATTTTTATATAATTCTAAACACACTCATAATATATATTCACTTTTTTTTTAAATTAATAGAGATAAATTTTTTTTAGGTTCTTTAGATTTTACAAAGATAGCAAACTCCTTTCACACACTGATTCACAAAGATAGCAAACTCCTTTCACACTGACTCTTAAATCACTTATTCAACTAATCAATTTTGGCCAGTCAATTTTGAGCACTTATTCAACCAGCCAATTTTGCTTAATTGTGACATTAAGCGTTGTTGCGAGAGCAACCTCGAGAAAATGACTCTTATTGACCTCCAACTTAAAACCTCCCTTTAAGAACTTTTAAGTTCTGCCCAGGTAACCATAGTCCCTTGTGTAATATATCCCCTTTCACACTCAAAAATCATCACTTTGCAGCGTCAAAATTATTAACCCCCTGCAAGAATTAATTGTTGCACAACGTGCATTTTGTAATTCAAAATTATGAATTTGGAATTTTGACATTTAATGTAGCTCGGAAGTTTGAATCTCAAAATTTGAAATACAAGAGATTTGAGATTTCAAAATACCAATAAACAAGTTGTTTGAAACATAATATTTTTTTTTTAAAATTAGAGTTTTAAAAATCTTCATAAAACTCTGATTTTTTATACTTTGCATGAATTATAAGTTATAATTTATACTAATTTTTTGAATATATATTTTTATAAAAAATAATTTTTAAATAAAAAATTTTATTATTATCGCCACATTAGAAGCGTAAAAAAAAAAAATGAGGGTGGACGTGGTTGATTTCTATTTGTGGATAAGAAGGATTGGTTTGAAAAGAAAGTTAGCTAACTTATTTTTATCTAGCTACTAGTTAGCTCCTAACTAATTAAAAATAAGTTAGCTAACTCTATGTTTGGGAAAGAAAAAAAGTAATTTCTTTAGGTAAATTTTTAATTTTTATTAATTTGATATTTTTATCCTTAAAAATTTTTAAAAAAATTAAAATATAAAAGATAAAATTAATCAAACACTGTTAAAATAAAAAAAAAGCCGACTGCTACCCGATTTCCCAAACGAACCCGAAATAGTCATTTTCATTAACAATTATGGACTTTGAGGGAATTCACAGTCTGTAACAGCACGTGGCTGACCCCAGTTAGAAAATGCCAGCCGATGAAGTGGTTGGGCGAGACCAAAGATACCAAGACAATAAATTTATTACTTTTATATATATTTGGTGATCAGGGCAAGAAATTAATGGCCAATTTGATACTTACCACCATTACCAATTTGATAATCTCAAGATGGGTCTTGTACGCCCAAAAAAGGGCCCACGCAAGTTACATATTACATATACAATTATGTAAAATTTATATAGATATACTAAAAGTAGTGTGAAAAATTTATACGAGTGAATAAACGGACGTTTGAAGCATCAAAAAAATAACAAAAAAAAATTATGATTTAAATAATTTTTTAGAATTTAATGCGTAGTCACCAAATCGGGTTCTTCAAAGATAAATAGCGTCATTTTTTATTTTTATGTCAATTTTTTGAATTTTAAATCTGTTCGAACGATTTTTCTTGTTCCGTTTGAATATTTTTATTTTAGAATTTTTTGAAAATTATTAAAAAATTATTAAGATTTGTGTAAAAAATTTATTGAGATTTATAAAAATTTGTTGAGATACGTAGATATATATAAATTTATAGAAATTTCACAAAATACGAAGAGGACAAAATGTGTTTAAAGAATTTAAAAATTTTCAAAAATTTTCTCTAACTTTCAGTGCTCCAAACACACCTTAAAATTACATCAAACCCCCCCCCCCAATTATTAATTAAGTATGCCCACCATACGTTATCAAAAAGTAAGTTTTCATATTTAAAGATTAAAAACAAAAATTAATTTCATATACATATCCAATTATTTATCAATTAAAGGTGCACTCGCTTTTCATGTCACAAATTTATCAATAATTAAATGTATTGTAAATTTTTTTACGATTTCTTTTCAACAAATACAATTATGTAAAACATTTTCAAAGAATTTTATTTTGTAAACTTTTTATTTTAACTACACTCATAATAAAAAAAAAAATGCACGTTCAGTAGCCACAGAAGAAATTGATAACTTTTTTCTTTTCTTTTCTTTTCTTTTTTTTTTTAACAATAACTAACCTCGTATTTTATTTTATTTTATTTTATTTTTTTGGTCTTTCTTAAGCTTTTAGTATTATTTGATGTTCAACTATTCATAATCAACTTTAAATTAAAAAAATCAAAAAATTCCAAAAATTTTCGACTTCCTTTAATCAAAATTCGCCATGTGTCATATTTATATTACTTTAACATTAACTTTTTATTAGTCATTTTAGATTAGCTGGATTCTTCAATTTATTAATTTTTTTTGTTTAAATTTGAGTCAACTCAAGCAAACCAAAAAAATAAATATTACCCCGGTGGGCTTTCAATTCTCAAACCAAAGTTTGGGTTACTCTGGATTTTCCCAAGTCCCATGCTCTGTTAGGCCGAGCTCAACAAGTCTCAAATCTGTTCAGCCTGTCCAAATTCCACCCCAATCCCAAGCGTAAACAAACAATGGGCATTTGCTGAGAACGAATCAAGAATTTTAACAGAAGAAGGGAAACAAAGCTTGAAAATTAAGCAAATTCACAAAAGGCCCATTATTTTGAGAACATGGCGAAATGGCCCAAGGCTGGCCCTCTTATCTAATCTCATATAGACCGCATTAGGTTTGTTAAAAATAAAAAAAAAAAAATCTCAAAAAACATCTGAAAATTTTTAAAAATTATTTACTTTTTATATTACTACATAACTTACGAACCTACAATTTATCTTATTTTATCTCACTTCTCATAATTTTATATATACATTTGTTGAGGTGGCTCAATTTAGATTTTTTTCTTTTCTTTTTTTTTTAACTTTTTTTAATTCATTCCACACACCTCCCTCGTCTTTCCCTTTTCTTGCTTCTTTCTTGTTTAAATTTAAAAATGCTCAACCTTTCAAAAAAAAAAAAATTAAATGCTCTACTTTTTTATATTTAATTAATGTATGCAAAATTACTTCACTACCAAAAAAAAATCATAAATAATCTTTAAATTTTTACCATTTTCTTATACATTTTGTTTTGTACGATTTTTGCAATTTCATATGAACTTTAGCCGTTGCTTTATTTAATTTTTCATATTCACTAAATATCATATCAATCATTTATTATATTATTCGATATAATTAAAGAAAAAACTTCCAATTTTTTTTACCTTTTTATGTTTTAAGCATTATTTAATCAGAATAATGCATTTTATAATATATGTAAAAGTGTATTTAGCATTATAAAGTAAAAAATTTAAGAAAAAAAATCTCATTTATGGATGATAGTAAAATCTTTTGTGACAATGCTAAGAATTAATCCAAATATGTGTAAATTTTTTTTGTTACAACACAAATTTAAATACTTATCATCTGATTTAGTATTATCATTATTATTCTGTTAATATATGTAACATATATATATTACATTACTTTCTTTGTTAGATGATTATATTTTTTATTAATTAATAAAAAACATTAAATATAATATATATATATATATATATATATATATTATTTATTTATTTATTTATTTACAAATGTCACGGGTGCCTTGCGGGTGATTGGATAAAGCCCAGCAAAAGGGAACGCAACAACGTAGCACATTCTGCGCCACACAAGGATTGAAAGGATCACCCTTAGAAGCAGCTCCAATTGCATAGTCAGAGGCTGCTAGCTAACTAACCAGGTCAAAGGAGGAGCGAAACAGGGTGAACTGAAAATGATCAACGGACTGGGCAGTATCGTAGTGGCAATGGCGTCAATGACTATGATGTTGTACGCGTGTCAGGCGTCGACGGCCGATCTCCACCCCCTGATCCTAGTGCCGGGGAACGGCGGGAACCAGCTGGAAGCTCGGCTGAGGTCGGAGTACAAGGCGACGAGCTTGTTCTGCACCCGGTGGCACCCGGCTCGGAAGGACAAGGACGGGTGGTTCCGGCTGTGGTTCGACCTTTCTGTGCTGTTCGCCCCCTACGCTGACTGCTTCGCTCGCCGGATGATGCTTTACTACGACGCCGGCGTCGATGATTTCAAAAATGCCCCTGGGGTTGAGACCAGAGTCCCTCACTTTGGTTCCACCAAAGCCCTTCTCTACCTTCATCCATCTCTCAAGTTAGCTCCTCTCTCTCTCTCTCTCTCTCTTATTGTATTTTTCAACTGTTGTTTTAGGGTTAGTTTAGATTAAGAAGCTTTTTTTTAGTTGCTTTTTTTTCTGTCATATATTTTTTTTTACTAAGATTTAATTTTTTTAGAAACAGTAAATTTTAGATGTTAAGGGTATCTGAATAAAAAAAAATTAAAATATTTACGTTCGTTTCAGTAAAAACAATTTATTTGGTAAAAAAATAAAAAATCTATTTTTTTTTAATTTTTAACTTTTACTAAATAAATGTAAATTTTTTAATTTCTTTTTATAAATATAATTAATATACTTAAAAATTATAATTTTTAAAAAAATTAAATTTTAGTAAAAAAAAAAAAGTAGTTAAAAAAAAGTAAAAACTGCCTAGTTATTTTTTTAATCCAAACTAGCCCTTATATTGTTTTTTTTTTAAGTAATTAAATCAAGTTATTTTATACTTTTTTTATTTAATCGAATTAATCGATCCAATGCAATTTCACTTAACAGGCACGTCACAGCATACATGTCACCCCTAGTGGAATCCCTAGAGCAAATCGGTACGTAGATGGGAAAACCCTATTCGGAGCTCCATACGATTTCCGGTACGGTTTAGCAGCAGCGGGTCACCCATCTCGTGTCGGATCCAAATTCCTACGAGACCTAAAACACCTAGTAGAAGAAGCAAGCACTTCGAACGGGGGCAAACCCGTAATACTAGTATCCCACAGCTTGGGAGGTCTGTTTGTCCTCCAACTACTCAACCGAAACTCCCCTTCTTGGCGCCAAAAATATATCAAACACTTTGTCGCAGTGTCAGCGCCGTGGGGCGGCACCGTTGATGAAATGCTCACGTTTGCTTCCGGAAATACGCTCGGAGTGCCTCTGGTCAATCCATTGACGGTAATTTCCCCTTTTTTTATTTTATTTTTTTATATGGGCTAAATTAGTTGATTTTCTTATTTTAAAAAATGGAACAAATCGAACTTGAGCTCACTCAAATTGTTAGTACTAGATTCAAACTCGAGGTTGGCATTACAAAAAATAATTTAAAATCGAGATTAGACGTATGAGCTTTTCAACTTATTAAAATGATGTCTTCTTTCATTTAAAATATTATAAATTAAACAAATAATTTGACTAGAATAAAATTACGTAGTTTCACTAAACAAAAGCGACGTCGTTTTAGGTAAAAATATTATAAAAATATATATTAGTTTATCAAGTTGAGTTTCAAACTTTTGAAGGGTTAAGGGATCATTCGGTACATTTGTTGTACCGAATTATAGACCGGTGTGACTATTAGCCGTCAAATTATTAAAAATTGATCTAACGGTCCCTATTTTGCTTAAGGATAGATCACTGCATTGCCTTTTGATCGGTTCGAAGAGATTTGTTTTGGAATATTATTCCTTTGTCATGAATAAACAAAATAAAATAATCATAATAATAATAATAATAAAGAATAGATTACATTAACAATCCTAAAATTTGATGCAAATCACAAAATAACTTTATAATTTTAAAATTTTTACTTATTACTCTTATTTTTTAAATTTCATTACAAACAGAAATATGTTTATTAAATCTATTTAATTTGTTATTTCTAAAAAAATAAAATCTTAAACAGAAAAACTTGAAAAAAAAAAGTATTTTTACTTTTTTTTTATTACAAATATTTTATCAATTTTAACACTTTGTCCATTTTTGTTGCATTATAAAATGAATTATTTTATTCAAATTTTTTATTAAACTAAAATTATTGTTAATAAATAATATGATTAAATTAATTTAATTATCTAAATTAATAGGTAACATTTCTGTTGCCAGTTTACATGTTAATTAGTTTTATTAAACTAAAATTAATAAAATATATTACATATTAATTTAGATAATTAAATTAATTTAATTTAATCATATTATTTATTAACAATAGTTTTAGTTTAGTAAAAGATTTAAATAAAATAATTTATTTTAATATGATGCAATAAAAATAGACAAAGTGTTAAAATTAACAAAATATTTGTAACAGAAAAAAATAAAGTGAAAATTTTTTTGTTTAAGTTTTTATGTTTAAGATTTCACTTTTTTAGAGGCAAAAAAAAAAATAAACATATTTATTAAACATATTTCTATTATCAGTTTACAAAATTTTAAAAATATAAACAAGAAAAACAAAAAATAAAAATGTTATCAAACGAGGGTTAAAAATTCTTATTTAGAACTTTTTAAACTCATTGGTATTTTAATTATCTCAATTAGAAGGAAATTTATAACAAAATTTAAAATAATAAGAGTAATAAGTATAATTTTAAAAATTATAACACTATTTTACGTATTTTCATCAAATTTTAGCAGAGTTAATGTAATTTATCTTCTTTATTATCATTATGATTATTTAATTTTATTCAAAGGAATAATATTCCAAAACAAATCTTTTTCAACTGATCAAAAAGCGATGCAGTGATTCATTTTTAAGAACAATACGAATCGTTGGATCAATTTTTAATGATCCGATGGCTGACAGTCGCACCGGTCAATAACCCGGTGCAACAATGCATTGGACGGCCCCTTAACCCGCTTTTAAAATGAGTATTTTTAGTCTCGAACTCAGTTTTAAATGGATTACAAATTGAGCTCACTAAGGCAATGAATTGAGCTCGCTAAGGTAATGAATTGAGCAACTGGCAAGTAGCTCAATTCGTAACTACCCTTGCTTAGGAATTTGAGTGAGAAAGGCCAAACTATAATTTCACATATTTTACGGTCCTAATGGGTCTAAGCTGTGGTGTGGAACATGTGTTAAGCTATTACAGTATAAGATGAAATATAATAATTGATCTCATGTCACTACTAGAAAAAAGTTGATTACCAACTGACCATTACCAACCGAATATAATCGGTTGGTAAATACCAACCGACTACCAACACATTATCAACCGATGTAAAAATTACTAAAATTTAGATAATTATCAACTCCTTACTGACTGATCCAATTCAGTTGCTAAATTTTCGGTTGGTAATTAGTTATTATATTGGCGAGAAACTTTTTACCAACCGATTATCAACTGCTTACAACTGGTTGGTACATATTTCAGTTGGTAATCAGTTAGTAATCTGGCGGGAAGATTTTTCCCACCAAATTATCAATGGATTACCCACTAAATAGTGTAGTTGTTAGATATTTCGGTTGGTTCTTCGGTTGGTAATTTGATGGTTAAATTATTACCAACCGCATTACCAACGGCAATGTTCGGCTGGTCATGTAATCACCTGATGGGCAAATTAATACCAACCGCATTGCCAACTTGTAGGTTAGTTGGTAATTTATTTAGTTAGTATTTAGTTGGTATTCCGTTCGTAATTTGATAGCAATGTATCGAGAATATGTTTAGCAACCCAATTATCAATCGACGGTATCCTTTATTAATTTATTTGGTTGGTTATCAGTCGGTAATCCATTTGTAATGAAGTGTAAATATATTTACCAACTGCATTAATCACAGCCTTTAGCGGTTGGTAATGTAGTCGGTTAATAATCTGGTGGTAATCTGTTGGTAATCAAGCAGAAAAAAGTGTACTAACCAAAATACCAACTGGATTTTTCGGTTGGGAATCTATTGATAATCGGTTGGTAATCTATTAGGAATATATATACTAACAGAATAATGTATTCCGTTAGTAATCAGTTAGTGATCTAGCGAGAATATATTTACCAACCAAATTAACGACTGAGCTTATCGGCTAGTAATATAATCAGTTGACAATCAGTTGGTAATCCAATGAGAAAATATTTTACCAACGTACTTACCAACGGAATAGTTTGGTTGATAATGTCATTGGTTGGTATTTGGTTGGTAATGGAGTGAGAAAATATTTTTACCAACCAAATTACCAACTAATTATCAACTAATTACCAACCAAAAATTTTACAATTTGCATTGAACATTAAAAAAAAAAAAGAAATTTCTAATTTCAATATTTTTACAATTAATTTTATACTAAGAAATATTTGTAATTAATTATATATATTTATATATGGCATGAAATTGTTTCATGATTTATTTGGTTCATGTGATACAACCTTTAGATAAGTAAATTCATGCGTTTTTTGATAACATGGTATGGTTCATACATATTGGGTTCGGTGTTTATATATATATATATATTATATGTATGATTCATACATATTGCATATAATTTAATTGACTAGGAGAAAAAGATTTTATACAATTTATATTGGTAATATTAAATTTTCATATTAATGAATTAGTGATAAATGCATGTTAGGATTATAATTGTTTAAGACACAGGATTTAGGGTATATGATTTTCAAAATCGGACAAGTTTAGGTAATCAAATCGTTTATGGATTCTAAAATTTACTTCCATTTTTTTAATCTTTTTCCCTGTATATATCTTTTTTCTGTAAGAATTTGTGTGTAAACGCCTAAGTTAGTAAGGTCCCGTTTGGTAACGTTTCCGTTTTTTATTTTTCTGTTTATGTTTTCAAAATTTTGTAAACTCGCAACAAAAATATGTTTAATAAACCTATTTACGTTTTTTTGTTTACAAAAGAAAAAAATGAAAACAAAAACAGAAAAACGTAAACAGAAAAAAAGGTGTTTTCACTCTAGTTTTCTTTTCTGTTGCCAATATTTTGTCAATTTTAAAACTTTGTCTATTTTTGTAACATTAAATAAAAATAAATTATTTTATTCAAACATTTTTTTAAAGTAAGTTATTCTAATAAATAATATAATTAAATTCAAAAAATTAATTAAATAAATAAATTAATATTATTTTTAATAAATAATAAAACTAAATTAATTAATTTAATTTAATAATTAATTATTACTAAATTATTTGAAATAAATATCATAATTAATTTATTTAATTTAATAATTAAATTAATTTATATAAAATTATCGAACCTAAGAGCTTAAGGTAGTAAAGCTTAAAAATCGAAAGAAAACCCAGTGTATAAGTGATATGTAACAAAATTTAGACAAGAATGAAAAAAAGTTATTTTTTTTAATTAATACTAACTAGTTACTAAACTGTTAACATTTTAATTTTTTTGTTAATTTAATATTTTTACCCTTTTAAAGCTTAAACAAATTTTAAAACAAAAAAAATAAATTTAATAATTTAAGAAAAAAAGTTAAAAAGGTAAGTGACTAGTTTTTTTGACTAAACGTTATCTTAATTATAAAAAAAATTATTTGCCAAAAGAAAAAGGTCAAAAAAATTTGTTTGTAAATTTTAGTTGATTTTGCCAACTAAACACCACCTAAATGTGTGGTGCTTGGTTTAAAAAAATAAAAATAAAAATTAGTGTGAAAATATAATAAAAGTTAGAAAAATCAATAAAATTTATAATAATTGTTTAGTGTAATTTAACATTAATTATATTAAAGTAACATTATTTTAAATTTAAAAATAAAAATAACAAATATTAATTTTAAGTAATTTCATTTCTTCATTTTTTTAGAACTTATTTCCAAATATAGTCACCTAAAATATTTTTTTATTAGAAAAAAATTCTTAAAAAAGTTTTCAAAAATTTTGCTTTTTTAAAATAATTTTCTAAAACTAAAACTAAATGCGACCAAATTATTTTTAAGAATATATATATAAAATGAAGAAAAAAATATATATAGTGAGCCATGATATAACTAAATTAAAGATATGTATTAAATATGTGCTACGCATACGAATTGGAAGAAAATAAAAAAACATTTAAAATTATTTTTAGTTAAATATAATAGTTATTCATAAATTATTTACTAAATATCTATATAGTTTCATGTATTGTTTATGATTTCAAATTATTGAAACAAAAGTTAAAATAATTAAATAAAAATAATAATTTTTTATCACTTTTGCTAACTAATTAGTCTATAAAGGGGCACTTCTTGCGACTAATTGGTTAGCAAAAGTGTTAAAAAATTATGACAAAAAATTTAAAGTAATTAAATAAAAATCATAATTTTTTTTATCATTTTTGGCGACCAATTGGTCGCTAAAGGGGTACCTTTGCCAATCAACTGGTCGTCAAAAATGATAAAAGTTTGTTTATATATACAAAAAAGTGTAAAATATATATACAAATAATAGCTTGGTCTAGTGGCCAACCACATGAACTTCCAAAGAAATGGCACGAGTTCGAATCTCAACAGCAACAATCAAAATCTCAAAAATATAGATTTAATATGTGGTGCGCAATCGTAGGTCGACACGTGACAGAATCATAGGTTGACACATGGCATAACACAAGTTGCCATGTGACATGATGACATGTCAGCAAATGATGTCACATGAATCATAGGTCGACACGTGACAAAATCATAGGTCGACACGTGGCATAACACAAGTTGCCATGTGACATGATGACATGTCAGCAAATAATACCACGTGAATCATAGGTCAACACGTGGCAGAATCATAAGTCGACACATGACATAACACAAGTTGCCATTTCGGTGGGTAAAATACCAACTAACAATATCGGTTGCTACAAAGTAAATTTTGGTTGGCATATTATGAAATATCAATTTAATATTCAATAACAAATTACCAACCAAAAGTTAAACAATAACAATTAACAAATCGGTTGGCAATTACCAACTGAAGAATCAGTTGGCAATAACAACTTCGGTTGGTAATTACCAACCGAAGTTGTTATTGCCAACTGATCAAAATACCAACTAACAATATCGGTTGCTACAAAGCAAATTTTGGTTGGCATATTATGAAATATCAATTTAATATTCAATAACAAATTACCAACCAAAAGTTAAACAATAACAATTAACAAATCGGTTGGCAATTACCAACTGAAGAATCAGTTGGCAATAACAACTTCGGTTGGTAATTACCAACCAAAATTTTGAAACTTAATTTTATACCAATAAGAAATTACCAACAGATTTATTTAATTTACTAATCGAAATTTAGTTGGTAATTACCAACCGACCTTAAAATTTTTGGTTAATAAACATTACCAACTAGGATTTTTGCCACCGACCAAAATCAGTTGGTAATCCATGATTACCGACCGAATTTAGCTTATTACCAACTGATTTTGTCAGTTGGTAATCAACCTTTTTCTAGTAGTGTGTGTTTCATCAGACATGAATCTTTTAACATATTGGTCAAGTTTTTAATAGTTGGTATCAGATTAGCCTTCATGCCTTGAGTTCGAGTCATGGTAAGGCTACCTAAGAAAAAATTACCTAGAGTAGAGTGTAAGTTATCCAAAGAGAAAAAAAAGCTATCTATCGCCAAAGTGAAAGCTACATATAGTGAGCATCACTATGGACATCGACTTTAGAAGTATGGTGGTATGTTACGGTCCCGATGAGCCCCATTTGTGACATGAGACATGTGTTAGGCTGTTCTAGTATGAGATAGAATATAGGAATTGATCTTACGCGTTTCATTAAAATTGAGATAGAATATAGGAATTGATCTTACGCGTTTCATTAAAATTGAATCTTTTAACGTATTTGTCAAGTTTCTACTATATTTCAAGGTTAGATATTTAGTAATCAAGGGTTCTGAGGTGAAAATTTTATAATTTTAGGAGTTAATACATTATTTATTATTATAAATTATCAAAATCTAAGAGAGTATAAGAAGATGCATAAAATTTAAGAGGTTGCCCTCTAACCTAGGTCACTTGTCTCGGCGTTCATATTGTTTTTCTCAAAATTTTAATATTTAAAATTATTTTTTATTAGATCATTTATATATTTAATCTCAGGATCATTGGAGGTTTAAACTTTAAGATTTAAGGATTAATCAAAGTGCATACTAGTTGGTCCGGATAAATTGGATATTCCCAACAAATAAAAAAAAAAAAAAAAGAGAGGATTCCTAATCTTTGGTTTACTAATGGCTTGCAATTATTTGAAGTTGATGTCATAAATTTACGTACTCGTTATCAGGTAAGGGATGAGCAGAGGAGCTCCGAAAGCAACTTATGGCTTATGCCTTCTCGTAAGCTATTCGGTCGCAAGAAACCAATTGTGATCACCCCAACCACAACTTATACAGCTTATGACATACCTCAGTTCCTGCACGACATAGGATTTCCACAAGGGATAAAGCCCTATGAATCGAGAATTTTACCTCTGGTTGAACGCTTGGAAGCGCCGGGAGTGCCCATCACGTGCATCATCGGCAAAGGCGTCGAGACGCCGGAGACTTTGTTCTACGGGGAAAGTGGGTTCGATGAGCAGCCGGAGATTGTTTACGGAGACGGAGACGGGACGGTGAATCTGGCGAGCTTGCTAGCGATTGAATCGGAATGGGTAGACGAGAAAAATCAGACTCTGAAGTTTGTCACAGTTGATGGAGTTTCTCATGCCTCTCTTCTGAAAGATGATGGTGCACTTACTGAGATCATTGGAGAAATTTGTTCTATCAATTCTCTGGATACGAACCCTCCTTGGCGAGTCATTTGAATAGTATTTTTTTTTTTTTATTAGATAAGTAGATAAGAGGGAGACTCGAACCCGAGCCGAACGAGCGGATAAGAAATCTCTTAACTACTTAAGTTAAGACCATACCCCATTTGAATAGAGTGATTTGCTCGTACAAACAGATGAAATTAAAGATTTGAAAATTTATAAAATTATGGTATTTATTTTTTTTTTAAAGTGATAGATTTACAATTTTGTTGTCACTTTCATTGTTAATGTTAAGGTTTTCTTATATATAAATTACAAGTAAATTTTGTTTTTTATACTTTAATTCAGTTTTAATTTTTTTATTTTTTTAATCAAAATTATTGATAAAAAAATGCGACACATCCCATGTGCATGGACAATTAGCAATATGTGAAATGGGACAAAAATATGGAATTAAATTGAAGTATAAAAAATAAAGTGCAAAGATATAAAGCATATAAATCAAATTAAAGTTTTTTTTTTGGGTTAGAAAATCAAATTAAAGTTGGGTATATCACAAGCATTAAATGTAATCTATTGTATCATAATAATAAATTTTTAATGATCGAGTTCACATAAAAGTGAAATAATTTTAATCTTGCAACCAAAATCGTTGCTCAAAATTTGAAAATGCATTAAAGCTCCGTTTGCAAGTTTAGGAGAAAAGAGAGAAAAAAAAAAAAAAAGATAAATGATAATACGTTCTTTCAATTTGTTTGTAAGTTTAGTAAAAAAAAGAAGGAAAGAAAGTATAATAATTTTTTTTTCTTCGTTTGTCAGTTGAGAAAAAATAAAAGTAAAAGAAAATATATATTGTTATTTTTACCATTAAATCTTTTAAAAAGTTTGAGGTTATCAATTTATCTAGTCCTAAGATATTTTTGTAATTTTTTTTCTTATTCTTTATTTTATAGGTAAATATGTCATTTTAAAATTTTTATTAATTTATTTTTCTCTTTTTTCATTTTGGCCCACTTTTTAGATGATAAAACTTTTAAAATTTTAACACTCACTTTTGTTCCGTTTTTTATTTCTTTTCTTTTCTTTTCTTTTTTTCTTTTCTTTCTTAAAAAAAAACTCACAAATAAGTAATAAATTCTAATTTTTTAATTGTTTTAGGACCCGTTTCGAGGTTCAAAAAAAGGCAAAAAAAGTACCTAAAGTTACATTTTGTAACTTTTGATACGTTTGGTTGAACTATAATTTTTCTCACTTTTTTGCTTTGTTGTAGTAATTTATTATTCCACAAAAAATTTTACCAAACATACAAAAATTGTCACTTTTCTGCTTTGTTACAGTAAAAAGCTTACCCCAAACACACAAAAAGTTAATACTTCTCTACTCTGCTATAGTAAAAAATTTATCAAACACTTAAAAGTTTTAAAAAATTACTAAAAATTACACTTTATTCCACCAAACACACTAAAAAATTATAACTATAAAAAATTACCAAAAATTTTATCTTTTTATTTTTATTTTTTTAAACTTCCAAACGGGCTCTTATTTTCATTTCGCTCAATTCCAATGGACTTAATGCTCGTCATAGGCAAGTTAAGTCAGGTACCCAAAAAACAAGCTAGGGATCGGGTTCGCCTGTAATTTTTTTCTGCCATTTTGCTGCTATTTTTAATCTTACTCGTTGATTTTATTTACAGATTAAGATGAACCCACAAATAGGATGCATAAAAGATTCTGTTTTTAATTCTTAAATAAGATCAATGGCTAATATTTAAAATAGCAGAAAAATATCTTAAAAAAATTGTGGTGGAGCCCAATTCACAAACTAGTAGTTTTTTTGTCATTATCGGAAGATTTTTTTAGTCTTTTTCTAGATTGATTTTGTAGGGGCTGTGCTGGGCCACTGTTCCATAATTTGGCGGTGTTAGTGGACAGGAAAAGATGCATCTGATGTGAATAGCAAAATTATGTGTGTATTTGGAGTAAAAATAAATGAAAAAAATTGAGAGTTTATAATGCGTGCAGTGAAAGAAAAAAGTTAATGTAGTATAAAGTTAACAGATGTTTATAGAGTTTTTTGTAATTTTTTTTCAAACCAAACGAACCGTATGTGTGGAAAGAAATAGAATACAACATGCCGAGAAAATTATAGACTTTCTCAATGAACATTTCTTGGAAGACTTGTTTGTCATATGGCCGGGTACATTAGTTAGAGGTTAATTAATTGATTAGATTATGATGAGGCGGATCGGGAATTGGTTGATTTGAGCTAGCATGCATGCATGCATTTGCGAACAACCCATCATCTATGCCTTTAAATTACCAAATCTTATTAGATTCTCTCTTTACCTTGGCTTCGTTGGATTCAAGTGGATCGCTTGCTTTTTTTTTTTCTTTTTTTTTGTTTGTTTTCCACCGTCGAAATCAAACTTTAGGAGTACTAATTGCTAAAATATGTTTTATACTTTGAATGTTGACGTATTTCAATCAATGGTCTTGATTTAATAGTCTTAAAGTACAAAAATTAATTCATCAGTTAGTATTTCTTTCAACTTTGACAATAATACGGGCGTATTTAAGATGTAATGAAATATTCTTATTTTAAAATCATACAAATATCAAATTTTATTAAAATTATAATTTTTTTTTGGTAAATAAATTACAGAGTTAACCATGCTTAAATAATAGCTTTTTGGAAAATTCCAGTGACTTCATGAAAGTCCTTGCAAATTTAATCTATCTATTTAATATTCTCCTATAGTAGCACGGGTGGTGACATTTATGATTTTATTTTATGGTTGTCTTCCAATGACATTGACATTCCTATTTTAATCTTTGCTTGCTCGGCATAAAAAAAAAATAACAATTCTAATTATTATTAGTAAATAGAGGGAAAAAAATCCAATAATTGAATGACACTTAAGGTTTGTTTGGAGTAAGAAAAAATGAAATAAATTGTGGTTTGGAGAGAGTTCGTAATACGTGCAGTGAGAGAAAAAAGTTGATGTGATATAAAATTAACAGAGATTTTTAAAAATTTTTAGAGATTTTCAACAAAATATTACACACCAAACGGGCCCTTAGTGATGAATAAAAATATCAAAAAATTTAAGATAAATTAGATCGACCCTATCATTAAAACTTAAATTATATATATATATATATATATATATCTAATATTACTTGTATAAATTCAAAATTTTAATAATATATAAATAATTATAATACTTACCAAAAAAAATAATATATAAAAAAAAATTATTTTGGATGAATTCAAATCGGATTTCAGCAAACATATATCGAGCATCGATTTTGAATAAACTTTAAACCTTTAAGTAGAGGGGAAAAGTTGAAGAGATCGTGGACCAATAGGGAAGCTTGATTATTAATGACCGGTCTACCATGGACTGGAAATTAATTCGGTATTCCACAGGGGCTTATTTGCAAATTAGATAAGTTGAGGGGGGACGATTCCAATTAGAAGGTGGTCTTCCGCCAGTCTTTAATGAATCAAAAGCATATTTATCAGTCAAAGCTCTGTACTTGCCGCATCCTCTAATTCATCAGAACCAGCGAATTAAATTATTATAATAATAATCATTATTGAACCAAAATATCAGAGCGAGGCTGACCGCACGTTTCCCACCGGCACGTGTCGCTGTCGAGATAGGATTGCTTTACAACGGCAAAGGGAAGCGCACCCCCTCCGGTGAAAGGGAGTCAAAAAAGCCCCCCACCCGACCCGAGAACGCATCGATTGCCGGTATGGTCAAACCCTCCAAGCTACCAATAAACGGTCAAACTGCTGAGCTGGCACTTTCCCAAAGGCACGCTCCACGTGGGTCCCACATCCCACGGGGTTCCCAGCTTCCCTCGTCTTTAAATTATTTCTTTTTGGAAAATAAAAATTGAGGTAAAAAGACGTTTGGGAAAGCAAAGGGATGCCGTCTCATCCCCTCTTCATAAAAATATTTCTTTTTTTTTTTATATAGTTAAAAATAAATATTGATGTCAGACTTCAAATAAATAGTAATGATTTGGAATCCTCTAGTCCAAAAATAAGTGGAAAATGAATGAATTGAATTTAATTTAATGATTTTAATTTAATTTAATTTAAATTAATTTTCAAATAAAAATAAATATTAAAAAATTTAATTAGAACATATCAAAGTGCAATTCAATCTAAATCTTATATTTTTTATTGCAATCTTGTAATAGATTTTTTACTGCAATCTCTTAAAAGTACAATCAAATTTAGACTTTTTATTTTTTCACTGCACCTTATATAACGTGGTATAAAGTATTGTGGCATAATTTTAGCAATAAAAAAACACTTTTATCTAGAAAAATCTTACCCAATTAAAAAGACTAGTTTTTTTTATCATTTTTTACGTTTCGTATCGTTCAGGGTTTGTAATTTAATCTGAGAATTTAATTATCTGCTTTGTCCTGATTTTAATAAAATGAGTTTTTGATTTAAAAAATATAACTTGAACAACATATAAGATAAATAATAAAATTTAAAGCGACCAATTTTGTGAAAAAAAATATGTGTTATTTAATAGCCAGTTTTGTGAATGCAGACATCCTCTTACATTTTTTCCAAGCTACGTGTATATACTTGAATTTGGCTCTCAAGTAAGAGGACCTGTAATATCATCAAAATATGATTTTAAATCGGCTAAAATTTAAAAATTACTCACACAATTCACGTCGCATTTCTTACGAATTCTAATTATAATAATCAAAATCTTATAGGTCTGATCAGTTTTAAGTGTGACGATTTTGTCCATTTCTGTTTAAGATTTAACTATTAAATTTTATGTGCTACCATTGTGCAGCTATTTTATAGGTAATTTAATAATTCAATATATTTAAATTTCATAAATTATCAATACAATTTACATTGTGTCCCACTTTTGTTCTCCCAATTCTAATTGTCCTATCTATACTCTACTTTGATCCCAACATGGTCATCTTTTGTATGTTTGATAACATGGTTAGTTTTGTATTTTTAGGTATTTTTCTATTTTGATAATATGTTTGTTTTAGGTTTTTGAGGGTCTCTCAATAGAATTGAAAATTTTTCAGAATAATATCACAAGATGTGGTCAACGAATTTGCAACTAATGCAATGAACGTGAGGATCGAAGGAGAAAAAAAAAGGTAAATTAAAAGTCTTCATACAAGTGATTTATGCAAAGAAATGGAAATTTGAATATGGAAATTGATTGAGATTTTTGACGATCTTTCTTAGTCATTTTCAAAATGAAGAGGTTAGTCACCACAATTATGAGTAGTGCTATCATTTATGTTGACTTATTGACTTGAAAATTGTGAATTGATTATTTGGATTAGAAATCTAAATGTTAATTATGAATGAAATGCAAGGATTGATTCAAAACACAAGTTTCTTTCAAATGAAAAAATAGTTTTAATTGATTGAAGTAAGTTTCTGAAAGAGAATTATGAGAATTAGATTCAATAACCAATTTGAACACATTTTAATAATCATATCATCTTTTTGATTCTTAGAAATCTCATTGCAAAATTTACCAATCAATTTAAACTATCTCACGCCTCAAAAGAAGTTATGCCTGATAAATATTTTGAAAAGTTATTCTTACATTTTAATCCAAAAAAATAAATTATCAATTTGAACTTAATAAATCGATTTAAACAACAATAATACTTATGGTCGCAGTGACCCACCCTATTCATTTAGAAAATGACTATAAAAAACCATAAAAATTTTCCAACCACTCACCACCTTCAATTATGCCATTTTTTTTGCATATATCATTTGCACAAAGACTTTCAATTTAATTTTTTCCCTTGGAGCCCTATTTTTCTTTGCATTAGTTGCAAATTCATTGAACCTATTCTATAATCTCATTCTCAAGAATTTTTCATTCTCTTGAAAAAGCCTAAAAATACTATAGGAAACTCATCATCAAAATCAAAAACCACTTAAAAAAAAAATTAATCATGCTGTCGAACGTACAAATTCAATTATGTATATTAAGCAAAGTAGACTAATGTGAAACAATTAAAATTATAATGACCAAAGTAGGACCTGATGTAAGGTGTAGGAATCATTTTCAGAATTTAAGCATGTTAAATTATTAAATTACTTATGAAATAATTATATATTAGTGACGCATACTAAATTTTAAATGAGAATGAACGAAAGAATCATGTTAAGACTTGACTATAATTATAAAGTTTTGGCAATTGTAACTACAATAGCAAGAATTAAAATGAAATGCAATGCAATTGGTGGAGTGATTTTTTGAAATTTATCTTTTCAAATTTATTAAATTCTATAATTATTGAGACAAAAAATCTAAACAAAATCATAAAATAAAATACAAAAGATTAAAAAAAAAGTGTGAGTCTAGTCTGTCAGTTATACGTGGGCCATCCAAACCTTCACCTCTCGTAAATTGGGTTGGGTAGGTCCAGTGCACCGGACCGTCCGATACACTGCGAACCGTCGGATCACCACAAGAATACTGTTCACAGTACACTGTACAAAAATTTGATGATCTGCGGTGCACCAGACCTATCCCTACCCCTACCCCTCGTAAATCTCACGAGTCTTGCCGAAATAGACCACCACGATCGTACAATCACTCACCACGGCTCAAAAACAATTTGCATTTTGAGTATTGACTG
This sequence comes from Vitellaria paradoxa, assembly GCA_019916065.1. Taxonomy (NCBI): domain Eukaryota; kingdom Viridiplantae; phylum Streptophyta; class Magnoliopsida; order Ericales; family Sapotaceae; genus Vitellaria; species Vitellaria paradoxa. The sequence continues at coordinate 7,047,048 of CM034239.1, forward strand.
AATCTGACAGGGTGAGAACAACTTGTCTAACAAGGGGCCAAGTCGGGTGAATTGAAAGATTGAGGGTGTGTTTGACTGATAAAAATTTGATTAAAAAATGTAATACAAATATAAATATTTGATATAAAAATAATATATAATAAAATTTAATTAAAAAATAAAAAAATTAGTAAAAATTAATAAATTTTAATTAATTTGAATCAGCCACACACCCTCTAAAAAGGGTGCATACATATTTTTATATTCCAGCAATTTGGGCCTGTTTGGTAGATAAAAAATAGAAGAAAAAGTACAATAAAAGTAGAAAGATGTGACATAAAGATAATATGTGAAAAATTTTGATTGGAAGAAAGTAACAAAATTAATTAAAATTAGTGACTTTTAGTGAATTTTAGTGTGGCCAAACAAGCCTGTCTTCTCTTTTGCTGGTGGCTTAGGAAACTAGTTTTTTTTTTTTGGGAAATTAAATTATTCTGATTTTTTTATTCATTTTTTGTTATTTTTCGAGAGTTTTCATTTATGTATTCAATTTTTTTATTAAAATTATAGAAAAATCGTACTAATATATAATTTTTATATTTTTAAGTAACTTTAAATAATTTTAATATAAATGTGAATAACTTATTCAAGAACTTTCAAAATGAAAAAGTTAAATTTTAATATAAAAATTACTATAGAAAAAAACTACTTAAAAAGGTTAAATAAAATTCATGCTATGTTTAGTTGGGCATTGAATACATAATTTAGAATAAGAACTTTTGTTGGCCAATTTTTATATTAGGTTGATATTTGATCAAGGAACTTCAACTAGAAAAGTTTCAAATTTTTAAGATTGTAAATTTTAAATTTTGATATGATATTTGAAAATTTCACAAACAAATAAATTTTTTATAAGGCGTGAATTGATAAAATAAGCCTCTTTAATTTAATCATTTAATGTATTTAAAAAAGTAATAATTTTGTTTTTTAATTCATATTTTCAAATATATTCATACACACCAAATATTTTAAAAAAATACTCATTTTAATATTTTAACATACCAAATATTAAAATTTTATTCTCATTACTTTGTCTGTCCTCGTTCTCGTTCTTATTCCAATTTTTGTTACCACTAGCAACCAAAAATAGGCTTTGCTTTTAAAGTGGTGTTTAGAATTTTAAAAAAAATTCAAAAAAATTAAAAATTAGTGTAAAAAGTGACACGTAATGAAATTTAATTTAAAAAAAATTATGAATTTTTAAAAATTTTTAATAAAATTTGAAATTTTAAACGGTGCTTAAATGTATCCATGCATATTAAATATTACTAAAAATAAATTCTCATCTTAATTCCTTACCATACTAACCATTAAAATTTTATATATTTTTGTTACTCTTTTCGTTCCTACTCCCACTACCAAACGTACGCTTTGCTTCTAAATTAACCTTTTTTTTAATTAAGAAAAAAGTTAAAAGTAAAAGTAAAACCAAAAAAATAAAAATAAAAATACAGCACTGCACGTGTGGAGCACAAGCACCAAGCGTCCAGTCACTGGCTGCTGCCCGTGGCTCCGGTAATATTTACAAGAAAAAAGAATTCAAAAAAAAAAAAAAAAATGTTTTGTAGGGTTTTCACTTTCAGTCTCTGTCCAAAAGGGCCAAAACAAAGAACAGAATAGGAGTCCACAGGGTGGGGAATAGCTTTTCTTCTGCCCCTCTCTCTCTCTCTCTCTCTCTCTCTCTGTGACTCGGTATGGTTTTGGGTTTTCCCATTCTTTCATGTCTATAATTATCTGATTCTTGTTGTTATCTCAATTTCCATCGAGCCACTTCGTAAATTTTTGTGGGCACTGTTCATCTTTGAGTGCTGGATTACGATGATGATTTCCTCTTTCCATTACTCTTGATTAGTACTTCTATTTTATTTTATTTTTTTTTCCTTGAACTGGGTCTGAATGATTTCGCTCCTTTTGAGCTTCAAGATGAAGTGAGCTTTGGTATTGGAGAAGAAGATTACATTGTTCATGATGTGTTGGATGATCGTGATGATGATGAAAGTAAACAACATGGCTCTTTTTGACCAGAGAAAAGAGATCCGATAAAGCAAAAAGGAGTCCATGAAGAAAAGATGTCCCCTTCGATGTGTATTCTTGGTTGTATTTGTCAATGAGAAATAGATAGAAATAGGGACTGAGAATAAACTCTCTCTCTCTCTCTCTCTCTCTCTCTCTCTTCTACCACACCCTTCATTTACTGTCCTGTGGATGTGTTGTGCCTTGAAGCAGACTAGTTTTTGTTGTGCTTGGTTTTGTTTTGTTTCTTTTTTTTAAATAAGCCTTTGTTTTCGTCAAAAAGGGTGAGTGAAAATGCCGATGTATCAGCCGGGTAGTCGGAGGAAGGACGGGGATGTGAAGTATGAAGTGGGCGGCGGCGGGGGGCAAGTGCTGGATCTGGAAACCGCAGTGAAAGATGGAATTTTGGGCGGGGGAGGCGGGGCGGTCTGCGGCGGCGCCACCGGGGAGAAACTGGATCTGAAGAAGATGATTGAAGAGCTTGAGTCAATCGAAGTTCCGTCGGTCTTCATTTGCCCCATCTCTTTGGAACCAATGCAAGATCCTGTGACCCTCTGCACTGGGCAGACCTACGAGAGATCCAACATTCTGAAATGGTTCTCTTTGGGCCATTTCACTTGCCCCACTACATTGCAAGAGCTCTGGGACGACTCGGTGACCCCAAACAAGACTCTTCACCATCTAATCTACAGCTGGTTCTCGCAGAAGTACTTGGCGATGAAGAAGAGATCAGAGGATGTGCAGGGGAGGGCTCTGGAGCTTTTGGAGACTCTCAAGAAGGTTAAGGGTCAAGCCAGAGTTGAAGCCCTCAAGGAGCTTAGGAAGGTCGTCACTGCTCACGATTCAGCCAAGAAAACAGTGGTCGACAATGGCGGTATTGGCGTAGTTTCTTCCTTGTTGGGTCGTTTCACTTTGCATGCTGTTGGGTCCGAGGCTATTGGGATTCTTGTGAATTTGGATCTCGATTCGGAATCGAGGACGAATTTGACTCAGCCTGCCAAGGTATCGTTGATGGTGGACATTTTGAATGAAGGGTCAATTGAAACGAAGATTAATTGCGTCAAATTGATTATAATGTTGATGGTGGGGGGGAAGGATTCTGAGTCAGAAATTGTTTCAAGTTTGAGCCTTTTGGTGGGGCTGTTGAGATTAGTGAAGGATAAGAGGTACCCTAATGGAGTGTTGGCTGGGCTTGGATTGCTCAAGATGATATGTTCACATGAGAAGGTGAGTAGTTCAATTGTGAGAATTGGGGCCATTCCTCAGCTGGTTGAGCTCTTGCCCAATTTGAACGCGGCGAGTTTAGAAATGGCCCTCTACATCCTTGAAGTCCTGTCGAACCTCCCAGAGGGTAGGTTGGCTCTTAAGGATTGTCCCAACACTATTCCTAATATGGTCAAGTTCTTAATGAAGGTTTCGGAGAACTGCACTCAATTGGCTTTGTCTATCTTGTGGTCAGTCTGCAAGCTTAACCCGGAAGAATGCGCACCGCTTGCTGTAGATGCAGGCCTTGCAGCGAAGCTCCTCCTGGTAATTCAGAGTGGTTGCAATCCTGTGTTGAAGCAACGGTCGGCTGAGCTTTTGAAGCTGTGTAGTTTAAACTACACGGCTACCATCTTCATTTCGAAGTGCAAGCTTACAAGAACAATACAATGACGGGGGGACTCTGGTAACTGTTGTTCATATGCACCCAACCATTGGTCCCTCTGTTGAGGAGGATGGAACTGAAGAGCTCCTAATCCAGCACAATCAGAACAAAGTGAAATGGGGTTCTTTAGGTACCCTTCCTCTCTCCTGTGTATATTAAGGAATTGGGGAAAAAAAAAAAACTTCAATTCGATGAAGCATCATAGTCCACTGGCTATAAGTTGGAAAAATCCAGTTGCTGTTGCTTGGCTACCAATGCGAAAGTTTTCCAATAAGCCTATGCAAGTTTGTGTTCCAAATTGTCCATGATTTGTTCACCAACAAAGGGTGTTCCAATCTGCAAGCAGAGCTGTAAATCACATTTTTGCAATGGAGTTGAGTTTCTATGTGAACCATATGGGAGAGAGAAATAGCAGAGAAGCTACTTGTAATTATAGTTAATTTGATTAGGTCCCCCCTCCCCTGTAATCCCTCTTTCCACTCTCCATAATCCATCTTTCTGATGGTTCTGTGGGAGATCCACAACTCATTCTTCTTCATTATTCAAAGGTGTGATTCACTTTTGAGTCCCACCATTTGTAGAGTTTCTTTGTTTTGGCCTTTCAATATAAAATCAATGTGTACAATGAATATCCATTTTTTTTTTTTCAATCTACTAGATTTCTATGTCAATTTCCCTACTTCTCTTTTTCTTTGCAATGCAAGTTACACATATGTATATATATGTAAATTTCTCTACTTGATGTTCATTTCTATTATAAGTTAAACAGATATGTGTGTGTATGTATATAATCTCCATCTTTTTGGTTTGGGGACTTTCTTTCAAAGTTTTGAGCACTAACATGGACTATGAAAAGAGACATCTGGCTCAGACCTCCTCGTGTTTGGAACTGACTACTGAGTCCAAAATTGATCATAGAGTACGAGACATTTTTCTTTTGCGAAATTGTTGATGAAGATAGGAAGCTTCGTCGTCCCAGGCTTTTACGGTCATAGGAATAGAAAGGCAAAATAAGGAAGTTGAACGAGAGCTTTCCTCTGCTTGGAGCTATTCTGTTACCTTTTCAGTCTTGATTTAATAATGGCTCCAAGCCAGAAGAGCAATCCTATCACTTATCTCTATTGCTAATCCACCTAAGGGGATGTCTGATAAGAGCTTCTTTGTTTGCTTTCGCATGTTGTTTAGTGTTGTAAATGTAGCCATTAGGTCAAAATTGGGTGGTTGAGATCCTAAATAGCCTTCTATAATTCTTAGAAAGCAACACTTTGAGAATGCTTCGAAGTTAAAGCATATAAGTAATTAAGATTGTTTATTTGAAGGCCTAATCTGCGGTGGGTTTTCGATATTACTTTGGATCTCAGGTTAAAACCATAGAAAGAAAATGTAAGTTTCTCCAAAAATAGTGGGAATGACTCATTCCCTGCCTTGGTGGAACATTTGCAGAAGCGCTCTAATTTTTATTACTCGCTAACATACTGTAGTTTTTTTATGCAAAAGCAATATCGGTATTTATCAATGTTCTCATTTCATTTTGCTATTTGTTATTTTTATTAAAGTATACTTTTTATTCATACTAAAGCACCATTTGAAAGTTTAAATTTTAGCAACTTTTATCATTTTTTTTACTAAAAGTTGCTAGTTGTAATTTGTGGTGTTTTTCGTAAAGTAAGTAACAATTTTGAGTACCTTTTTGTAAACTTTGGATGTTTGGTACAATTTTTGGTAATTGTGGACAATTTTTAGTAACTTTTGGTAACTTCTGAGTTGAACAAATTATTTTAATTAAATAAAAAGTGACAAAAATTAGCGTTTTGCCATATACTCAAGATGCAACTTTTGATAATTTTTTGCTAAAGGCCGTTCGATAACTTACCCTTTTTATGTTAATGTTTATATGTTTATATTTTCTGTTTTTGTTTTTTGTGGTCTTTTTTTTTTTTTAAATAAAAATTGAAAATGTGTTTAGAAATATAATTTTATTTATAATTATTAATTTTTTTATTTTCATAAAATACGTAATTTTATTAGTTTTTAAAAAATTAATTGTATTTAATAAATATATTTTATGTTAATTTAATTTAATTATATTATTTATTTAAAAAATTAAATAAAATATAAGTATTATATAATTTAATCCAATAAATATAAAAATAAAATATATTAGTTATAATTTAATTATATTATTTACTAAAAATAATTGACTAAAATATATTTCATAATAATTTAATTATGATATTTATTAAAAAAATTTAATAAAATATGTTTCATATTAAATAAATTAATTTAATTTAATAAAATATATTTAATATCAGTTAAATTAATTATTAAATTAAATTAAATAATTTAATTATAATATTTTTAAAAATATTTTAATAATATATTTTTTCTATTAATTAAAATAAATTAAATTAATATATTTTATTTTATTATCTATTAAAAATAATTTAATAATATATATTTCCTATTAATTAAATTAACTAATTTAATTTAATTATTTACTAGAAATAAATTAATAATATATATTACATATTAATTTAATTAATCATATTATTTATTAAAAATAATTTTAATTCAATAAAATATTTGAATAAAATAATTTATTTTAATATAATGTAATAAAAATAGACAAATTATTAAAATTAATAAAATGTTTGGAACACAAAAAAAAAAGAGTGAAAATATAATTTTTTTTATTTACGTTTTTCTATTTAAGTTTTTAATTTTTTTTAGAAATAAAAATACATAAACAAATTTAACGAATATATTTTTATTATCAATTTACAAAATTTTGAAAACATAAATAAAAAAATAAAAAATAAAAACGTTACCAATTGAGGTCTAAAAAATTAGATTATCAAACGGTTCCCAACTATGATTATTATACTCGTATAATTAATGTATTGATTTCAAGCTCCCTTCACACTCACACTATTCTGTCAATATTTTAATATTGGGTTTTTTTTTTTTTTTTTGTATTTCTTGAAACTGGGCATTGAAGTTCACTGTGTTCGGGGGGACAGTGGATTCAACTTTTTTTCTTAAAACACAAATGAGCTCCCACGCACACTCCCCCTTGGACCAGCAGAAAAGCAGCAGCAAAGAAAAAAGAAGGTTGAAAAGAGCACGAGACATTGCCTTGCCTTGCCTTAAAAGGAGAGTAGGGCACAAGGCTTTGTTGGCTTTGGCAATTTGGGATCTTTGACTGAGACACACAGATCGTGAAACGCTTGCAAAGACAGCTCACTCCCTGCACTGCCCTGGCTTTTAAGGGATGAAGCAGGGATGAAGCAGCAGTCATTCAAAGCTTATTGGTACTTCATGTTTGAACAGAAGTTGGCCCTCCTAGCTGGGAAGGAAGACTCATGGAACCAACTTCGCTGAGGGGGTTCAATTAATGCCTTCCTGTTCGAATTTACAAATAATAAAAGCTATACAGATCCATGAATTTGAAAAGACACAAAGGGCAAAACAGGAAAAATAATCTAATAGGCCTCACTTATGTAGATTCATCCAATAAAAATTAAACACGTAAGGTATTATAATTTAGTGTGCGTCAAAGAGTGCCTAATTTGATTAAAATTTTTTCATGCCGAAAAATCTTTACCTTTTTTCAAAATTTTTTAATTTTTTTAAATCTACTAACTTTCTCTAATTTTTATAATCTTTCATAAATTTTCTTTAATATTTTTACTAATTTTCACAATTTTTAAAAAATACACCACACATCTACTAATTCAAAAAATTTTCCTACTTTCTTTTTTTTTTTTTACCAAAATTTGACACTCCAAACAACACATAAAGTCCGTTTATTGTAATGTAAAATGTTAAAAAATTTATAAAAATCTTCAAAAATTTCTAAAAATTATTTATTTTTCATCTTACTACATAAATTATAAATTCACAAATTATCTTAAATTATCGTATTTTTTATCATTTCAAACACTGTCTTTGTACGTTACATTCTATTATAATATGCTACATAGGCCTGAGTCTTTGAAATACTGCCTCACAAAACAGTGATTCCACTATTGATGCTTGGCTTGTAACGGGTTGTTTGGTTGAAAAAAAAGTTAAGGGAAAAGTACAGTAAAAATACAAAAATATGACATAAAGTTGATAGGTGTTAAAATTTTATTGAAGAAAAATATAAAAAATAATTAAAATTTGATAAATTTTGATATTTTTTAGTTGGCCAAACAGCCTTAACACGTTGCTTACCTTCTGCGGCTCTGCCTCTTCCTTTCATTACTTTTTGTATCCATGGAAAGATAATTTCATTTTGCTTGTCAGAAACTCCAGCTTTCCCAAATTAACAATCTTCTTCTTTGCCTGAAAACCCAAATTGTGAGTTGATAACAGGGACAGCAGGCTGTGTGGTAGCCAGTGACGCACAAGACTAGTCAATGAGTCACATGGAATTAATGTTGCCCCTATTTGATAACCTTTCTATTTTATGTTTCTTTTTTTATATTTTTAAATTTTTATAAATTAACAATAAAAATATTTTTATTAAATCTATTTATATTTTTTTATTTTCAAAAAATAAAAATTTAAACAGAAAAACGTAAAAAAATATTTTTACTCATTTTTTTACAAATATTTTGTCAATTTTAACACCTTGTCCATTTTCGTTACATCATGTTGAAATAAATTATTTTATTCATTTTATTAAAATAAAACTATTTTTAATAAATTATATAATTTAATTAAATTAATTATTTAAATTAATATGTAATATGTTTTATAAAATTATTTTTAATAAATAATTAAATTAATTAATATGAAATGTATATTATTGAATTATTTTAATAAATAATAAAATTATTTAATTCAATTTAGTAATTGATTTAAATTAATTAATATAAAATATATTTTATTAAATTATATTGAATAAATAAAAATAAAAATAATTATTAAATTAAATTAATTATTTTTAATAAATAATTAAGTTCATTAATATGAAATATATATATTATTTAATTATTTAATTTAATAATTAATTTAAATTAATATAAAATATATTTTATTAAATTATTTTGAATAAATATAATAATTAAATTCAAATTTAATTTAATTTATATGAAATATAATTTATGAAGTTATTTTAATAAATAATAAAATTAAATTAAATAATTTAAAATTAAAATTTTAATTTAATTTAGTAATTAATTTGATTTAATTTAATTTATTTAATATGAATTATATTTTATTAAATTATTTTTAATAAGTATTGGAGTATCAAGAACTCACTTAACTCTACTGGTGATGTGTCCGGTCACACTGTTCGGATACGTATTTATGGTCGGGTTAGCTTCTAATATATTTGAACAGACCCTAACCGGATTCCTACTTTGAGAAGCGTGTTGATTGGGCAAGGTGTGGTAACTTACTTTTTGTAAGGTATATACAAAGGGAAATGATTCTTCTAGCAAGTGTTTTCTTAAGCAATTTCTGCTTATCTTACCTTTTTATGTTCTAAATATTTATAATTTTCTTCGCACGTGTTAGTCATACTCGATGTGTTAGTCATACTCGATAATCATGAGTAATGATACGAAAGTAATTTGAACTGTGCTATATAGTCGACACAAATATAATTGGGTTCGTAATCGATAATGAGTCTAGACATACCTTTCTAACCCTTCATAAATGCGACAAAAAAGGTAGCCGCTCTTCAACCACCATACTATCTCCCTTTAGATGCATGCCTCAATACGATATGTCGGGTGTCTTGGTATTGCCCTCCAAGTATCATATTAAATTATTTAAATTATTGTGGAAAATATCTTATTCAATTGTTTTCAATAAATAATATAATTAAATTATAATTAATATATTTATATTTACTAAATTAGATGATATAATAATTATATTTTATTCAATTATTTTTAGTAAATAATATAATATAATTATAATTTAATGTATTTTATATTTAGTAAATAATTTAATTGATTAATTAAATTAAATTAATAAAATATATTTTCTTAAATTTAATTATTTTTTAAAAACAATAAATTTAAATATTTTATGAAAATAAAAAATTAATAGTTATAAACAAAATTATATTGTCAAACTCAACTTCAGTTTTTATTTCAGAAAAAAACGATAGTAAAAAATAAAAAATAAAAAACATAAACAAGTAAACATAAACTAACAACGACAGTATTACGAAACGACTCTAAGCAGTTCATTTTGGGTTTGATTAATCTTTTCGAAACAAATCTATCAAATTCCGTATTGGTTAATTATTCTTATACCCCTTTTGTTAAAAGTGAAAATTATTTATATATCTTAATTTCAAGGAAGTTCTTATTTACACTTTCCTGGGTGCATCTTACACTCTACCTCATTTTTCCATTATTTTTTTTTTAAATTCAATCTCATTCAAATGATAAAAATGCCCTTTGAATAATTAATTATATGTATTAATTTGGCTAAAATGTCAAAAAAGTATAAAAATGGAACATATCAGCATAGTTTAAATTTTTATAATAGAAAATATATTTTTTTTAAAAATCTAAATTTGGATACTTACCACAATATTTTTAATCTTTGCTATAGTCAATTAACTCGTATGTCATAAGTAAAATATTTTAATAATTCAACTAGCAATTTCTTAACTGTTTATCAAAAAAATCTAGAAATTTGTTTTTATACTTTTATATTATTTATTAAAAATAATATTAATTCAATAAAATAAATCATTTTAATAATAATTAGTTTAAAATTTTCACCCACTTTATAATCCATATCTTACAGTATTTTAATAATCCATGTGCCATAATCCTTATATTAAAGTCATGTTGATTTTTATTTTGCTTTTCTTTTGGTAAAATTTAATATTAATAAAATATTTTTAATTTTTATCATAAGAATGTAATTATACGCTATGAGTGAAATTTTTCAAAAATTCGGCTTGTAATTGTTTCTTATTACTTTTGCACACATCTGGAGCAAACTCACTCATAATTCTTATATTATATCATTATGATAAAAATTATACTTATGCCATATAAGTTTTCTTTCTTTAATAAAAATGAAAATACTTGCCAGTGAAATGATAAAAATTACAAATATTTTTGATAACTTTTCTTTATTTTTTTTAGGTAAATTACATCTACCCCTTAATATTTAAGCAATTATACTTAGTATTCACAAAATTTAAAAATTATATTTACCTCCCTTTATTTTAAAATATTGTTAACATTAATCATCTTTCGATAAAATCAACTGTTAAAGTTTAACAATAAATATTAAAATAACTGAAATTTTAGGCTCTTTCTAATTTTATCTCTCCCTCTCTCACATTTTCATTAATTTTCTTTACAAAAGTTTCTAAAAATAAGTAAACAAATAAGTTAAAATATAAAGTTTTTGTGAATTTTTGTAAAGAAAACTGATGAAATATAAGAGAGAGAGGGATAAAATATGAATAATACCTAAAATTTTTGTTAATTTGACATTTTATGTTAAATTTTAATGATTTATTTTATTAGAAGAGGATCAATGTTAACAACACTTCAAAATAAGGGAGGCAGGTATAACTTTTAAATATTATATGTACTAGTATAATTACACAAATTCTAAGTGGAGATAGATGTAATTTACACTTTTTTAATTATTTTTCTATTGTAAAATTTGAATTATACAAATCAAGAATATTTTGGTAAAATTAAGAATATTAATTTTGATAATTTAAATTATTATGATAAGTTGTCAATTTTGTATTTTTAAAAATTTTTTCTATTATAAAAATTTAAATTATATTGATGAGTTATATTTCTAGATTTTTAATAATTTGGTAAAATTAACATGTGAAGTTAATAATTGAATAGGAATTTTCGCTATTTGAATGAGATTGAAACATAAAGAGGGAAAGAAAAATGCAATAAGAATCCAAGAGGCATTTAGAAAAATGAAAAGAGGGGCTCCCTAATTTTAAAATTTTAAATTTATACTATTGAACTTAAGATTAAGACTCCATTTGAAATGATAAAAAGTTCTGAAAAAATGGTAAAAAATATTGAAAAATTTTTAAATATTTTTTACTTTTTATTTTACTGTATAAATTACAAATTTACAATTTATCTGATTTTATCTCAACTTTTGTCACTCCAAATGCACTCCAAATGAAATAAAAAATGGTATTACGCTTTTGACTGAAGTAACAAATATATCCATTTAAAATTGAACTCAATATTTTAAGTATTGTAGAAGCGTCAAAATAACTTTTTTGAAGTTATTCAAATTTAAATATGTTTTTTTTAAAACAATTTTTTTAACGTTTTACTTTAATCTTTAATTATAAGAGGTATTTGATTTATTAAGTTTTATAAAAAAAAAAAAAAGTTAGCTTTTACCAAATTTTCTTCAAAATTTATCAACTTTCTCTAATTTTCTTTAATTTTTATCAATTTTTATTAATTTTTACTAAATATTTAACACTTAAAAAATAGTGATACTTGTCAATTTGGTGTATAAAGTTGGCAAAACTTTACAAATCAAACGCCCTTAAATACAAGAGGTGTAGAGTTAAATTTTTTTACCTTCCAAAAAAAAGAAAGTAGAGTTAAATTTTTTTGAAGTTCGGAAATTATTTGAGATTTTTATCTTTAAGATATCGCCTTTCGTTTATTAACAAAGTAAAACTTGGTCTCCGGAGAGGCAACATGAAGCATCATGGAACATGAACAGATTCAGGCATTTTGTTAAATGTTCCTAGCTCGATTATGTTTTGGTAGCTTAATTGTCAAGATTAGGCGCTTAGGCTTAGGCTTTGGCATTGGGTTTGATTATTTTGAGGCTAGGAGAGAGATCCGTTCAAGATTTAAGTTGTCTTTACTTTCACGTGTAGTTTGTAAATCTTCCCATTACGAGGTCAACTAAACAAGCCAAGTCTGGTTGGTAAAAGAAAATATTTTAATAGCTTGATTGGATTCCCTCCATTTTTTTTTTTCAAATTTCTTCCAATAGAAATAAATATAAAAAAACTGAACCAAATCAAAAATACAATATAAAAAAAATTATTAAATCTACACCAAAGTGGAAAACTGAAGATTGAATAGAGAATTGATACATAACAAAGAAGAATAAGAGAAAGATAAACATTATACAACGTTGAATTTACAAGAAATAAACCATCAAATTTGAATTAAAAGGAAATATATTGTTGAGGTGGATATTGAACCAAAAGAATGTTGAATAATATTTTCTTCAAACTTTTCGTTGAATAAAGAGTGTATTAAATGATAAATTCTACAATAATATTGAGAAGCACAGGAGATGATAAAAGCAATTAATTGAACTTTTTTATTAATATCGTCATACTTTGTTCATGAACTTGCACATTTACTCTTGAGAGAGTTGTTTCATATAAACACTTTTATAAAAATTGGGCTACATCTGCATTTTATTTGGGTTGTAAGTTTTTCAGCGTTCTTGTTAGAAACACTATGGAGAAGTTTTGATTATTAGGGGGTAAAAAAAAATACTGAGGAATAAGATTTGAGTCTTATGGGATAAAAAAAACATTGAAGGAAAAGTTTTAGATGTTTTGGGGTCAAAAAAAAATAGATGTGAGATTGCTAGTACTCAAAAGCTATTGATTGTACTATTTTCAAGGATGATAGTGGATAATTTTCAAGGAAAAGGCTTAGGAAGTGAATATAGATTGATGTTGAAGTGAATCACTATAAAAATCATAGTCATAGTGTTTAATCCATCTCTTTCCCTACTATATATCATATTCGACATATAAATATATTAATTTATTACATATATTTATATATCATATTCGAATTAATTGTCATTGTATCCTTGCACATGTAAGAAAACCAATTCATCCCTTATTGGTTTGTCTTTTGAGTAACAATTTTTTATGCAAATTTAAATTATCAAGTTGAACTCAAGTTGAGATTAAAATTGAATGAGTTACAATTGTATTCAAATTTGACTAGATTTCGTAATGAAGCAATTTTAAATGGGTTTTTAGAGAACCAAACACAAATCCAACTTTGATCTGTTTGGTTGGTTCAACCTAAGAGTGGCAAATTGACTCAAACCCATCAACCCACCCAATTAAACCCATAATAAATGGGTTTGGGTCCTATTATTTTACTAATTGGGTTGTAATTTGGTAACTTATAAAATACCCATTTATAAACGGGTGCAAATGGGTTGTGAAACGGGACCCGTTAAAACACCCATTTAAGTTAAAAAAAATTAGTTTAATCCCCTCTCTCTTTACACTGTTCTCTCTCTCTAACAATATCTACAATAAATATATAATATATACATTACATATATATGATACGTGTATATATATATTCAACGTATACAATAAATGTATAATATATACATTATATATAATTTATTTCTTCTTCCATTCTCTGTTCCTATTCTCCTCCATACTCAATACAAATAACACGTGCGTGTACACACGCGCGCCCACACACGCACACACGCCTACACACACATGCGCGCACACACACACAAACACACGCGCGCACACACGCCTACACACGCGCACGCGCGTGCACACATAAACACGCACACGCGTGCATACATACATACATGCCTACGCACGCACGCGCATACACACATACATACATACCTACATGTGCGCGCTCGCGCACATACATGCATACATGCCTACATACGCGCGCACGCGCACACACACGCATACATACCTACACACATGCGCGTGCGTACAGACACGCGCGCGCACGCGCACACACACGCATACATACCTACACACATGCGCGTGCGTACAGACATGCACGTGCGTGCAAACACATGTATACACGCCTACGCGCGTGCGCGCACGGGGGCACACATGCACACGCGCGTGTGGGCGCGCACACGCACACACACACGAGCTCGTGCGCGCACACGTACACACACGAATACCTGCACACACACGCACATATGCACACACACATGCACACGCGCACGCACACACACACACACCCCACACGCATACGTGTGCGTGCGCGCGCAGAGAGAGAGAGAGTTATTGATTTAAAATTGAATAAAAAAATAAATCGGTTCGTACAAATTTGAAATTAACTGAAAAATGTAAATATAATATATAATATTATATAATATGTATAATATTATATTAATTAAAATAAATAATGATGTATTTATATATATATATACACATTAATTGAAATAAATTTTTATTTTTTTTAAAAAGTAAGTTGGGTCATAAATAAACGGGTTGGGTATGGGTTCATGGGTTTGATATAACCCATATTCAACCCGCCCATATCTAACCCTCCTTTTAAATGGATAGATTTGAGTTGCACTAATTTAATCTTCAACCCGTTTAAACCCATCACTAACCCGCCCAACCCGCCGATTTTGCCACCCCTAATTCAACCCTTCTTAGTAGATCAAATTCTGTCACTGGTTTGAAATTATGGGCTGGCTTATGGGCTCATGTCCTGGATTACGGATCAAGAAACCAGGCCCAAACAGCCTGCCTCAAAATGGTAAATGCGGGCCCAACATGTGGTCGGAGGGCCCAGTACACGTAGGCAAAGTGCCGGAAAAAGTTGTCAAATGCTCAATCATTCCCAGTAGAGGAGCGCGTGTCGAATCGGGTGGCATTTCGAAATCCCAAACGTCCTCGATTGTTGATCCAACACCAACAACAGTCACTTTCTAATACTCCCGATCGAATTGAAGCAATGTCATGGTTGGCCCGATCCATTGCCGATTCTCTACGGATCGACGATGATGAAGATGACGACGACGAAGAGGAAGTCGAAATCGACCTCTCACCAAACCCTAACCAATCACAAACCAAAGATAAAAGGGAGAGAAATGACGAGGACGAAGAAGAAGAAGAAGAAGAAGAAGAAGATCGAGCAGCTCGTGGCGTTAGGGAAGACTTATCGGAATTCACAGAAACTCTAACTCGCCAATTTTGGGGGGTCGCATCTTTTCTCTCTCCTCCTCCTCCTCCTCCTCCACCACTACCACCACCTCCGCCGCGGATGCCGCAGTCTCGCTACCACATTTATCGATCAGTCGCCGATCGGGACCGGCGGGAGCTACACGAACATTCTGGTTCCGCTTATGATTCCGATGAGGACGGCACAGGTTCAGTCGGGATGTCGGGGACTCGCGATCAGGCTGCGGGTGGATTTACTTCTAGGAAATCCGATCGTTCAAGTAATCAAGTCGTATCGGAGATTTGGAAGGTGGATCCGTGTTTTCAGAAGTTTCAACGGGAGGATCCGATCGGGGACGCCGTTGGTATTACTGAGGAGGTGTTGGCTTTTGCGATGAATATCGCGCATCATCCAGAGACGTGGTTGGATTATCCTTTGGAGGAAGAAGACGATATTGACGGTATGCTACTGTTTTAAATTACTGAATTGCCACTATTACAGCTTGAACTATGAATATTAACCATCAGAGCAGACCTGATATTGTTGAGTTCGCTTTGTTCTTCGCAATTATCAAATGTAGAATGGGTTTAGAACTTCTATGCGGTCTAGTGTCTCATGCTTGTGGCTTAACAAAGCTACGTGTATTTTGCAAAAAAAATGGAACTTTGTGAACAATGTACATAACAAGCCATCCAGTGGGAAATGCAATAATTTTTTTCATCTGCTTTTATTCAGGGGTTGTTGCTTTCCTTGAATAGCGTGTCAAACTTAGTTTGTTTCTGTGAAAACTTCATGAATTTTCAGGCTAGTAATTGAAAAGCTGTCATATACTCTATCTACCTGCTCTGAAATGTGTGCATCAAGGGAAATTCAAGACAAAGTGAAGTTGCACGGGAGCAAGTTTAGAAACTGGTGGGTTTACAAGATGGAATCCACATGTGACCTTTTTGGAATCAACTTTTTAGGTTCTCTTTAGTGATTTTATACCTCTGCTTTGAGTTAGTACGCCTTTTGTGCATTATTATGTGGCCTTTTGATAATATTAAATTTTCTTGACGGGGCTGTAATTGTAATCCAAGCAGCACAGATACTCCAAAATGGATGCCGTATCCGTATCTGATACGTATCGGATACACATACTCTTCAGATATTTCAAGATACGTATCGGATACATCACATGACGTATCTTATTATTTTATCATTTTTCTTCAAATATATGATTAAGAAACATCTAGATTTGAATAGTTAAAATTCTTAAAATTATAAAATCTTGTAACTTATATTTTGTTATATTTTGTACATTGAATTATATATTAAATTAATCTTGTTGTGAATGTTATATTCATATATATAACTAATAAAAATATATAAAATTTATAATTTTTTAGCTGTATCCTTACCATATCCGTATCCTCATTTTTTTTTAAATTGCCGCATCTGTATCCGTATCCGTACCGTATCCGTATCCCGTATCTGTATCCATACTTCTTAGATTGTAATCCATTACCCTTAAATAGTAATTGAGTCAATTTATATTGTTTGTTCTTGTGTATGTGGTGGGTTTCAATAGTCTAAAAGCTACTTTCTAGAAGTCCAGGTGTGGGATGTATTTCTTTCTGTTCCATGCAGATCAGTCTGTAAACACCTCGCAAAGCTTTTTTTGGGATGGTATGATGCCTGACAACTAGTTGTGCAATGCTCAAGGAACCTTAAGAAAAAATCCTAGATTTTCTTCCTTTTTTTGGGGGGGGGGGGGACCTAGGAATCACCTCCAGACAGAGTTCTTCTTCTCAAGGATTTGTTAATTATTAGGCTTACAAGCATATTTGTTGGTACCCTTGGGGTGTGCCATTTGTATTTGGTACAACTTATGCAATTTGAACATAGCCATTGCCCCCCCTGGGGGGGGGGGGGTTTCTTCTTGTTGTTGATCATTCTTGCTTCCAGCCAATTCTTGACAATGTTTCGTCGAAGTATTTGATGTTTTTTCTTTTGTTTTAAGCTTTGACTTAGATATAGTAAGTTGTTTATATATTGATAATATTTTACATACAAGAATTTTGTTAACATTTTAATTGGTGGAAAGAATATTCTTAGCGGTAGTAACGTTAGCATGCCGCTACTTTTATTTTTTCACAGTTATTATCCTAGAAAATTGCTGGGTAGGCTTATATTTTCCTTTTGATATAGCAGGGTTTTTGCTTAAATACAAAAATTGACTGTGAAACCCTTTTCCGGCCTAATAACAATCCGACAAAAAAGAAGTGATGGTTTTGATATTTGATTTATTTCGGCAAACAGTGAAGTTTTGCTATCACTTTTGTTCCAGCCTTTTCTTAATCCACTTCATTTGTTGAGTACCTGTTGACTTTTGTCTTCTTGTTGATGCGTGTGCTATAAATTTTAAATATGGTTTTCCTATGAACTTTAGTGTGTTAATGATAGATATGGTCAGATGATACCTTAGATTCTTACGAGTGTAATAGGAATCTAGAATTTGAAAAGTGCTACAGGGTTCAGGACCTGGGGTTGCTATGCTTCTATCCTTTGCCCTTGTTACTATTGAATATTTTGCAAAGTAAGGCTTAACCGCACCACACACCTTCACCGAGCTGAATTGAGTCGGTCAAATCAACCAGCATATAACTATTTTCTATTCTTCTCATTATCCTTCTCAAGAACCGAGTTCTTCTCTTATTATCCATTATCTTTTTTTATCTTCGGTGAAATAAAAAAATTTGTAATGGTTATGAATTTATAAGATAAGAGATATGATTGTTGTTTTAATGTGGTTATTTTTTATTTGGTGATGGAGTAGATGGGGCATGATTAGAAGAGATTATGAACGAGATATTACGACTAGGGTGGGTTGGATTGGAAGGGAAAATAAAGAACAGGGAAAAATTGGGTTCGCTGATTTGATTGAAATTATGGAATAGAATCTAGAGAAAGAGAGGTATGGAAAAAGAGAGAGAGAGAGAGAGAGAGAGAGAGAGAGAGAAAGAAGAGTCAATCTAGAGTGTAATAGAAGCAAAAAATAAATAAATTTGTTTTAATAAGGGCAAGAGAGTAAATTTAACTCTGATAAGGCGGTAAATGTAATTTTTCATACCTCAAGGAGGACATTGTATTATTATAAACCTCAAGGAGGTAAAAGTAATTTACCCAAAAAAGGCACTAAGCAGCATTGATGGATTGAATTTCTTTAAACAGCTTAATTGCTGTTTTTACTTTGAAACTGTGAAATGGTTTTTTAAGAGTGCCTGAATGTATTATGATTTATTTAAAGTAATACATTTTCCTTTTTGATGACTTTCCTTGATGCTTTTTAATGTAATTTCACTTATAAAAATGTTAACAATAACATATTTTCCTCTTCTTTTTTTTTTTTTTTTTTTTTTTTTTTTTTGTGGCAGATTTTGATATGTCTGATGTGCAACATGAGCATGTGTTGGCCATTCAATGTCTAGCACCTAGGTTAGCTGCTCTTCGGATTGAACTCTGCCCTGCCCATATGAGTGAGGGTTTCTTTTGGAAGGTCTATTTTGTTCTGTTGCATTCCAGACTCAATAAATCCGATGCTGTACTTTTGTCTACACCCCAGGTAAGATAAGTCTCATTTGGTGCCACTGCCACATCTTTTCTCCTTGTTTTATGACCATTGCCTACAACGAGTTAATATAAGAATAATTTGAAATTTTAACAATCAGCTAGTTATTTGATTCCAATGTTGATATTATTTTTTTTCCCCCTTCTTTTTCCCCATCCCAAGTTCATGCCAAATTTTATCCACTCCATAAGTTTACCACATTTTGATTAGTACTGTATTACTTTCTATAGCAATGTGTTCATTGCCTGACCTAAATATGGAGCTTTGCTTGTAATATATACTGTTGAAGCTTCATAATTTTTATTCTAAACAAGAGATCAGAGTTGAGATTGAAAAAGTACAGTTTTTTACCACTCAGAGTCCCTCATCTCTAGGCTTTAGGAACAATTACAAGCTCCCACGTTCAATTGGACTTCCAAATCTCATGCTTCTGAATGTCATTCAAAGCGTACTCGTGTGATGTACGTTTACCAAGTTGAACTTAAATACCAAAACATCAACCAATTCTGTAGAATATTTTGAAATATGTCTTTGGTAGAATAATTTGTTGAACTACATAAATGTTATCTGTATAGTCAATATTTTGTGGCTGTCGTTGGTTATTACTAGCACCTATTAAAAAAGTAAGGAAGGGTGCAACACTTAAGCTTGCCCAATTAGGAATGGACCAGAGTATTGTCTAAAGATCATATGGCTACCATCTTATTCCTCATTGTGTTTGATTTTTTTTTCTCAAATCACTAGGCTGATAGCATGGCCATCATTTGTTTGTATGTGTTTTTGTGTGTGCGTGGTGTAGTAGGCTTTGTGTTAAAAAAGACAAAAAAAAAAAAAAATTACATAGGTTGATAGACAGTTGGCATTGGAGTGGATTATGACGAGTGATTGTTTTTGGAAAGGCAAAGTGCAAGTTAGCTTGTGATTGATATTTCAAACCTTTCTTACATGATTATGGATTGAATTGCCTATTTCATCACAGATCGTAGCAGCAAGAGCCATGTGGATGAAAGAGCTTCAGAAGGAAACAAAGACAGAATCAAATTGGTTGGGAAGAGACTATTCATATGTAAAAGACACTGCTAATACATGGGAGGAGTCTTTTTATCATGGTCAATCTAATGATGCTCCTGGAACCATATCACCCCGAACACCCGCTTTTGTACCTGCAACTTATTCTCTGACCACTGAGTTTGAAACTGAGAAGCACCCTGTTGTAATTGCAGAGGTGCCGATGATTGACAAGTCTGTTATTGAAGAGGAGCCAGTAATGAAGGCAAAGGATAAGGGTTTTGTGGCTGGTTCATCATTTAAAGTACCTGTTCAGAATTATGAAGTAGAGGAGCCAGTGATGAAGGCAAAGGATAAGGGTTTTGTGCCTGGTTCATCATTTAAAGTACCTGTTGAGAATTATGAAGTAGAGGATGATGATGACTGGCTTAAAGATGATTCAGATTTGGAAGGGTGCAGCGGATCTGCCATTCTTTTAGGAAATGATGAAGACGTTTCATTCAGTGATCTTGAAGATGATGCTTGTAATGTACCTTTAAAATCCAAGAAATTTACAGCGGGGTTCGACACATCAGCCAAAACTTCACAAGGGTAGCTTCAGATGAGCGTAAGCTCCATTGTTCTATCCAAGGTGGCTTGCACGGTCATCTGAAGGGAAGAAAGTCTAGCAGGTAGGATGTGCCTACGCCCTCCTATCAGATTATAACATGTGGCACTATTTTTTGAATTTGAAAACGAAATCATGCTTTTGATAGATGTAAAACGACACGTGGCATGATGTAATAGGAATGGGTACTGAAAATTTTAGTGCATTCTACATACTAGACATTTTTGTTTCTCATCGGAAGAGAATGTTTGGACAAAGGGGGACAAATGCTTGGTGAAGCGTGAATTTCAGGGGTGCATTGATGTTTTACAAGCTCTATTCGTCAGCATTCAAGTTTCCACTTAACAGTGCTGTCTTGATTGATGTTTCGAGGTATTTTGACTACAATATGAAGATATGTAGCACTTAAAAACTTGGTTGTTTGGGCAATGTCACTCTGGCAACCTTTTATCAGTTTGTTGTGTAGTTTTTGGAACCTTCAGTAGGTCAGGAGTAGTGGAAGGTTGAAATTGATTTTTTGAATTCAATTGTTATTGTAGTCATTTTCTTTGAAGTTTGGGGAACAAAAACTGAATAGATAGAGAACTCTTTTTTATTTGTTTTTATTTATTTTTTGACTTCAATTATTATTGTAAGTTCTTGATTACAAAAGCTGAACAGATAGAACCCTATTTTATTGATTACGAAAGGATCTGATAGGTATTTTTCCCTATTCCTTTCATTCTTGTGTTGTTTAGGCTAATTGCTATTGCTTGAAGCATGAGCTTCTTTAACAAATTGTTCAAGTTGGGAGTTATTTGGACTTTAATTAAGCAGTTTATGACCAATTGATCAAACAAATGAACTGGATTTTGTTGACTTTATGTGGGGTTGTAAATGAGTCGAATCGACAGTCGTTTTAAAATGACTTTTAATTCAAACAGTTGTAAGGTACAATCTTGTAAATGTTAAAATCATATAAATTAGGGGTGCACAAAAAATTGAATAATCTAAATATGAACTAATTCGACTATTTTAATTCGGATCTACATTAAAAAGGGGTTTAGTTCTAAATTAAAAAATTAACAATTCGATATTTTCAATTCGATTCTCCGGTTAGTAGATAAAAAAAAAATGAATTGAATTAAAAATAAATTAACCTGAAATTAACTTTTAAAATATAATATATAATATTATGTATAATATAATATTTATAATATTATGTTCATGAAATAATATGTTAATATATAATAAATTATTTATTTAGATGTTTAGAAATCAAAAATAAGCAAAATGCTTCAACCCGAAAATTGAACTGACCCAACATGATTTTGGTTAATGGCAAAAACTGAACCGACCCAGCATAATATTTTTTATCCGGTTCAGTTCAGTTTCAAGTTGAAATATGTTCAATTTTGAGTCCAATTTTCAAGAATCGAAAAAATTAGCTCGATTCTAGATTAAGTATGAATACAAACCAAACCGACTCATACACGTCCTAATAGAAACTATCATATCATGTGGCAATTATTTGGAATAATTTCTCACAAAGTATCATTTGGATAATTTCTTGCAGTAAATTGTTCAAATTTGAAAAAGCATTCGAATTTGATTTGTTAAATTTACAAGCCAATTTTAAATGAGTTGAATTCTAGTAGGTTAATTATTTTATATAAATTTAAACAGACACTGATTAAACGTTACGAATCAAAAATAAACTAAACTCTGTTTTTTGGTTTATTTTACCACCTAACTAACTTGAGATAAAAGAAAGCTTAATTTTTAATATACTATTGGTGTAATTTAATTTTTTTTAAAAAATGGCTAATTATAATATGTCACGTCTTTATTTTATAATTTAACAAAACATGAAAAAATGATAATAATTATAAATATATTTCGTGTTTTAAAATCTATTTGTATAAATAATTATTTCACTAAAAATGTATTAGAATTAAACTCTTAAACAAGAAAGCTTAGAATTAAATTGTATTTTTGCACTGTAAGGACTGAAATGTACTGATCAACAACCTTGATATTTTTAAAATGATCTAATGGTTTAAAATTAATTTTAAAATAAAAATAAAAGTTAAAAAATTAATTAAAAAATAATTAATGCAAAGAGCAAAAAATCATATTTTTATTGAAATATAATTAAATCAAAACTGTTGATGATTGCGCTTCAAAACCTGTAGCGTGGGGACGATGGGTACATACGTCATTCTTATCCAAACAAAGCCCTCGTCGTGGGGCCAGCGGGGGTCTTCACGCGTTTGTCACCACGCGGCAAGTGAGGTGGCAAGAAGCACACGCACGACTTCGCGTCGAAGATTTTAAATTTCAAGACCTCAGCGAGTTGGATCGAATCGTGACGTGAAATTCTAGTTTTTTTTTTTATATTTTATTCTTTCAATAATTATAATAAGTGCGTGTTTGGAGTGAAAAAAAGTGAGATAAATTGAAAGTTCATAATGCATGTAATGAAAGAAAAAAATTAATGTGATATAAAATTAACAGAAATTTATAAAATTTTTTGTAATTTTTTTACAAGCTAAACGGAGCCTAAATATATAAGATAAAAATATTAACAACTTCACTTGAGAGTTTTAGGTAATGTTTGGAGTGATAGAAAATGAGATAAAATGAGAAAAGTTACGAGTTTATAATACGTGCAGTAAAATAAAAAAGTTACTGTGATAGAAATTTTAGAAGCTTTTAGAGTTTTTTTTTTTTTTTTTTTGTAGATGCCAAACGCACCCTAATTTTGGAGTCAAGTGAATTTTATCAGGCTGAGTTTAAGGCTATTTTCATTTTTTTTTTTTTAAGATTTTTAAAGACAATACTTAGGTGTGTTTGGAGTTGTATAAAAATGTATAGAATAAAATAAAATTGTAAAAGTAAATATCTCGTAATACGTATAGTAAGTGAAAAATTTAAATTTTACTGTTTCGTAATTCGTATTTATAGAGATTTGTAAGATTTTATTTTATTTTATTTATCTCCAAACGGATTAATCCCTCTTGTTATTACGCTTGGAGTGTAACTGCTAATGGTTTAAAAACAAATATAAAAAGATAAAATAATTCTCATTAGCACCACTAAAAATTAATTTTGCATTAGTAGGACTAGAAAAAGCTCCACAAGCGGCAAAGAGAAAAAATAATAAAATAAATAAATAAAAATAAAATTTTAATGTAGCTCCTAATCATAAATAAAATTTTTTGAATGAAAACTTCTTGAAAATAAAATTATTACAAAATATTTCAGAGTGATCTGAAACATTTTAATGTAGTAAATGATGATTTAAGAAAATTATTAGAGAATCAATTGAATAGAAAAATTATAAAATAAAAAAATAATATTTTCTAATATATTTTAGAAGGTCTATTGAAGAAAATTGTTGGAGATGGCCTAAACTAAGGGTGTGTTTAGTGGGAATGCTGGCGAAATGCACTGTGAGGGGTGAAGTTTGAATGTCAATAGTTATGATTTAATCAAAATAAATTTGAATTAATAATATTATTAACTAAATTAATAAATATTGTTGATCTGAATTAATAAATGTTGATTAAATTATGATAATACATATCTATATTTTAGTTCCTAAACTGCAGCTGCCTGCATCCCATTTGTACCAAAATTTGGCCAAAAGTTGACATGTGTCGCTTTTTTATGTTTGGTAACAATTTATAAAAAGTAAAAAAAAAAAAAAAAATTAGACTCCATTTGGAAGAACAAAAAATAGAGAAAAAAAATTAGGAGTGCCTGAAGTTGTTTTTCAATTTCAAGTTCGTAAAATTGAATCTTAACCATGATAATTTGATCATTCAGTTTAAAAACTTATTTATTAACTTTACATTAATTAATGGCTAAGATTTAACTCAATCTAAAGTTGAAAAGTAATTTCAGACCCTCTTATCTAAACAAAAAATTAACTTTTGGTGTTTAAGGTATTTAGTAAAATACCAAAAGTTGTTCCTTTTGTTGAGTTGACAGTTTGTCAAAACACTAATTTTTATTGAGTTGATTGGAATATAATAGTTATTTCACTTTAACTCACCTTAGATGCTATCAAAATTTTTACCCAACACTTACAAATTACTAAAAATTTATATTTATTTTATCAAACACGTAAAAGTTGTCAAAAATTATTAAAAAAATTCCATTTATTTTACGAAATATATAAAAAGTTTCACCTACTAACTTTTACTAAAAAATTATTAAAAGTTACTAAAAATTTGACTTTCCAATGTGACGTTAGAAAAAATTGAAAAAATTTAAAAAAAAAAAGTTAATGCTTTTATAATGTGTTATCATTTTTTACACATTTGATAACTTTGGGTGAAGAAAATTAAAATTTTTTGATAATTTACAAACAGGCCCTAAATAGATCCATATGGACTCTAACCGAGTCAAACCGGATTTTCAGAAGTTGCTTAAGCTTTATTTGGCAATGACAACAACCAATTACTAATTTTTTTATCTTTTTTTTAAAATAGTCAAAGTTATCCTATTACATTTCATATTTTTTTGAATATCAAAGAGCAAAAAAGCTAAATTAATAAAAAATTAAAAGGTTAACAAGTAAAAAATTAATTCTTTTACCTTTACAAACATAAAAAAATTTAACTCTCTAGTAATTAGTTAAGTTACTTGGCTTAAAAAAAAAGATTGACTTTTTTTTAAATGTTTAATGGTGGCTATAGCAACGGCAAGTTCGCTCAAAATATCAATTATTCTATATCCTCGAATCAAATTCAACGCCAAATTATTATTATTTTTCATTATTATTATTATTATTATTCTTTCATTATTTTCTTTCAAGTCTAATTTTATTATTATTTAAAAATTTGTTAACAAGTGTTTGAAAACACTCAAAAAGATTAACAAATAAATGTTACGTGATTATATTTTGTATTTTAACGAACATGTATATAAAAAATATACAAAATGTTATTACACGTTACATTATCATAAGATGTTATACTCCCAATAATTGTTAAAGATGAAAACGAATTGAACAATTTGACTTTAATTTGAAAAAAAAAATTTAACTTGATTTTAATTTGTAACTAAAACGAATTTGAATTAAGTTTAATTTAAAAAATTTAAGTCAAATTCAAATAAATTAAAACTCGAACTAATTCGGTTGAATTTGATACCTAACAACGGTTAGCAAATCCCTATTGCTTGTCAATATTATTTTCTCCCTTATTTTATTTTTTTCTCCGGACGGTAGTAAACGAACAAAACCATAGCCACGAGACGGCCTTCTCTCTGTCTATGTTTGAAACAGTTAATTGATCGTCGTCCTCAATTATTTGCGCGGGTTTGTCCTCCTCAACCCCTTCACTTTTTTAATTTCTTAACTATAATATTATATCTTGATTGCGACTTCTCAATTCGCCATTCATTATTATCGTCTCTCCAACCAAGAAACCGAAGCCCAAGGTTTCTCGACACCCAGAATATCCCTAATCTCTTTTTCTCTCTCTCTGTCTTGCGGAGACCTTAAATTTGGGGGCCCTTTCTGATTCCAACTTTTTCCGAATTTCTGTGCTCTGCGCGTATGGATCTTCAGTTGGTGGTGAAACAGGGCTTCGATTTCTCTCGGAGAAAGAAGTGGCTTATTGCTTTGGCCTTGTTTGGGGTTTCGAGTTATGGTGCTTATAAGGTTTATCACTTACCCTCTGTGGCGAGGAAGAGGGAGAGGCTTTCTAAGCTCCTCGGAGCTTTGATTTCCGTCGCCGAAATGGTTTCCGATTCTGCCGAGACTATTGGCGTCGTCTCCAAGGACTTGAAGGAGTTCTTGCAGTCTGATTCTGATCAGATTCCCAATAGTTTGAAGCAATTGTCGAAAATTGCGAGGTCGGAGGAGTTTTCCGAGTCGGTGATTAGGGTTACCGAGGCCATGACGGTTGGGGTTTTGCGGGGTCATCGGTCGGAGATGAAGGACGAGATTCAAGAAGGGCCAAATTCGAGTTTTTCTGATCGCGTTTTGGATAAACTTACCTCTGCGGCTGGGACTGGATTCGTTTCTGTTGTTGTTGGCAGCTTTGCTCGCAACTTGGTTTTGGGCTTTTACTCAAATGGTCAATCCCATGAAGGATTGGATGGGGACGGAGGACTAGTTTTTTCATCTGATGCTGGCTCGAACTTGTCATCTCCGTCCAGATGGGTAGATGTTGTTTCCAGTGACAAGTGTAAATTGCTCATTGCTGATTGCATCCAGACATTCGTGAGTACGGCTGTTGCTGTTTATCTGGACAAAACAATGGGCATTAACTTCTATGATGAAGTGTTTTCTGGGCTGACCAATCCTAAGCACCAAACCAAGGTGAGGGATTTTCTTGTTTCAATTTGCAATGGGGCAGTGGAGACCCTTGTGAAAACATCTCACCAAGTGTTGACTACTCCAAAATCCGATCCGGACTCAACGTCATCTTTCTCCGTTGTTGACCAAAGCAAAAATCCGAGTAGAATATGGGAGGAGTTTCCTCAGCAAGTATCTCCTTCGACGAAGCTGAAAGAGAAAAGCACATCCAATGGGATTCAGAATAGTGGGTGGATGAGTACTGTTTCATCCACATTGGCTGTCCCGGGCAATAGGAGCTTTGTGCTTGATGTGACTGGGAGGGTGACATTTCAAACAATTAGATCTCTCATTGAGTTTTTCTTTTGGATGATATCAGATGGTTTGAAAAGAAGCGTTAATGTAGTTCATGAAGAGGTTGTGGAGAAGGGGCTAGAAGTCATCAGATATGTTGGTGCTAAGTCTTCTGTTGTTGTTACCATTTGTCTTGCTTTGTATTTACATATCCTGGGTGGCACTCGGGCTTTGGTGCCTGCTTGAGATGATATTTGTTTAACTACATAAAAATATTCATACACGGTTGATAAGGAAATCTTATTGACATCATTTATTCAGGTAAAAGGATGCTTGCTTGTTTACGTAGTCATTTCTCTTTTGCACGTGGAATATTGTGCCATTTACTTATATCTCCAATCACAACAGTTTTAGGTTCTGGAAACACACGGCTTCCCTTCTGTGTTCAATTCTGGAATGGACTAGTTTCCATTTGGTAGTGTTTATGGTCATTCAACTCTGCATACTTCTTTAAGAAGTTAAGGGTAAATTTTGTTTTCTTGATGTCTATTCTTCAAGTATGCCGCTTTAGCGCCCTGGAAAATATGCAAAAGATGCTTGAAGGGTTCTTCAAACCTTTTCTGATGTTCTAATTTGTTATTCAACTAGGAAATCATTTGCAAATGGAACCCTTGATATCCCCCAACTGAGAAGAGACGTGACAAGGCACAACTACACTCCTGGTGCAGTTATGGTGACGTCCAAAATTTTCTAAGTATAGAACATATACGGCCACAGTTGTGAAATAGTCTCAACTGTGAAATAGAAATGACTCATTCTGTTATAGATTGGAATGATAGTGAGTTTTTTGTGCCCTTTTTCTTATCTTTTTGGGGATGTTGGGGGAAGATTGAGGTCCTGTGTTTTAAATTGCACAATAGGGGATACAAGCAGGTAAAATTTATTGTTGCCTCTGTTTAGATTAACTTTATGAATGTGATCCGCTGTTTATCCAATGGTGTAGAAGTGTTAAGTGCATAAAACCAGAATAAAATTTGAGGTGTAGGTTTTGTTTTTCAATTTTCAGCAGTGCGGAGTTTTCCTTTCTGGACTAAATGAAATTCTTTCTGGAAGATAGATCATTTTAGTTAGCTGGTTATTTTAAGCTTTTCAGACACATGCTCATTTAGCAGCTTTGAAGCCATGACCATTCTCTTTCGGCCTTCTTTGAGGCTGTGCTTTCTCTTCCTTTACAGCTGACCATTGGCTTTCTTGTGAAATTTGTATAGCTGTTTTTGCTTTCCCCTCGAGCCTCTTTCTTTTAATGATTGCATGTGCTTCAAATGTCCTTGTAAGAACCTTTTTTGAAAGGTAGCCTCGTAAGAAAATTGAATAGACCTATTTTGTAACTTCTATGTCTAATTTCAACTCATCTAAGCTTTAGTATCAAACTAGTTTGAGTCAGTTACATGAATTATTTTTCTCCATTCATTTCTATGAAAGTTCATGTTTTTATGGGGTTATCTAATTTTTTAGTGCTTGTTTAGGATTTATTTGTGTTGATAATTCTTGAGCAAACATTTTGATTATATTTGATAAGCAACGTTATTGTTTAAGATGTCACAATGTCATTCAATTGTTCGTGATTTTCATATTAAGTGTTTGACACGTGCCAAAGAGTGTTTGGATGATTCACCAATAGACAAAGGTTTCCTTGAATTTTTAGTCATTCTATCTATAAATGGAATAAGCGTTCGAGTGAAGATTTTAATGGTTGAAGGATTGTGGTATGGTTGGGTTTTGATCTAACAGGTTTTCGTGACTCATGAGAAGTACACGCCAAGAACTTCCAATGAGAGCTACAAAGGGCTAAAAATTTCAGAATTCTTAGCTCGCAGTTCGCTGACAGCTTGCGCCTGCATGGCTTTACCCGTAAAGCATGTTGTCCAAAATTCCAAAATACTTCACTGGCAATTCGCTAACAGCTCGCGCCCGCGAAAATCCCTAGAGCTGCCCGCGAAGCCTGTCCTGTTTTTCTATAGAGCGGTCAGATTTGATTTTTGTTCGATTTTTCATTTACAAGTATCCAAAAACATTTTCTAAATTCTAAGCTTGCTTTAAACTTAATTTATCATTCCCTTGAGAGCAAAAACACAAAAGAGGTTATCAAATCTTAATTATCTAACTCTTCCTTCTAAGATTTGTTTGAAAAAATAAGTTGGTTTTTGAATCTCGGTTCTAGGGCTGCGGTCTAAATTACGGGAGTGCTTTTACTGTAGTTAGAACGGGTTGAAACTTCACATAAGAATTGTGTTGTAGATGTCTAGCAAGTAAGGATAGGGACAGTAAATCAACTAGATCAATATGAGTTTTGATCGAGAAAATTTATATTATCTCATGTGAGATCTTTGTAACCTCTTATTCATAGTAAAGTTGGACTGTAGGTCTATTTACAATTTTTGGGGTTCTCCTCACTGTGACTGGCAGCAAGAAAACACAAGGTGTGCTACACGTTTTTGCGTTTGTACTATTCTTTATGGTACAGCGTGCAATTTCTTTAGTGTCAATACCTTATAATCACTCTCCTGGACTTTTCACGTGCTTTTTTATGTATATTCTAACTAGAATTTCTCTCTGTCATAATTTCATATCCATCATTGCAATTTGAATGTTTCATACAAAATTGTATTTTGGTCCTCATTGTGCTGAAGTATGCTGACAAGCTAGTTTTTATTTATGTATTTTCTGTAATTTTTTCAAGTTTTAAAGTTTGAGTTGAGACTTTTTAAAGGTAGGCTGCAAACCCGAATATCGTTGCAAAGGGAAGACTGATATCCGGATCGGTAGTGATCATCATCACAAGGCAAAATTGTTGTTTAACTGTCATCACTTCATCACAGGAAATTGGAATGTGTCCAAACATTTATGGGAAAACAACTTATTCTGGTATAAAAGTGGGGACAATTCTGTATTTGTTGTTTATAGATTTCTGTGGTACAAAAGAAGGTTCCTGTTTCTTCTCAAATTTCTCTCCTCGTTTGGTCTGGGTTTCTTGTTCTTTTCATGTTCTGGTGAGAGCTGACAGAGATAAGGTTGGGGCATGGTATCTAGAGTGAGAAGTTGGAGTTTATGCCTTAAGCTCGTCTTACATTTGTTTGGATTACAGGTGGACCACTTCAGCAGACCAGCGATATGGTCACTGTTCATCACCATCACTCCTCCACGGGGGCCCAAAAGTAAGAGAAACAGAACTCTATTCCTTGATTTCCTAATCCAGAATAAGTTATGATAGCCTTATCTGTTAAAATAAAATAGCTATCTATGTTACATTGGTGTGTTTGGAGGGGGAAAAAAAGTTAGTATAAAAATGATACTAACAAAATTTGCTTAAAGAGCTTAAAGAAAGTTGGTAATTTTTTATGAAATTTGGTCACCCAAATGCCACTATAGGCTTGGGTGAGAGTGTTGAACAAAAGTACGTGTTTAGGTGTCAAATTTTACAATAAATTATAATAGCATTCTTTGTTAAAACGTACTAGCTATTTATATTATATAAATTCAGGTGAAAGTGTCGAATGCAGGGATGTGACTAGATGTCAAATTTTAGAAAACTTTAGTATTATGATATTAGGTTATTGGTCCAAAATTAGGAGAATACATGGCCTGTTGTGAGTATTTAAATATAATGTATATTGTTTAATATATTAACATAAAATACAGTTATCATTTACAAATATACTTGGAATTAAATGTTTAAAAGAAAAAATAAGACTCTAATCTTTCATCTACATAAATGATTAATTTATTTATTTATTTTTTTTTTTTTTTTTTTTTGGGGGGAGGGAGAGAGGGAGGGGTTAGCTATACTTGTACTCCTAAACTTTTTAAACAATTATAATCATACCCTTTTTAACCCCACAATAATACAAAAAGGCACAAAGACCACACGTAAATTACAAAATAACTTTACTTATTTGTAATAATTAAAAAACAAACCTTTACAGAGTAAGATTTCTACAAATATACTCTTTTGAATTACGAGGTAAACATATAATAAATTTAATATAAATATATTGATCAAGTTTATAATTTCTATAAAAGAAAGGTGGTACAAATAAAATTTTCTTTCCTTTTTTAAGTTTCTTAACTTATAGGGGAAAAAAAAATATGTGAAAATGTTAGAAGTTGGAAGGAGATGTATTTTATCTCAAAATTTTCTGTCATCAAATGTACGTTATTACTTTCTTAATAGATGTAGACAATTAGAGTGTTCAAGTGTCCAATTTAAATATGGGTGTCACATATATATATTTCATACTCTTTACCGCTTGTTATATCCAATGAATACAAGTTTATTGGTAGAAATAGAAAAGTTAAACGAGTTCTGGTTATTTCTAATTGTTATAATTACCCGGTGGGAAAAAATGTATAGGGCGAGACGACGGGTTGTGATATTGGAAAATGACCATATGGAATCCTTTTCGTTAGATGTAAACCAATCAATTTGCATCATTGCTGGAGAAAAAAAAAATAATGGTCGATGGCGTGTCTGCCTTGGAAGTGAAGAAGGTAGTTTGTCCAATGAGTAATCATGCAATTAGAAGAAATGAGGGCTTCTGAGTCTTGGAAGGGCTTTCTTTGGTGCAGTCCACATGAGAAAGTCATAACTGGCATATTGTAGGAATGGGACTTGGCTGTCCCATTATTTTTTTACTTTTCTAAATTTTAATAGTTTGCTTTCATTTAAGGCTGAAAATATAAGTTCCATTTGTAATAAATACAAAGATAATTACAATACAATAATTGAAGAGAAAAAGTCAATACAATAGAACTTATAAATATTATATTGTGAATCCTTATATGAAAATGAATAGTTGAAATTAAAAAAAAAAGTTAAAAAAAAAGAAATAGTAGAATTGGAAAATAACAGAAACTAAGTCTGAAAGAATAACTGTAACTCTTTATAGTTTATTTATATTCTTCCTAGTCAACATTCCACTATAGAATTTCTTACCCTATAGCTTGTTTAGTAGCCGCAACTGAGTTGAATGCCCTCTGTAAAAGTTAGGATATGGCTTGTTCTTGTTCCTGTTGATATCACTGACATGGGGCTGTATTTTTGCTTCAGTATCATCATCGTATGCTCTGTGCTCAGGATTTTGTGTCCATGCTGTTTGTACGGATTCTATATGACAGGATTTTATGTTTGCGTTGTTGAAGCATGGATGGTAAATTGCTGCCATCTTTAGCACTGAGGGATCAGATCTCGTTGGGCTCTGACTATTTGAAAATAATACTAACTGCTGTTTATAAACAGGGTTACCAGAAACTAATAGGGTGAGAATCAAGGCAACTAGAGCAAGGCAACTAGAGCAAGAGGAAGAGTAGAATTAACCAATATGGTGAAAGTAATAATGATAGCTGAAAATGAATGATGGAGCCTCAAAAGAAGAAGGGTTTATATAGGACAGGTGAAGTCCCTTAGAGAATAAATCCAGGTTTTATATTCATCCGGCGGAGTTTTAGCTTTTAGTTAGCGGGCTCTGTAAGATAAGAATTCTGTCTAAAAATATCTATTTAAACCGGTTTAGAGAGTCTCAATGCACCCTTAATTCTAACCATCAAGTAATGGACACCAATGATCTCGCCGAATGTGTGTATTTATTGATGGGAAGGTTCTTAAATCTTGCTCCTTATCTAAGGGAGGAATCACTTGTAAGAGGAGTCTTTCCATGAAAACTCCTTCGGCCAACTGGTAAGAGATTCTTTGTCGGTAAAATGATGCAAGGGACATTCCTTTGCCGCAGAGAAAATAATGGTATAGCCTCGGTTGTACAAGTTTTGAGGGTTAACATCAGTTGTAATATTAGTCTCGTAACATTAATTTCACGAGCCATTAAATCAAAATTAGACGATTTATAATAAAATAAATTCAAAATTTTTAAGCGAAAATTTAAACTTACTTTTGTTGTGAGCCATTTGATTTTGATTCAACAGCTCACAAGATTGATGTCATAAGACTAATATCACAATTGATGTTAGCTTAAAGTCTGAATTGTAATAGCCGATCCAGATCACTCATGAGAAAAACACTTATGGTATGTTTGGTTGGATGGAAAATATGAAGGATGGAAGATGGAGAAAGGATAATACCCCATTTTCATTATTTGGTTGGAGGAATAAGTGAAGAGAAAGAAAAAGAAGGTGAAAAAGTGGGCGGAAAAATATAAGGTGGGTCCCACTTATTTTTATCCTCCCAAATTTGGGAGGAAAAGAGGAGGGAGAGAAGGAAATAGGGGAGAGAGAGAGAGAGAAAAGTGTGATAAAAAATGAAAAATGTGGGACCGACATTTCATAAAATAATTTAATTCAAAAAATAAATTATATATATAAATATATATATTCCTTGCCGACATTTCATAAAATAATTTTTAATTCAAAAAATAAATTATATATATATATATATATATATATATTTCTTTTCCTTTCTCTCACATTTTCACTAAACCAAACACGCTTCTTACCTTTCACCTTTTTTTTTTTTTTTTTTTCCTACTTCTCACTTTTCCTCGCTCCCAAATTTCCTTTCTTCCAAACGGAGCATTACCTTTTATCAAGCGGCCGATTGCTAACCACCAGTAAGTTAAGACAAACTATCGAAACGGCATTGGACTTCCCTTTATGCAGCAAAGAGATAAATCATTCATCAGAGAAAAATTGTAAGGGTGACGGAAGAAGGCGATGTGATGGGCTGACTTGAAAATTATATGATGTTTTCAGAAATGTCGATTGATGAAGTTGGAGACTGCCCAGCACCGTTTGGGAGAATTGTTTTTGATTGATGCGATGGACATTTGCCGCTTTCCATGGGAGACCTGGTCCAGCACTGTCTTTTCGATTAGCTCCTCCCCCCCCCCCCTTAGGATTAGCTCTTTATTTATTATTTTTTTTTTCAAAGGGTGTGGGGGCGGTTTGATTTTGATGTTTCTGATTATGTTCTTATGGTGGTCAAATTTCTGTCTTGCCACCAACCCAGAAACAGGCTTTAAAACATGGCACATGGTAGTGTTTTGT
Source organism: Vitellaria paradoxa (assembly GCA_019916065.1). Taxonomy (NCBI): domain Eukaryota; kingdom Viridiplantae; phylum Streptophyta; class Magnoliopsida; order Ericales; family Sapotaceae; genus Vitellaria; species Vitellaria paradoxa. The sequence goes on from CM034239.1 coordinate 7,081,512, forward strand.
ATACATACTAGTGATGGTAGAGAACAATTATCAGATGGTCATCGCGTTGCCATAGTGTTCCGAAGGTGCAAATTATCAAACAGTTGGCAGCATTTTTCATTTCATTGTTCAGTGGTCGAATTTTCATTTCATTGAGGGTATTGGCAATAATTTTTAATTTTTTAATTAGAGTGATGTCAGAATGCTACATGGTGTGAGGAGAAAGCAATCAATGATAACTTTTAATTTTTATTTTTATTTTTTTAAAGAGAAATAGGGAATCTATCTTTGATTTCCTATATTTGAGGAACAAAAAAAGTATACAAAATGTAAAAATAAATGGGAATGGCTCGAATGAGTGTATGTTGGTGACAAATTTTTACAACATTCCTCAAATTTGAAGATAAGGAAAGGCATAGAGAAGTTATTAGGAATGCTCTAAGAAATGGAAATCAGGATATATATATATATATATATATATATATATATATATATATATATATATATATATATATATATACCCTTAGTACATATCTCTCAGCTAACTTGTGACACTACTTTGCCATAATAATTTTACTAGAGAAAAGTTGCTAGAACAACGTATCAACTATAGTTTTTCAATTAGAATTTATCTTGAAGAGCACTCCTCTAAAGTGACAGGCGCGAGATCAATTGTGTGAACGATAATATTGTCTCATTTTCAAAGTCGAAAACACTGATAAAAAAAAAAAAAAAAAAAATTCTAATACAAATTTTAAGCTCAAAAACCTGCATAACTCACAACTAACAGATTCGTCAGGGTAAATCTCAGATAATTCCAATCTTGTTTGCCACATCCAAGGCATCGTAGTCTGGAGTCAACCGAACATATGCCTTCTTGGTTCCATCAGGCCTGCATCAGAAATACATGTTTAGATTATTCCAATTTACCTCAACTTTTGCTCAATTTTTAGTTAACAAGAACAATATGCCAAATATAAATAACTTGCAAACGACTAGCAATGTGACTGACTTGAAACAATTTTTTTCTTTTTTCCTTGTATGTGATTAAAATCTTGGTTGTACAAAGTGTTACAATCTCAGAGAACAATAAACCAACCAACCATGGCCCTCAGACACCCCCCCGGGGGGGGGGGGGGAGGGGGAGCGGGGCGGCCAAAACAAAAATATATGAAACACATCACTTTACAGAACAATTCCACCACAATCAATAGTGAATGTGTTTATTTAGAAATTCTAACCACTAAAACTGCTTAATTTTTTCAAAACATGGTAAACTGTGAAAAACCGTACCAATATTAATAGGCCACATTTATATAAACTGCTCAAAAACATACTAAAATCCCACGCTGCATAATATTAATAGGCCACATTTGTATAAACTGCTTGAAAACATACTAAAATCCCACGCTGCATAAGTATGTTAAATGATAGCTACCTGATCAAGGTGTTCACTTTCTTGGTCTGAATATCATACATCTTCTTCACTGCATCCTTTATCTTTTTCTTGTCAGCACGGATGTCAACAATGAAAACAAGGGTATTGTTGTCCTCAATTTTCTTCATTGCAGACTCAGTTGTCAGTGGGTATTTCAAGATTTGATAATGGTCCAATTTGTTTCTTGGGGGTGCACTAATGCGTGGATACTTGGGGCTCCTGTCCTTCTTTAATGTCTTCGGCCTGTGAAAGGTAACGGATGTTCTGATCTTCTTAGTTTTTTTCTTGAAAGTTGATGAACCTGATTTCACAGCCTTGGCAGCCTTTAAGGCCTGTGCCTTTGGATCGCCTTTTTTTGCATTGTCAGCTGTAATGGAGGAAAGAGTTAACACAGATAAACAAGCAATATAAAAAATGCAATGCCATCACCAATTCCTTGGGTAAAAAAGTGTAAATCTCACCACTGAGGAAAAAATGGATGAACTATCAGTATTTATTGTTCTTGAAGCACAAGGGGACAGATTGAACTAAGGGTCAACACATTGGCAGATAATGACTAACTGTGGAATTTAATAATAAAATAAGTGATTATAAACTCACTTTATGCATTTTCTCCTATCATATATCACTAAACATACCAGTAAATATCGAACAAAAAAACTTACTTTCTATATCACTTAATTACAACTTCATTATGAGCCAAAGATTTTCGAAATTATCTAGCCAAACATGATGAGGGACAAGCGACGTTAAAGCAAAGAAAGAAAAATGATTAAGCAAGAGAAAGAGAGAGAAGCAGAAGAAGATTAGAAGTGTTGGAAGAACAAAAGAAACACTGCCACTATATTTTCTCCATTCAAAGTCTGCCAAACTCTACCAATTAGCCGCCTTCAAAATAAAAGATAAATCTCTCAAAATCGAATCCTGAAAAATCTCTAATAAATCCTATAAAATCAAATCCTAATGATAAGGAATAAAATAATTTGGTTTTCATTTTGCTACATTCTCCCCAGTTCCAGTTGAGAAAAACTCGACCCCGACGAGTTGAAATCATGTGCTCTGCTTTCAATCTCTAGGCTATGAACAAAGTGACACCGTGTATATATGAACAAACTGGATCAAACTGTTTTGAAATGGCACCTCAACGAAATCACAAGAGACGCTGTATATATGAAGCAAAGATTTCAACCAAGGACAGGGCACAATACAAACAGAGATGATAGTGATGCTACTAATGATATATGCAATGATCTGAGCACCACTACTAGCAACCTTAATAGCATTCTTGGGTGGTGTCGTGACATCAGACTGAAAATCATCCAAAGAAGTAAGCTTTTCAGAGATAGGGCTAAAAGTCTATTTTTCAAGGTGACCCGTATTTACCTTCATAGCCGCAATAGTTGAAGTAACGATACAAGACACATCATCAACTAAACTACCAAATTCATCCTCAAAGTTCTAAAGGTTAGGTTCATAAACCGTTCTCATCAAGCCATGTTGCTTAGTCCTCAATGACAAAAGCTTTGGTTGAATAGTTGGTTGACAAATGATCAAATCATTCTCTTGAAACACTACTTCAATGTGAGTTCCCTAATTTTATTATTCACTAGTGGGGAACTAGAAGGTGGAGGATCTAACCATTTAGGCTCGGACGGAGTGTGGATTGCAAAATGATGGTTATCTTGGCTATCATTTCCCCAGTCACAAACATGGGCAGAGCCATAGCTGGCCCAACCCCCGGGGGGAGTGCCCACTGCCCACATATATATATATATATATATATATACACACACTATTTTTTTATATTGTCTTTTGTGCTTAATTGTGCTCACCCAAAAAAAGAAAAAAATTTCTTAACTCAATACCAATTGTACCTACCCACAGGAAAAAAAAAAAAAAAGATTTACTCAATAACAATTGTGTGCACCGAATGAAAAAAATAAATTTTAACCCAATAATATCAATACAATTATACTTGGTCTAACCAACACAACGAAAAAGTATTTTAACCCCACTTTGACCTCTCTCTCTCTCTCTCTCCCCCCTTTCCGATAGTCAAACTCTTTCTTTATTCCTCCCATGGTACCTCACTAATCATTTATGTATCTTATAATTAATGCCCACTCAAATAAAATTTCCCGACTCCGCCCCTGGTCACAAAGGATCCAATTAAAGGACCTATCTAATGAATGACAGAATCTTTCAAGTTTATCAAACCCAGTAGTTATGTTTTATCATTCCTCCAATTTACAAAATCAATCACTGGCTGCATGTACCACAAGCAGCACCATCATCAGACCTAGATACATGCAACCAGTGAACCTCCACGGTAGCAAGAAAGTGCCAAACAGCTAGCAATAAAAACCAAATGCACATTTATACTAATTGAGAATATTGTGCATTTTAACAAACAGATTGAGCATTCACAAAAGCTTTTGTTTCCTTCGACTTTAAGAGATCATTTAAACCTCTCACGTTCCAACTAGCTAGATTTAACATTAAGAAAGGGAATGAGTGGTAACCCCCAAACCCTTTATTGCACGGCTATCTTTCATTACCAATTTTTTTATTTTCATCTTCTGATATATTTGTTTTTCACATTGTTTATCAATTATGATTGAATTTCCTCTGCAGCTCTTGCATTCAGTATGGAGTAGCGAAACATTGTGAGTTTTCTAGATATCTTAACTTTTTTTTTTAAATGTTCTCTATAGTTGCTTGTTTAAAAAATACATATATTTTTTTCTACTACAGCCTAAATCAAACGATCGCATCAAAATCCCCATTTGAAAACTCGACCCTGGAGTCACATAAGTTGTGTCTAATACAGTTTTCAATGTGTTTTCTGATCTTAACCATCCAATTAAGCATAGCTACCCTTTTATTAATGCCCTTCTTCTTTGTTTTGACTGTGACACTCTCACTTTTTGGTTTGCGGAGCACGCATTGTATTTAGGGTTAGAGGATGTCCTCTATATCGCTGATTTCCCAATTGATAATGAGGCAATGACGAGTGAATATGGAGGCACATACGTGCATACCTATCTAAGGGAAAGGGTAAAAAGTATAATGCTCCCTCAATCAAGGTCAAGTTTCCAAAAGGTCTCCCAAGCTCTCACTACAGACGACCCTAATTTTTTTTTACTATGTGAGAGTTTACTTACTTTATTTAATAGAACTGGTAATAGGATCAAATAAATCTTCAGCGGTATGCGCAATGTTCCTTCCACTCCTACAATCTATGGAATAAGTTAATAAATATGCGTGGGGTGTAGCCTTGTTAGCACATCTATATCAATCCATGGAACTATATTTTGAGCACAATTCAGAGTGTTTTACCGGGCACATCTACTTACTGATCGTAAAAGATTTAATTTGATTTGATTAGTATTTCCAATTTACTTTGTTATGTCATATTACTAATTTTGTTAATTTTTAAAGTCTCTTGCTTTGGAGCGAATTCCAAAGCTTCAAGAGGTGTTGCCTTTGGAACCTCATCCAGATTCCTTCCCACTGATGAGGCAGCCGACATTTTCATCGAGCCAGCATACAAGAAACTGTTTTCAACACAAAAATATCCAAGCGTTCTTGCTGTTCAAAATGGGCTGACTGAGAATGATCTAAGTTATTTTTTTCCGTTGAAATTATTTAAGTATCATTAATTCTCTTCATTGATAAATTTTTTTATTGTTGTGCCAATTATACGGCAGCCATACATTCAGCTGCCTGGAGATTTTCTTCCCCCTCGGGTTAGCGGGGCAAGAAAGCATAGCCCTCTCGGTCACGTTTACATTATGTTTCAAAGATGCAATACTGCATTGCCTCAATAGAAGCCCAAAGCAATTCGATATCCAAGAGGCAAGAAAAGTGAAAAAAATTTGATAGGGGACAAATCCAAAGAAAGGACGGGGAATTTTGTGGATTATAGGAAGAAGTTTGTGAACTGTATTAAAGAACTAAAGAACTAGTAAAAACCTGTCATTTCAACGTTCCCAACCTCACTAGTTGTTATGTTCTTACCATTATCTTGTGTGAGAAATAGAGACACGAGATCTAGAAATCAAGCAAAATATTAGTGTTAAAAAAATATAAATAAAAAAAAACTAGTGACTCTAATTAATAAAAGAAAATGAGTATTTAGAAGAATCATAGAATCATTTATTAGTCTACCAGTTTCTGCCCTCTCATTCCAAGCTTTAGGGCAGTCCACAAACTTGGCAGCTCACAAACTTGGCAGCCAAGCTTTAAGGCACATCTTCTACATGTTGCGCTAGTAAGGACCGTATGGGACGAAGGATAAGCACCTTTGCTCATACAATACGTACTTGGAAGCCTCGTGAGGTGACTTGCTAGCGAACGCGAGGTCGTGTGTCTTGAGGAAGAGCTCAACGACATTCAGTGATAGACAATGATGTTTGGGACAAATCCAAAGCACATGTACATGATGGAGCCGCGTTTTAGGCTAATCTTGGTGGGAAGACATGCCTAACAAGTGAAAGTGTCCCAGAATTGGGACTTGGTTTGGACTCAGAGGCAATCTCCTTCTGCTCTTATTCTTCTACTCCCTCAATTGCAAGAAATAAGCCACAAACACCAAGACCATTACTGCTGCAGTCCATGTCCAAGCCATAGCAGCATTGAACATTTGTTCGGCAGGCACAGAGATATATAGAATACTCTCTCTATAAATTGCCTTAAAACTTGGACTGAGAGAGCATAAACTGATAGACTAATAAAAGATCTTATAATTCTTCTAAATACCCATTTCTTTTATTAACTAGAGTCACTAGTTTTTTATTTATATTTTTTTAACATTGATATTTTTCTTGATTTGTAGATCCTGTGTCCCTATTTCTCACACAAGGCAATGATAAGAACCCAAAACAAGTGAGGTTGAGAACACTGAGACAAGTTTTTACTAGTTCTCTAGTTCTTTAAGGCAGTTCACAAACTACTTCCTATAATCCACAAAATTCCTCGTCCTTTTTTTGAATTTGACCCCTATCGAATTTTCTTCACTTTTCTTGCCTCCTAGATATCGAACTGCCTTAGGCTTCTAGTGAGACAACACGGTCTCGCATCTTTAAGACATAAAATAAACATGACCGAGAGGGCTATGCTTTCTTGTCACGCTAACCGGAGGGGAAGAAAATCTCCATGCAGCTGAATGTATGGCTACCATATAATCGGCACAATAATAAAAAAAATTAATCAACAAAGAGAATTAACAATACTCAAATGATTTCAACAAAAAAAAAATAATAACTTAGATCATTCTCAATCAACCCATTTTGAAAAACAAGAACACTTGAATATTTTTGTGTTGAAAACAGTTTCTTGTATACTGGCTTAATGAAAATGTCCACTACCTCATCAATAGGAACGAATATGGACAAGATTCCCAAGGCAACACCTCTTGAAGCTTTAGAATTCGCTCCAAAGCAAAACACTTTAAAAATTAACAAAACTAGTAATATAACATAACAAAGTAAATAGAGAATACTAATCACATCAAATTAAATCTCTTATCACCAACAAGTAAATGTGCCCGATAAGACACTTTGAATTGTGCTCAAAACTTACTTCCATAGATCGATATAGGTGTGCCAACAAGGCTACACCCCATGCATATTTATTAACTTCTTCCACAGATTGTAGGAGCATAAGGAACATCACGCACACCTCTAAAGATTTATTTGGTACTATTACCGATCCTATTAAATAAAGTAAACACTCACATAATAGGGCCGTCTATTGTGAGAGCTTAGGAGACATTTTGGAAACTTGACCTTAATTGAGTGAGTACTATATTTTGACACTTAATATTTATCCTTTCCCCTAAATAGTTATGCATGTTTGGGCTCTCATATTCACCCGCCACTGCCTCACCATCAATTGGCAAGCCAGTTATATAGAAGACATCCTCTAACCCTAAATATATTCCATGCCCCCCAAACAAAAAAAGTGAGAGTTTCAAGGTCAAAACAAGGAAGAAGGGCATTAATAAAAGGGTAGTCATGCTTCATTGGGTGGTCAAGGTTTGAAAACACATTGAAAACTATATTAGACACAACTTGTGCAACTCTAGGGTCAAATTTCCAAATGGGAATGTTGTTGATTTGGCCCTTTATTTCAATCTGCAACAGAAAAATATATATATTTTAAACAAGAAACTACAGAGAACCAAAAAAAAAAGAACAAATAAAATATTTAAAAAAATCACAATGTTCTGCTGCTCCACACCAAATACAAGAGTTGTTGAGGAAATTCAATCATAATAGATAAACAATAAAGTGTTTGGGTGTTACCCCCTCATTCCCTTTCTTGAGGTTAAATCTAGCTAGTTAGAACATAAGAGGTCTAAATGATCTCTTAAAGCAAAAGGAAACAAAAGTTTTTGTGAATACTCAGCCAATTTGTTGAAAAGGACAATGTTCTCAATTAGTATAAACATGCCTATGGTTTTGATTACTGCTGGCTATTTGGCACTTTTTTGCTACTGTGAAGGTTTACCGGTTGCATGTATCCAGATCTAATGATGGTGCTACCTGTGGTAATGACTTTTTGTTATTGTCTTGTATTGGATATTTTGCTCCAAGTTAAGTTCTATCATTCTTCCAATTTAGAAATCATAGCGGTTTGAATGGCCATTAATTGATTTTGTATCTCTAGTAGAGAGGACATAAATTGATTCTATTGCATATTTGTTGATTCAAACTGGATAAGGTCAAAACACAAAGAAAATGAATGATATAATTTGATCCACTAGAGAAGTGGCCCAAACGTGTCTTGAAATGCTCAAATGCACTCTGAAGGCCCGAAATGTATTTTGAAAGGCCTAAGACGTGACCCAGAGTGCACCATCTACCACCAAAAAAGTCATCAAAACTCAATCTTCCCTAGAAAATTTATGTAGAGGATCACTGAGCAGATGCGATACGATGGTGATCGCTGATTACTGATAATTAATTGAGTAATCCATGCATGAAAAGAGTGACACTGTAGCTAGATTAGGCGTGCTGGAATGCCAGTGGCGCATGGCTGCACATCATCAGCTTACTTCATTAAGGCTTCGTCATCAAGCTACATCGGCTATAGACTAGGCACACAGTGATGCTAATTGTGCTCATTGGTGACATGAATTAGTCTATGTTGGCGACGATGGGTAGCAGCAAAGTGGATAATGGCATGGCAGAGGTCTAGTATGTCAATGTGAGTTTGTGATGCGACTAGTGTTAGGGCCGAGTAGATGGCCTGGAAGATTGCAGCAATGGGTGAGGTTGTTCTAGTGGTTTCTTCATTGATCATCAATGTTGATGATAAGAGGGTAGCTATCAACGAAAATCAAGGGGCTTGGTTCTTGGGTCCTTGGTAAATAGTAGAGACAACTCTTTTTGTGGATTGTAAGGTGGTGGGTCATTAGTCGGGACTTCAATTAGTGATTGTTGTCCTAGTGGGTCATCAACGACTAGAAGGTTGCTATCAGCACTGAGCTGTCGGCAATCAAGACAAAGTGTTAAAGATGGTGCAGATCACCAATGGTGTCGTTCCACAATTTAGAGGGTACAATTGGTGACTTTTTTTTTGGGGGGGGGGGGGAGTTTAGGTGGCATGGAGTGAACAGTGAAGTTGAAGTTTAAAGGTTAGAAATGTCAGAACAAGAGTTCGGCTCTAATACCAAAGTTGGTGCAGGACAAGAGACATTAAAGCAAATAAAGAATGAAAAGAAATTAAATGAGAGAAAGAATGATAGAAGAGAGGGAAGAGTAAAGCAATAATGACATTCAATATTTTTCTCCATTTAGATTCTGCCAAGCCCTAACAATTACTAGCCTATAAATTGACTAATCAAATCCTCAAGATAACTACAAGTCAAAATAAAAGATAAATTTCTCAAAATCAAATCCTGAAAAATATCTAATAAATCGTATAAAATAAAATAAAATCTAATCCTAACACCAACCAACCAACCAAACCAAGCCTTTTCCCACTAGGTAGGGTCGGCTACATGGATTTGTCGACGCCAATTAGATCTGTTTATGGGCATGTCCTCTGATAAATCTAGGTAGGTCAGGTCATGTTTAATGGTTTCTTTCCAGCTTCTCTTGGGTCTTCCTCTACCTCTCCTATTCCTGGCAATCTCCATACTTTCACACCTTCTAACAGGTGCCTCTGCTGGACGCCTTCTAACATGGCCAAACCATCTTAATCGATTTTCTCTCATTTTATCTTCAATCGGTGCTATTCCTACTTTGCTCATAATCTCCTCGTTCCTAATCTTATCTTTCCTTGTAATCCCGCACATTCACCTTAGCATCCTCATCTCCGCAACTGCCATCTTCTGACCATGATTATACTTTACTGCTCAACACTCTGATCCATATAGCAGCGCTGGTCTAACCACTACCTTATAATACTTTCCCTTCACCTTGAGGGAGACTTTTCGGTCGCACAAAACACCCGAATCACTCCTCCATTTGGTCCACCCAGCTTGAATCTTGTGACTTACATCAGTATCAATCCCACCATCTTGTTGCACCATAGATCCAAGGTACCTAAATTTATCTTTCTCTACAATCTTTTGTGTGCCTAAACTTACTTCTATACTACCCGTTATCCTACTTTGACTAAACTTATATTCCATATATTCTGTCTTGTATCGGCTTAACCTAAACCCTTTTGTCTCTAACGTATCCCGCCACAATTCTAGCTTAGCATTCACTCCTTCTCTCGTCTCATCTACTAAAACAATATTATCTGCAAATAACATACACCACGGCACCTCATCCTGAATATGTCTTGTAATCTCATCCATAACTAAAGCAAACAAGTACGGGCTTAACGCTGAGCCTTGATGTAAACCAATCGTGATAGGGAGCTCATTAGTCTCTCTACCAATCGTCCGTATAGATGTCATGACTCTATCATACGTGTCCTTTGTCGCCTCAATATATGCGACACACGCTCCTTTCTTTTCCAATACTCTACATAGAATCTCCCTAGGAACCCGGTCATATGCCTTCTCTAAATCGATGAACACCATATATAAATCTTTTTGACCTTCTCCATACTGTTCCATTAACCTCCTCAAGAGAAAGATAGCCTCCATGGCTGATCTTCCAGGCATGAAATCAAATTGGTTATCTGAAACGTTTGTTGTCCTTCTTAGTCTTCTCTCAATAACTCTCTCCCATAATTTCATCATATGGCTCATCAATTTAATTCCGCGGTAGTTCGCACAGTTCTGAATATCTCCTTTGTTCTTGTATATGGGTATAAGGATACTTTTCCTCCATGCATCAGGCATCTTCTTGCTCTTTAGCACTACATTAAAAAGTTTTGTCAACCAACTTATGCCATCCTCTCCTAAGCACCTCCAAACCTCAATAGGGATACCATCTGGCCCAACCGCTTTCCCATTCTTCATCCTTTTTATTACTTCTTTTACCTCTTTCCTACTGATTCTCCTATAGAACATAAAATTTAATTCTTCCCTAAAAGTGATAAACTGCCCCAAATGTATGTCACTACTACTGCTTTCGTTAAATAACTTGTAGAAGTAGCTCTTCCAACGCTCCTTTATCTCCTCTTCCTTTACTAATACCTTTTCATCCTCATCCTTAATGCATTTAACTTGGTTTAAATCCTTGGTCCGTCTATCTCTAGATTTAGCAAGCTTGAATATCTCTCTTTCACCCTCCTTAGTGTCAAGTCGCCTATATAAATCCTCAAATGTCTTTACCTTAGCCTCACTAACTGCCTTTTTGGTTTCTCTTCTAGCTTCTTTATACCTCTCCAAGTTCGCTTCATTTCGATCGTTTTGCCAAGATTTAAAACACTCTCTTTTAACTCTTATCTTGTCTTGGACGGCCTCGTTCCACCACCATGCATCTTTCTGTGTCGGAGCACTCCCTTTGAATTCTCCTAAGACTTCTTTCCCTACCCTCCTAATACACTTTACTACCTTATCCCACATAATATTTGCACTCTCATTTACCGTCCAAATGTTTTCCTCTAGTACTCTTTCCCTGAATGCTGCTTGCTTATCACCTTTTAAGTTCCACCATTTAGTCTTTGAGCATCTATACGATTTCTTTTTTCTAGCCCACCTTTGAAGCTACACATCTATGACCAACAACCTATGTTGGGCAGTCAAGCTCTCCCCTGGTATAACGTTACAATCTTTACAAGTTACACGGTCTCTTTTCCTAGTTAAGAAGAAGTCAATCTGTGTCTTTGAGGAGCCACTCTTATAAGTCACCAAATGTTCCTCTCTCTTCCTAAATATCCTTCCCTTCTTCATTTCTATCACCGTAACCATATCCCCCATGTACTCCTATGTATCCATCTATGTCGCGTCCTATATGACCGTTCAAATCTTCTTCTATGAAGACTATCTCTCCTTGAGGTATCTCTAATAGCATTCCTTCCAAGTCTTCCCAAAACTTCTCCTTATGTACATCTCCTAAGCCCACCTGGAGGGCATAAGTACTAATTACGTTTACTATCTCTTCTCCTAACACTAACTTAATTGCAATAATCATATCTCCACAACGTTTCACAAAATCTAATCCTAATAATAAAGAATAAAATAATTTGGTTTCCACTTTGCTTCACAAACAATGGGCGGAAAATTAGATTCCATAAGATGTTAAGATTTATTAGGTTTAATGGATTAAACAGAGAAAGATACATTTCAAGTAGGGTACCACCAATCATCTAATCCAAGCAGCGTATCACATTTAGTTCGTGAAAATTTCAATGTCCAAAATCTAAGTGATTCTCAAAGTCTATACCATTGCAATTATGACTAACAGATTCCTTTCAAATAACTGAAATTATATGCACATGACAGACTGAACACTTGGACTGATAGGGACCCACACAGAGATCAAAATTATAATTGCAGCTGCATGGAAACCCAGAAGGCAGATGGCTAACCTGACTCTTGCCTGTCAATATTGTTGCATATGAAAGTTGAAACAACAAAAGAGCAGTCCGGTTCACAATCATTGACTAAACAAACTTGCTAGCTCAAGATATAATCTACTAACACAGGCTATCCCCTTAACAAAAACAAAAACCCTAAAAAAAAAAAAAAAAACCTTCAACATACATGAATAAAGAGAGACAGTTTATGCTGAGCTCAGTGCACAAGGGGCTTCCTTTTGTGTGCAAAATGTGACTAATCACTTCGATGTGAAATAAATTCATAATACAATCGCCTAACGAATTACGATTTAGTAAACATTCAATCGCAGGAAAACGAAATCACCCACTACCAATCTGGTCAGGGATAACCAAACACTTCAGCAATACTCAGCAACAAACACAACTACCACAACCCAAAATCCAGTTACATGTCTAGGATGAGATTTTATTCGTTATAGATACATATATATATATATATATATGCATGAACATACCTTTAGGAGCCATTATTAAGCCCTGCTAACAAACCCAACCTAAACCAAAATACACAAAATATGATATTGTTAGTTTAAAAAAAAAAAAAAAAGGCGGAGTATATTGGGGCATAGCTTCATTAGCTTGTATAGAAAAACAAAAGGAAATATGGAATGAATAGATCTAAAAATTCGTGTATGTAACCTATACGTAAATTGGTGCTTGCATTTGTACGTATGCGCTAACGCGCGCGCACAGATAGAAAGAGAGAGAGAAGCTTCAGCTTAGAACTTACCTGAGGTGGAGGGTGAAGAAAGGTTGCAGCGGCCATCGACTAGGGTTCTGAAATGAATATACGAACGACATGTTGTGTTTGAATTACCAAAATAGCCTTGAAGTTTCTTTGAAATTCCGGTCGAGTTTGAGGCCATATCTGCTAGGAAATGTCCGTGAAAAATAGGCAAACAAACTCCGGCAAACCTCCACGGATTTTTATAAAATTTAAATTTTCTATTCACGCACAATACAAAACACGAGAAGATTACGATCTTTACAAATATATATTAATTCATACAACTTTAAACACAATCATAATTTGGCAGTAAAAGGACTCAAATGTAAAAATACTAATAATAATCTATAACTATAACACTCTAAACAAAATTAGTATTAAATTTCTTATATAATTAAAATTTGAAACAAAATATTCACATCGAAAAAATTATAATAATTCAAGAGTTTTAATTTTTTTAAAAATTTTAGTTCTTATCAACTATTACGTATATTTTTGTCTCTATCTCCTTCTCTAACTAATTTTTGATAAACACCATAAAAAATACAAATTATGGTACCTTAATTCATAATGTTTAACTTTCTATAAATTATAATTTGATGGAATTTAAGTTAGCAGTTTTGATTTGCATATGATCTATATCCTTAAAATATGAGGGAATTTAACATGCCCATACAATTTTATGAGATACGTGGCACTAGGGTTGACTAAAATAAGAATCGAACAAAAAGTTAAAAATATAAAAATGATCACAGTCGTTAAATGAAAGAAAAAATATTTCTTGTTGGATCTTAATTTGTGAGAAAAATATTTTCAAAAACTGTCTTATTTTACTATATAGGATGCGTTTGGTGCGCTGAAAATGTTGAAAATCTCTAAAAACTCTAAAAATTATTCATTTTTTATCTCATTACACAAATTATGAACTCATAAATTATCTTAAATTATCTCACTTTTTGTTATTCCAAACGCCCCCTATAGATATATATTTAAAAATTCGAAACTTTTTCAGTATATAAATTATGCATGTAGGCGAGATACTAAGGTCCGTTTGGCGCAATATAAAAAGCTAAAAAATTTTAAAAATTTCAAAAAAACTTTCAAAGTTATTTATTTTTTATCTTATTACATGAATTACGAACTCACAAATTACCTCAAATTATCTTTTTTTTGTCACTCTATCTGGTATAAAGAGAGAAAATGAAATATAGGGAATATTTGGAGTGATAAAAAAGTGAGATAATTTGAGATAATTGTGGGTTTATAATTCATGCAGTAAGATAAAAAGTGAATAACTTTTAGAGATTTTTAAAAATTTTCAGAATTTTTCAGTATGTTACATTACTCTAAACAGACATTGTTTCTATATTTTTATTTCATTATTTTATTTGATACATTAATTGAGACTATTATTTTACATCCCTTTAATATATTATTTTATTTAAAAATAAAATAAAATAATAATATAAGAATAACCATTCTATATTCTTATATCAAATTAAGTCTGAATCATTTGAGTCAAATTTAAAAAATTAAGATACCATTTGGTATACCTATTTTTGTGCTAATTTTTTATTTTACAATTTCGAAAATAAGGAAAACAACTCAAAAAGCATTTGATCACTTGTGTTTTCAAAATCTATTTTAGAAAACAGAAAGTAGGTTTACACGTGAAATGCAAAATAAAAAAAAAGTCGTTTTAACAATTTTCAACTCAAAATAAGGAAAATTTCAAAACACGAAAAATAAAAAATGTTAAACCAAATATATCTCATTACACGAATTATGAACTTATAAATTATCTTAAATTATCTCTCTTTTTGTTATTCCAAATGCCCCCTATAGATATATATATTTAAAAATTCGAAACTTTTTCAGTATATAAATTATGCGTGTAGGCGAGAATACTAAGGTCCATTTGGCACAATATAAAAAGTTAAAAAATTTTAAAAATTTCTAAAAAACATTCAAAGTTATTTATTTTTATCTTATTACATGAATTACGGAATCACAAATTATCTCAAATTATATTATTTTTTGTCACTCTATCTGGTATAAAGAGAGAAAATGAAATATAGGGAGTATTTGGAGTGATAAAAAAGTGAGATAATTTGAGATAATTGTTGGTTCATAATTCATACAGTAAGATAAAAAGTGAATAACTTTTAGAGATTTTCAAAAATTTTCAAAGTTTTTCAGTATGTTACATTACTCTAAACGGACGTTGTTTCTATATTTTTATTTCATTATTTTATTTAATACATTAATTTAGACTATTATTTTACATCCCTTTAATATATTATTTTATTTAAAAATAAAATAAAATAATAATATAAGAATAATCATTCTATATTCTTATATCAAATTAAGTCTAAATCATTTGAGTCAAAATTAAAAAATTAAGATACCATTTGGTATACTTATTTTTGTGCTAATTTTCTATTTTACAATTTCGAAAGTAAGGAAAATAACTTAAAACGCATTTGGTTACTTGTGTTTTCAAAATCTATTTTAGAAAACAGAAAGTAGGTTTACGCGTGAAATGCAAAATGAAAAAAGTCGTTTTAACCATTTTCAACTCAAAATAAAGAAAATCTCAAAACACGAAAAATAAAAAATGTTAAACCAAATATATTTTCTATTTTATTTATTTTGAGATTTTCAAAACATATAACATATAAAACAAAAAATAAAAACCAAAAACAGAAAAATACAAATAAAAATACAAATTAAACTAAATAGCAAGAATATAAAATGAAATGAAAAAGTCAAATTTATTTTATTTTGTTATTGAGTTAAAAAAATAAAACTAAAATGAATAGATATTTATTAACAAAATTTAACTTTTATCTAATTAAATATACAAAAAAATTACACAAATTATAAAATTTATTCTCCCATTGTTTCTCATTTTTCTATACAAATTCATGTTCTAAACGTACCATTAAATTGACGGATCCAAAAATCTCTAGATAATTTTGATATATTTTTTTTTTTTGACAAATTATCATTTTCTAACTTGCATACGTGCATGAAGCGTTAAGTTAATATTGGACCCGTTCATTAAACTAAAAATATTTTCAAAATTTGCAACTTTTATTCTAGTATTGTCTCGTGATATTTTTTTTGAAAAAAAATTAAGTGTTTAATAAAAACTTGTAAAAATTAGAAAAAATTTGAAGAAAATTAGAAAAAAAATTGATGATTTGATGTATAGTAATGTTTTTGTGTTTCATAATTTTGGTGAAAAAAATAGAAAAAATTAGGAAAATATGTAAAAAAATTAGATTTTTTTTTTGGCGTGTGGGGCTCATATATGATAGGATGTTTGGTTTACCAAAATCCATCAAAAGTCATCAACTTCTATCAATTTTTTTTTTAATTATTTGAATTAAATTTCATCACATATTACTTTTACATTAATTTTTGTACTTCTCTAATACTTTTTTGCCATCTAAACACAACCTTGATGCTTTGCTATTGATCAACTTTTTAAAATTTTAACATGTGGATCAGAAATGTACCTAGTCCACTAATCTATAGTTCCGATAGTGAAAGTGTTTAGAGTTATGTAAATTTGTAAAAGTTATAGTATCATAGTTCGTACAATAAATAAAAAATTTAAATTTTATAGAAATTTATAAAATTTTATAATGATCCAGGTGAACCCAGCATTATCTTTTTTGTTTTTTTAGTAATCGGAATCTGCACCAATTTATTATACTTATCAATAAACTACGTAATCGATGCGTAAATCAGAAGTGCTTGAATCCACCTACAAGACCTAAACATCGAGTAAAATAAGATAATAATCAATGAAATTCGAACTGAAGATATCTCAAGAACCGCTAAATTATCCTCACAGGTTTAACCCAGCATTGTCTTGCAAATGTTTCGGACGAAATCTCATTTTCCAACTCGCTGTAGTCAGGTTAGTAAACATGAATGAATTGCTTTCGATCAACTTTGTCTAAATTTTTGACACGTTATTGAGAAATGTAAATAATCCGCTACTCTACACGTGCTTCCCATTGATTTTACTGAAAAAAATTCCGTAAAATAATATTATTTGTCATTCTTTTCTTTCTTAACATAAAAAAAAAAAAAAATCAATTTGTCCACCTGTTTCCTACTTGGCTGCCAACGCGTAACGTGAGTAGGTAAGATAGAGAGAGACAGGTGCGGTTGTAGTGATAAAAGATAGTAAAATTATAATTTTGTAATTTATACAATAAAATAAAAATTAATTTTTAAAAAGTTTTCGATATTTTTTGATAAATTTTAGAACTCAAAATGAGTCACATATTGGGTGTGTTAAACATATCTTTTTAGTAGTAAAAAAAAAATTTGTCATTACGTATTATAAGCAATAACACTAAGTATCTATTTGAAGTATCAAAAAAATTTTTAAAAATAACAAATAAAACATTTTAAACGAAAAAAAGTTTAGTGCTTGTTGTATTACTCAAAAAATTGGAGAAAGTGAAGATACTTGGAAAAAAAATTAAGAAATATTAAAAATTAGGAAAAATTACAAAAAGTTAGAGATTTTTTATGGAAAAAATTTGGAGAAAATTAAATTTAAAAAAATTTGTGATTTTTGGTACTCCAAATGGGCACTCAATTGGCGTCCCTCCTATATTTCCCTCTTTTTTTGACTAAGTTACACCTAAACTCCCTGAGTATTAGACTAATTACACATAAACTCCTTAAATATTTAAATCTTACACTTAAACACCTTATTTCCAAATATTTGTAATATTTAAGTTCATCCATTAATTTTCTCCTTTAACTCCATTATAGAATGACAAAAATGCCCCTAACTCATCAAACACTCATTCACTTTCTCTCTCTGTCTCTTCGCATAACTCTTGTAATGACTTGTATTCACATAATACAATATTGTCCGCCTTTGGCTTGATAAGCTGTTTCCTAGGAGGTCACCCATCCTGGGACTGCCCATCACTGGAGCACGCTTAACCCTGAAATTCCCACTGAATCCAATGCCCTCACTGCTTTAAAACGCATTGTTCTATATTGATATCGAATATTACATATATGTCATTTCCTTCCACGACTCAAGCGATGTGGGATGGAAGGCATTACTTCTCTACTTTACCTCTGACTTTACTCTCCCGCAAGCAAAGTCCATCATGGACAGATCCCTCACAACTCTCTCTCTCTTATAGTTTTCCTTATTAGTACAATGATTTTATTTTATTTAAATATTTTATTAAATTATATTAATTTTATTAAATTTAATAATAATTTATTATTAAATTAAGTTATAATTATACATTTTATTAAAACTAATTATTATTAAAAATAAATATTTAGAACAATAAATTAATTAATATAAATATATTTTATTAAACTCATTAATTAAATAAATTTTAATTCGAAAGATGAACCACACGGTGGAAATTCGCAACCCTTCGTCGCCCCTAATTACCCACCGGCGGCTCAGCCGTATGGAAATTCGTTTGGCTCCCTTGTGCCCTCAGCCTTTCCTCCCAGCACAGATCTAAGCATCGTGGCGTGCTTTCAGATGGCAGACCATGACGGGAGTAGCTTGATTGATGATAGGGAGTTGTAAAATGCGCACTCATCTTACGATCAGAGTTTCAATGAAAGACATTACTCTGTTGTATATATAGGTATATATATATATATCACTCTAATTCAAATCGTGCTTCAGTTCCACTACCGATTGGTCCGATACCAAATCCTTGATTTGCTAAAATTGTTTGTAAGATTTAAGCCTAGTAGGCCGATTTGAAGTGCAAAATCAACAGTTACCGGCAAAATCAACAGCTTCCTAATTCCAGATCTAATGCAAGAAGCACCCCTGCTGGTGGCGACAACCAGGGGTCTGCTCGGCTTGTCTTACCGAGAGGCTCTCGGAGCTCTCGTGTATTCGTTATTCTTCTTCAACTAATAACAATAACTCATCATCAATGGC
This sequence comes from Vitellaria paradoxa, assembly GCA_019916065.1. Classification (NCBI taxonomy): domain Eukaryota; kingdom Viridiplantae; phylum Streptophyta; class Magnoliopsida; order Ericales; family Sapotaceae; genus Vitellaria; species Vitellaria paradoxa. Next base: position 7,100,589 of record CM034239.1, read on the forward strand.
TTCCTTCCACTCTTTGTCGCTTTCTTCCTCGCCGTCTTACTTCTCTTTCACCGGCGCATCCCCAACTCATCGCCAACTCATCGCGGTCATTTTCGTATTGTTTCGATTAACAACAATGTGGGTTCAATGTCTTTCGTCATGGGTAGAATCGGCGGCAGACTTGGTAAGAGCTGATCAGTGGCATTCTTCGGAAAAATCTAGTTCATAGATGTTGGGGGACGGAAAGAGAAGAAGGGATGATTTTGGTTGAAGTTGTTTCGGTCGACGGGAAAGAAGACTAGAGGGAGAGTTGTACTGAGAGACAGTTACACGAGGCTTTTTCATCATTTTAAAACAAAGCTAATGGATAAAGGATAAAATTAATGAATGGATCTAAGTGTTACAAATATTTGAGAATAAGGGGTCTAAGTGTAAGATTTAAATGTTCACAGGGTTTATGTCTAATTTGTCTAATGTTCAGAGGTCTAAGTATAATTTATCCCCTTTTTTGATAACTCGGTGTATCTAGATCAGCTTATGCTCACTTTGACTAATTTTTGGAGTCCTGAAATTAATAATCAAATAAATCTCCAGTAATATTGAGAAAACTGAAACAAATAATAAATGGAGAGCAAATTTAAGATTTTTAATGTGAAAAAAAAAATTGAGAGAATTAAAAAACATTAAAAATTTTTTTGTAAATTTTGGTACTCTAAATAGTCATAAATTTGTGTCCCCAGTATATTTCCCACTTTCTTTTTTTTTTTTTTTTTTTTCGGATAACTCAATGTGTCTGGAGGATTGAGTGGATCTCTAGTGGTCAAACTCGAGCTAATAACTAATAAAAATAAATTTAAGGTTTTACTAGTTAAAAAACCCTTAAGGTTAGGGTCTAGTGGATTTATTTGTTCGTTCTCGCCTAAAAAAATTATATTCATAGCTTATTATTTTTTGTCTCTGTTCATCACAAAATTAATTTTTAATTTTATTTTCACTTACTCATAATTTATAATTTTTCCGTCACTCGCCACAAATCCACTCCTGATATGTAATAATGGTACAGTTTCAGTTTAAACTTTAAGCATTTTTGTAGTTTTTTATACATGAAAATAATCCAAAGTTAACACTAAAGTAGGAGCAAAAAGAAACACGTGATAAAATTTAACTTAAAGAAATAAAAAAATAAATAATAAAAATTAATTTTTTATTTTTTTATTTTTATAAATCAAACACTCACTGAGAAAGTGGAATTGCTTTGGCCACGTATATAAAGGTTACAGAGAAAATAATAAAATAGCCGATCCAATCTAAGCATATGAAGATAACATTTTTTATTGGAGTTCTACTATTTTTGGAAACTGTGAATGATGATCGAATCCAATCGAAACGTGTCGCATGAATGATGAAACACAACCCCTGATTTTACCCAACAAAAAAAAAAAAAAAAAAAACCCTAATTATAGGGCCTGTTTGGCACTTAGAAAATAATGAAAAACATTAAATATTTCTGAAAATTTTTAAAAATCTCTAAAATTCTCTAACACATTTTATACTTCTCTTATTTTGTAAAATTTCTATAAATTTATATATATTTACATATCTTAATAAATTTTTATAAACTGTAATAAATTTTTTATAACTTTCAATAATATTTCACAAACCTTAATAATTTTTTTACAAAATTTAAAATTTTTTTAACCATTTTCAATATATTCTGAAGTAAAACCGTTCCGACAGAACAAAAAAACTGTTTAGACAGTTTTTCTTTCTAAAAAATTGACTTAAAAGATAAAAAATTTTATTATTCATCTTTAAGAAACGTGATTTGGTGGTTGTGCACCTAACGTTAAAAAGTTCTCAAAACCATATTTTTCGTTATTTTTCACCACACCAAACGAACCTATAATATATATATACACATATAAATTTATAACATTAATTTTAATATTAATTCCATGACATTAAAATTTATAAAAACATGCATAAGTTGAATTTTAACCCAATAACCACCGATTTTCAGATTTCATATACTTGAATTGACATTAAAAATTATATCACCTCCAAATCCATCATACGATAAGATTAAAGGCTGATTTTTTATTTTTTTATTTTACTAGAACTCCAAAAAAAGAAAAAAACTAGCTACAAATCAACAGCGGTAATTCAGTTCTTTATTACTAATACTGATTATGAAACTGATTTGGTACAAATTTGAGACTAAGAAAGAAACAAAAAGATTCATGGGTGCCTGTGCTCCTGCGTGTGTGTGTATCATCCACATGAACAGCGAGCGCCCCTTTGATTAACCACTGTTTCTTGTTCAATGGCCATGCTGCGGAGCCGGTTGTGTATAGATATAATCAACATGAGCATCAGCGTTCTCTATCTCACCATCCTATACATATTTATTCAAATAAAAAGCAAAATCCATGAGAAAAAATGAAAAGAAACAATCAATTATATATACTCAAATAAGAAAGGAAAAAAAAAGAAAAAAACTGAAATAAGAACATTGAGATGATACAGCGGGATATATGAACCTACCCTATGCGTTGGAGCCGGTTGTGTATAGATATAATCAACATGAGCATCAGCGTTCTCTATCTCACCATTCTATATATATATATATATATACATATTCAAATAAAAAGCAAAAGCCATGAGAAAAAAATTAAAGAATCAATCAAAAAAACAGTTTAAAAAAGTAAGGAAAAATAATTGAAACATAAATTTTGATCAGAGATGAATCGGTTGATTGAACCTCTTACCCCCTGCTGCTGCTGGGTTTTCACCAGGGAAGGCTCTGGACGAGCGGTTGCGCAGCCAAGGAGGAGGGCGCCAATGAAGAGTAGGGTGATGAATTTGGACATTGTTTGACGTGGGTTTCTTCACCAGATTGATTGTTTTACGTTTGGTTCACTGATGTGAGAGAGAAGGGGGCGGGGGGAGGGGAATTTATAAAGGCAATTGTAGAGGTTGCTCTACCCTCTCCTCCCTATTTGTTGCTGATTATTTTATTTATTTATTTATTGGTAAGTATTCGTCTCAACCTCATTAAAATTTTCCCAATATGTAATGAGTCACAATTAAACAAAATAATCAAGGGCACATTTATAGGAATTAATTGGTAATTTTGGGCAATTTATCACAAAATTTATTTTCTATATATATATATATATATATATATATATAATAGTGTTTGGTTTGGTGGTGTTTCAATTTTAAATCTTTTGAAATTAAAGAATTTGATTTCATTTAGTGAAAATTTCTATCAATTTTTATATTTATAATCAAAATAGAATTTTATTAGTTAAATTTGATTTCATTTTATAACTTAAAATTTAAAATTTTATATAATTTAAAATTCAACTCAAAACAATAGAGTTTCAGTATAATTTATTTTTTTTCTTAATCTATTTAAATCACCATTTGGCGTGCCAACAAACAAAATAAAATAAAATAAATCTCCAACAACCTCTATAAATTATTAAAATTCTCTATTATATATTTACACATTCCCACCTTTACTAATTTAAAAAATCCAGAAGAAAGTTAACCGAGTGCGAAATTTTTTTTTAAATCATATTCCCCAAGTTGAAAGTTTTCTAACGAGTACCATTTTGGCTTAGATCCGCGAAATCGTTTGAATCCGTTAGAACGGCTTAAATCCGTTCTAACAGAATACCACTGTTCATCTCAAAAAAAAAAGATTGGGAAATAGAGGAAGAACTATTATTTGGAGTTTTTTTAATCCGTTAGAACGGATTTGAGAAAATCGTTCTAATGGATCACCATTATTGATCTCCAAAAAATATGGTTTGAAAAAAGAAGATAGAAGAATAATGGATGGAAATTTTTTTGAATCTATTACAATGGATTTGGGAAACCGTTCTAATGGTTTGTTACTATTTATTTCCAAAAAATAAAATTTGGGAAGAAAACACCAAAATTAACCAAAAACTATGTTTTATTTCATTTTATTATTTTTTTACAACTCCAAACGCTACCTAAATAAGTAAACAAATTTAATGTCATTTGAATTTATTGATTATTTTATTTTTGCGCTTGTTTTATCTCTATTCGTTTTAACGTCATTAAATATTTCCAAGTATGCAATGAGTCACAATTGAGCAAAATAATTAAGGGCACATGTATAAGAATTAATTGATATTTTTGGGCAATTTGTCACTAAATCTACTTTCTATATATATGATAGTGTTTGGTTTGGTGGTATTTCAATTTTAAACACTTTGGAATTGTGAATTAATAAAATTGATTTTATTTAGCGAAAATTTCTGTTAATTTTTATACTTGTAATTAAAATAAGATTTTATAAATTAAATTTTATTTCATTTCTTAAAATAAATTTTAAAATTATATTAATTATCGGATGAGGCCTAATTTTGAATTCAAGCCAATCTACTTAAACTAATATATTTTTTAAAGCTATTTTTAGATAAAATAATTACAAAAATAAATAATTTAGTAATAAAATAAATATTTATTGAAAAATCTAAATAGAATATTATGTAAATATGTAAAATATTAAAAAAATATATTTTTTAATTAATTTTGGTCGGGCTAGGCCGTGGTACTTGTCACGGTCCCTAGCTAATAAATGGGCTAAAAGTATTTTCCTAAGTCCGAAAAAATTAGGGGGGGCTAGGAGGCTGTCAGGTTTATGCTTACCCCCAACCATCATTATTGGTAGTGTGACCAACAAAAAAAAAAAAAATATTTGACAAGGGTAATATAGGCTCCGTTTGAAACTTAATTAAATAAAACAAAATTTTATAAAATTTTACAAACACGAATTATGAGATAATAAAATTTAAATTTTTCATTTATTGTATAAATTACGAGATATTTTATTTTTACAATTTTATTTTATTTTATACACTTTTATACAACTCTAAACACACTTATATTTTTTTTACTTCTTATTTTTTTAGCAAATTTACCTCTCCCTCCCCAGGCGAGAAAAGAAAAAAGGGACCTTCCGCGGCCCTCCAAAGTGGTCTATCTCTTGAAATCCGAAGGCGTCAGTGGGGAGAAAATATTGGGAACCGCGTAAGAAATGTTACGTTTATAATATTTTTTTATAACATTTTAAAACAATTTTTTTTAATCAACAAATTACATTTTTATTATTTTTAACTTATATTAAAATTGTAGAATTATCAACAAATTACATTTAACTAGTGCTAATCAGGTGTGATATAGATTAATATTTATTAAATTTAGTATTTTTAATCATATTAATATTTCTTCACAATTATATATATATATATATATATTTTGTGTGTGTATACAGGTAATTGAATGAACACCATTAATGAATTTTTTTGTTTCCTTATTTTTTTGGTCCAAGACAACATTTTGAAATGTTGTAACAAGTGCTGGAAAATTTTGTTATAAGCGTAGAATATCTATATTATCTTTGCTAATGCGGTATCACAATCCAATCAAATCCTGCCACTTGACTGCTCAGTCGGCTACATTAAATATAAAAATTGCATTCTACGGATCCTTAAACCTCTTTTAACACTATTGAGGCCCGCGAAAATTCAAATTGTCAGACTTATTGCTGGTACTAGTTACTCTCAATTTTTTACAAAAGGGCAAATATCTAAGAGAAGCAAGAGAAAGCAGTAGAATGAGCGAAAGTATGTATAGATTGCAAGCTCACTACCACTTGTTGAGAAAGTCAATATTATGTACAGGTTGTCTAAAACTTGCCAAATGGCTCATTGGAAGTCTCACTGGGAAAAACAGAGAGCATAAAAGGCTAAAAGATTGTTCACTAGGAATCTCGATGGCAAAGTTGTTGGGAATTTTTAAGTACTAGGAAAAACAGAAAGCATACAAGGTTAAACGATTGCTCACTGGGAATTTCAATGGCAAAGTTGCTAGGAATTTTAAATATGGTGTTCTGCGGAATAAAAGCTTGTTAGAAAGCTTTTAGTGGTGCGGTTCCAATTTTTAAAGACCGGGCTTGACTTAGTTTTGGATTGATTTTCCCATTCCTGTATATATAAGAAATATTGTATACAAATTAAGTTCATATTAGGATTTTTAAATTTTAGAATAAGAGAATAACTAAGAGTAAGATGAGTGATGCAAATAGGTTTTAACTTAAAAAATCAATCTATTGGGAAGAGATGATACATGTATAACCTCTTATCTAAATAATGTGAGACGAAGGTGTAAGTAGTCACCTTTTACTAAAAGATTATTTGCATCAATGAGAATGATTCCTTTAAATGTTTCTTCAAGATTCGTTCTACTTCTATTATAATCCTTACTCTATCGTTTGATAACTCATATTAAAAATCTAATTATACCGTACGAGTGGACGTAGGCACGTTGTCAAATAATGTAGATCTTGTGTTTCTCTTATTATTATTTCCTTGTTTCATTTATTTAGGGCGCATTTGACACACTAAACTTTACTGAAAATCTCTAAAAATTTTTAAAAATTATTCATTTTTTATCTCACTATACGAATTACGAACTCACAATTTATCTTATTTTATTTGATTTTTGATTACTCTAAACACACCGTTAATATATTCTGATCTGGAATCGGTAGAACACAAATTAATTGAATTAAAAAAAAAATTAAATCCTGCCAAAAGTTTTTTCTCATCAAATTTATTTCCTCGACAAGAAGGGCTTTTGGCTTCTCGTTCGATAACTTTTCAGGGAGGACTCTGGCTTCGGTAATGGCGAAAAGTCTCATCCTTCAAAGATATATGGATGTATAAATCTTTTTTTTTTTTTTAGGTAAGTGGGGGAGGGGTGAGTACCCCAGGTATTGAACCCGGGTGGGTGAGGAGATCGTTATGGGTTTTACCACTTCAGTCAAGGCACTTCCTCGGACGTATAAATCACTTTCTCTATGAACCCTATATTTATATCTACCTCCTTGATCTGCCAAGCGATATTATTTTTGTTCTGTCGCTGATGACAAGGTCATCAAAAAAATAAATTAAAAAACAAAAATAATAGAAAATCAGGGTTCTCTCAGTGAAGAAAATTTGTGGAGGCGATGATTGGAGACCAACTTAGCAAAAAAATGATTGGAAATTATTAATTCAATTACAAAAAGGAAAAGAGGAGATAAAAAGAGAGACATAAATAATGTGGAAAATTTGGAAAATTTTTAATTTCTTCTCTCATTGATCTCCTACCTTTTCTACAAGATTTTTTATTTTATTTTTATTTAACTAAAAATTATTATAAAGAGGTTGCCTCTCGTTTTTATAGTTGAGAATTTAGTCCCAACAAATAGTTTCGAAATCTAAGTGTACCATCAATCTTAGTCTATCGAGAGGATTGAGTTGTTACTTATTCCGACTCAAGATCTGATGCGTGAAAGGAGAGATTGTTAGAAATCGGTTGTGGAAGAAGGACCAAGGTCCATGTGTGAATGGGGAGATTGTTGGACTCTCATATCGATTACGGAAGAGACTAGTGGTTAGTATTATGAGAGAAAGTCTCACCTTACGAGTTAGTTTTTGAAAATGAGATAGAATTAAAACCGTTTAATAATTTAGGAATAATTATTTAATTTGAAAATTAAATTATTGCCTTCATCTCGATTTTAATACAAAAAGATATGAAAATTGGATGATCAAATCAAATATCGGAAATGGATAAAAATTGGAAAAAAAAAACATATTTTAAATAATTTTTTATGTTAAAATAATATACAAATTAAATATTATGTTTTATGTTTGTATAATTTATATTATTTTATTTTTTTTATTAAATTTGTTTTTACTCAAAAGTCTTGACAGATCGGCCAGCTATCTAAATCCGGATTAATTAAGCGAGGGTGAGGATGAAATTGGGACTTCAATCAGTCACAGGTGTATGGAAGTGAGTATATTTATTTCCTCTGAAAATTAGGATGAATTTAGCTTAACTCTATTATCATCCATGTTCTCACCCACAACTTGCAAATAAAAGTCACCGTGAAAGACGATCTTGAGGAAATGGGTTTTGCACTATTTAAAATAATGCCGTTCAAAAAAAAGAAGAAAAAAAACTGTCATATCACTCATATTACGAAATAACAACGAAAATATCTGTTAATAATAAAAGTATCTTAATAGTAAAATAAAATAAAAGTTTATGACAATTAAAATACTTTCGGAATAATATTGTCACTGTTATGTGATGATAACGTTATATTATTAAATAAAATTTTATAAATATTAATAATTGTCTACCACTAAATTTTTATTATTTTTGTAGTGTTGGGTAGCTGCATGAAAATAAATCAATCTCACGACGATATTGAGTGTGTTTGGAGTTCGATAATATAATACAAAACTCTACAAATTTCTATAAACACGAATTACGAGATAATAAAATTAAAATTTTTTACTCATTGCACAAAATACGAGACATTAACTTTTATAATTTTATACAATTTTATATAACTCTAAACACAATCATTATTTATTTCGGGATAATGCTAGTGCATTATTTAGCAGATATGTAGGCTTACATCCATGATGGTGCATATATGAGGTCAGTAATTAATTAAATTAAGAGATGATCATTCCGCCTAAAATAGATTAGTGAAAGAGTTTCGTGTATTACTAAAGAGTTGATCCTCCCGTTGGATGATGTATGAACATTTTTTACACACAGTGAACAATATCTTTGGGGCATATTTGTCCCTGTACGGTAATATTCAAGGTCAGTTTGACATCACTATAAAACTTCAAAAGTCACTATAAATCTCCAATAATCTCTCTATTTTTAATTTTTCTATCATCACTAATTTAAAAAAATTTCAATACTTCGTTAAAAAAAATAAAAAATCTGGAAGTCGGTTAACCGAATACGTAAATTTTTTATACAATCATATTTTTCGTGTCGAAAGTTTTCAAACGAGTACCATTGTCGCTATTTTTTGTGAATTTTTTTAAATCCGTGGAAACGGATTTGAAAAATCATTCCCACGGTTTACTACTTTTCAGAAAAAAAGCACCAAAATTAACGTAAAATTACATTTTATCTCAATTTATCTAATTTTTTTTACTCCAAACGGAGCATTATCACATTTTAAAAAACACAAATAAAAAAAAGGTTGTTGAGAAGCAATTACATATTAATGAAAAAATGGTATTTTAAAAAATTACTAAAATTTTTTATTTTTAAGCAAAAGGTTATGATTAGCGTGAGGAAACTAATTCTCTCTCTATGTATGTATGTATATATATATATATATATATGTTATTATTGCTACTATGGGTCAAGGTGGTGGGTAACACATGATGAGATGGCTTTAATCTTTGGGTCTCGTCGTTGTCTTTGGGCCATCATTTTTTGTAATCTTTTAATTCAAAATCTTGCATATCCACTCCATTATCTCGCACACCATCATTGTAGATCATCTCTCTGATACAACATAATATATATGTATGTATATAATATAACATGTATGGGGTAAGTAGTCATTACTAATTTTGTCGACTTTGCCGGCCATTTCAATATTGCACTCCTCTCTCTACCCCCTTTACTTTCCCAATAAGTTAATACTGTCTAAGAGTCACTACCAATATCAATAAGCAGCACTAAGTTTATATTTTTACAAGCACGTAGTTTTGATCCAAGTCGTTGTCATTGAGTACTCCATTAATCCATCATCTAGCTGCTTCCTGATAAGGTTTCGCGAGAGAAAATAATGACGAGGAAATGTGAATAAAAATGTGAAGAAAATAAAATATTTTCTAGTAATGAAAAATGAGAAGGATATAATTTCATTTGGTTGTGAAAATTAAAGGAGACGTACTTGGAAGGAAACGAAAAATGAGAGAAAATTTTTATATTCTTTTTTATTCAATTTTTCTTCACTATCAAAATTGTATTTTTTTTCCCATTTTATTTCCCTATGGCGCGCGCGTATCGTACGGAAAAATAATTTTTTTTTAATTTTTTTGTAACTTGAAATTCACATTGATTTATTACAGTTTTTTACAAACCGTGCAGTCGATGAGTGAATTAGAGAGATGTATGTTGTCTCTCACGCTGAAAAGTAAAATTTGATAAAAGAAAAAAAAAAAGATGTAATTTAATCATATTTGTTGAGAATTTTCAGCAAACTTTGATAAAAGAAAAAGATGTAATTTAATCACATTCGTTGAGAAAAAATTTTATCACATTAAATGATAAATTGAATGGTCTCATCCAGTGATAAATTATGTTACATTGATACAGAAATTTTATCCGATAATTTATTATATTTGTTCAAATTGCATGAGATAATATTAATTGATGAAGATAATTAACTAATTAATTCATGATTATTCATCCTAAGATAATTGGTACCAAAATAACCTATCCAATCTGTGAATTAAATGCAATTTTATTTTTTTATTTAACTATTTATATTATGTCATATATCAATTAAATAAATAAATAATCGATATGATTCCCTGGTTTTAACCCGGGTTGGATTACGTGAGAGCAAAATAATAACTTGCATTTATTTATGGAAAAGGTTAAAGAGTACCGATGTAATTAATTGTATAGCGGGCAGTTAACGCAAAGCCCAACAACCCACTCAACGGCATTAATCCGAATCCACTTCTTATGTCACTTGCAATTTTATTTTATTTAACATTTTTAATACAATTATAACATAGAAAAATAACGAACTGACAGAATTTTTAATAAAATGCATTATTAAAAGAATGATGTGTAATCAAGGGCATATAGAACGAGGCGAGGGGTGATTGTGTCACTTTCAAAATTTTTTTCTATACTAATTATTTATATTTATCTTTTATAATATTTAAATACCAAAAACTGTGTGATCCTTCCAACGAGAACCTTTAAATTTTATCTTTCTGATGATGCTAGATCAGCCCTTCGCAAGAAAATGTATTTGTGTAATACAAATCATATTGGGTGCGTTTGATTTAATATAAATTAATACAAAAATTCTATAAATTTTTATAAAATTTGAATTTCTTATTCATTATATAAATTACGATAACTTTTATAAATTTATATAATTCTAAATGCTTAGTTAATAAGTGATTGTTTTATAAGTGATAGATATGTAAATAATTAGGGATGTCAACGGAATAGGTACACGAGTGTATCTGACCTGACCAAACCTAATGAAAATCCGTTAGAAAATATCCCAATAAAAATGAAACGGGTTTAGGATAAAAATTTAATACCCGTGTTGTAATAACCTGAATTTTTTTTCCTTAATTAAATTATTTAATTGTGGTAGTGATATTTATTATAGTAAAAAAAATCTAGAAAATTGAGCATTTGAAAATTTTTGGAATGATAAAAATTAGTTGAAAAATTTTTCGGATTAAATTTCACCCTATGTGGGAGTTTAATGTAGAATTTTTAAAATTTTTATCCAAACACTTCTTAGCCCAATTACTTATTTGGTTCAAACTAAGACCATTAACCCATGGGTCAACCCTTTTCTTTGACTCACCTCAACTCATTTCAACTCACTTTATCACTCAATGAATTGACTCATGAATAGTTACTCTAAATTATTTCTCGACAACTTCATTTCCATCTTCTATACACTCTCACCATCTTTCAAAATTATTTGACTAATTGGACAAAGAGAAGACCCACATTGATGACCTTAAAGCATCTTTTTCAAATTATTTAGCAAACAAGATTTAAAGTATTTTGTTTGAAAGCTAGCATGATTTAAAGCATTTTGTTAATTTGTCAAAAAGCTAGCATGATTCCCGGATCATGCCACCTCCATACATTTTCTCCAATGCTTTTCTTAAATGATATGGTTAGATAGTCAAAAAGTAAGCATGATTCTTTGATCATGCTACCAATTGTATAGGCATGATCTTACCTTAGTTGATTTTTTCTCTACCAATAATTTTCTCTACACTCCCTATAAATTGTGTGTCTTCAAAGAGAAGAAAATAAGAGGGAAATAATAATAAATTATTAATTAGTGAGGCTGAAGATTTGGTGTTGCTTGGAGGAAGAAGAAAGGCTTGAAATTTTTCAATTTGGGTGGTGTTCAAAGTTAACTCATTTTTCCTTCTCAGACTTGGTCATTAATATCTTCATTGAGGTAGGATGATGAATCTCCTAAAATATATTTGATTCATTTTCTGGTTTGAAGTATGAAACTTGGTTGTGATAAAAATAAATACCCGTATATTGAGGGTAGGGAAGCCAAAATTTTGACTGAAGTAACTCAGTATGCTGACAGCTCTCTATTTGTAACTTCTTATGTGCTTCTAACCCCTAAAACGGTGGAATTAGGCTTTGGCTAAAACATAAAAGTTGTAGCCCTTTCAGTTTTCTTTTCAATCCAAAAAGAATTGCATCAATCCGATTTGTGAGTCAAAAGTTATGCCCAAAATACTGAGCACGTGTAAAATTGTATTTTCTGAACAAACTGAATTCAAAGCTGTTTTTGTACCTTTAGACCTTAGAATTTTAAAAAGTGTAAAACATGAAAGTTGTAGGTCTTGAAGTCTAGTTTCTACAGATATAAAGTTTATAGATATTGGAGTCTTGCTCTATTTTATATGAATTTTCTTTCAAGCTGCTATTCTGCTTAGCTTTAATTAATGCTTGTTTGGATTTGTTTAGAATATTATGTTTAAAGATTTATTTAAATTTTCAATTTCTTTCTGTTAGTTATTGTCATGTTAATAATTTCTGTTGATATGAAATTATTTTAAACTAGATATTATGTATTATTTGACACTCTAATATTGATGATAATTGACTTAGATAATCAGTTTCAGCATGGATAGTTGGATGACTTATTCAAACTAAAATACTAGTATTTGATAAAATGCCCAAAAGAAACAATGGACTTATTCTTTTCTCATTTGGTCTTTCTTAAATGAATTTGATTTTTTTTTGCATTATTTTGTCAATCTAGCAAGTTATATAATTATATTTTTATGATTAAGTGAATTTAATGAAACTCATTTAATACCTTCCTAAACATTCGAATAATTCTGTGGACATTTGTGAATATCTTGAAGCCAAAAACCTATGATAAGGGTTTGGTTATAAATAAGATGATGATTGGAAATTTATTTAAATTATTTTTGAATAAAATAAAACTTATCCATTTTGCTAAAAATTAAATATAAGTCAAAGAGCTATTTATTATCTTTATATTCCATAAAATAATAAAATAAAAGGTAAAAGAAGCAAAAACCGAGATTTGCAGCCAATGAGATTCGAACTTGCGACTTTAAATCGCAATCAGGGTCGCCCACCCACTAAGCTACCAACCTCGGCCTAATTAATATACCATTAGAAATAATTTTATTCTTATCAAATTTGGCACGGTAAACTTGTCAAAACAATTAACTAAAATACTAATTTGTATTCTAAATTTTTTTTACTTACTAATTGTTAATTTACATATAGTGCCTATCTTTGTGATAATGATATTGATGACTATGTTAAATCTTTGATTTATTGAGAATTACTATTAAAGTATGGATATAGATAAAGTGCTTAAAAATATACTGCATGTGACTGAATAATTTCACTTTTGATTCATTACCCGGGAACATTGCCGGTTGTTATTCAAAATGTCTGATTTTCATACAAGGCACCCTGGGAATGTAAAAGGGTGAGAAGAAATTAAGGCACTCGGTGCTAAAGCTATTTTTGGCAATGGGGTGATGGGTGGGTAGAAATGACCTTTTAGATGAAGATGGGAACATGCATTTTATTTGGGAGATGCTCCCTTCTGACCTGGCCAGTCAGGTAGCCGGTCGCGACGGCTAGGTTTTTGGTAGGTGACACCGTTGGTATGCATTGGATGCTAAGCCCATAAAGTCACTGGTTCCTAAGGCTGGGGGTAGAAGAGTATAGGAGTGTGATTATCTTATGAGGATTTAGATTAAACTCCTTTACAAAATTTTATTGTGACTAGCAACCTCTCTTGTTATGTATGAATGACGTGTTGGAATTATTTAATTATATTTAATTCATCTCGATTAATATTATATATATATATATATATATATATATATATATATATGTATGAAATCTGTATCGCTACGAGGTTTGATCCCGAGACCTTGAAGATCTAAATCTGAGATCCATACCACTGCGACACAGACTTCATTGTGGTACACACATCAATATTTAACTATTTTTACATGTAAGTAAAATAGTAGTTACGGTGACGGTTTCATCGAACCGTTGTAAGTATAATTTACATTATTCAGTTGAGATCTATTGAATTAATTGTTGCATAAATAGTATGCCACCTAAACACATACACTTAATACAGCGTAGTATTACAATCACTGCATATAGGCACTTAGGAGATTCTGATTACTGGGCTTTAGTAGCTCACCCCTTGTGGGAATATTTTTTTCAGGATATTAAGCACAGGGATACAGAAGATGAGTTGGAAATAGATTAATTTCTCTTAAATATTCCATCAGAAGAGTTATCTATTTTTTTTTCTTCTTTCCTGCGCAGAGCTGGAGGACTTTAATTTTTGTCTGTAACAATTGTTAGATGATTGTAATTATTAAGCATAGACCTAATTTGCTTTTATTTGGTATGTAATGTTAATCGCTTGGTTGGGACACTTAAATGACTCTGTAATATTTTTCTCCATCTTTATTTTGTGCCCTGTAGTTGAAATCCTATCAAATGGTTCAGTCCAATGACTTATAAATATTGTTTGGGATAAACAATGGATTTTTAATATCTTAAATTTTTGCGGGTCAATCCCAATTTAGAGAAATATTCTGGAGTGTGACAGCGTGTTATTATCATCTTATTTTTATACCTAACAAATAAATCCCAAGTCACCCCTGGGCATTCGGTTATGAAAATCCGGGACGTGACACGTGTGCGTTTAGTTTTTTTTTTTTTTTTTTAGGGGGATTTGTTTATAAGGTACCCGATATCCATTTATACTTATAGAATACCGATACCCAGTACTCGTAGGATACTCGTTAAGTACCCGTTTAATAAAATAAAATATAATATAATACATATTTATATATTTATAATTTTATCCCTAAAATAAAATTTTTAAAATTCTTAAGCTAAAATTTTATTGTGTGTTATTTCACATGTCATGGATTGTTTTATATTGGGTTTGAAAGTCCCTTATGAATTGTGATTTCTATTATACTGTTTCATATGCCTTTGTGTATTTTGTATATTTATTTCTATTATTTATAGTATATTTCTTTACCTTTCAAAAACAACTTGGAGTTCATTTGACCAAAGAATTTGTTCAATTTAATAAAGAGTTGTTTGGACTGCCAAAAAGTACCAAAAATGAAAAAAATGTAATGTGTTAGATACTTTTTGGCATTTGGATGATTTACCAAAATCCACCAAAAATTCCGTTGAAATGATCGAGAAAAGAAACGTTGGAATGGACTAGAAAGGAAAAGTAAGAAATGTGTCAGTTACTTTTGCAGGTGGAGATGTCAAGTAACAAAAAGACCTATTGGAACAAACTAAAAATCATCCGTTCCAACAGATTTGCAAAGAAACCCATCGAATGAAATCTCCAACTCCGATTTGAATGAGGAACCAAAAAGTTGACAGCTCTAATATCTGTCATTTATGTACGGATCACGAAAATCGGTAAAGTTTAAAAATTTTTGATAACTTTTTGTATTTTTTGACTACTTTTGATTGGCTTTTGCCCTATCAAATAGGGTTTAAATTTAACAATTTTATTACTTATTATTTTTTTTATTTTTGATCTGAAATCAGATTTTTAATGGGTACTTAACGAGTAATTTGATCAATTAAACATAAACAAAATTTGCAGGTTTAGGACTGGTTTCATAGATTTTGGATGGAACAGGTTTAGAATTCTAACTAAAAAAAATAAATAGGTTTGGAACGGTAATGTTAAGTAAAAAATAAACGAGTTTGGTAATGAAATTGGCTAATTAGGCGAGTACTCTATCTATTTACATCCCTATAAATAACTATATTATTATAACAGTAAATTCATATATTGACCCATTTGATTGAGTCAAAAATAACTGAAAGTTACAAAAAGTTACAAATATTTACCTATTTTTATCATTTTTGTTTTTTGTGTATTTATTTTCAAAATTTAAATTTTACAAAGTTTTACAAAAAGTTTCAAAAAGTTACCCATTACAAATATTTACCTATTTTTATCATTTTTGTTTTTTGTGTATTTATTTTCAAAATTTAAATTTTACAAAGTTTTACAAAAAGTTTCAAAAAGTTACCCACTTTTTTCTACTTTTTTTTTAACATTTATCAGCCTTTCATACTACTTTTTAACCAAAACTGTTGGAACAGCTTGCTTTGCACCACTTTAACGGATTATTGTAGTCATTTTTGAGTGATCTTCTGAACAATAAAAAGTAACTGATATTTACTTTTTTTCAATTTTTGGCTACTTTTAATCGCTCAAACGGCCATTATATAATACAAATAGTTAATTAAGCCTGGTTAGTCATTAATTAATTAAATCATCAAGGGCATTTTTGGGAAACAAAATACAGTGATCGTCGATGCCAACGATGAAGTTCGCTAAAAAGCCAGAGAGACGCACCTTAAAACTTGTCAAGCACAGCTGTCTCTCTCTGGCCATATCTGGGAGATCACCCGATATTCTTTTCATGGCAGCCACCACATCCAGTAGCACCGGCTGCCCTAGCTTCTTCAATCTCAGAGCCAACCCGGTCGAGCCCAGGGTCCGGTCACCACCGAGCCACGGCTCGCCGGGGTGCGGAAAGCTCGACGGGGTGGCCACGTGGCTCATCAATGGAGTTTCGACCGCCTTCTTCGCTTCCTTGGAACGGTGCTCTTGCATCCGCATAGCTACCGAGGGCGACGGAGACGATGCCAATGATCTGCCGCTGATCTTCAACGATGGAAACCGCCAGCAGCAGGACGGCGGCTCCGGCAGCCGGAGGCGGACGGGGAAAGGAAAGAAGGGATCATCGGGAGGGGCCTTAGTGGATGAGAACTGATAATGATTTTGATGATGAAAATTTTATGCATGTTCTTGGTAAGTTTGTACTATGGAATCTTCTCGAGATGTCAAGGTTCTTCTTGCTTTATGTTTTTGGATGGATGGAAAAAATTGGATGAACCTATGAGTTCATTTCATATTAAGTTTTGATTATGTTATATATATATATATATATAAGCTTTTGCAATTTATAAGAAAACTCATTCTGGTGTATATTTCTTTGCAATTTATGTAAGTCATTCTGATGAATATTTCTGATTCAAAATTGGTGTTGATAAAAATAAAAAAATTCAAATATTACTTCTAGTTTTTTTTTTTTTTTTCAAATGAGTCTTAGTGAGTGGGGATTGGTTTATTGAAGGGTTAGTGAAAATTTGGTGATGATGGGAGGGAGGATGATATAAACCAAGAATTTGATTAATTACATGTGTATAAATATACATATATATATGATCAATAATAGATATATCCAAAGGTATATTTTACAAATCTTATATTTTTAGCTTAAATGAATTAATTAAAGAGGAGATCCATCTGAGAATTAATATTATATATTATATTGAGGCAACCCCCTTGAAATGCCCCCCGTTTGAAGTTACTTACATAGTTTTGGGATCTTACAACTAAATAAGAATTGATCTGTCAGAAATTTATTTTGTACCATCATTTAATTTTTTTCCAAATTTACATTTCCTTTTTCTAAATTTCTTTTTTGTTGATATTTAGGTATTTTAGTTTTGCAACTAAGATTATTGGATTCGTTGAGTTCAAATATTTCAATAGCATTTAATATTGTGATTTGTATGTAATTTCTAAGTAAATGTAAAAATATTCGTTCTCGATCGCCAATTTACATTTGCATTCAACCCTTTTCTCCCAATTCTCCACCGTTAAAAATATGTATGTGCATATATATATATATATATATATATATATATATATTTGAAAATGTAACAAAGCAAGCATGCACTAAACCACTTTTACTGTTCAAAAAATCACTTATTAGTTTTTTATTTCAATATTCTTGATGTTGTCAAATTGGTTATCATAGGGACCAGCCTAGATTGCTTTACTAACTTTTGTTTTTTCATCTTTTCTCCCAAAGTTCTATGAGAGAGTAAGGAATCCTAGGATAGTCTAGCGCTAGCATATCTATAATTAAAAATTTATTTTTTTAAATAAAATTAAAATTTTTTAAATAAATTATTTTATTTGACAGTATTTTTAATGATATGAATTACGTGCTTAAAAGTTAAATCATATTTAATTGAATATGAGTACATTTGGAGTGAAAAAAAAAATAAAATGAGATAAAGTGAGATAAATTGTGGGCTCGTAATTCGTACAGTGAAATAAAAAATGAATAACTTTTAGAGTTTTCAATACTTTTCAACGTTTCTCAAAATTTTTTGTTACTCCAAACAAAGTTTATTTTTATAAAACAAAAAATAGTTGAAAAGAAAAAAAAAATTGCCAATTAGAACTTGTCGAATTAAATCTTATGTCCATGTTTGATTCACGGATTGCATAAATAATATTGGGACAAATTATTTTAGAATGAATAGTTCCTAGATTTTGTATTTGACATTCTAAAATTCTTTAAAAAATTTTAAAAATCTTTAAAAATTATTCACTTTTTTATTTCATTATACAAATTACGAACTAATAACTTATTTCAAATTATCTTACTTTATATCACATTTTATTACTCTAAATGCTCTCTTATCTTATTAAATTAGTATGTTTTATGTTTGCTTACATAGGATAAAACTTATTTCACATTTGTTTAGATATATATTTCTAGATTGGATTAATTAATAAAAAAGCCAATTATGCCATCACACTTTAATTGCCTTTTTAAATGATAATTTTAACATTTAATCACAACATTTTTAAAATGTCTTAAAAACTTATAATTAAAATTATATATTAATAAAATTATAATTATGAAAAGTATGAATAGTATATAATTCTTGGATTAGTTATATATGAAATTAAAATTAATAATTTTAAATGTATATAAAAATAAAATTAATAAATTTACTCTAATTAATAAATAAAATTATGAAAAGCATATAATACCTAGATTTGTTGCAAATGAAATTAAAATTAATATAATTATTTTAAATGTACATACAAATAAATTTATAAAAATAAAGTTAGTAACATTATTTGTTATAAATTTCATTATTAAAATAAATAAAATTATTTTAAAATTATTTGCATTGAATAAATAAAATTATTCTAAAATTTATTATAAAATATATAAATTTATTTTCAAATTAAAATCATTACTAACAAATTATAAACTATAAATACAGGAATCTTAAGGGTAGTTTTGACATTTTAAATCAACGATATAACTCTTAATCGCTGGTTGGCTGATTTGAATCTCGGGCTCGCTCACTGTTGTACCGTTAGAAATTTGATTGTACTATTAACTTAATTATATTATTTCTTCAAAATAATTAAAAAATATTTAAAATTAAATATGTTATATAATTTAATAAAAGATAGTTCATATTATATTATTTATTTTAAAAATAATTTAATAAAATATATTTCAAATATATATCAAGAGTGTAAGGATTTAACTGGAAAAATTGAAACATGAGGGACAAAAGTGACACTAATGGTAATGGCAAACTGTAGGGGTGATTTTTGTATTTTATCATTCGAAAATATACTTTTTTACCCTTAGTTTAAGGGTTGTATGTAACAGTCAATTAATGGAATGACTGAATTGCTGCTTAACCTAAAATGTAGGGATTTGATTATTACAATTAAAACATACGAGATTAAAGTAAATAAACCGTAGAGGTGATTTTTGTACTTGACCTTATAATATATTACACCATGTGATTGCATTTATTTTAGAAAGTGGAATACAAGTTATAAAAGTATTAAGGGTCTGTTTGGCATACAAAAGCTTAGGGGATTTTTTTTTTAATTATTAAAAGTTAGCTTTTGTGCATTTGGCGTGTAAAAAGAAATTAGTAGCTTACAAAGCAATTAAAAAATTACTGTTTTATTGTTCTTCAGTTCTACTGTGCATCGGGAATCTCTCCTTAATCAATATCAGCGGACTCCCTCCTTCCCCTTGACTCTAGGCAGCACTCTTGGAGACCTCCATCCAAGGATCAGCTCAAATTCAACTGCGATGCTGCTTTCAATGGCAACACACTCCTCGCTGCACATGCTTGTTGTTGTTAGGGATGCTCTTGATGCAACCTGTGATGTTAATTATGGTTGCATTCGTGTTTTATTGGCATTAGCAGTTGACACTTGGATCATCAGAAATGCTTGCTCCATGGCCTCAAACTGAAACCCGGTTGCTTCATTTGAGTCTGATGCTTAAACTATTATCTCTCTTTTGTGCACTAACGCCAAACCATTTCTGGAGATATTTCTTCTATCCTTTATGATGTTTTTCCCATCTGCGAATTTTTTTCCTGGTGTAGTAAGAAAGCTAATGTAGCTGCTCATTTCGTTGTTGTAAATTGCTTGAATTGTTCGATACTGCCCATGCACTTCCTTCTTAACCTCTCCCATAAACCGTTGAGTATTGCTTATAGAGAGGCTCCTGCATTTGGCTAATTTCTAATTCAATTTTTTTCTTATTTCAAAAAAAAAAAAAAAAAAAACCACTGTACAGCGGAGGAAGTGGTGTGAAAATTTCGTAAGAAAACTAAACAGACGGATTCTTATTTGCTTACCAAATATGTGCGATGACTTTTACTTATGGGTGTCAACGGGTGGATCGGAGGTTGGGTATAATCTCTACCATATCTAAATTCATTAGTAAAAAAAAATTTAGAATAAATGATTACTCAACGGGTATTTTTAATAAATTAATATGCTACCATTCTCTAAATTATTAGATAATCATATTCTTTTCGAGTAATCGTACTCATAACTTAAAAATAAGACAGTTACATCAATAATGAGGATTACAAAATTTTTGAATACAATAATTTTATAAGTAATTTTACATCTAAATAGACTAAAAAAATTATCTTTCAATAAAAGTTTTTTAATATTTTGTATTTATAAAATTTATTATATTACTTTTATAAAAATAAAATTTTAAAAAAATCATATTAATTTTATCTTAAACCTTTACCATAATTAAGACAAAAAAAAATTATGTTCATGTGATTCGTTATATCAATAACCAAATCTTAAACTTAAACTAAATGGCTTGGTATTGGAATATTAAATATTTAATATTAATTAAAAATATCTGTTCTTTAAATACAATAGATATAATTTAGTATCTAATTTGATAGTTTTATTTACATAAATTCAAATATTCGATAATTTGAGAGAGCATCGAATAAGTTGGATAAATAATTAGATAATACTACTGGATATATAATAAATAGGTAATTGGTACGAGTAATTTTAGTGGTAATTTAATAATACCCATCAGGTGTCCTGTAATTGGGTGGATTCAAGTAATATATGTCAGGTACACTATATATATTATTTTTGAATCCAAATTTGACAAATATTTATTTTTATATCCTAATCTATCCCATTACTCATAAAATTAAAAAATACTTACACTTAAAATTGCTATCCCAAGGAGTGCCGTAACTCAATTTACGAGCTCCCATTCGACCTCCTTACCCGCCCAAATTTGACCCCGGGCTCTCCCAATCCTGCTTACCAATCAAAAAAAAAAAAAAAAATTGCTATCCCTTCTTTTGGTATAACCAAAATCAAAAACTGAATTTTCAATAACCTTTTCAAACCCGAGCTTAAATTCACAGAGCCGTAAGAGAAATTGTTTAATTTCATAATTTTACCGTTACCGGTAAATATATACATATATATATATATATATATACATGTGAGAAAAGCCGAAAAAAAAAAAAAAATTTGAGAAAGAAAAGAAAAAAAAAAACCTAGCGTGTTACCAAACGGGGCGTAAGTCTGCGCTGATCGACGTAGGATCGTGGCAGGGTCTTTGGCGGTTGGACAAGCAAGCGGCAGTAACCTTTGTTGTTTTCTCCACTGCATAATGCCTAAATTGAATAGTTAACGGCGAAATCCCAAAAAAAATTGTTCTGTAATTCATTGAATTCGAAAGAGGAGAGAACGAACGAGGGCCAGGAAGACATGAGCGGTGACGGAGAAGGGAACCCTTCTAGGTGCTATTTTACCTCTCTCTCTCTCCCTCTCTCTCTCTCTCCCTTTCTCCTATATATATATATATATATATGTTTGTATGTATTTTTGTCTCTAATTAACCGTTATAAGGGAATTGCGGTTTGGATCTTTCAAGACTGTTGTCGTTCTTTTGATTTATGCTTTCTAGAATTCAAATTTTCACTGCTCAGATGGGAAAATTTATTTAATTGACAATTAGCCGCATAATCTATTTATTTCGACTTACTACACTCATAAATTTGACTGTAGCAGTGTGTCAAGAGTTGAACTGATCATTCTTGCAATGCGCTTTACTGTTCAGTTTTCTGTTAGTGTACTACAATTTCTATTTTATTTTTTTAAAAGCGTCTTGATGATTTTTTTTAGACCCCTTGTTCAGGTATATGCTAGGGCGTCACCTTTAACCCATGCATTGCATCTAACTTTGGATGTGGCATGGGGATTGCATTGACCTTGGTCGATTTGAAAAATGGGTTAAGGTTCTGTACTCTGAAAGAGTTTGAAAAAATGGCCTAAGTGCCTTGATTTGGAATTTAGGAGTGACACAATTCACATTGAAGATAATGCTAGGGGAAGAGAGAGTCCAAAATTAATTTGAGGTAAAATACTAAAAATACATTTTCTTGCTAGTTAATTGAGATTATTCCCTTGATCAAACAGAATGGCAGCACGCGATATATATAAGTGGTCCCACATACTTGGTAAATGAATTGTAAATGCGCGAGAATTCGTGCCTACAACTTTGGCCAAACCTTTGAAATTGTTGCTCAAGGATGTTTTGATGGTGCTCTTTCTATTCTGTATTGTTATTTTTTTAATATTATGTTTTGTTTTTTGTGTGAAATGTTGGTTTGTTAGGTATGAGTTGTTGAGTATCGTGAAGAAGCACTCAAAGTTATTAGGAAAAACCATTGTAGATGAGGATGATGCTTCAGATGTTGAAATGGATCAAAACTTTTGGCATGATGTCATGGATTGGTATTTTATTCGTGGTAAAGAGTCAAGGGGGCGCCAAGATGATGACCTTGTATTCTTTGTTAGGAAAATGGTATGCTCATCTCTTGTTTTGGCACATTTTTTCATAGTAAACACGATCTTTATTACATTATACAAATTCTATGTTTTGTGTGATATATATATATATATATATATATATATATATATATTTGTTTTGGTTTTTTTGTGACTGCACTCCTTGATTGAAATATGTTGTGTTCCAGAGCTTGCGTGGATACAGTTCCAGTGATAACATGGAAGGCAACTTTCCTTTCTTTGTACGCAGGTGGGCACCTAAGGTAAAATCAGTTGATTACTGATTAACAGTCACACCTGTATCCTGGAATTAACTCCTGTTAGAATAGCTTAACTACTTGCATGGTATGGTAGTTTACTTATTTTAGAAATCTTCATAGTCTGTTTGCTTGATATGGTGTGTGGATGACACTAGTCTATATATCTCAAAATTGAAAAATGTTTTGTTAAATTAGGTTCACAAGATATCTTTTTCCAAATTCATGAATTACTTTTGAGAACTTATAGATGCAACAGTAGTTACTGTATTATTATAGTTCTCTCAAGGAGCATAACCTACCTTTGAGTTTTGTTTTTGATAATGGAACTTGATTGCAATCGCATACTTTCTTTGTGGATACTTGCTTTGGTGTTATTTGGGTGTTTCCTCAAGGGGTGGTGTAGGCTTTTCAACGATGGTGGGGTACCATTATTCACAAAAGTAGGAGAAAGGCATGGGGATTTATACTTTTTTGTCTATCTTGGCTTATTTGGGAGGAGAGAAGCAGAATAATTTTCGTAATGAGGAAAATTCATTGTTAAAGAGCAATTTTAAATTCATTGTTAAAGAGCAATTTCGTAATGAGGAAAATTCTTTTTTTTTTCCCCTTGCATTTCATAGCCCATATGGAGATCCTATGACACACCTTTGTTCTTGTTTGTAGCTTTTTGGAATGTGACAGCATCCACTGATGCTCTTTTTAATAAAATTCTTTCTTATTCTTAAAAAACAACTAAGCAATTTAGTTAAGGACAAATGGGGTATAAAAATAGTTATGATTTTGTTTGTATTTTGTGTGCATTTTGGTTTGTTTTGAAAAATTATAGCTCACTTAAATTTGACTAAAACATAGAATTTCTTCTAATTAGTACCGAAGTTACTTATCAAAAAGTTGCAAACAAATTTCTTTGGTCTTGAGTGATGTCACCTCTGTCTTGTGCCTTGTTAATGATACAAATTTTATATTCTCTTGATGCTTGGGTATGCTGGATCTGCTGTCTCCACCTTTTGTTTATATTTCTCAAAGTATCTTTAATATGACACTTGACAAATTGTTGAAAAAGGTGCATCTATACTTCTTAAAAAAGAAAAAGGTACATCTATATGGAAACCTGGATTTTGCCAACCCTTGCCTATTGTTTAAGTTTCTTGCTTTGATACTGAACTTTTAGTTAGCAGAGGAAAATGATTGGTATTGGATTGGACTTCTGGTAATTCAGAAATTAGATTAATTAATGGAACTCTCAGGAAATTTAAAAGCTTGTAAAATTTATTCTTCCTTGAATATCTGCAATGGAAGGGCCACTTATATCAAATTTCTGGATGAATTTGAGCATTTAAGATGACTGTTGTTCTTGTCTACCAGTTGGATTATTTAGTTGATAAGAATTCAGCAGAAGCAGATTGGAGGCGCTCATTTTACTTGAACTTAATTGCTCACACTTCGTTCAGTGTAACGGTGGCAATTTGCAGGTAGGGTCCCTTTTCTTTTAGTTGCATCACGTATTTGTCCTTTGAATACATTTGAATGTTTTCCTTTTATTTATGTTTGTTTAGCTTCATTCTCAAGTTATCTTTTCCATTACTGTGTTTGTGTTCCTTGCTCATTTTTTGTAACAACTAGAAGTCAGCCCGCACACGTGACCAATTATGTAATGTTTGTGTAAAGTGGAACACAAGAAGTGAAGTTTTCAATTACATGAAAAAGTTGAAGTGTTTTAAATAACTATCATTTTTAATTTACACGTGTACCTTTTCTTTATCAAAAAAAGAAGAAGAAAATCTGATTTAACGATTATTTTTTGTTTGATTGAGGATAATTAAGTTTTGGGGGCAAGTTGGCAGATATCCAACTATCTTTTTTTTTTTTTTCTTTGATAAATTAAATTTCCAACTATCTTAAACCATGATCCGATCCCCCCCCCCCAAAAAAAAAACACAAGCACGCACGCAAGCAAAAAAAAAAAAAAACTCTTATGAGAATTTCCAGCTCCAATAGGAATAATTTTACATATTCTTTTCCTACATTGTATGATTTATGTTACTAGGAGCTAAATCTTGATTTAATCTTATCTATGAATATCTTATTTTGGTGGTTGAACTAGCAAGACTCAGTCCAAATGAACAATAGGCACGATTTTGCAATCTGGTATGTGGGTTGAGACCCTTCTTTCATGGCTGATTTCGTTGTTGTCGACTTAATGCTGATGCTATCAAAATCCATTGAGTAAAGGATATGGAAATATTTGCGATGCTCAGGATTATCGAAAATACTGGATTAATTGAAAGTTGGGATATATATTGTGAGTTTGTTTCTTGAATACTTTTTCCTTAGAAACAATCAAGGTTGTTAAAATCGTGATTCTACTTAAAATCGATGGAGGTTCCGAAAATTGAATTATGATTATACCTAGGACCTATCACTTGAAAACATAGTCTATTATACTACAATTTCTTCATTTAGAGCTTTCTTCTTTTTGGATAAATAAAAAATTTGATTAATAAGAGGAGAGCCAAAAATAGGCAACAAGCAAATGGCATGCACAAAAAACCACCTATATCAACAAAACGAATCCTTAACAAAGCTTATAAAAGATTCTATGTCTAGTTTTATATGCCTTTTACTCAATATTACAATTGAGACCTTTAGAGTGTTTGGAATGACTTATACAATTGACATTAAAATATTAATTTTATTTTATCTTAATTTTATAGAGTTAGAAATGTATTTATAATATTTTATTATAGGTCTTTTTGTTTCTATCTTAGCTACTATATTAAATTTACGGTAGTCAATTCGGTGGAACAATATGCATGGTCCTCAACTAGTATAGTATAAGTAGTCTTACACAATCAGAAAAGTATACTAGAAAAAGTAACGAGGAAACACTTGTGGTCTATTAGTTGAAAAAAAAAAAAAAAAAAAGCCCATAAAAGTTTATTTTAATAAAACCCCATGGAAGTTTATTTTGTTTGGCAAAATCATACAAAAACTCCTTAATTTTTAAAATCAGTAAAATTGCTTATAAATCAAGATTTTACTAAGTTTACATCCCAAAAAATCGAGTTTTTACCTATTTTACGCACATTAAAATTTTTTATACGATTCAACAAGTTTTCTCCTTAACATAGTAAAATTGTAAGTTTAAGATTTAAATCAATATTTAACAACTTTTAATACAATGTTCTACGCCAAACGGAAGAGACAGTTGTATTTACAGCTTGTGAACTATAGAAAGTTTTGTTGTGAGGTTACCTCATTATATATATACTAGGGGCATCCCCACCTTTGCTGGGACTAATCTCCTAGAGTTTTTGACCCACCCCACGAGAAGCATGATGTTGTTTGGGCTGTTTATAATATTCACAATGTTGTCCAATGGATGAGTAGGATGTTGAATCATAAACATCCAGGATTTTGTATATGGATGTTGCTACTTGCTACTGTTTCTCAAAGGGATATTGATAAGTGTTTGATATGTTAATGATACTTCATTCCTGGTTTCTTGACATGCTAATTTATTTTGTCTATTTTCTATCATCAGAATGACACGATAATAATTTATAAAACAATAAATAAAGTAGTGAATATCAGAGAATCTATTAATTGGTGATGCAGCATAGTATTGCAGTTGAGGGCCCTTGGTCTTTTTATGCTATACAATGATTTCTACATGTATATATGGTGTAGTGAGAAAAATTTTGTTCTTCCAGTCATCAGGTCCTTAGGAATCACCGGACTGGGCATGGAACACCATTGTCTTCGATATACAAGGTATTAGCAAACTATTTATGCTTAAAAGTTATCTAAAATTACCTGATGAGATCTGTGTGTTGAGAATCTCTCTAATTCTGTTTTCTAGTGTTCATTAATGCATTCGATTTGTTCAAACAAGCTTCTAGCAAATTGTGGGACATTGTCTACAACCTTTACCATTTCAGTTATTTTTATTATTTGTTTATTGATTGATTTCAAACCCCCCCCGGGGGGGGGGGGGGCGGGGGGAGAGGAGGGGATAAAAGAAGAAGCACAATTCTGTTTAGTTGTTCAATGATGATGCACTGGAACATTTATGCATGGATTGACATTCTTTGCTCAGTTATGCATTCAGTTAAACATATGCCTACGACAAGCCTTTTTTCCCCATTTGTTCAGTCATCTTTCTACAACTGAAGATAACTCATCGAGGAATGTGAGAATGAGAAAATATCAATTTCCTGGTTTGAGTGGGGAAATGTTATATAAATATTTAATATTTCTGTATTAAATAATTTTAGTTAGAATGTTTCTAAAGCTTTTTACCATTCAAAGATTTTGTGAATGTCAAAGGCAGGCTGTGCAATGTTGTGTCTCTTGATTTCCACTATTTTTAGCTAATTCCATTTACTAATCTCGTCAATGTTTATGAAATAGGTATTTGTTTATGGTATCTATTAGGTTGTTACCTACCATCTTATCTAAAAACTTGAGCTATCAGAGAGAAGTGCCACTTTACTACTTTTGTTATTATTTAAGACTCTTAGCACACCCTTTCAAGCGTAGCCAGACTTACTTTTAAAGGTCGAACACATGCATGAATTGACAATCTAGTTGGCGGTGAGATTTGAATTCAAGATCTTTGCTTACTATATTAGATTGTTAGCTACCATTGAGAGGGCAACTTTACAACTTATATAATTATTTGAGACTCTTGATAGTATCAACTAGAAAGATTTGAAGGATGGACATTAATAAGAGGGACCATATATGACTTACAAGTAATGAGGAATCTTGGGTTTAGTCTTCGTTGAATTGCTCCATTTTCACAGTCTCTTTTGTGATTTGTTCTTAAGATAAAATGTGTACCTGTTGTTTATGTGGTTAGCATTAACAAGCATAGAAACTCCAAAATAGGTGCCCCACTTGTGTTGTATTCGTATCTGATACGGACATAACAGGATACTTATCAGACATATTATTTGGCGTGTCCAATTATTTTATTTATTTATTTATTTTGGCATATAGGAGGGACATGTGAGGCGTATGTTTGGGGACACGGGAAGGATGCGGCTAGGGCCAAAATGTAATATTTCAATTATTTAGGGGTCATCATGTAATTTTGGTATTTATTTGAGTCTAAAATATAAAAATAAAAATTCACTTTCAAAGAAAATGATACATTTTTATCAATAACTCACTACTAACTTGCACGTGTACTTGTCTAAATGTATTTTAATAAAATACATAATTTTATTTTTATTATTTGTGTATCCCCTCCATATCTGTATTCTAACTTTTTCAAAATTGCCGCATTTTGTGTTCATATCTGTGTTCATGCTTCTTAAGTTTCCAAAATCAAGATCCAAGATGATCTTATGTTAAATAATAGAAATGTGTTAATTTCTAGTTTCGTGTAACACAACTCCAATCTCTTGTTTACCCCCAAACTTAATAATTCCATCGTGTATTGTATTTTTATTTTATTTTTCAAATGCCATACCTCATAATAGGTTAACAATGTGGCGTTTGATCTGAACACTATAAGATAATATTTGTGGACATATGTTATTGACGAACCATTATTCCTTGCATGCATTACTGTTGCAAAACCTTTTAATATTTTTTTGACAAAAAATTTTGCAAGCAAGCCTTATAAATTGTAGCTGTAGATACTAGATTGATTATTTTTTTTCCTTTTAAATATGATTTTTATCTGCAGCTTGGTCTTTATTCTATCTCCCTAGCCAAAGAGAGTGGAAGTATCATTTTTTGATCAATAAATAAATTTTATTCAATCAAAAGGTAAAGATAGATGCAGGCATTAAGCAAATGGCCAAACAAACAAAATAGCATACTCCAATTCCATAATTTCATGTAGTCAACAAAAACCAAAAAGTATCCAAAATCCCCCCCCTGGGCCAAAAAAAAAAAAAAATAGCCATGAATTTTGAGAGAAAAGTGTACTTTTAATTTTGTGCGATGGGCAACTCCAGTCCTTGGAAGATTCTCCAATTCCTTTCATTATAAACTATTGAAATAGCTTGATATACACTGATGAGTCCATTTCCTAACATCTATAAACTTTTGGGACAAATTTATGCTTAAGATGGTATCGGAGTTCTAGTTCCAAGAAGTTTTTGGTTCAAGTCTTGTTATCAATGTTTATTTCCATTTGTTCATCTTGTTTTATTTAGTTTGTTTGTCTATACTCCACGTGCGAGTTAAGGTCACATGTGGGGAGGGAGTATTGAAATAGTTCGGTATACATTGTTGGCCTCATTTCCTAATAATTTAAGTTTGGATAATTTGTGACTTAACATAGACCATCCAGGTAAGGCAAAAACACAGACCATCCGGTTAAGGCAAAAAAGGAGCCACTCTCTAAGCCATCTTTTTTTGTACATCCAACTTATATCTCCACTATGAACAATCGATATCCTCCACATCCCTCGAGAACACTCACTCAATCCCAAAACTGGTAAGGAGGTTGACCCAAAGTTCCTTCGGCCAATTGTGATGGATAAACAAGTGATTGATGGACTCTCATGGCTTTACACAAGCAACATCAGTTAGCTTCGACACGGCCTCTTTTTGCAAGTTGTCCACGGTCAAAATCCGCCTTGGATCATGCACCGGACAAAAATTCCACTTTGGGTGTGACCTTTGTTGACCAAATCCTCTTCCAAGGGAAGTCAGCCTCGAGCAAGAGTGGCAATGTCTTGGTTTATGGTGAAATTTATTCGACTTACAGCATTCATCAAGTCTTAACTTTTTATCATTTACTTGACCCCTTCCCCCTTTTGTGGGAGCCAAAAGGACGAAGATGGAGAAAAAAAACAAATCTCATATGTATCTTGTGAATAATTTTTGTGACGTTCTTTCGGCGATGAAAACTATTAATGTAGCCATGATGATAGATCAATTATATACTGTTTGGTTTAGCATGAAGGACCATCCTAAAAATATCAATCTATTTTCACTAATTGTCCAACTCCGTGTGCTTGTCATCCTTTCATTCTACACTTGCTTCTACCAAATGTCATGTTGTTAATTAACAACTCTTGGCAGGTTTTTAATGGAACAATTTGATGTATAGATGGATTCAAACACTGTTTTCCTATATGAGCTGAAACCCTATGCATTTTGGACTTGCCAAATCATTGTATGTTTGATAAGTTGACAGTTTCTAGCATACTTCAGGGTATTTATTTATCTTTTCACTTTTATGTTTAGTGGCTTATCTAATTCTGGCAATGTCATTGTCATTCTCTGTCATATTGCTTTTTTTTTGAGTAGTTTGACGAACTTAAAGACTCCGTGCATTTTGTCATTGTTTTGAGCATGGTCAATGGGTTTATCTCTAGGTGGGTAAAGACTGTTTTATGCCTCCCAAGTCGTGTTGATTTCCATTTGGACTCAACAAAGGCAAGTTTCTTACAGTAACAACACCAGAATTGCTTGCATTATGTGTTGATTTTCTTCGTTTTTTTATCTTACACGTAGCTTCATTGTATCCAGGAAGTAGAAACAAGCCCTGCATATCCAGATATATGTTTTGCTGTGGATGACTTCGATTCTACTTTGATGCAGTGGTAATATGTTCATTAGAAGCTTGTTCTATCTGGTACTTTTAGCTTCCTGCAAGTTTTTTTTTTTTTTTTTTTAATTCTCAATATGCACTTTTATGGCTTTTCCCGATGATGATATTTAGAGTACTACCAGAGTTCTGTGCAAATCTATACCATCCAGTAAATAGAAGGAACCTGGGCTAGGAATTCTCAGTTGCACATGATAGTAAAAGGAATTCTCTTTTATGAGTAGAGATTAATGGCTTAACCCAACAGTATCTCTTGTGAACTGTTACACAGCTCTTTATTTTGATACAAAACTCACTCTGTTTGCGTGGAGGACCTATAAAAGATGCTGAAAGCTTTCTTCGCATGTTTTTAGAGTAGAGGCGATTAACAGATAGGTGACTGTGCAGGCATTTCAATCATCACCTATCGTCCTTTATTTTTTTTTTTTTTAAATTCATTTTAGTTGTATAGGTGAGAAAACTGTCCCTTTTCCCTGTATTTGTTGGTATCCTGTTATAGACCCAATTTAGTTAGTTAGGATCCAATTATAGGCCCAAATTAGTTAGTTAGGATCCAATTATCAAATCAGTTAGTTAGTTTAATTGTCGTAAGAAAGTCTATAAATAGGGATTATTGTAAGAAAAAATATTATGAAAAAGAATTATCATTTTGGGATTAATTTCTCATTTGGGAGAAAAGAGTTGCTCTCAAATCAAACCCATTTTCATTTATTTTCTCTTTTATTTTCTACTTGCCAATCAACAAGAAGTGGATTCACTTCAATAGGTATTAGAGGCTTTGATCTTGCAACAACAAGCTTCAAGATTCAACAATGGATGAAGAGTCCGCGATTGAAGAAGAATTTTCTGAGAAAGAGTTATTCCACAAACTTATTGATTCAATTATAGAATTGGGACAAAAGCTTAAAGATTTATTCCACAGCGTTCAAGTCAATTCAATTGCTATCGCAAACAGAATTCAAGATTCAATAATTACCCAGCAGAGGAGAAGAAGAAATTTCAAGAATTCCCCAGTTCATATCAATTTTGAAAAGAACAAGGGGATCTTCTCTAAAACCAAGTTCTGAAAAGGGAGATTTGCAAAAATAGAGCAACACAAGAATACCAGAGAAGAGGAAACAAACAGAAGCAAGGTTGCTGCAGGAATCCAAGAAAGCAATGTCCGCTGTCCTCTGTCAACCACAACCCATGATTGAAATCATCAATTCATTGAAGCAAAGAAGAACACTTTTGTTCAATCTCTCTCTTTCTCAAGAAGCAAGTTTAATTAGATGACAAAGAATTTCTCCAATTGCTCTCATCTTATGAATTTCATAGTGATGATGTGCCCTAGATGGTGGAACATTTACGGTTTCAATCTTGACAATCAAAGAGGAATATGAAGAGGAGGAGATTACCCAGGAAGATGCGTGGGTTGTGATCAGTGCTTACTTGCAAGAGAAAGGTTTGGTGCGTCAGCAGCCCGACTCCTTCGACGAGTTCATATAAAACACCATGCAGGAAATCATTGATGAGTCCGCCAAAATTGAGATTCGTCCCAAGTCCCAGCACAACCCCGGCCACCAGTTCGATTTTGGCATTGTGGGCCAAGGAGTTACAGGCTTGGTTGTGCTTTTTAGGGTTCTTGAAATTTCACCAATGAGAAATAAAGCCAATGAAAATTAAAAAAAAAAAAAAAATTCATGCATTGCAACACCACATAGTTTGTATTTTTAACTTTGGAGACAAGGTTAATTTTTAACGGTGTGGGAGTTGTTATAGACCCAATTTAGTTAGTTAGGATTCAATTGTAGACCCAAATTAGTTAGTTAGGTTCCAATTATCAAATTAGTTAGTTAGTCTAATTCTTGTAATAAAGTTTATAAATAGGGAGTATTGTAAGAAAAATATTATGAAAAAGAACTATCATTTTTGGATTAATTTTTTATTTGGAAGAGAAGGGTTGTTCTTGAATCAAGCCTATTTTCCCTTATTTTCTCTTTTATTTTCTTACTTGCCAATCAACAAGAAGTGGTTCACTTCATATCCTCTTCATTGATTTTTCTGGTTTGAATTGTTATGGGAATAACATAGCTTACAATAACTAAGCGGTTTTCTTTTGTGTATTTGTATTGTTTATCCTCTGAAGTTTCAGCCTCTCTCTCTCTCACTCACACACGGACGCACACACACGCAGACACATCTTTTCATGTTGAAATCTATTTGCCATCGTTGTCATCTTTTTTGCTTTCTACCTTACAGATTTCCCAATTGCTCTGCAACAAACACGTGCTTTGTATTATTAGAAATTTAGAGGAAAATGATGAAAACTAGTACAGGGGGTAAATTCAAAGAACATGAAAATATTATCAACGATGCCAATGCAAGAAACTTACCAATCCAAAATTAACTCACCATTAGTTTGTCACCTGACTACCCCCAAACACGATTCTTATTCCATCATCATCAGCCATTTGCCAACATCACTGGGCATCTGAGTGCCTTGAAACATCATATCCGTTTCAATTGGAAACATTTATATAACAATGACCATAGTTAATACTGTTGCCTTTCTGAAAGGGTAGTAGTTTTGCTTGAGTCTTAATAAAAAGTTGAGGCAATTGTTAAGCAGTTATATTATATATGGAAATTGTATATATAATTAGAAAAAGGGTAACATGATATTGTTTATATATTGAAATTGTTAGCACTATCTCACCTAAAAATTCAAACTATTAGAAAGAGGTACAAATTTATCACTTGTACTTTTTTATACTCTCAGCATGCTGCCTCCCATGTGCCTAGATTTACTTTCTTGACAAGGCCGAACTCGAGTAACTACTAACTATTGGGATGGTGGTGATTTTTGTCTACTTTAATACCATGTTAAATTGTTACCCACCATCTCACAAAGCTCAAGCTGTTACGGGCAACGGAAACTTTATTATTTGTAGTAGACTTATTTTCTGTGAACAAGCCTTTCACGTGTGAATATACTGTTTTTTTCTTTTATGGGCCAAACATGTGTAACTACTTACTATTGGGTCGATATTGGGATTTGAAGTTATGACATTTGTCCAACGTTAAGCTGTTACCTGCCTTTTTTTTTTTTTTTGGGTAATTAGCTTACCTGCCTTGAAAGCTATTATTCTCGATAGAAATGATTTTTTGGTGCATTCTTTGTGCTTGAAAGATTTTTTTTTTTTTCCTTCCTTGTGATGGGTGGTGGGAATTAAACCCTAGGTAACTAGCATGTTCTCTATGGTATTGCACCAATGCACTAGGCTAGGACACCATTAGTTAGAAATTCGTTTATCAAACAGCTGTAAATAAAGATTATGGTATTGGACTTTTCCTGGATATACTTTTGTCCCTGGACAGTCAGATGTGAAAATATTATTCATTTTCAATTTGAACCCTTATGATGTGTATGTGCCGTATCGTTTTGTTCTTGTTGGTCTGCTGAAAAATCTGCAGTTTTGATGTACAAATTCCAAAATGCAAGTTAAAGGAAAATAAATATGCTTTATACCAATGCACAACTTATATTAGTAGATGTTACGAGAAAAAATGTCTTTAACATCTATGCTCTTCTTATCAACCTTTAATAGTTGGGCTACTCGGACTATCAATCCAGATATCCACATGTTTTTGGATTTTATTGATTTTATGACTTGAACGATACTGCCATGCTTTTAAGCCCTTCCCCCTTTCTAAACTCAAGTCAGGAGTCAGTTTGGTTCATTTTACTCACAGCAAAGTTTTTATATTCATTGTAAATAAATATGCCCTATTTATTTCAATTGTCTCTGCTGAAGATTGAAATATATATGGTTACAAGTTTGAATCAAGTACTTGTTCGTACACTGTTTCGTTTATCATCAAGAATTTTGTATTTTGCAGGTCTTGACAGATACAGATCACTGCTACTGTAATTCTAAATGCAGATGGTGGGGCAGCATTTCCCAATGATAAGACAACACAAGATTGCAGTTCTGGTGATATTTCTTCTTTGAACATCAACACTGGTTCTGGAACAACAAAGACGACAAAGGTTTGATATTCATTAGTTTACGGATGGAGAATTCTAGCGTTGGTACATGGGTTTAGCAGCCACACAGCATGGTAGCTTGGTGCTGTATTATCTCCACTAACCAATTGGTACTCTCCTCCACCAAAATTAGCCCAATCAGACCTTGCCATACGTGCAATTGCAGCTGCTGTACATAGTGCCTGGCCATGGGATTTTAATTGATCTCCTCCCCGGTATCACTCTTTAATCTCCGCCCAATAGGTAAGTGCTTGGGCAACTCTTGCCGTGGCCTAGTGATACCCCACCTAAGTGCATCCCCTCTTCTGTTGTCATGTCTACAAGGAGGTCCAGCACCAAGAGATATAACACTTGCTCTCTTCATTGAGTGACCCCTCACTAATTGACCTTCACTGATAAATTTTGATGTTTTCCGCTCTACTTCTGGAAGATTCTCCTTCATCTTGGGCTTGTAGTGAGGCTTACAGAACTCTTTAGGGGTAGTTCTCTACTTGTGTTCAGCTGCGAGATCTCATGATTCTCCTTCCCAGTATAGGATCATTAGGGACTTGTGGATTAGTGGTTGGAGCTAGTGGTTCTTCTGGTTCTCTTGTCCAGTTTCCCCCTCGAGGGACTTGAAACTTTATTTGGGGAGAGAGTGAGAGGGGGGGGGGGTTCTCCATGACATGCGCAACATTTAATGCACTTGATCTGTCTTGCAAGCTTACGGTCACTACCAGGCATGTTAAACAATGCAGAGTCCCCACCAACCATGGACCACAAGTCATTTGGTGTCTGGAGTGAGCTTGTTTTCGTGATCTAGCTTTCTCTATAAATGGCTACCTCTACGCAACAAACATTTCTTATGTTCTTCACTGTCAAGGCTCTACTTGTGCTCTCCTCCTTCTCCTTGCAGTAGACTACATTAATTCTCACATCATGGCCTCTGATGATCCCAGCATAATCACGCAACATTGTTCCCAAATTGTCAACCATCTAGTCCACTGCCCTTTGTTCACAACTGGTATTTGTTTCATGATTTTGCTAGCCAGCATCTCCCAAAATCGTGACTCTTTGCTGTGCTGGTGATTGAAATTCAACATGGATAAAAGTATATCAATCGACTGAAGACATTAGTTTCGAGTAGCAATTGTCTCTCTTTATTGATATCTTTTCTTTTTTTTTTTTTTGGGGGGGGGGGGGAATGTCTCTCTATTGATATCTGAAGAATCACAGTCTGGAATCTTAACATTACTCAAAATGGCCTCAAATCGCATCTTAGCTGGTTTATAGTTTGCAATTGCAGGTTACTCTTTTCTCAGGATTTGTAAGCTATCAAATGGTTCGCGATGCATATGATGGTATATTTATCTATTATAGCATTTACTCCCATACTCATTTTAATATTCAGGTTGCAGGATTGTCAAATGTTTCGTGATGCATATGGTGGTATATTTGTCTATTTTATAGCATTTAGCCATTTACTCCTGTACTCATTTTAATATCCAGGTTGCAGGATAGTCATTGTTTTAGCTGATTAAAATCTTTCTTCGCCATTTAACATGTTAGGCACCAAACCAATGAGAGATGTGGAGGTTCATTCTTTTAGCTTATGGTACACCTGTCTGTACACATTCCTGTTTTAGTGATTGATGCATCCACACAACTCTTGATTAAGGAATACTGACATAAACAGAACCATTTGTCACTGGAGTTCGTGAATTTGAGATTAAGAAAGAATGCTCCATGCATCTGATTGAGGTTTTACAAAGCTGCTGATTATAGTTGGAAGAAGTGATTGATCAATAGTGATCATGATATTTGAATCCTACAATTATAATTTGTAGAAGTGAATGAATACGAAACACCACTATGCTTGAAGCTTGTTTTAATTCCAACAGATATAGCATTTTAATAATTCAAATGAATTGGATTGGCTCTGTTCAGGTTAACTACCATAGTTTTCTAAAAATGATGTTTTGGCACCTATGAATTTTGAAGTCTATTATATGGTGTTATGTCCCCAAGTAATTGATTCATGGAAACTAACATGTCATTATGTACTTGCAATTAACTCCTGGAGACTGCTGGTCCACTCATCCAGGCTTCAAATGCAATGTGTAGAAACTGGAAATTATTTGAAACCTATTTACTTCATGACTAATTGTTTTTGCTTTAAACTTTCCTCTCCACTTCATTTTGTCTCGATGGGAAGGAAATGAAAAGTA
The DNA here is from genome assembly GCA_019916065.1 of Vitellaria paradoxa. Lineage (NCBI taxonomy): Eukaryota > Viridiplantae > Streptophyta > Magnoliopsida > Ericales > Sapotaceae > Vitellaria > Vitellaria paradoxa. Next base: position 7,137,850 of record CM034239.1, read on the forward strand.
AAACCATTCATTGCCATGTATCAATCAATGCGGAAATAATTTTCAGCCCTTTTGGTCAATTGGAAACTTGACATTATAGTCTGACTGTTTAGTTTAACAAGGTTTATTGTAATCACTTTTGTAGTTTGTGATATTAAATAGAAAAGTTAACATAGTACTGAAATAAGTTTTCTATTTATGACATTTCCATTGAAGAGCGTATAAAATTGAAGAATCATGCGCTTTTGTCTGAGCTTCTTTCTTTCCGGTACAGCTGGGAAGTCTGGATTCGGAAGCCTCCTGTCACTTGGACAATTCCCAGGGAAAACTGACAGGATTTACATGAAAGGCCCTGGAGGGCGTGGGGAGGTGGAAGTTGCTGTTTCTGGTGTTATAGGTAAGTAAAAAACTTCTCAATCTGCTGGTCTTTTCTTCTTATTTGCCTCACCCTATTGGGGACCTTAACGTGCGGCTGAGTTCCTAATAGCAGCTAAATCACTACATTTACCCTGAAATCACAACATCTAATGAAAGAGATCAAGTGCAGATATCAAGTGTAACAAGAGTCTATTTAGTCTCATAAATGCTATGAATCAAACCATTAAGGATCTCGTTCTTTTATCTAGCTTTCCCAAATGAGATTAATATTTTACTAAGTGTATTCCTATTTTTAGCTTTAACACTAAAGGTCTCATCCTGCCTGGAAAGGAAATCTTGAAAATGGCCACATTTGGAAATATTAGCCAGTGTTTGTTGTCAACGTAGTGAGAATCCATGTTCAAGTTCCATGAGCCACTTTGGGCATACCTGTGATTTTTCTATGGTTGTCCTAGCTCACAGCTGGTAAAGCATGTTAAAATTTATATTATACATGTTGACATGATTGTCTGCCAAGCTTGAGTAGTCTCTAGACTTGCCTTCTTTTTAGAAGTGGAAAAAAAAAAAAATTATAAAGAATCAATCTTATGAACAACTTATAAATGGAACGTGGTGTCTTATACCATGTAATATATACCTCTCTCTCTAGTGACCAGTCTCTGTTAAATTTATTCTCAGTTTCTTCAGTATGTGCCATGTAACCTAGAAGTTTCATTTCTTTAATTAGCAATCTAGATGGACGAGGGGTGTTCATGCTTTTTTTTTTTTTTCCTCTCTTAGTTGTATTTTTCTCTTTAGGATTCTGCCATGAAGTCTTTGTATTGGTTTCAATGCTTGACATATTTTAATTCTGATGCACTGGTTCACCGGGGGAAGTACTATATGAAAGCTTTATGTAAGAATTTTTATTTTCATTTTTACTTTTTGGCCATATTTATTCTGGGTATTGGGGAGTTTAATGCATGTATACTATGGAACTTTTTTAGTGGTCAACACTATAGCCTATAGTGTATTGTGCTTGCTATATTGTCATCTACTCAGATATGGCATTATTGTATCAGATCAAAGCAAGCAGGTGTCAGGCCCTTCCTCGCCAACCTCTGACAGAGGAGTCAGTATTAGTACAATTGTTCGTAGAGCAGCATCTGTTGCATCTGTGGCAGCAAAGCATGCCTACGCTGCTGCTGCCGCTGCCACCCGGGTTTCTGATGAAGAGATGTTGCCCCTGAAGTGCTGCTTGATGTCTATATCGTTACCATGGGAGCAGATCGCTTATGATCTTCTATTTAAGGTCAGAGAAGTCCTTTAGTGCTGCTGAATAGTAATCATTTTGGTGTAAAGCGAATTTTCAAGTGGAGTTGTGTTTGAATCACGGATTTAATGTGGGAAAAGAAAATGAAATTAAAAGGTAGTGAAAAGGATGAAACATGAAATCCTAAATATATGCTATTATTTGGTTAGATTAGAAAATAAAAATAAATGAATGGTATCTCAGTAAATAATATATATATATATATTTTGGTTTAATTTAATTGTTTTTCTTTTCTCAAATTCCATGTTTTTACGCTACCATTTTCCCCCACAACCAAACAAGAGTAGTAAATTTGAATTCCTTTTCTTTTCCTTTTTCTACCAATGAATCTGCAATCCAAACACAGCCGAAGGGACCTTCATTTTGCGTGTTATGATATGTGAGGGTAATGTTTCCTTTGTTCAACCTTCCATGCTTAGAAGTGTACTTACTTATTCTTGTTGACAAATGCAGGGAAGTCCTCCAGTGAATTTATAGTAACTACGTGATGGGACACAAAACAGGGGGTTGCACCCTGGGTTAAAAAATTGCCTAATTCCACCCTTTGAAAGGGAAAGCATGAAAAGAAAAAGAAAAAAAAAATTATTTATATCAGAAATGGAGCTTGGACCTGTAATAGGAGAGCACGGCAGTCTTTAGCTTTTAAAGTTGTATGCTTTCTCTTCCTTCCTCTTGCATGATATTTTGAGTGTTGGGTTACTTCTATAATGGGGCTATAACCGTGTTAAAAATATTGTAAATGTTTAGTCAGAAAATGTTAGCGGCTGTAATCTGTATGTACTTTACCCGGTTCGTTGTTTCATCGTTCATTCATAAGGCTGAGAAACTGTTCGGTGAATTTTATCTTTACTACCTCAGTCTCCTTGTGCTTTATTTTATGGTTGCATTTGAATTGATCGTGGGTTGAAGCCAGGAACAGAACGGAACAAAGTCATGCCTGGCATTGATTCTCTTTGGGTCAATCTTATTCACGCTTTAGCTTTGGAACTTCTGAAGTGTTATTCTCTTAGGACGTTGTGTGTATATCAGATGTTGCGCATTGGTGAAGCATCTAACTCGAGACCAATTGGCAATGAGTGAGGTTCTGTTAGGATTTTGTATTGGTTTGGGAGGATTGATTTTACTAATGTGAGATAAATTCCGACACATTATTTTAACTCATTCTGTTTGCTTCCTTGGTAGCTACTTTGACTCAGCCGTTTAGATATTTATTTTTGGGATGGAGATCATTCTTCTTATGATAATCTGTTATTGAACTACAAGGCCTGGTGATGTTCACTGGTTGGAAAAGGATGTTGGGTGTTTGGTTTCAGTGTTACCTCTGAGTGCCCAACTGAAAATTTACTAAAATGCCAGTGATTTTCAAGAGTTGGGAAAGGATGTTGGGCATTTGGTTTTGTGCGGGGAAATTTTCACTCTCTCTCCATCTCTCATTGCGGACCTACATGTAAGAAAATAATGAAATAAAGTAGTCGGAGGGGTCCCTGATTAGGGACACTTAAATTGTCGCACTCGTATTTTAGGATAAATATTTAATTATATAAATAGAAGGGCGCTTTTACATTCTTCGTCCATAATATGTCAATAATCACATTTCATACAAAATCCTATATTTAAATAAAATACAATTTGTCAGATTTATATTAATTCCTTGGCATAATAAAGAAAATCTCACCAGCACTTAAATATGTACAAACTTATAATTTCTAATATATTAAACCAACCTTTAGTTTGGTACTGTTAAAATTCTAGATTTATTTACACAAACTTTAAATACTAATACATGATTAAAATAGGAAAACACACAACTCAAAATCTTCTCCAGGCACTTGTAGTCATTTTGGACTCAACCTGAAATGTGTAAACTGAAGTGTGAGTGTTACACACTCAATGGAAGTATACTTAAAATAAAAGATAATAATATAAATTAAAGATAATTCACAGTAGTTATATAAACAATCATATCACAATCAAATAATAATTAATTTAAATGTATCATAACAGACAGTAATACAAATATCCCACACACAATTCCTCGTCACGTTTCGTTTATCAACCATTATCATCATCACTAGGCCTCAATTGGCCATTTCATGGCATATGTGCATGATAAATGATTTAAATAATAATGCAACACACATTTGCTTTATCTTGCTTATGAGGAGCACAACTATGGACAGTGGCTTTAACTTAGCATATCCCATTGGCCATATCTGGCTTGGCCCCATCTACCCTTATTATTAGTCCCATTTGACCTGGCTTCATCTAATTTCTTTTTTTTTTTTTTCGTTTCTTTTAGCCCCATTTGGTCTCATATTTTTTTCTTTTTCTGGCCTCATCTGGCTTGGTCTTATCTGACCATATTAAGTTTAATGAACACAATTTATGCTGATATGCGATAATATTTTTTTCTAAATAAAATATTACTTCTCAAATTTATCATTTCACAAATAATTACAATTCATATCTCACATAATAAATCCATAAATATTTAGCATTTTACATCAAAATAATTAATTAATAACAATAACAAATAATAGATAACATTTATTAATTTATATTTAGTACCTTTTACCTTTAAGTTTACACCAACTTGAACAGCAAATATCCGAGAAAATCAAATTATTGAGGTGGTTACTCCTGATTATTCCTGGGTCCTAATTTTAACCCAAACAAAGTATATAAATCAGATATTGAACAGTTAAAATATAAACCAAATCAATTAATAATATAAATTCACTAAAGAAAGACAACCATTTCACTTTCAACATATTTAATTTATTTTATCTTTTATATAATTAATTTTAAATTAATAACATAAAATAACTAACTAGCCACGTGTCGCTTTAATTATATCCACTAATTTAATTTAATTAATTAATTAGCAACTTAATTAATTAAAACTAAATAAAATTTTAAAATAATATCCAATTAACATAATTAAAATTCCTAAACGTAAAATAAAAATTAAATTAATAATGCATTTAAAAATAATAAAAATTTAGGATGTCACACAGATGTTCAAATTAGGAGCAGGTAAGAACAATGATAATCTTAGAGAGAGAGAGATATCCTTACTTTGCACATGTCTCTAATATTTATAAATGTAGAATGTTGGTCATGCATTATCTTGATTTGATTATAATGGTAGTAGGTGGAGCATTAAATGCATTTGTTATAAACTAAAATTAGTTAGGATATTGTTAGTTGGTTTAATTGTTGTAATCAATTCTATAGATAGGGGATTATTGTAAGAAAAAAAAAGATCATGAAAAGAAAAATAATCTTTGAGAATTAATCTCAATTGGAGAAAGGGTTATTCTCGAATCAAACCTAAATTCTTTTATTTTCCTTTATTTTTTTCACCACCCAATCAATCAAAATGGGATCACCACAAGGGTCTCAAATTAGTTAGTTAGGATATTGTTAGTTAGTTGGTTTAATTGTTGTAATCAATTCTATAAATAGGGGATTATTGTAAGAAAAAAAGATCATGAAAAGGAAAATAATCTTTGAGAATTACTTTCAATTGGAGAGAGGTTGCTCTCGAACCAAATCCAAATACTTTTATTTTCTCACAATCCAAACAGGTAAACATGGGGTTACCATGATTGGTGTCAGAGCCATTTTCAAATCCAGAGATAATAGAAATCAGATATGCAAAACAGCAAAATCAGGAAATTAATTCACAACTTAAGCAATTATTGAAGATGAAGGAGGCTATAAACGAGAAATCGAAAGATTTGTCTTACAAGGTTCAAGCCAATACTATAGCAATTCAAAAAATCCAGGGAGAAGGAATGGAAGAAAGTATATTTCACAAATAGAAAAATGGATTGGCTCAGGTGAAAAAATTTTAGGAAATCAATAAGTATCCAAGGAAAGAAAAAGAAGAAGAAAATCAGTTAATAAATGTTTCAGAAGAGGTTTTCGCTTTGAAGGAGATTAACATCTCACACTCTACAGGAATTTACAAGAAGGCATTCAAACTGATAGTGATATTTGGTTAGGCAATTCGCCAGCTATTTTGCACATTTGTTTTCGTCTTTTCTGCGGCTTCGACAAGTCCTTAATCAACTACTTAATTAGCAGCAAACAAACATTCCATTATGGGAGCCAGACATCTATAGTGATGGAGACTGAGGTTGTCGTCGAAAAAGGTCAAACTTTACTATGTTTTGAGACCCGTAACTCCAAACTCTTCTTAGGGGTTCTTGGTGATTTTGGTCCGTTTGGCATCATCACCAGAGTTAAGGTTTCGTGACAGGAGACACTGGATATGGCGACTGTCATGCCCCTAGATATGGCGACTGTCACGCACCTAATTTATTTATCCAGGACGGACAACATAGGAACGTGAAAACTAAAATAAATTATAAAATCTAATCCAAATTCAACTCACATCGAATTAAAGTTATCAAAATACCCAAAATCATTACTCATACCACATAACATAATTCAACTCTCAGTTAAGAAAATTAAATATAATTATTATCATTCATAGTTAAGACCAGACTCAGGCTACTTTAACCTAAGCTGCTTACGTATCCCGCGTCGAGAATCAGGTCACCGTAGTTCCTATTTCATTATACAATTTTTACAATTCAACTCATTATCAATAAATCAAACATTAAACGACATTATAATTAACAATCTCAGTATATCCACATATAACAATAATCTATGCAAACTCATGTAATAGGTAACAATGGAATGCGATACCAATGTATATGCTCTAAACTCCATTGACTCCTAACCTTATTTTGTGTAAAAACCCAAATTTTTTTGTGATTTAATTTTATTTTAGAATTATTTACATTTAATTTTAGATTTTTTTTGTGCCATTTAAAATTTTATATAAAAATGAGATTTTAAAGTAATTACGTATATTATGCATTAAGTATGCTTACATTAATTTTTATTTTATTTTTTTATTATTAGTATTTGTGTGTGTGCTGGCAATGGTATGTTTGTATAAATATTATGTGCTGTATTTTCCCATTGAATGAAAGAGGTGGCTAAAAAATAATTATGATGAGGGAGGTCAAAGGGTTACAGTTAAGGTTGAATTTAGTGTTGGAGTGTGGAAGATATTAATGGGAGATTTATTTTAGGTGCTTGTACGAGTGGGTAAAGGGGGGACTCTTGGGTTGTTTAAAACATTCACCATCTATGATATTCTACCAAGAAACTCTGTATTTTTCATTTTGGCCTTTCGAATTTAAGAGAGAGAGGGACAGAGAGATCATGCTATCGGTTGTATGTTGGTAAAGATCGTTGAGAGATTTTCGAAAAACGCGTAATTGTTGTGTCAAAGAGGATTATCGGATCGTGTTTAAGGCCAACTTCAGTTGGTGTTGATTGCTTACACACCGATCGTCTACGTGTGTAATGAGGTAGGTGGGATTGTGTTTATTTGATATATTTTTTTTAATTATGTCATATATATATATATATGTGTGTGTGTGTGTGTGTGCAAGACATGAAAAACCTATTCTATGAATTGATTCTTGATTTTATGAAATTCTGGAACTTTCACACTGAAATGGGTACATTATTTTCCCATAAAAATTATACTTAGAGATCGATTTAATTCTTGAAACTTTTATATGTTAAATTAGACATGTAGACGAGTTTCCTGTAAAAATTTCATAATTTTTGGAATTTAAATGAATTTATTAAAAATAGTCAAACTTGACTGATTGGCTGGGATTTCTATGCTAGGATCAGCACATTGTTTTTATATGAAATTCATACTTAGAGGTCGAATTAATTTTCAATATTTTTATATATGGGAGAACATATCCAAACTAATTTCCAGTAAAAATTCCATATTTTTTTGAGCTAAAATAGATTTTACAAAAATCGTGAAAGTTGACTATTCGTTTTAAATTGCTGTGCTGATAGGAGTTTGATTTTTGGTGTAAAAATGATACCTGGAAATTAAATTTATTTCTAAGAATTATATATATGAAACTAGGAATGTTAAATATTCTACAGTAAAATTTTTATAATTTTTTGACTAATAATTTATTTTATAAAAATATTGAAACTTGGCTGCTTGGTTTGCATTACTGTACTAACAGCAGTCAGATATTGGGTATAAAAGGTATAAATAAAAGTTGATATAATTTTTAAAATTTTTATGTGTTAAACTAGATATATGAATGAGCTTTTTGTGAAAATTTCAAAATTTTTGGATTTAAAATGGATTTTATAAAAATAGTGAAAGTGAGCTATTCTGTATGGTTCTAGCAGAAATACCCATTTAGTATTCTTAAAATCTGTATTATGTGGCTTTATGAATAAATTTTAAATCTTGTTTTTATGAAACTGGACTTAATTATAAGTATTTTAGACTTTTGAATTAGTATAAAATATTTCATTTTCTACATTTTTATGAATTATCAAAATTTATGTCCTGAATCCTTCATTGTCATGACATGCTTGATATAAAATTTTATTTACCAAGCTAGCTGCTTATATATTCTTGAATATGGTTGCATGATATTTATTTGATAAATCTTGTATGAGAATATTTTTATGGAAAGGCAACATGAAATTTAGGACCGAAACACATTCAAACTTCATAAAACTTATAAAGTAAAAGGAAAGACACAAAAAAATCAAATTAGGGAGAACTTTTGTGTATGTTGTGCTGTTAATTAAAAGAATTAGTTGAGGTTTGATTGAGTTATTGGGGTCATTAAATGTATTAGAAAGAGTGGGTTCTAGAGCCCAAAGGTTGAAAGCCCCAAAACCTGCGCAGGGTGGTTAGCATAACCAATAAGTTAGAAACCTACGAAATATATATACGTCTTATTTTAGCGTATATTTAGTACCGGAACTATGGGACTGGTTTGCCTACTAAGGCAAATGAGTACATTTGGGATTGCGGAACCAATTGTACCCCATGACTGAGATCTGGGGATGTGATGAGTACATCTAAGACTGCGAGACTAGTTGTACCCCACGGCTTAGGCCTAGGGATTTATTTTGGGTTTAGTTCTGAGGCCATAGACTAAACTTGCAGAGTACCTGACCTATATTACGATATTGATGTGTGGTGATGTGAATGATGGGATATGATTTATTTTTAGTATGAGACTGCGGGATCATGGCTAAGTAACTTTATAATTTGAATGTAATGATTAAACATGGATATTTTGAAAATTATAAGATTTAAAATTCTTTTCTTATTAATTAGTGTTAATAACATTGCATGGTTAAGAAATTATATTTTATAAACACTTTCTGAGCACACGTAGAATTTAGTGTTTACCCCCTACTACAGTTGGTAATGCAGGGGTTGATACTCGTGATGGACCAGTGGGTTAGCTAGCCATCATGGATTGTTATAGCTAGATGATTTGTGTTATTTTGCATTTCAACATTTAATTATAATGTAATGGAGTATTTATTTGGACCCATATTTGTGACATGGTTTTGTAGCCCATTTTTAGGGCATTTTAAAGGTATTTTGAATATTTAAGAAATTAAATAAATACTTACTTTAATTAGCTTCCGCTCTGATATGGTACATTTTTCATGTTTTGATATTTATTTTTGAGTTTCGTTCCTGCGTCCCTGGTCGTGGATTTCGGGACGTGACATTCTGGGACGGTGACGCTTAGCAAAGCATACAGGGTCACTGTTTACGCTCACGGCAAACGTATATCTCAAGATATATATATATATCAAATGTGAAACTGTGTTACACCCCACTGGTGTAAGACTTAGGGGAACCGTGTTACACCACTAGTCAGACATCTGTTTAGCTCAAGCAGGGTAATCGATAGAAATAGCGGTTGGGGAACCGTGTTACACCCTTAATCAGCTAAAACTCAGGTGAATCGTGTTATACTCCTTAGCCCTTCTGTTAGAGAACCGTGTTACACCTCTAGTAACACATTTGCTTAACTCAAGTAGGGTAATCAATATAAATAGCAGTTGGAGAACCGTGTTACACCCCCAATCAGCTAAGGCTCAGGGGAATTGTGTTACACTCCTGGTCCTTTTGTTAGGAAACCGTGTTACACTCTCAGTCAGGCATCTATTTAGTTCAAGCAAGGTTCGGCTGCATCCGAAGAGGATCCCATAATATCTCATTTCAATATTAATGTCCCAACTCCAAATGACTAAGTTCTAGTCATATATATCGACTGGGGATCACCCCACTAGTAAAAAAAATAGCATTAGCGACCGCCACTAGTAGTCGCTAAAAGTAAATAAGCGGTCGCTAATACTTTTTAGCAACTGCCATTGGATGGCCGCCAAAACTTTATCACTAATAACTATTAGCGATCGCCAAGTGGCGGTCACTAAATTTTAGCGACTACTTTAGCAACCGTCTTTTGAGAACCATTTGGGAGATTATTAGCGACCGCCATATGAGTTTTAACGATCGCCATGGCAGTCGCTAAAGATCTTTTTAGCGACCGCCTGTTGGACTTTTAGCGATTGCCATGGCAGTCACTAAAAGTATATTTAGCGACCGCGCCCTTCTACTTTTAGCAACCGCTATGACAGTCGCTAAAAGTGCTTCTACTCACAGCTTATAGGTGGCTTTGGGGGCTTATAGGCCACTAATACTCATTATTTTTTTTTTTCCATTTTTCTATTTAATTTTTGCCATTTGATTCTTGTACTTATACCTATTTTATAAAGTTTTATAAAACTAAATATTAAAATTAAAGTAAACCATTTACATACACACAGTAAAAAAATAAACTAAATACTAAAATTAAAGTAAACTATTTACATACACACATAAGAAATAAGCTAATAAAAGACTTTTCATTCATATAAATAAATGTGCAATGTCTTTCAATTACAAAAAGAAAGGAAAAATTCTTATACAATTTCAAAGAAAAAAAAAACAAACAAGATATCCACTGCAGTACCAGTCAATCTACCTGAAACAAAAATAAATTTTATTAGTAAGCAAAATTGTAAATGTAAATAAAATTCTGTAAAATGTCATAAACAGTACACATCAAAGTTAAGAAAAGTCATGTTCAAACAATGTCATAAACAGTACACATCCAAGTTAAGAAAAGTCATGCTCAAACAATGGTCACGTAGATCTTGAAAAAATACATGAAATAAAAAAAAAATTCATCCAAATCAAGCATCCAAGCACAAAGTTATGTCCATTTGCATTTTTCTAAAGTAGTACATCCAAGGAAAAAAGTTCAAAAAAGTCATCAAAATGACCTTTTTTTTTTTTTTTTGGAGAAATCGCATTCTCATTTTGAAGTTTTACCTGAAATGACATCATATTACTATTTGATGATTTCATTTAATAGTATTCTGACAAATATTTTTATTGGACAGCATTGGGACAAATTTTTTCCATTAAATGGTACAACTCAGGCTCAAGCAGACATTTTCAAACAGGACAGAGCTGAAATGCTAAAAAAATTCCTTTAGTACATAGGATTTTTCAATTATTTATTTATTTATTTTTTATTTTTATAATTGCCCCCTTGTCTCGCACTACTCATCTTTTTACTACTTTGATAAATTATTTAGAGCTTTAGGCCCCTCAAAAGAAATCCTGGGCTCCATAATTGTTTTCAAATAATAGACACTCCCTAATTACAAATAAAAGGAAAACGCTACTTTATACCCAACTTAGCATTATCATCTGCCTTAACTGTCTCTATAACAAAAGGACGCCGGTTACCCTGAAAATAAAATTAAGTACTTCAAGTAGTACTCCATAAAAGCTGGATAAAAAAATATATACAGAAGAGCTAAGAATATTACACTACTAGTTGTTGGGGTAATCTGCAAAAGATCATCAACCAGATTCAGCATCTCTCTTCCACGCTCATTTCTGTCATTTCAATAAGCAGAAACATAGCAAAACAATATTTCCACTCATCTTAGAATGAGTATGAAATAAGATAAAAGGCGAGTATATATGTTATAACCATGTAAGAAGGCAAGCTGTAGAATAAAACAAATGATAATCTCTAAGTCCACTGATTTACGTGACTATAACAAACTGTGGATGTTGAGTTATGCTGATTCCACCGTATTTTGGCACACCCATGTATCCCACTACCAAATCCTGCAATTATCAGAGCTTAAGATAGCATTTTACAACATCAAGAAACAACAACAATGAAGCATAAGCCTTTTTTTTAAACTAAATATCAGCAATTTGTGTTGCAATATTACCAAACTTGATACCTCCGCATCCATGTTAAACAAAAACCAAGTTCATTTTTTATTTTTTTTAATACTAGTATAAGTACACAAGTCCATCATAAATCGATGAAAGATACACGATAAAAAAGTAAATTAAGTAAAATTAATAGGTGTCAAAGTCTTTAATAAGAAGTGTTTTTTGAAATAAAAGAATAAAAGAAAAACAAACTCACCGCCAGTGCATTTGTGTAGTCGAAACAGCTACAACGGTAAAATGCACAACAAATTAAGATGTTTTCTTTCTTTTTTTTTTTTTTTTGGGTGATCAAATTAACCCAAGCTTTAATGCAAAAGATAAGAAGTAATAGTCATAATACATCCTATATCAGTAGATAATTGTAAAACCAATTGGCAACAGGTCCATAACATGAAAGATACTAGCATCAGTAATCATTGCACAAAGGGTAAGCTATAACCAAATCTCACCAGCCACAGTAGAAATATTTTGCATGAAAAAGGGCATGTATCGTATCCTTATTATGATGTAATATTTATACAAACAATTTCAGGCTGTTCATGCATCATTTAACGAAGGTCAGTTTTTCCATGACAGGGAGCAATTACTATATCCCAAGTACAAGAACTTTTACATAACTATTATGACTTCCATAATCAAAGTTTTTCTCAATTATACATGTGATGGACATCACCTAATCAAAGCTTCAACAAAATGGTACCACTAGATGCAGATCCTCTAATCTTAGAAATATGGTGAGATACTTCTATTAAAGGAACTACAAGAAAGAATATAGAGCAAGATCAACCACAACAAAAGTAAAGAACATATTTTGTACACTCAGGGGATTGCGAACGTTGAGAACTGACTATTTTTGGAAGACATACATAGAGTAGAGAAACAAAGATTAAGAGATTACCTATAACAAGATGGTGCAATAACATCAACTAACTCATTTGCTGGCAGACAGAAATAGGGAACCTGCTTTAGTTAAATTTCATGTTGGATGAAGCAGCATTCTAGTAGCAGTTGAAACAAAATGGAGAGCAGGGTACCATGTTACCTCTTCAATATGGCCATCCAAGTGCTCATTTGTCCCTAAATGAGAAGAAAATCAAATTTGTCGGATAATGACTGTGATTCAGAATTCTTGGGTATGCGGATGGTTCATTTCTGTTTCAATTCAGAAAAGGTCCCACTGTAATTCAACAAGCCATCTATTAAAACCTGAAATTCTAGATGTGAACAATGCACATACAAATCCGCAGCCGTTTCTATTCATAACCACTAAAAAGATTAAATCAAACCCAATCTCCCTCTTTAACATTTGAAAACAAACACGAGGCCAAATCTGTAAATATGCACAAACCTACAGTTGTTTCTATTCAAAGCCACTAAAAAGGTTAGATCAAACCCAATCTCCATAACAAGCACAAGGCCAAAAAACTCAATCTCCATAACAGACACAGAGAGAAAGGGACCGAGCGAGAGAGAGAGAGAGAGAGAGGGATACTTACCCAGCAACCTTGGCAGCGTTTTCCGGTGGAAGTCGCCGGCGGTGAGGTAGGAAACAGATGGACGGCAGAAGAACGGCGCGCACACGTCAGAGGAAAATACATAGAGAGAGAGAGAGAGAGAGAGAGAGAACGAGGGAAATGAAAGAAAATGGGAAAAAATAGGGTTGCAGGCACCGGTGGAAGTCGCCGCCCGGTGAGGCGGGAAATGCGGCGAGGCGAAAAATAGCTGGACGACAAAAAATTTACGTACGCACGGCAGAGGAAAATACAGAGAAAGAGACAGAACGAGGAAAATGAAAGGAAAATGGGGAAAAAGGGGGTTGCGGGTGTTTATTTAGGGGGGCTTTAGCGATCGCCTCTGCGACCGCCTAAAGCGGTCGCTACTGTTAACATTTGCGTTTGCCTTCGGCGGTCGCCTGACTCCTGGCACTACAAATACTCATTTCTCTTGTAGTGCCCAATATTTTAAAAAAATTTCATTTTATCATTTTTCTCAAAATCAAGGATCCCATCTATATATATAACTCGTGCCTCAGCACATCAATAATACCAAATGGCACTCTCGACCAATCAATAATCACAATATAGAACTGGATAATGCAACCCCAGCCCCATGCACATAATATATTCAATCATGCATAATAATTCTCTTCAATAATTCACAACATTAACAGAGCATGCCATATTAAATCATCAATCATGTCTCATATAATTTAATCATATATAGTAATTCTTTTCTACAAATATCAATATAAAATAAAGCATGCCTTAAAATATTAAAAATTACATTTTTTTCTTACATTTTTCTAATTCTATAACATCAACTATAATTTCTCATAACTCTAGGGGAACCATTATTATTTTTCACAATTCTTTAGGAGTAAAATCATAATTTTTATAAACCTTAGGGGCACTTTGTAATTACTTAAAACCTTTGGGGTCATTCTATAATTATCCAAAATCTCTGGGGTTGAATGGTAATATACCAAAGTATTTTCCTTATATTTTCTCTTTTTCTCCCAGTGAACTCCCAGTAATGCTGGCTTTCCAATTTGGACTAATTTCATGTTGTCAGTCTAAGTTTAACCACTTTTATACAAAATAAACATATAGAAATTTATCATAAAATTTCTATGTATCATTTATGTAATTATTATAGCTTAAAAATATACAAAAACTCAACACATATATGTATATATATACACACCTGTGTATATATATATACATCTCATAGTATTTCACCAAATCAAGCATAAAAATATATCAAAATGATCCTTACAACGTCTAGAACACAAATATAAATCTCACTTACCTCAGATCTAAAGAGAAAATGAGAAATGAAGAGATTTTAATTTTGGCATCTAAACTTTCAGCGTCGATTTGTCCTACCTCGAGTGAAATCACGCGAAACGAACACCACCGCAGCGTTCACGACGCCGAAAATTACCCGGGTCCGCCCTCTTTCATTCCCGAAACGCACTCTCTCTCTACCTTATCTCTCCTCTCTCTTTCTTCTCTCTTTCCTCACGCTCTCTAGAAGACTCGTGGGCCACCCAAAAAAAAGAAAAAAAAAAAAGAAGAAAAAGAGAAGGAAAAGAAAAAAAAAAGAAAGAAAAGAAAAAAGAAAGGCGGGGTATGACCCAGTTATCCAACCAAATATCGATTTGGGCCATATTTGGCCTAGAGGAAAATAAAATAAATTATCCAATCTTATTTTAAATATTTTATTGACCCAAAATAACATATGTTAGAAGAAAAGAAAAGAATTCTTGTTTATTGATGTGTGTTGAATACAAGATACAAGGTCCCTTATATAAGCGGGACAATAACCCTAATCCTAGTATGATATGGATAGTAATCCTAATTATGGTATGATACATAATAAGGAATCCATAAATTACAAGATTCTAAATATAATACTAACTATATATAATACCAAACTTAACACCCCCCCTCAAACTCAAGGTGGTAACGCAGGAATCAACTTGAGTTTGGCGATTAATTCAGAAAAGCGGCCAGGAGGATGAGCCTTTGTGAAGAGATCTGCAATTTGATTCGCTGAAGATACAGAAATAAGACGAACAGAGCCTTGTCTGACATGTTGACGAATAAAGTGACAATCTATTTCAATGTGTTTGGTGCGATCATGAAAAACATCATTGTGAGCAATCTGAATAGCACTTTGATTGTCACAATATAATGGAGTGCCTGTAGAATGAGGGACACCCATATCAGTAAGGAGCCACCTAAGCCAAAGGAGCTCTTGAGTAGTATCAGCGAGAGCACGGTACTCAGCTTCAGTACTAGAGCGAGCAGTGAGGGTTTGTTTCTTACTACGCCAGGCTATGAGAGAGGTCCCTAGAAAGAAACAAAACCCTGTAGTGGAGCGACGATCAGTCGGATCACCAGCCCAGTCAGCATCAGAAAAGGCATGTAACTCAAGTGGAGAATGTGCTGAGTAATAAAGACCATGAAACATAGTGCCCTTGATATAGCGAAGAATGCGGAGTAACGCAGTAAAATGATGAGACCGTGGAGCAGCCATGAACTGACTAACAATATGGACAGCATAAGCAATATCAGGGCGAGTGACAGTAAGATAAACAAGGCTACCAACAAGTTGACGATACAAAGTCGCATCAGATAAAGGTGTACCATCAAGAGGAGTGAGACGGAGCTGTGTATCAATCGGGGTAGAAGCAGTCTTACAATCAGAAATACCTGCCCGTGTCAAGAGATCAGAGGCATACTTAGCTTGAGAGAGAAAATAACCAGAAGAATCACGGGAGATCTCCAAACCCAAGAAATAATTGAGAAACCCCAAATCCTTCATCTCAAACTGGCGACTGAGAAATTGTTTGAGATGAGAAATGCCAACACTGTCATCCCCAGTAATAATCATATCATCCACATACAGAAGAAGAAGAACAGATCCAGCTGTAGTGGTGCGGAGAAACAAAGCAGAGTCATATGAACTGGAGGTAAATCCAAACTCATGAATAGTAGAACTAAATTTTGCAAACCAGGCACGGGGAACCTGTTTCAACCCATATAGTGCTCGACGAAGCTTGCAAACATGAGAAGATGGAACAGATGAGCCAGGAGGAGGCTGCATGTAGACTTCCTCAGTGAGATCACCATTCAGAAAAGCATTCTTAACATCCATCTGATGAATGTCCCAGTTACGAGCAGCAGAAATAGCAAGTAAGCTGCGAACAGATGTAAGCCTAGCAACAGGAGCAAAAGTTTCTTCATAGTCAATGCCATACTCCTGAGTGAAACCTCGAGCAACAAGACGAGCTTTGTGTCGCTCAATGGAACCATCTGAACGAGTTTTGATTTTGTAAATCCATTTGCAACTGATAGCAGTTTTCCCAGGAGGAAGAGGAACCACATCCCAAGTATGAGTTTTCTCAAGAGCCTGTAGCTCATCATCCATAGCGTGCTGCCATAAAGGATTAGTACAAGCCTCACGGTAGGAAGAAGGTTCATGAGTAGAAAAGGCAGCAGAACCAACAATATAATCACGAAGACGAACAGAAGGTTGTGTTACCCGTTTAAGACGTTCTGAAGGAGGAGAATTGTCAATAGGAGAGGGGGGAGAATACTCATCAGGAGTGGTCACAGGTCCAGCAGAAGGCCCAGGTGTCTCGGGATGAATCGTAAGCAGTGGCGGCTGAGAAATCTGTGGACTTTCTGTATCAAATATGTCAGAATGCAAATCAGTAGAAACATCAGTAAAAAGAGGAATGTGGGAAGAGGGAGAAAGTTGAAATGAAGAAAGAGTGGAAAACATCTTGTGTTCCCAAAAGACAACATGTCGTGAGACACGAAGACGCCGAGAAATGGGATCCCAACAACGATACCCTTTATGTTCAATACCATAACCCAGGAAGCAACAGAGACGAGAGCGTGGTTCAAGTTTAGTGCGTTCATGAGGTTGAAGAAGAACAAAACAAGCAGAACCAAACACTCTAAGATGAGAATAATCAGGAGGAAATCCATACAAGCGTTCAAAAGGGGTAGTATTACCAAGGACAGAGGTGGGAACACGATTAATGGTATAGGCGGCAGTAAGAGCAGCTTCCCCCCAAAATTTTTCTGGACAAGAGGATGAAATAAGAAGGGCACGAATTGTATCAAGAAGATGACGGTGTTTGCGTTCAGCCCGACCATTCTGCTGAGATGTCCCAGGACAAGAAAAATGAGATAGGGTCCCCTGAGAACGGAGAGCAGATAGAAACTCAGAGTCAAGATATTCCATAGCATTATCAGATCGAAAAACTTTGATTGTACTAGAAAATTGATTTTTCACCATTGCTGAGAAATCAGAGTATATTTGTTTAAGTTCAGAACGTTTAGTCAAAAGGTACAACCAAGTATAACGGGTAAAATCATCCACAAAAATAACAAAATAGCGAGAGCCGCCCATAGTGGGAGTGGGTGAAGGCCCCCAAATATCCGAGTGAACAAGATCAAAAGGTGCAAGAGAAACAGAATTGCTATTATTAAAAGGTAAAGCATGTTGTTTAGCAGTTTGACATGGTAAACAATCAGTTTTCTCAGAAACCACATGACCCAATTGACCACTAGAAATTAAGGTTTTCAAACGACTAAAAGACACGTGACCCAAACGACAATGCCAAAGATTAAAAGTAGAGGCTGGGGAAGCAGAAGCAGCAGCGGAAGCAGCAGAAGTAGCAGCGGAAGTAGCAGAAGGTAGTGGAAGCTGGAGGTA
The DNA here is from genome assembly GCA_019916065.1 of Vitellaria paradoxa. Taxonomy (NCBI): domain Eukaryota; kingdom Viridiplantae; phylum Streptophyta; class Magnoliopsida; order Ericales; family Sapotaceae; genus Vitellaria; species Vitellaria paradoxa. Next base: position 7,155,948 of record CM034239.1, read on the forward strand.
AACAATCTCAAACAGACGTCCATGCTTACGGCCGATCCCAAGAACCTGTTTCGTCCGTGGATCCTGCACCAAACAACCAGAAGCAGAAAAAGTAATGATGAGACCCAGGTCACATAATTGACCAATAGACACAAGATTTAAAGTAAGATTGGGAATATGATAAACTTCAGAAAGAGAAATAGATGGTGTAGAAATGTGACCAGTATGAGTAACAGACATATGGGTACCATCAGCAGTATGAATGGTGGGAATAGAGGATGATGGAGCAATGGAGGAAAAAATAGTAGAATCCGAAGTCATATGATTGCAACATCCTGAATCAAAATACCAAGAGGAATTACCTGGCATGACGGAAAGAGCAGTAGATGGAGATGTACCAGTTTTGGCAAGAACTTGCTGAATGATGGATTCCACATCAGTCATAGAAAATGATGGATCAGAAGATGAGGATCCGTCTGAAGCAACAGCAGCAGTGGTACGGGAGCCAGAAGATTTGGCTGAGGACGTAGAAGATCCTCTTTTGAAAGGAGTCTTGGAGGAGGAAGCCTTGGGACAGTCACGCTGAAAATGACCCGGAGCTGTTTTGTGACAAGTCAAACACTTACGAACTGGACAGTGCTCAAATGAATGAGTATGTGGTAGACCCCTGTTTTGACAGTAGATACAGGAGTGAGAAGCTGATGATCCAGAAGAGCGAGTGTGAGATATGACAAGGGCGGCATCTGGAACGGAGGACGGTGTCGTAGCAAGAACTGAGTCCAACGTCTTGGGTTTGAGGCCAAGACGGGTTTCTTCAGACAAAAGTTCTGAAATAGCCTGTTCAAGAGTGGGTAGTGGCATGCGATGGAGCAACGAGGCACGAACCGACTCAAAGGTGTCATGAAGAGCCATAAGGAAGAGCAACAGTCGTTGATGATTGCGGTGGACAGTGTACAATTGAGCATCCTCAGAATCTTTCCAGGTGGGTTCACATAAGGCAAGCTGATCCCAAACAGAGGACATGTGAGAGAGGAAGTCATTGATGGACTGCCCAGGCTCTTGACGCATACGGTGTAGATTCTGAAGTAGCTGATATTGATGGGCATGACCAGTGGTCTGATAACGATCCTTTAAGAAATCCCAAATAGCCTTAGCCGGAGAAGGATACTGAGCATCATCATGGAAGCGGCCAAATTGAAGACTAATGGAAGGAACAGTAGTAGCACGAAACCAGGTAACAATCTGGTAATTCTTGCTTTCCCAATCGTCAAGACGATCATCAAAGGCTGATTGATCCTCATTATCTTTCTGAATAGGTTTTGTCTGAGAACCAGAGATAATACGCCATAAACGACGGCCCTTGATAAAACCAGAAAGGGCTTGGGCCCACAAAACATAATTGGTCCCATCGAGAATGACAGAAAGGGACGTAATGTTGTCGGAGCGGTCCATAGAGGTAGCTTTCAAAAGGGCACAACAAACAGTAGATGAAAAACAGAGAAGAATGGGACAAAACGGAGATCACCAGTGTGTCCGGAACGCCGAAAAAGGTCAGGAACCGGTCTGAACTGGCTGAAAAGCTGACGGAAGATGAGTGAACCGGCCCAAAGGGCGAACTGAAACCGGTTCGGGATGAACCGGTCTGGATCTGGCAGCGGCGCGTGAGATCACGCGCGGAATTCAAGCGGCGCGTGAGGGCGCGTGCGGGCTTCGTTTTGGGGCCGGTTGACGGTGGTAGGTTCGTCTCTGAGAGAGGGACCCGATGATATATATATATCCTCGAATAACTGCAAGACGAAGACGAACAGAAGCGAAAGAAACAAGAACTTCTGAAAATCACGGGCAATCGTCAGGCAGTCTTCAGGCGGCGCGTGAGAGCGCGTGGAGACTTGTTTCGGCTTCTGGTTGATGGTGTTAGGTTCGTCTCTGAAAGAGCAACCCGATGATATATGGAGATCTCTGAATAACCGCAAGATGACGGATGATAGAAGCAAAACAGACAAGAACGTCTGTAAATCACGCAAAAAAAAAAAAAAATACCAAAATTTTCTAGAAAATAATGGCTGAAAAAAAAAATATGAAAAGAATTAGAGCGAAGGCTCTGATACCATGTTAGAAGAAAAGAAAAGAATTCTTGTTTATTGATGTGTGTTGAATACAAGATACAAGGTCCCTTATATAAGCGGGACAATAACCCTAATCCTAGTATGATATGGATAGTAATCCTAATTATGGTATGATACATAATAAGGAATCCATAAATTACAAGATTCTAAATATAATACTAACTATATATAATACCAAACTTAACAACATATAAACGGCCAAAATTAAATACCAGGTACTACAGCGACAGACTTGTATAATTGGAAAAAAAAAAAATGAAACAAAGGCAAACAAAGCAGAGGCGACATTGAATGGTTACCAGAATCTCTAAGAAGTTTTTGTAAGATATGAATTTCAACGGCTCCCATCAGATTCTCGTTGTCTTCGATGTCCTCCTTGCCTTCGCCGATAGATCAACCATCACGACAACTGATACGCCATCCTCCCACTCGATCGGTAATCTGACTACTCGAATGCATTAAGAAACAATATCACCAGCTTACTTTGCTTATGCACGTGAACAAGAATGTTCATCGACTTCGCTTTCAATGTTACGAAGGCGTGGGCAGTGATAATCTCACTCATGGCCACGCAAGTGCCCAAGCTTCAATGGCGTAGATGAAAAGAGCAATAGAGGAGACAGTTGGAAGCATTAAAGGCATGAGGGATAGCTAAGGAAGCTTCCTAAACAAGCTTAATAGTTAGGTTGTAAATAAGTGAACACACGAGTTAATCATTATATGGGATTGAGGTCAGCTCATGGAGTATAAAAAAGAATTGGAGACTGAAAAATAAATAATAATAATAATAATAATAATAATAATAATTACTTTATATAGTAGTTGTATTTTAACCTTGAGGACAATGTTAATTTTTAAGTGTGTCGGAGTTGTTATGAACCCAAATTAGTTAGTTAGGATATTGTTAGTTAGTTGGTTTAATTGTTGTTATCAATTTGATAAATAGGGGATTATTGCAAGTAAAAAAAAAAAAGATTATGAAAAGAAAATTCATCTTTGAGAATTAATCTCAATTGGAGAGAAAGCTGCTCTCAAATCAAACCCAAATTCTTTTATTTTCTTATATTTTCTCACCATCCAAACAGCCAAAAATGTAGTTACCACAGAATTAGATGATATTAGCATTGGGGTTGGTAAAGATAGAAATGACCATGGAGTGACCTTTTGTATATATTTTTTTGATCTTATCCTCGGATACATTTAAGTATAGTGAATCAAGTAATTATATTATATAATTATCAAACTATTTAGGTGATATTTAGATGACAAAAAAGTACGATAAAAGAACAAGGATTTGACATAAAAGTAATATGTGACGAAATTTGATTGAAAAAAAATATAAAAAATTAATAAAAATTGATAAATTTTAATAAACCAAACATCCTATTGGTCCCAATTTAACTCTTAACATAATCTCTAATTGGGGTAGTATGATTTATGGTCGGTAAAGTACATTCTTTGGTTGGGGGAACACGTGGTAGGGTATTTTTTGTCCGGACAGGTTTCAGTGTAATTCTTCGTTTGTACTGTTTTGGGTTTCAGTGTAATTCTTCGTTTCTACATTTTTTTACTACTTGAGTGAGTTGGCCCTTCTTGCTAGCACTTTGTATTTGAAATAACAAAAGATAATGTTATTGCTTGAGCTAGCAGTATTTGGTGTTTCTGTCTAGTTTTCATGTGCCGTAATAATGCTACCATTGAGAAATAGTATACATAAATTTTACAGAAGACAAACTGGGATGAGATGATAACTTATCTGTTTGCATAAAATGCTGCGGCTCTGATGATTTTTTTATTTTTAATTTTATTTTCATTGCATACCTGATTGCAGGACCCTAAAATAAAACATATATACACACACACACATATATAGAAAATGAAAAATTGTTGCTGGCATTTTATGGGGACAGCAGTTAGAATTAAGAATGGGATAAAGTAAACAACTACCACTTGGATTTTAAACAACTGCAAGCACATGAAGCCTACTTCCAAGTAAAAGACGCAAAAGGCAGGTGGGTTGCCACAGTTTGATCACTTTATTCAAACCCAATAAGACATGTATATATATTTATATATATATATATATATATAAAAGTATATAACAATGTTTGCAGAGAAAAAGTATGCATACATGTTAGGGTCCACCATGTGGCTTCGAGTTACAACCAACATGCACAAGAAAACAGAAACCAACTGCCAACCATAAAACTACCTGAACACTGAGAATGTGCTTCATAAGAAAATAAAAAGTCTTGTCACCAATCCCTGGAGTAAGAAAACTAAATATGAGTATTCTCCCATACTTGAGGGCAATGTAGGGCTTAGGGATGGAGGGAGTGATCGCCCCTCACTCTCTCTAAGCTCTAGAAATTATGTAGAGATTTGGACTCTGGGAGCATTTAGGGTCACAAAAAGTGAGATAATTTATGAGTTCGTAATTTGTTTAGTGAGATAAAAAGTGAATAACTTTTAGAAGTTTTAAAAACTTTTCAGAATTTTTCGACATTTTATATAGCACCAAACGGACCCTATATGTAACAACTAAAAAATTATTCAAAATTTCCAGGGATAAGTGTATAATAAAATTTTCTAATTTAAAACTTTATATGTATCAGTTATTTTTTCTTAGCTGAAGATTTTTTTGAATTTTTTTTAGGGGTAGTATATAAGATAAAAAAATTTTTTGCCCAAAAATTACATGTTGATAGTATTTTTTTGAATTGAGATATATTATTCTCAAATTTTTACAAGGAATCGAACCATAACGTAAAAATTTTTTGATCTAAAAATTTATATATGCAAATAGTCTCTTTCTATTGAAGTTAAGATCTTAAATTCTCCTTATTTTTTTCACAATATACATACTAATCTATCACAACAAGAAACATGTTATCCTTTTCTATAAAAATAATATATTGGTCTGTTCAAGTAACAGAGAAAAATTGCTCCTATATATCAAAAACTAGAATTTGAAAAAAAAAAAAAGCAGTAGGTTGAATTCAACTAGATGGAATATTAGTTTTACTTTATTTATTTATTTATTTTTAATTTAAAGGTAGTTTTACTTTTATTGTTAGACTATCTTCTCTTCTTTTATGTCCCTTTTGTTGAAAAAGAAGACCGTTTATGTGGAGGCATGGTACTAGTCCATTAGGGCTTGTCATTTTTTTTTTTAAATCTAAATTACGTAACCCACATGAATTCGGAAGGGACCGGATTCTCATTTGTTCTTTACGTTGGTTTGGGAGATTCTTCGTCTTTAAGCTTTAATGTCAAAAGCCTTCTCCGCCACAAGCACAAACATGCTTCACGTGAGGGTGTTTAGAGTTATAAAAATTAGTATAAATTTGTAAAAATTATACTTTTGTTATTCATATAATGAGTAAAAAATTTTAATTTTATAGAAATTTGTAAAATTTTGTGGAAATATACATAAACCCAAACAAGCCTAATACACACACATGGCAATTATACTCCACTTCTTTCAAATTTAATCCCAAAACATTTGACTCTCCATTAGTTTAAAAGCTTCCTTTTTTTTTTTTTGGTTTTGTAATTGAGGGTGTCCAAGCCAGCTCGTGAACACTTCGACTAATTCTTGAAACTCTGAAATTAATGAGCAGGTAAACCTCCAGTGACTTTCAGGAGACTCGACCTAGTGACCACTAAAGAATAAATCTAAATTTTTACCAACTTGTTTGTAATTTTGGTTAAAGTATAATGCTATCACAATTTATTAATTTAATTGAATTTATACTTTGGTTGAAAAAAAAAGATTTTTACAAAAATAGAGAGATAAAATTACATTTTAACCATTTTATATTAAATTAAAAGTTATTTAATTTAAAAAAAAAACTTAATACAAAAATTTTTAAACAAATTTAACACCCGCAAACAAATTTAATTAAATTTAACAAAATTTGTTAATTTTATACTACAATTTAAATTATGAAAAAAATTATATATTGACTTTTAAATTAAAATATATTTGATTTACCAAAATTTACTAACTTTTACTAATTTTTTTAATTTCTTCTAATCAAATTTTGCTATATACTACTTTTAAATTATTTTTTTTATTTTTCTTATAATTTTTTTTTTTTTTTTTTTTTTTACCATTCAAACAACCACTAGAAGGAGTAATGTATTTTTCGATCGAATTCAATGCAACCTTATTAAACAATATGTTTACATACATTTTTGGACGAAAATGCCCCTTACTTTTCAAAGTTTAATGTTAAGTTAGTGGACCCTACATGTCCCTTCCCCTCCGCCCATAAATACCCTTTCCATGCACTTCCTTCCTCCCCCTTTCTCCTTCCTTCTCACGCCCGGTTCACTATTTTTTCGTCCGGTATATTCTTCGCGATGTTGTTTTCCGAGAATCCGGTTCAGTTTGATTTCCCAGTTTTCGATGTTGGTTTCACGCCCGGTGAAATTCATCAGCTACTGTCTTTCTGTGAGTCTCCGGTCAATTCGACGTCCGGTTCGGAAACGGGCCGAACAGTTTATTCATTCGAGGAGAGAAAGCGGCGACGGATGATATCTAACCGGGAATCGGCCCGGCGGTCTCGGTGGCGAAAGAAGAGACATTTGGAGAACCTGACCAACCAGGAGAACCGGTTGAGATTGGAGAATGGGGAGTTAAAGAACCGTTTGTGTTCGGTTTCCCATCAATTGCACATCGCACAGAGAGAGTCGGACCGGCTCCAAACCGAGTCCCTGCTGCTCCAGCAAAGACTTTCCGGTTTATGTGAAATCTTGATTGCCATGCAGCTCCCGTGACTCAAATTAACTTTGAAATGAATCATCATGAACCTGACTAAGATTGATCCAAACTGCACTCTCACTCTCTCTCTCTCTCTCTCTCTCTAAAAGCAAGTAAAGAAGTGAAGGAAGGGAAGACTACTTTTTGCTGGGTTGGTTTGAGTGAAAAATAGTGGTGGCTTTTTGAGCTCATAATCTCAAAACTAAGTAGTTGAGTTTTTTTTTAATTAGAATGAAATGTTATTAATCGTAGAAATATATCAAAAAATTGAATAAAGAGTTGAGAATGTGAATGATGGAGTTGTAATTAAAATCAATTTATGTACAGTTATTATTTTTGAAGCCACAAATGTCCTACCTTATTCTTTTACCTCTTATTATTATTATTATTTATTTTTGGATAAATTTTTTTTTTAAGTCTTCTCTACTTGAGAGATAGTTGTTTACGTCTTGAGAGAGCTAAAATTTTTGGATTCCAGGATGCTACAGTGAATTTTATACCAGTAAATGTTGCAATAAAAGATTCAAGGGTTAGAATTTAATAAATATTGTAATAAATATCATTTGATAAAATAAATAAACGGCCCTTAAATCATTTACTAGTGTAAAATCTACTATAGAACTCAAGATTTTAAAGGCTCAATTAAAGGTTTTGTAGTAAATAATTAAATAAAATGAGGGAACTTAATTAATTACCACCTCAGCCGTTCATGGTACTTAATTAATTAAATTCCAGTTCATTTTTAATGAGTTGGTAAATCCAATATTTGCTTTTCAAATTAATCTGCTAAAAAACTTTGATTAAATAATGAGCAGCAATTATTAGGTAGAATCCAGCGAACTTAGTAAAACCTACGCCAAAAAGCGAGCTTTTACTGTACGTAGGTTGAACTTTAAAGATGACCTTGTTTGGACCCACACGGATCACTAAGCCCTACCTGAAAGATTCTTGCGTTTTGCAAAGTTTGCATGATTCCAATCTTTCCCTACCTGCAGCCAAACAATACAGAATTTTGCATAGAAGGTTTTTCTTTTTCGAAAATTTATGTGTGTTTAGGGTGGAAAAGTGCGTGTAAATCCTGTTTAGAGTTATAAAAGTTGAGATGAAATGTGATTTGAATTATTTTTTAATATTTAGAGTGTAAACCACAAACTACAAAAAATAGATATAAATAGTTCTGTTCGAACGAATTTTTGTCCGTTTGAACGGATTTGGGCAAACACTTTTTAACTTTTTTGTTAGATTTTTTTTTAAATTTGTAAAAATTTATTGAAATTTGTAAAAATTTATTGAGATTTATAGAGATGTATACAAATTTATAGAGATTTATAGATATTCATGTAGTTCGAGGTGAAAAAAATTTGTAGAAAATTGTAAAGAATTATTTAGGTGCCATTTGGTATATTTATTTTGAGCCAATTTTTCATTTTGTAATTTAAAAAAAAAAGAAAAATAGTTTAAAATGCATCTAATTACTTGTGTATTCAAAATTTATTTTAGAAAACAGAAAATAGATTTACATATGAAATGTAAAATTACAAAAAGTCATTTTGAGTGCTTTCAACCAAAAATAAGAAAAATTTTAAAACACCAAAAATAGAAAATATCAAACTAAATGAATTTTCTATTTTCCTTGTTTTGGACTTTCAAAACATGAAACAGAAAATGAAAAATAAATATACAAATTAAATGGCACCTTAAATTTTTAGAATTTTTCGAAACTCCGAATGACTTATAAATATTTAGTAAAAGTTGTAGTCTTGTAATTCATACATTGAGCAAAAATTTTAAATTTTATAGATATTTATAAAAATTCATTAGATTTTATAGAACTCCAAACGAGTTTATATTGAGAAATGAGGATGTCATGTTCCTCATATTATCATGAAACAATTTTTGTGTTTGAGTAGTGCCGATACAAGAATATATATGACTATAGTGATAAGGTTTTCTTCAATAAGAAATCACTTCATTTAAATCAAACAAATCACTAAAATAAATTTTATGTAATTTGAACAACTTAATGACATTACACAAAGAAAGTCACATGTGATTAGGGTTAATTTGTCACGAGCCGATCTTGGTTCGTGACCTTAACGAATTCGATTTATAACTCGCTTAAAATCAAACTTGAGTTAAAAAAAAATTTATATCAAAAGTTTACGAATCAATTTAATAAAATAATATATTTATTTTTGTAATATTATTTATTATATTTTCTACCCAAATGAAGTCGTTTTAATTTAATCAAACTATTTGTGAATCAATTTCAAATTTAAATTTTTTGTAATCAAGTTAAACTCAAACTTAGTATAAATAATTTAAGTTGAATTCGAGCTCATTATAATAACAAAAGTTGACTTGAAGTAAATCAAAATTCGGCTTAAATTTGCTTGAATCCATCCCTATGACATGATTTCCACTATATCATAGATTAATTTAGTGAATTATGACTTTAATCATCCGTTCCAATGTATGTTCATGGAGCTAACACCCATGTTGGACCTAGGATTTTTTGGTACAGGGGTTTAAGGATTTCTTTCTTTTTTTTTTTTTAATTTTTTAAGAAGGCAAGATAAAAATTCTTGGATCGATTTTGTTAATTAAGGGAAATACACTAAGGCTCCGCTTGGAGCTTCAACAAATAATAAAAAATTCTATAAACTTCTGTTAACTTTGTATTATATTAATTTTTTTCTTTCACTGCACGCATTACAAACTCATAACTTTTCTCACTTTATCTCATTTTTTTCTCACTTTTTATCACTTCAAATACATATTTATTTTTATAAATACGGAGGGCAATTTTCTACATAGTATCCAGATAAGGTTTTTAAAAATTTAGAGGAAGGTGGGCCCTGCAGCATGGCATCTTTGTGGCCCCAACCATTAACACACACCGACCATTGTGCCAAATCATCCCCCTCTTTTGTATGAGAACGCCTATGAACCAATGATTGCCCCCCAAAGCGCGACTCTTTTGTGTTTAGTTACATGAACTCCAAAGAAGTGGACAAATATTTCTTTTAATTACTATACAATACAGTCCACAAGGTGCTTGTTTACGTGTTTGTCCTACAATCACTTGGACAAGTCTATGTGCATGCACATGCCACTCTAAAACTTGACTCTCTGCATTGGCTGCCTGCCTTGCTGATTAAGTTCCCAAAGCAGCCATATCTACGGGAGTCACCAAAACGTATCTGTATCTAGTCTTAAAGAATTTTTTTTCTTTTTTTTTTGTTGTCATGATCATTTCGATTCTCTTCTTTCCCATTTCAAATTTTCAATTTTGCGTGATTCTTTTCTCATTCATTCTTTTTTCCTCCTCTTCTCTCTTTTCATTTGCAAAGCCTTTACTTTATTTTATTCCACATCTACATATGATCATATATAACTCCGATCCACTTTTTTTATAAAGCAACTGTAGCTGTGATTTGTGTTTTTAATCAATATAAAATAAGTTATTAAATTTCTTAAATGGACCCACTTATCTATTGATTCATTATGATTATGAAATTTGTAAATGCAAAATATATCTAAATATTAATTAGATTTAGCAAATTGTTTAAAAATTATTGAATATGTTAATTTGTTAAAAATGTAACTTATTTAAAAAATCTGACTTATCCCACAATAACAAGTACTCTTACTATATTTTATGTTTTTAACAACTCTTATTATACTTTAAATTTAAAAATATAAAGAAAGATACCTAAATATAATTTGGGCTTGGGAGTAATTTTTCTTAAAAAATTTTAAATTCTAAATTTAAATTGGTTATATCGATTATCCAGTTGAGAAAACTGTTAATAATGTTCAACATTTTGAGTTATTTTTTTATAAATTTATATTGTATTTATACATATACTAAACTTATAAATCAATATTATATGTATACATATATTAAAATTGTGTAACTCTTTCATTTTTTTCTTATTAACCAAATTCTATATGCACTCTCCTTATTTATCATTTTAGTTTTTAATTTTTTGAAAAATTTTTGAATTAAATCGATACATGCCCATAACTATATTGTTTCTTTTATCTATATAAGTACTAAGATTGTGGCATATGATCTTAAAAAATACGAAATAAGCTCATATGTTTCTAAAATGGACCTATTTACCTATTAGTTTACTATAGTTATAAAACTTCCATATTTCAAATATACTAGGATTTAAATTTAAAAACAGAAAGACAAAAGCCTAAATATTAATTAGGCTTGGAAAATGGTTTAAAATGATTGAATATAAATTGTTGTTTGGAGAGAGAGATAGAGAGACATGAGTGAGAGAGAGAAGAAAATTCGATAAACACAAAATAAAATAATAAAAATAGAGAGTAAATATTAAAAAAAAAAGCGTTTGATTTTCCAATGAAAAAAGAGTCACCTCAACAAATACACATGTCAATTCTCTATTTACACAAAAAAAAAAAAAAAAGATTTAGGCTTTTAAAATATTGAAATTGTTTCTTGGAAAGAGATATTATAGAAGGATGAGAGGGAGAGGGAGAAAAAAAAAACTAATAAACATAGAATAAAATCAAAAAAGGACTGGAAAACATAAGATGTGAACAGAAGCAAATATAGCACACCGGTGCACATTCGTACGTTTATACATAGATTGGTATTTAAAAACTATTTTTTGTCAATAAAAATTTTATTTAATTTCTTCCATTATAGAAATCAACAATAGTACATGTATAAATAGAAAGGTAAATTTGACTTTGCTACTTTTAATTTTACTTAAAATTTCTCTTATGAACTAGATTTTTTTTAATAATTAAGGATTAATTTAAATTTTTATTAGGAATAATATCTCCTTCAACGATTTTTTTTTTTTTTTACATTTAAAATTTATGTTTGTTAGACAATTAACAGTAGTCAGGATATGTATATTGCAATAAGTAAAAAAAAAAAAAAAAAAATCAAATCCTTAATTATCAATGACAAAAAAAAAAAAAAAAATCAAAACTCTTAAATAAAATTGAAATTTGCCATGCATCGATAAAAAGTAAACAGCATGTAAGAAATGGGATTAGATTTGTAGTCCCCATCAAATCACTTTGGAGGGCATAATTAAGGGGGAACACTACCACCACCATTGTTTCGGCCCATAAACGGACACAACTTTGAACTAGTCTGCGCACTCCTTTTCTGGTAGGATGAACCTACGTGCCACGCTCTAGCTTTTCCACAGCCGAATCTAATCCATAATATATGATTATGAGGCAAAACATAATGGTCTTCTCTCTCCAGATTAATTCGAGTGTTTTGTGAGTATATTTTTCATAAAAATTATACGGCTCAATTCATGATTTAAATGTGATGTGCGTGAAAGATAATATATATTTTTCTTATTTATTCATCTATTAATACATAATTTGTTGAGAATTATAATAAATTAACAAAAATTTTAATTTATCTCCAAAAAAAAAAAAATAACCACGGGACTTAACGATTTCTACACGGGGGAAGGATGCTAAATAAGATCGATCATGTGCTCTTGTTTCTGTTGCTGCCTCTCTCTCTCTCTTTCTTCGGCCTCTACGTTTAATTTCTACCCATTCAAGTTCGTAAAAGTTGCCGACTTCTCTTTTTTGACCGGGAAGCCGTGGATGGACCCGTGCATGCATGGGGGCCGGGAAGATTAATCATCGATGCCCGCCTGCTAAGTGCTAAAAAAAGGTGATCCGCACCTGTGGGGTAATAAGGATTTTAATGCGTTAGCGAGTTAAATAATTTAAATGCGTTGGTATAAAGATTTTTGGATATCTATGACTATAATCAAGAAATGAGAGGGGATGTCAGACTTGAGGTGATGTTTGACAACCAACACACAAGAAGAAGGTAGTGAATCACGTTGATAGAATAAGAGCAAGGGGCAATATTTGTTTGTGGGTAAGAATAGGGTTAAGAATTTTTTTTTTTTTTGGGTCATCAACTAGGTCTTAAAATTGGATTATAGTTGAATATTAAATTAAATTAATTTTTTTGGCACTAAACTATAAATTAGATATTAAATTGGACTATAAGTAATTGAGTTAAAATATTATATATTATTAATATTAAAAAATTTTAGATTAAAATTTTATCTGAATTATAACTCGCAATAGTACAAATAACTACACCACACTATTTGTGGGATATGAGACGGAAAATGAAATTATCAATCCATTGGTCCCAACTCATCTGACATTTGGTAAAAAAAGATGGAGTTGAGTCGTTTGGTTATGATTTCCAAACCACACTAAAAGCAAGCGACCCCTTTGTCTGCATGCGAGTGCACGCTTGACAGAGACTGCATGCGTGTATGGTGTATGCATTTTTGGCAAATGGAATGACGGACTGAGAGTAAAATGTTGCCTGTTTTGCGCCGGGCTCATTAACAAATATGGGCCTAAATTTTTACTATCTAGCCCACCACCAAAACCCTTTTTTTTTTAACTTTTTAAATATTAAAAAAATATTGTTACATAAAAAGTAATATTAAAATCATAAAACAGTGAATCTAGTATAAGTTTGAGGCACTAACCGTCGTAACCTTGAAATTATATTTTTAAAATTAAAGAAAAAATGTTAAAAACCATTATAAATTAATATTAGATGGCATGGGATGGCATATTCATCCCTTTGATTTAATAATTGAATCCTCACATTGGAGAATTCGAAGGAGTTAACATATTAATACTATATCAGTTTCATGACTTGTAATTTGGATTATTAATTTTAAATTCAATAATGTAGATATATTCATATTTATTTCAAATTAAAATAGTATGAATACATCAAAATCATTGAATTAAAATCTAACGGTACATAATTAATATTGCGGGCCGATAAAGCTACGCCAGCCCCTCCGTTTTCCACATTGGGTTAGAGTAACACAGTAATTCCGTTGAGTTTTCCGAAATTCTCTTCTGAATTTTCATCTCCATGTGAACACACACAGACACACATGTGCTGTGTATGTATAAGAGAACTTTCTGTAATTTTTATTCTTTTGTGGTGGGTTGAGGCCCAGTTGGAGTCTACTACGAAAGCCCCGCTTGAATGTGGGTCAATGAGATCAATTGTGATGATGGGCCTAAAAAAAGCCCAAAACAAGCCGGGTACCCAACAACTTTAAGCTAAGTAACCGCCTCTTAATATAAATATTATGAATATATATCAAGCCATAAATATTAAAAAAATGTTACAATACACATATTTAAGTGAAGAATAAGATTGTTTTGCAAATTAATCAAAATAAATAAATAGCAAACGACATATCAATTAATTCGTTTGATTGTAACTAATAATGTAGTGCATTTCGAATTTGTCACTAACCACTATTAGCTTGGGTTTTCAACAATTTTAAGTTTAAGCTTAGTTTGGGAACAAATTTAGTTAGGTTTTTTTTAGTTCGTTAAATTTATGTTTGGGAAGAAAAAAAAAGTCATTTTTTTTAGGTAGGTAACTTGTTTTTGTTAATTTGATATTTTTACCCTTAAAAGTTTGAAATAAGATTAAAATGTAAGAAGATAAATTTGACCAAACACTGTTGAAGTAGCCATTAGCTTGACTAATGGCTACCGATGCCAAACGGAGCCTTAGTAACTCACTGGAGGAGCATGAGCACATCTAAAATGTGTATATATAATTATTATAAATATATATTATCTAATCAAATATAAAAAAAAATCTTATTATATATACATATGTTTAAGTATAGAAGAATTAGAATGTTTTATAAGTTAATCAAAATAATTAAAGAAAAAGTACTAAGTAACACGTCAATTAATTTATTTGATTATAATTAATAAAGTGATGGCATTTGAAATTTGATATTGACTACCATTCCTCATTTTGTAATTCATATTAATGATTTAGTGTATTTTAATTTATTATAATATTTTACTAATTAATGACCAAATAATTTTATGAAGTTTTACCAGAATTGATACCGAAGCGAATTTAAGGATAAATAATGTAATTCATCACTCAAATTAATTAGAAGGATTAGAACACTTGGAAGTACAATTATCGTACCACTTTTGAAGCCTCTCTCCTTCATTTAATCACCATTTTTTGACCATTTTCTGAGAAAAATAATTGAAAATAAATAGTTTTAATGTTGTTAAAATTTTATTTAGATATACCGATATATAATAATACTAAATAATTTATAAAATAATAAAACTAATGTTTTTTTACTAGATTTTGAAAATTTTAATAAGAAATACTCGTATGGATGTCTTTAAACTCCGTTTAGCAAAAAATAGCTAGTAGTTGATCTACTAGTTGCTAGTTTTTTTATTTTTTCTAAAATAACTAAATTTACTTTTCTTACATGTTAATTTTCTTTTAAACCTTTAAAGATAAAAATATCAAATTAACAAAAATTTAAAAACTAACTACTAAAAAGTTTGTTTCTTTCCTTGTTTCTTTCCCTCTCCATACATAAAAAGTTAATTTTTTAAGGCCCATTGGGTAACGTTTCCGTTTTCTATTTTTCTATTTATGTTTTCAAAATTTTGTAAACTAGTAATAGAAACATGTTTGATAAACTTATTTACGTTTTTTTGTTTTAAAAAATAATGAAATCATAAACAGAAAAACGTAAACAGAAAAAATGTGTTTTTATTCTGATTTTCTTTTCTGTTGTTAATATTTTGTCAATTTTAAAATTTTGTCTATTTTTGTTACATTACATAAAAATAAATTATTTTATTGAAATAAGTTATTTTAATAAATAATATAATTAAATTCAATAAATTAAATTAATTATATAATTAATATAAATTATTTTTAATAAATAATAAAACTAAATTAATTAATTTAATTTAATAATTAATTATTGCTAAATTATCTGAAATAAATATCATAATTAATTTATTTAATTTAATAATTAAATTAATTTATATAAAATAATTAATAATAAATAATGAAATTACATTAATTTTTAATTTAATTTAATAATAATTATTAAATTATTTTAAATAAATATCATAATTAAATTAAATTATTTATGATTTAATTAATTTAATTTATATAAAATATATTTTATTAAATTATTTTAATAAATAATTAAATGAATTTAATTAATTTAAAAATAAATAATTTAATTTAATAATTAATCTAATTTAATTATTTATTTAATATGAAATATATTTTATTAAATTATTTTTAATGAATAATATAATTTAATATATTTTACATTTATTGAATTAAATGATTTTAATAAATAATTTATTGTATTAATTTAATTAATTATATTAATTAAATTAAATTAATATAAAATATATTTTATTAAGTTCTATTAATTTTTTAAAATTAATAAAATTAAATATTTTTTAAAATAAAAAATTAGTAATTATAAACAAATTTGTATTTTCAATCTCAGTTTCTGTTTCTATTTAAAAAAAATAAACAACAATAGAAAATAAAAAATAGAAAACAGTAACAAAAAAATAATAATAATAAAATGACAACATTATCAAACATGCCCTTAATAATTAATTACAAAAAAAGTTAATTTTTTTACTTTCTAAACGAAACCTTAGATTATTTAGATTTTTTTTATTTTTTAAAGATCAATTCCCTTGGATGGGTGTTTGAAAATTTGAATTTTAGGCTGTTGGCAGGGGTATTTTGGTAAATCAAAGAATTTCAAAATGACAATGGTCTAAAAAGCGCTCATCATTTTGAAATCCAAGCGAAGCAACAATACAAATCAGAGCCAGGGCCGTGGAAGGCAAGAGTCAAGAAGCAAATGGAGAAGATCTGCGTAGCGGTGAGGGTGAGACCGCCGGTGACCTCAGAGACCTCGAATGGAACTCAATGGATGGTCGAAGACAATCGCATTTCTCTTCACAGGAACCATGGCTCTCCAATCTCCGGACTTTCTTACGCTTACGGTATCCACTGTTCTCTCCCTCCTATACGTCTATATATATATATATATATATAGATATACAGAGCATGTAAGTGACTCGTCTGTTAAATGGATTGGTTGTAGATTATGTATTTGATCAAGATTGCTCAAATCAAAGGGTTTACGAGCTTCTCACCAAGGATATCATTCATGCTGCAGTTGAGGGTTTCAACGGTATGCTTCCTATTTTTTGTTCAGCGTTTGGATTTCTTTAGTGATAAAATTTAATAAAAGTTATGGATTTGTAATTTGAGTAGTAAAATAAAAAGTGAATAACTTTTATATATTTTTAATATTTTTTTTAGTGATTTTCAAAGTTTTAAACGGAGAGAAGTAAATAATTTGAGGGATTTTTTGAGCTGAAAATGGTTAAATGACTACAAGTTTTATTTTTGTTTTTTTTGCATCTTAAATTACTTTTTGAATCTGACTGGTATTCGTCAATGAAGAGAAGTAAATAAAAGATTAAATATTTTCTGTTACTTTGTTTTGGTTTTTGAAATACTCACAGTTAGTTTGGTTGCCTTATATTTTCCTGTTTGCTTTTCTAGGAAAAGGAAAATGTGTTATTTATAATTTTTTTAGAAGAAAAATAAGTAGAAAGCAGCTTTCATTTGCTGTTTATCTCATCTGCATGTTTTGACTGTTTTCTTCCTTCTGATAACAATTGAAAACACACGCGCGCGCGCACACACACACATATTTTTTTCATTCCTGGAGCCTTGCTTTAAAACAGTTTTCAGAAAATCTAGAACACAAACACAAGCAAAATGCCTCCTCCACCCCCCCCCGGGGGGGGGGGGAATCAAAATGCGCAGCATTTCAATGTTTCTTTTGGGTGTCGGGCAAACAAAAAAAATCTTTGATTTGTTAATATTATTTTTTTTTACCAGTGTTGCTCAATGAACAGGCAGAGAATTGCGTATATGCCAACGCCATCATCATTGTTCGTTTCTTTTATTTTTTATGTTAATCATTCCAATGCATGCAGGAACTGCGTTTGCATATGGGCAGACCAGCAGTGGCAAGACTTTCACAATGAATGGTTCTGAAAATGACCCCGGAATTATTCACCGGGCAGTGAAGGATGTATTTGCCAAAATTCAGATGGTACTGAATCATTTGTAATTGATTTTTGCTATTTCCATTATTGTATTTCTATCTGTTACTGGTATCATTGTCTTTGTCATTCTTCTTGTATTCACAACGGCTATATTTTATATACTCATGGATCTGTGATATTTTTCATCGTCTTCATCATTCTTCTATTTCAATACTATCAGAAACCTGATCGTGAATTTCTCATTCGAGTATCCTACATGGAAATTTACAATGAGGAAATTAATGATCTCTTTGCTGTGGAGAACCAGAAACTGCAGATTCATGAGAGTTTAGAGGTGAGCTACGGAAATTTTCGATAAGTTTTTTTACCCATTGAATAGATGTCTAAAACCGCATACGTTTCTTGTTTTCTAGCGTGGAATATTTGTTGCAGGTCTTAGAGAGGAAATTGTGAATAGTGCTGAACAAGTACTTAAGCTCATCCAATCTGGAGAAGGTTTGAACCTCAATAGGAATGGTCCTTTGTGCTTGTTGGACCAAATTTTTCTAGTTGAATGCTAACATATCTTTTGAAATTGCTTCTCCCAGTTAATCGGCACTTTGGGGAGACAAACATGAATGTCAGAAGTAGTAGATCTCACACAATATTTAGGATGGTATCTCCTTGATGTTTTCTGGGACTGCAACTCCAATTGGGCTTTGTTTCTTTATGATATTTTCTCGAAACAATGATGTTATTTATTTTCTATATACCAGGTAATTGAAAGCAAGGGAAAGGATGTGAGTTCTAGCGATTATTCATGTTCAGATGATGCTATTCGTGTTTCTGTATTGGTTTGTGTTTCTTCAACTACTTTTTAGCAATTAGTTGGTATGTTAGTTGTGTAGAAAATTCATATTCTATTCAAAATTTTCATTAAGGTTTTCTCTTTTATCTGGAACTAGAATTTGGTAGATTTAGCTGGGTCTGAACGGATTGCAAAAACTGGAGCTGGTGGAGTTCGTCTTAAGGAAGGAAAACACATCAATAAGAGCTTAATGGTACTTGGAAATGTGATTAACAAACTAAGTGATGGTGCAAAGCAAAGGTATCTAACTTGTTCAATTAGTTGTCTTTTGAATAAAACAATTACATTTAACTTGGTTAAAATACTAATGCAGGGGACACATTCCTTATCGGGATAGTAAACTCACTCGAATACTTCAACCTGCTCTTGGTGGCAATGCTAAAACTTCTATAATTTGCACTGTAGCACCAGAAGAGGTCGTCTATTCATATTTTACATTGGCATATATTTATTTGGATCCTATATCAAGTTCAAACCAACTTAGCGATAAACCAAAGTTCAAATTAGAATTTGGTTTTGATATTTGATTTACCCAGGTTCACATAGAGGAAACAAAAGGAACCCTCCAGTTTGCTAGTAGAGCTAAGAGAATAACCAATTGTGTTCAAGTGAATGAGGTTAGTTTGTTGTTTTCTGTTAGGCCATTTACCTACTTTTAAACTTAGCATGGCTATAAAATTTTACTTTAATATATACTTTATTATGTGATATTGTAGCTGGCAAAATGTTTATCCATGATTTACTATTTAGCATTATCTAGCTGTTAGAGATCGTATAATATGGATTCAATCATCCAATAGAATTTAGACATGGTTGTTTAAGTTGATATGAACTTCTAAAGTTTAGAAAAATTTCTTGGATTTGTAATTTAAATGAGTTGAACTAAAGTCTAAAGGAAAAGCCTAAATGGAATGGTTTAAATGGTCTGCATTAATTTAGTCAGCTCACAATTAACTGGGTCAACACTGTTTTTAGTTCTTAGTTTCGGTATTGAATTCATTTATGGCTTTGGTTGTCGCAAAATAATTACTCAGTCGAAAAATTGGAGAATTTGTGCTTGATTCAGTTGAATGGGGAGAAAGTGAAATTTTAGAAATATTAACATGCATTAATCTAAATAATTAAAAATAATTTGAGTTTTTTTTGGGGGCATTTTAGGAAAAAAAAATCAATGAGTTAGTGTGGGAAAGGATTCAAACCCATGACCTCCAATTGAGAGAGTAGCTTTTGACCCACTAGGCTAGCCCTAGGGGTTTATTTTGAGTTATTTTTTATTATCAAATTATTGTTTTTTTTCCTAGAATTATAAGTTGAAGTTTCTTACTTGTAGCACAAATTGCATTATGTAAACATTGTGATATACACTTGTGGTTTGGTCTCCAAAATGACCTTGTAAAAGCTGAACATTCTCATAGTTCTCTCTAAAGAGCTTTTCTTGATTTTGTAAATGCTAATGTTTTAATGGCGCTTTCCACATGTGGCATTTTTTTTGTTGCTGCTAAAAAATTATTAAGCATTTTTTTGAAATAATAATTATGTTTCGAGTTGATTCCTTAAATTTGATGGTATGACTAATTAGAGTTGAATTTGTTATAGATTTTGACTGATGCTGCCTTACTGAAGCGACAAAAACTAGAGATAGAGGAGTTACGTATGAAACTTCAGGTGATAAATACATTTATGATGTTTTCTTCATGTAAGGACACGCAATGAGGATAGATTAAACCCTAAAACTATCTTTTTTAGGGATCTCGGGCTGAGGTGCTTGAACAAGAGATCTTGAAATTGCGCAATGACATGCTTAAGGTAAGATGATTATTTTATTTTATTTTGTTGGATTAAGTTTATTTTCTTGAGCACTAAACAACTTTACTGTTATTTGTTCATTGTATGCATTTGTTTGCCTGCTGTCCTTTTATCAGTATGAACTCGAGCGTGAAAAGCTTGCTATGGAGCTAGAGGAAGAGAGAAGATCTCACAAGGAACGAGATCAATGCATCAGGGAACAACAAATGAAAATTGACAACCTGAGTAGTCTTGTCACCACTTCAGACTGTGATAGAAATTCTAGCCAGGTAAACTTTTGTAGTGCAAGACATTTAAAATATTTATTGGCCTCTATCGGTCTAATTTTGAAGTCTTTTTGTTAAAATTCCTTTATAATCAGCTATTTATCTTGCTTTTTTTTGGTCAGAATAGAATAGTACGCATCATTTTTTTCATTAGCACTTCATAAATATTGGTTCCACTTCAATTAGTTAAGCCTTATTACATTTGCTTGCCTTGGTCAAACTATTTTTTTTATCACTTTCTGTACGTAAGATTATATTTGAAAGAAGTAAATTAGTTAAAATTCTTTGTGTGCCTTTACTTGATTCAGACGAGGATTTTAATATTGGCAAATTTTAAGTTTTCTAATAGAGTTTTGTCTGAATAACGTTGCTGACAAAATGTCTGCAATTAGGGGGCTTGTTTTAGGGGTAAATTCTTGAAAGATTCTTATCAGTTAATACAAAGGCCATCCTTGCTAAAAAGTAAGTTTGGTAGATATTTTATATAAACCTTTGGCTTTCTTTTGTTCTGCTTTGGTGTTATGGTGATTGTACCCTGGTGCTTGTTTTCAGTGAAACATTGAATGTTTGTTTCATTATTTTATTACATTCTTACTATTTCCATTTTTTGTGTTTGCAAAACATTTCTCCATTTCTCATTTAGTCATTGATGTTGAAGTGGCTAATTGAAATTTGTCATCTGGTGGTAGGACCAGGAATTTTCAAGACTAAGTCTCAAGGAAGAGAGCAGTGGTAGTCATAGCATGCACCAGGAAGACGCCTTTAAAACCCCTTGTTTTAAGGCGGCTCCCAATGCCTTTGTCATGAAACGGTCAAATTATTGTATGCAACCTGAATATAGCCCTTTTCCAAGTACACTTAGTAATGTTGCTGATGACGACCTATGGCTTAAAATGAACAAAGGATACATAGCGGACCTTGATTCACTTCACATGACTCCAGCAAGAAAAGTTCAATCCTTCCCATCTGGTGATATCACCCCTGTGAGTTACTTTTTTGCATCAATTCCCACTCTCAACGTTTTCATAGTCAAATTATGATTTATTTAGCTAATTTTTTCTCATTTATTATTTTTTCTTAATGGTCAAAGAAATTGCTATCCTCTCGTGAAAATTGGGATGAACTTTTGTCTAATATCTGATAAATTACTATTGCTGGCAATGTGGAATAATGGGGAGAACTTTTGAATTTAACTTTCTAATATATAATGATAATGATGTTGGAATCATTCCTCCTCCTGTCATGAACCAAGAAAGATGAAAGGATAGATTATGTTGCGAATTGGTCTATTGAAAGATTAAGGAATAATCTCTCGCTCTCTCTCAGTGAATAGGATAGCCACCATTGATTCTTTCAGTTTCCCCATTTACATTTTCGATCATAAATTGAACACCTGTTGAAATTTTCATTTTTCCTCCTACGATGTCAATGGACTTGAATCAAATAAAAATAGTGAATCATTTGATAGATATTTCTGCATTGCTTGCAAGCCCTTTGGGACTGTTGTCATATCAATTTCTCCCTTTAGTTCTTGTAAGTTTCAGGAAAGAAGCTCTCTGATTTAATGTGATTTTAAAATTTTACTCATGCAAGTATACATATATATATATATATTTGAATTGACGTTGACTGTCGTGTAACAAAATTACAGTAGCAAACAGTTCATTTCTTTTTCCATGAAATGTAAGTTCTCTACCAAATGTAATTTGGATGTATTAATATCTTTTTCAGGGTTGTGTGATTGAGAATTACAATCAAGAGGTTCAAAATCTTAAGAGACAACTGGAATTTGCTATAAAAGAAAAGGATGAACTTGAGGTTAGTCTACAATAAATAAATGTTTCCATTTACAATTGCTGGTTGCTTTTAATTTCAAATGCATAGATTCTTTTATTGATGATGAAGATAATAATGCTATTGCTAACACAAGAAGCAGAATAATCCTCATCTTCCGTCAGTTATATTTATAGGTTAAGAAAGTCTCTCCCATTAAAAAGTAGTAATCACATAATTAATATTCACTGATTATTTTTGCCAATTATTTTTTTCTATTCTCTCTCTCTCCTCATACTTGATTTCATGAGAGAGGGAATGGCCATTCCAACAATTGTGGCAATGAGCACTTTTCAATGGAATGGTCATTTCCACCTTGGTTCGCCGTACGAAACTTGGCAAAGCGAATGGGAAAATTGAATGGGCATTTTATTCCCCCATTGAAACATACCGTTATATTCCTAGTTTTGCTCCATTGGATTTGTTCTACAGTGGATTTAATTCATGTGTCTGTATCTGAGGACTTTAACTAAAGGAGATTTTATTATAATAATATTCATAATCCAAGACGGCAAAGTTAAAAGAAAATGCCAAATTTAACTTAAATTTCTGAATAGTGACAGAAAATGTTAAAATTAAACTATTAATAATATTCATAAAATAAGTTCAACTTTTTGAATCTTTTATGTCAGTCATTTAAAATACTTGGTTGAAAGTCAATCCTCGTGACAAATAATTGCCAACATTTTCGAGGTAATTCGGGAAAGTGTTAAAATTAAATAAACTGAATATTGGCTTGTTTCAATCTTTTGCTACAGTTCTACTCATCCAAATTAAGATATCTAATGCATATGTGGCATTCTCTGTGTGTTGGTAATATTTATTGCAGAGAAACCATGTAGAACAAATTCTATTGAATGAAAGATTACTGAATGAAATATCTGAACTTCAACAAGAGTCACTACTAGTCCAAGAAATTCCTCAACTGCTGCTTCAGTCTGTGGCAAATTGTAAAGACACATATAGGGATGTTTTGTCAATTTTGCAGGTGGGAGCTGCAGATGATTTTTTCCTCCTTCAACATTATTTGCTAAAAGAGTTTAATATGACATTGTTAACCGTGTTTGATTCTTTTTCAACCTGAACAGAGTTTTGTAACTGATGAGAAATCTCTTACATCAAAGTTACTCTCTACCACAAGTGAAATTGGTACAAGTCTTTTCTCTACTTTGGAAACCCATTTCTCAACATCTATAGATGGCCATGGAACCTCCACTGGGAATAATGCTCTTATTCAAGAACAATGCAAAATGCTCTATGAGAGGTTCAACAGCACAGTTTCATCCTTGGTAGAGGCACCAATTAATGATGATAAACTCTCAAGGAATCTAGCTTGCATTCAAGAGTCTAAGGTAGCTGCCTGGTCACCACTATCAAGAGTTCCCTTGTCAATTCTGATACTTTTCTCTATTTTGATGTTAGGATCTATTTTCTTGCATTTCAACCTTACGATATCCTAATGTTTGAACAAGTTATGTCCCTTCATTGACCAGTTGAATATTGAATAAAGCAAGTGAAAAATGTTCCTTTTCCATAAATGATCTAAGCATAAAAATCTTCCTGAAGCTTTAGATTGTATATGCATGTAATTTTTGCTGCAACGGAGAAACATGGCAGTGATTCATTATCAGCATGTCCTAGTTCTGTGCATTTACATGATCGGCAGTTTAGCTACACTCTTATGTGTGCATGTGGTTGCAATTTTTGTACTGCCTGCTTGTGTCCTTATAATTGTTTCTGTTTATGAAAATTGGAGTTATATTGTCCATTTTTTCTTTGAAAAGTCCCCTTGCTGTTGTATAGAGAGCAAAATCTTCAGATTTGTGACCGAAATTTGCTCCTAAGTGAAATAACTGATTTCTGTTCAATAGCACAATGCAGAATAACTTTGTTTAAACCTATGCAAAAAGAAAGTCCCATGGAATGTCTAAGTGTATTTGACTGTAGTCAATGCACCAAGATTTAGGTCTAAAACAGAACTGAGAAAATGGTTTCAAATTTTAGGGGTTTGGTTTTGAGTACCTAATTCACATTAAACACAATTAGCTGCAGGTGCACGATAGCTTTGTGACGTTTGTGTTAGTATATTATTGGCAAAGATGATTTGAAATTAGGATAGTTTCTGACATGGAGAATTTGGTCTGAATGAACTAGTACTTACGCTAACTTCCGGCTGCTTGAAATTCATATTGTTGAACCTAGATAATAAGAAACTACTTTTCAGCTGAAATTTCTGGAAGAGTAGCAGGTATGTTTATCCCATATTTTAAGATTTAATCTTTTAAATGTGGTAAAGGCCTGCACTTTGGGAGAAGAGATTTCCCTTTTGAAGGAGAAGCTGGATGTTGATCTCCTCACAGTCAAGGAAAAGTACCAGAGCTTGGAGAAAAAGTTGAATGACAATACCCATCTTCTTGAGTTTTATAAGGAAAAACATCACAGCTTGGACAGGGAGTTTCATCTCTTGAAAGAAGAAAGAGACTCTCTGCTCCAAACAGTCACCAGTTCATCTCTCAGGCTGGCACAGGTAACCGACCAGAAGGAAAAGGTTTTGCAGGATTTGAACAACGAAGTTCAGCGAAGGAAAAATCTCGAAGAAGAGATCAAACAGTTTGGCATTGCTTTTGCTTGTCGGCGTAAATCACTTGTGTCTTTTCACAGTGAGCTCAAAAGCAAAATTGAGAGCCTGAAGACGCAAAATCCAGTTTCAATGCCCAAATCTCTTAGGTGTTGAGGATTAGGATGGCTGGTCATTTATATGTAAGAAATCCAACAACTTACCATGGCTTTGTTAATCCTCATTATTATGTGAACTTGCAAGCTACATCCACAGATTGTCCTGATACTTTCATGTTCAGGTCATTTTCTTTTAGTTGTGTGAATGATCTTTTTAGGCCCATGTGCAAGGCCTTTCCCTGGAAACTTGACCTTCTGATATATACTTTTTTCGTATGGGAATGTGAAACAGGAATCCACCTACTGAAAATTTCCAAAGTTAGATTGTTTGATTTATTTATGTCATTAGTTGTAGTAATTATTCAGGTTCGAAGAAAATACATAAAAGCTCCTCTATGATTTTTTAAATTATATTGACTACCACAATCTTTTAAATTATGTTATAGAATCTCAAATGGTGTTTGTGTGCTGTTAGGAGAGTTGTCCTTATGTCACTTATATCGTCCAAAAATTTGTGGAAGGTTAATAATTGAACTAATTTAACATGATTTTAACAATAGTACTTACTTATATTTGATTGATGATTAGGGTTTAAGGATATGTTTTTTTAACATTTCTAAGTTATCATAATTGTTAAATCTAAGATTCTAAAGTACTTGATCATTACTCGAAGTATGCATATTGAGATTTTTAATATATCTAGTGAGATGATCCAATTATATAATTAAGTATGTACATAATTGACTTATTTAGAAATTTTATAATAATTGGATCTATTGGAATTATTTTTGGGTGTCTCAATCCTTATAAAATGATTCGGTGTAGTACAAATGGTGAAATTTTGGAATTTTTTTTTAATGAAAAAAAAAATAGTTAATAGTTTCTATTTAAAACCTCCTAAATTTATTTGTATGTCAATTTTCCTAACGACAAATTAACAATAGGAGAAATTTGAAATAGAATTTAAAAATAAAAAATAGTGAGTATAATTTTTAAAATCGCAAAAATACTTTGTAAATTTTTATCGAATCTCGTAAATAGTAAATATAATTTTGGATCGACAATAATGGCAGATACCAATACTTTGCTTGTGAATTGGGGGAGTTGCCTATTCTATAATTTGAGATAATCCTGCTTCCCGAGCCTTTGTTGAAGACTAACAAACTCAACTGGCAAAGAAACGTCACAGGCTGTCATTATAGGTTTTTGTCGAACGCATTGCCGACACTACTACCAAACAGCATTAACCATTTCTCAATCAGAATTTTTTTTTTTGTTTTCCTTTTGGGTATTCTGTGTTCAGCCCCTTGGGGGTTATTTGGAAACTCAAAATTCAGCTTAAAAAAAATCAGTTTATTGCATTTGGAAAGTCGAATTTATCCATTTCATTCACAAAATTCAACGATAGCGACAAGGTTATATTTGTAATTTGAACATATGTTTCCATTTGCGTTAAATAATAATAATAATAATAATAATAATTAATTTGTTCACAAGCAAAGCCTTAATCCCTTGCCCATAAATCAGAAAATCGAGTGGAATCTCCAGCAATTTTACCTGATGTTTTTATTTAAAATACTATAAATTAAAATAAATAACTTTGGTATATTAAAATGATATTGCTTAATTAAATTAAATCGATATTATAAAAAAATATATATATCTATATACATATTTTATTTTTTTGAGTTGGTTCGTGAACTTTTTAACCCAACTATCTCTAATTTTAGTTTCTAGTGTGGGCGTATTTTTTTTTTTTTTTTTAGTGATTAGGATATGGACGTGATTAAATTGAGATTAGCTAATGATGTGAGTGGTTCACTGATACCCGATTGCCACATCATGGTTCCTCACTATAACAGATGATAGTCCTGTTAGGTATAATATAAATTCCAACCATCTACAACAATAATAAAAGAGCAAACTTTGCGGTGGAGACTTGGACAATATCATGATACACCACACCTTTTTCTTTCTTTTTCTTTTCTTTTTTTTTTTCTTTCTTTATTAAATTTTTAATTATTTTTTGGTGATATAAAGGCCTAGGAAAAGACAAAACTAAGGTGCTTTTTTGCAATATCAAAGCAGAAGAAAGCAGGCTTCAAAATGTAAAGTTTTTTTCAAAAGAATATATTTATTCATACTTTAAATTCAAATAAGCAAAGCTTTAATGTAAATCAACAGCTAACCAAGTTACTTTTTGAGATCATTAAAGGGAAACTATTTTGTATTTTCTGCCTTCATACTGTAATCCATAGAATTAATAATAATCACAGGAGAATATGACCGACAAAAAGTGCTGAATTTGGGGTTTAATGCACATGCATGTGTACGAGTTTTATGTACAAAAATGTATATCAACGACCCATATGATAGTCAATGTAGAGATAACAGTACTCCAAAATTGAGTGAATATGAATTCAAAACTTCCTGTTTTTAAATATATATATGTGTGTGTGTACACATATATATAGATATAATGAATGTATTTCCAAGGCTGAATTCATGATGATGGGGTCGTATTTACCAATCATGTTCTATACAGAAAGAAGACGTTCAATTTTGTTTTTTAGTTTGGTTAACAAGAAGACAAAATCGACTGGGGACCATGAAAATACAAACTCCTTGATTATATGAGCGCGCGATAAAACAAGAACTAAAGGATAATATATATATATATATATATATATGTATATATGTATATGAAGTTTTAAGTTGGAGACCATAAAAAAATATAAATATTTATTTATTCAATTATTTGAGTTAATTTGAACATGACATAATTAAGTGTGAAAACAAATTCAACATTAACACGATTCGTTTATTACACGAGTGATATGATACGACACATGTAATCAATATATGTGTGTGTAACTCGACTGACAAGTTAAACATGACCAAAAAATATATGATCAACTTAAAGTAATACATGATTTTTGTAACTTTTTTGATATGTAAATTCAAAAAATACACGACTAACTTAAACAGTTCATGATTTTTTTAACACTTTTATGTGTAAATATGAAAAACACACGACAAACTCCTTTTTTTGGGGGGGAGCCAAGGGTGTCCGGGCCGATTTATGTACGCCTCGATTAATTTCTGAGACCTTAAAGTTAATGATTGAGTAAATCCTCCGGAGGTCCCGAAGAGATTCAAAACCAACTTAAAATTACGCAACTTTGGTAACATGTTTAATACGTTAATTTGAAAAATAAACATTTGACTTAAAAAACTTACACAATTAATTATTCATGTTTACTTACACAATTAATTAATTATAGGTGTTTAATTAATTATATTAAACGGGTTGAAATTTTTTTTTATAGGAACCATAATTGTGGCAAAATAAATTGATTAATTTGTGACTTGAACTCATTTAAACTCAATGGTGGGTATGAGTCTTGTATGAGATGCATAGACTCAAAGGATTAGGTGACTTCTTCTCTATTATTGTTCCGTTGAAATCATCATGTTGTCTTTCCTTCAAAACCATCCTTCAACTGTCCAGCCTTGTTTAAGTCCACAATCTCCTCTCTAGTGTTTTTCACCTCTCTGATCAGACATGCTTCCATTTAATTGCAATAGTTTATCAACTGATCGACCTCTTGTCTCTCTCCTCCAAAAATTCTTTTCCTGACACCCCATTTCCTTTATTCCCATACCCACTGAATTAGAAGCCAACAGAGCTTCGATGGCTTCCCGAAAGCAGCTCGGGGAGCTTCTCAGAGAGCAACAAGAGCCTTTCACCTTAGAAATCTATCTCCTCGAGAGAGGGTGCAAAAGGAACAACTTCAACTTGGAGAGAAGCTTTAGTTGCTGCTCGGCTGGAACTTCTTCAATCGGCATCTTGAACTTGAAGAGATCATCGTCTAGTTTGGATCGAAACAGAAGACCGAGGAAAGTGATTTCAAATTGTTCCAGGATTGCAAAAGCAGTGGTTGGAAAGATCGTGTCCATCGGTAATAGCAAGAGAAAGAAGAATTCTGCGGCTGGAGACGGAAATTCTAGCAGGGTCCAGGAGATTTGCGGGAGCAAACAGCAAACAGAGGAATTGGACAGATTTTCCTCTGCAAGCAGCGCAACAGTGTTTAATTCTTGCTCTGATTGTAGTGATACAGAAGAACCTCCCAATTCCTCTGGGAAAGATAGAAAATCAGCCACTGCAGACACTTGCTTAGAGTTTAAACTTGGTGATCTTCTACGCGAAGAAAAGGTAGAATTAATTCTCAATTTGCATACAATCAGAATTTCTTCTTCTTCTTATTCTTCTTCTTCTTCTCTATTTTTTTTTTTTTTCAAGAGAATTTTACACTGATTTACTATTTTGAAAGAAACAACTTTTTTTATTACAGATTTAGCACCTCCGCGTAATTCTTGCTTGGTTTTATGAAAAACAATTATGGTAGAGAAGGATTTCGCAACTTCTTAGCGTTCAGAGTTTTGAAAAAATTCAAAACAATTCAAAAAAATAGAAAAATTAAAAGTTGGTATAGAAGTGATGGGCAGTAAATTTTGATTAAAGGAAGTTGGGAAATCTAGAATTTTTTTGGAGTTTTTTTGGAAATATTTAGAGCTCCAAGCGGATTTGAACTCGAAAACACTGACTTGAGTTGGTTAATTACTCACAAAGTTAACAGATCATTTCAGGCAGAAATCTTGGATGGAGATGCAGGGAAGACAATAAGCAGCTCAGCCCTGTGTCAGTACTAGAAGAAATAGGCTCCAAAGAAGAATCACCAGTTCATAACAACAGTGAAGTCTCTTTTTTCCCTTAAGCCTTTTGTTAAGGACTTTACGGTAAACCAATATGATCTCGCTTCTCCAATTCTAAAACTGCATTTTTTTTTTTTTTTTTGGTGGAGATGAAACAGGAGGAAGAAATGCCAGAACAGGGGACTCCATACTTGCAATACCTTTCTGTAAATTCATCGTTCAGTCATCCATGGAGGAGAAGCAGAGTTCTACTGATCATTTATCCCACTGCTTGGCGTCGAAAAGGGTTTCTTTGCAGCAATCAAAGCAGCTTTTGTTTGATTACGTGAGGGAGAAGGTGGAGATTCGGGTAGAGAAGAACAGGAGGCAACATCAGCAGCAGCCTCTGGAATTCCTGGGTCCCGGGGAGCTGGGACAGCTACCTTACGATGATGTCAGGAGTTGGAATAAGTTATCCGGAAATGAAACTAAAAACGCAACCCAACAGATGAAATCGGATTTCAATGCTTCTTCGGTTGCAGACTGGATTGATTTTGAGCCACATAATGGGGATCTTGCTGCAGAGATTGCAGATGACATTTTGCTGCATATCATCAGCAAGGAGATTGTTTTAGACATGATTGAAATTGTTTAAGTCACATTCATATCTACCCAACTTGAACGTTTTCCGCTTTTTTCCTGCATGTTGTTGAAACAAATGTAATGTTATACAATTATGTATATATATATATATTTTTTTGACAGAATTATACACCAGAATGATGTGATTGTGCATGAATACAGTGAAAATAAAGATGCAAATAGTGATGTTTGATAATATAAAAAAAATATATTAGAAAAGAAGTTGATGTGGCATCCATACAAGAGAAGATGAGAGGAGCGTTGAAAATAATTTAATTTTGTCGAATACAGATTTAGGATGCGCCAACAAGTAAGGAAAAGTTGATTCATGTTCAAAAGGTAAAGATGACAAATGGTGATATAGTCTAGATTGCACTAAATTATTCGAAAAAGAGGGATTTTGAAAAGAATTGAGCAAATGTCAATATGGTCCCCAAATTAAGTTATGATTTTTGTTTTGGTATTATATTATATCTATTTTAGGTATTTTTTGAGATGGACCCGTTTCCACTTATGATTGTCACCGACGATTTTCAAAAGACTAATTTCGTTGTTATAGTGTTGAATTCTTGCATTTATAATTTTTAGAGAATATATTTAATTTTTTGATGGAGTAAAGGATTTTTTAGAGTTGGTAGTTATTTTACTTTCGTATTTTTTATTTTGTTTTATAGTTTCAAATTTTATTTTTTAGGATTTTCTATTAAATATTTTTTAACCGTAAAAGGCTCACAGTTTGTTTTTTATTAATAAAATTATTCATTAGAAAATGTGTCTTTTTCGGTATTATTATACTAAACAAAAGAATTACAGTTCATTTGCTCTATCCTTTTAATTTGTCGTTTTTCTTACATCAGAAGGTACATCTTAAAACTAAAATTGCGCAAGAACACTAATTCAATTTATATAATCTCGTAGAAAACAAAATTCAAGACAAAAATGAACAGAGAAAGATGATTCATTTAACCGATTTCAAATAATTTGTTGCTGAGACTTTGTTGAATTAAGTTAATGATGTGGTTATATTGCGAGTAATAAAGAAACAAACAAAACGTCTGCTTGGAAGGAAGGCGTAATTTTTTACAAGATTACAAAACAGGAAAGTAGCACAGCAAGGTCGAGATGCGGATTAGTTCGCTCTTTTAAGACGATTCGTGCACCTTTAGTATTTGCAAAACGTTGCAGTGCGTCGCCCCCAACCCCAAGATACAACAATCTAGCCTTGGGATGGCTGTTGCTTTAACAAGACTGCACAATCTTGTGAAGTAGACATTTCACACAACACCTTTGGAATTGTCTAGAAACATATGCATGCAAGAGAGGAAGGATGCTGAAGTAGGATATGTGGAATTTGTGAAGTGAGGGATCGTGTTTATAGGATGGCAAGAGGATGCGTAACTTGGGGTTCTAGAGGGTTGCAGTGGATTTTCTACTTCGTTCAAATGAAGGGTTAGAATATAATATCGAACAACATTTATTATATCATTTATTAATTCAATCAAACTTATCTTGATTATATCCTAACCCTTCATTTGAATATTATATAGATTATGACCTTTCATTTGAACATTATATAGATCTGACCCTTTATTGGAACACTGCAGTTCCAGCAGTGAAAAATCTATTACAGCTCCCAAATTATTTTTTAAAAAATTATGGAATCAATTTTGTATTAATGCATTGAAAATTTTCATTTAAACTAATCAAAATAGTCAATATTTATTACATACAAAGGTGACTTAATCGATGATAGATGAGATAAAATGATACGCACATATTAATGTTATATATGAGGTTTTAAAGTAAAGCCGATTGAAAGCGTGTTAAAAACTTTTCCATAAATTGCTCAAATTTAATTTATTTTTGAACTTTTTGGGTTGAATTGAACATATAACCGTGGGTGAAGAAAGGAATTAATTTGTTCCCATTTTTTTCTTCTTTTAATCGAAAACAATACTTAATCACCAAAAATGAAAGAGAATAATCTTTTACAAAATTTTCTCACCATGTATCCAAACATCAAGAAACAACCAATATACACAACATAATACAAAATAAAACTGGAAGGTAACCGTTGGAGAAATCTCACATATATATCCCCAACTTATTCAGTGGTGAAGTCCGATCTCTCTCTCTCTCTCTCTCTCTGATTTTGAACTTGGAAGCCGAGTGATCCTAACAAGACCGTCATCCCTCACACTGCAAGAGTGCTTGCACGAAAGAACAGACATATTCTTCTTCAATCCAAAAACACTAGCACTATCATCATTGCTCCCATTGTCTTCTCCAGCGCTCTTGGTACACTCCTTGTAAGCAGCCAAAAAGGGGTCATCTTTGCTCTTAAGCCCTTTCTTGGGAGAACTTCGAGGTCGAGGCTGAAACCCACACGGCGGCGGACGAACTTTCCGATCATGAAAGCAACTCTCCGGCGGGCAAGGAGGCGGCGGGAGTTTTGGCGGCGCAAAGCGACCTATGTTTGAAGGGCCAGCAGCAATGCGAGGGTCAATCGACAAGCGAGCGATTGATTGACCTCGACCGTTGATCTCCGTGGAATCCCCGCGAAAGCCACACAGATGAATCGGTAGAATTTCTCTTGCAGGGGAATCCTGGCTAGGCATGACCTTGCAGACTCCAGGTTTGTTCTCCCATTTGAAGGGCACCTTCCCTTTTGAGTGAACCTTGTGACTCATCCTCTCTCTTCTTTTATGGGTATTTGTGAGAGAACAGAACAGAACTTATGAAGGCAGCAAAGTGCTTGTTTTTTTAAGGTATTTATAGAGGACCGGTTGTTCATGTGGAATCCATGCATGTTGTTCAAGACCAACCACATAAAACATGAAGGGGGAGAGACATTGGCATTTGGCATGGTAGCTTTCGAGCAGATCTTACAATTTAACTGACGAAAGGAGAATGGACAAAAAAGTTGGGCGAAGACTTGGCTCTACTTTGAAAAGTATGCAAAGAAGTTAAATAGCAATATATATTTTGCAAGCTGGGGATTTTTGACTCCGTTTTAGCAGTTGGATAATCAGATTGGAAACCAAGGAATGTCTTGGAGTTTACTGGACCAGTAAATCTTGCGGGAACGATATATATATATATACACACACATATATCCACCCACGCACACGTGTTAAAACACTTTAAAAAATTGAAAAATATATCTCAATTCAACATGAAAAAAAATATAAAAAAATGTGTTCTTATCTATCTATTTTTGTATAATTTTTTTCAATTAATTTTAACCCATGAAGCATAAACTCAATTAAATTTAATAAATTTTATCAATTTTGTGTTTTAATCTAAATCATGAAAAGTTATATATTGAATTTTAAAATATAGTTATCTGAGTTTTAGGGCTAAAAAACTGTAATTATCCCCATATTCATATTATATAATATATATATATATATATATATATATATATATATATGTATATAGTTGTTTGTATGTGAAATTATAGGCTGCTTTTTTTGCGAGATTGGTGGGTGGAATTATTTGGATTTTCCTAGTTGCCTGTGCAGGCAACTCCGTTGTCAGAAAATGCTAACTCCGTTGTCATTGTAATCGGCTGCTGACTCTTCTTCTTCTTATGGTGTTAGCCGTCCAAGGCCAAATCATTGGAAAAATCTTAACCTCCGATCGATCCGTCTCTTAATTTGTCCCATTAATTTCAATCAAAGACAAAATTACGGTAACCAATGATTTATCTCCACCGGGCAATATTATATATTAAAATCATTTCAAAATTAGTCAATTTACGTAACTGTGTACAAAGTCGTGTGTATCAATCTAATTAGAAATACCAAGTAAAATCCTTTTAAAATACGAGTAATGTTATAAGCGAGAATAATGTGTTATGAATATAGACTTGTGTATCATTTGAAAAAAGGCGATGGTGCCAAAAAAAGATGGTTAATGCCGGTGCCCATTTAATATTTTTTTTAATTATTGATAGAATTAACATTTATTCCTATTTTACATAACAATTAATTTTTATTAATTATCATCTATTCATCTCTGTCCCCTCCCTCTATTCTCTCTTTCTCTCTTTTTTTTTTGAGAAACATCTCTCTCTCCAAAGTATAATCAAATAATATATCTCTTGTTTTAAACATGAAAGTTATTAATGCGTCATTGAACTATAAAAGTACTGTTATGTAATATTATCAAATAATATATCTCTTATTTTAAACATAAAAGTTATTAATGCGTCATTAAACTATAAAAGTACTGTTATTTACTTGTAATATTTCATCTATTGATAAATTTTTTTTTTTTTTGGTAATTATATTGATAAAATTTTAATGCAACTGTATAAAAAAATTGAGATGATTATTCTTTAACTTTCTGTATTTACAGTGAAAATCACTTACATCCCTTATCTATATTTGTAGCCCTTATACTCTGTATTAAAGTAGAGTAGTGAATGGTGTTAATTTTTAAGTGAAAAGATAGAAATACCAATAAAAATCAAATAAAATCAGAGAGTTTTATTGTAGGTAATATGAACTAAAAGGGATATAAATGTAAGTTTTAAAATTATTAAGAGGCAAAACCATTATCTTTAATGGAGTTTTTAATATTTTTACTTAGTTTAAAATATAAAGGGTACAAAGGTAAGTTTTTTTTAAGTTCAATGGGGTGTAAGTGATTTTTACCTTATGTACATAGGATAAAAAGGCAATTATCCCAACAAAAATTTATATTGCTAAATTTAGAATCATGCTTAATCAAGACTATATTAATTTAAAATAAAAATTATTAGAAAGCCTTTCTGTTACAAAATTATTATTACTGTTATTGTTTGCATATATTTTTAAAGAATATTATCTTTCATATACTTAACCAAACCAAACCAAACCAAGCCTTTTCCCACTAGGTGGGGTCGGCAATATGAATTTGTCGATGCCAATTAGATCTATTTAGGGGCATGTCCTCCGATAAATCTAAGTAGGTCAGGTCATGTTTAATGATTTCTTTCCAGCTTCTCTTTGGTCTTCCTCTACCTCTCCTACTCCTGGCAATCTTTATACTTTCACACCTTCTAACAGGTGCCTCTGCTGGATGCCTTCTAACATGGCCAAACCATCTTAATCGGTTTTCTCTCATTTTATCTTTAATCGGTGCTATTCCTACTTTGCCCCTAATCTCCTCATTCCTAATCCTGTCTTTCCTTGTAATCCCGCACATCCACCTTAGCATCCTCATCTCCACAACTGCCATCTTCTGACCATGATTATGCTTTACTGCCCAACACTCTGATCCATATAGCAGCGCTGGTCTAACCGCTACCTTATAATACTTTCCTTTCACCTTGAGGGGGATTTTTCGATCGCACAAAACCCCCGAAGCACTCCTCCATTTGGTCCACCCATCTTGAATCCTGTGACTTACATCAGTATCAATCCCTTCATCTTGTTGTACCATAGATCCAAGGTACCTAAATTTATCTTTCTCTACAATCTTTTGTGTGCCTAAACTTACTTCTATACTACCCGTTATCCTACTTTGACTAAACTTACATTCCATATATTCCGTCTTACATCGGCTTAGCCTAAATCCTTTTGTCTCTAACGTATCCCGCCACAATTCTAGCTTAGCATTCACTCATTCTCTCGTCTCATCTACTAAAACAATATCATCTGTAAATAGCATACACCACGGCACCTCATCCTGAATATGTCTTATAATCTCATCCATAACTAAAGCAAACAAGTACGGGCTTAACGCTGAGCCTTGATGTAAACCAATCGTGATAGGGAACTCATTAGTCTTTCCACCAGTCGTCCGTATAGATGTCATGGCTCTATCATACATGTCCTTTATCGCCTCAATATATGTGACACACGCTCATTTTTTTTCCAATACTCTCCATAGAATCTCCCTAGGAACCCGATCATATGCCTTATCTAAATCGATGAACACCATATGTAAATCTTTTTTACATTCTCTATACTGTTCCATTAACTTCCTCAAGAGAAAGATAGCCTCCATGGTTGATCTTCCAAGCATGAAACCAAATTGGTTCTCTGAAACGTTTGTTGTCCTTCTTAGTCTTCTCTCAATAACTCTTTCCCATAATTTCATCGTATGGCTCATCAATTTAATCCCGCGGTAGTTCGCACAGTTCTGAATATCTCCTTTGTTCTTGTATATGGGTATAAGGATACTTTTCCTCCATGCATCATGCATCTTCTTGCTCTTTACCACTACATTAAAAAGTTTTGTCAACCAACTTATGCCATCTTCTCCTAAGCACCTCCAAACCTCAATAGGGATACCATCTGGCCCAACCGCTTTTCCATTCTTCATCCTTTTTAATACTTCTTTTACTTCTTCCCTACTGATTCTCCTATAGAACATAAAATTTAATTCTTCCCTAAAAGTGGTAAATTACCCTAAATGTATGTCACTACTACTGCTTTCGTTAAATAACTTGTAGAAGTAGCTCTTCCAACGCTCCTTTATCTCCTCTTCCTTTACTAATACCTTTTCATCCTCATTCTTAATGCATTTAACTTGGTTTAAATCCTTGGTCCGTCTATCTCTAGATTTAGCAAGCCTGAATATCTCTCTTTCGCCCTCCTTAGTATCAAGTCGCCTATATAAATCCTCAAATGTCTTTACCTTAGCCTCACTAACTGCCTTTTTGGTTTCTCTTCTAGCTTCTCTATTCCTCTCCAAGTTCGTTTTATTTCGGTCGTTTTGTCAAGATTTAAAACACTCTCTTTTAACTCTTATCTTGTCTTGGACGGCCTCGTTCGACCACTATGCCTCTTTCTATGCCAGAGCACTCCCTTTGGATTCTCCTAAGACTTCTTTCCCTACCCTCCTAATACACTTTGTTACCTTATCCCACATAATATTTGCACTCTCATTTACCGTCCAAATGTTTTCCTCTAGTACTCTTTCCCTGAATGCTGCTTGCTTATCACCTTTTAAGTTCTACCATTTAGTCTTTGAGCATCTATACGACTTCTTTTTACTAGCCCACCTTTGAAGTTGCACATCTATGACCAACAACCTATGTTGGGTAGTCAAGCTCTCCCCTGGTATAACTTTACAATCTTTACAAGCTACACGGTCTCTTTTCCTAGTTAAGAAGAAGTCAATCTGTGTCTTTGAGGAGCCACTCTTATAAGTCACCAAATGTTCCTCTCTCTTCCTAAAAAAGGTGTTCGTCACCATGAGATCACAAGCCACTGCAAACTCCAAAATATCCTTCCCTTCTTCATTTCTATTACCGTAATCATATCCCTCGTGTACTCCTATGTATCCATCTATGTCGCGTCCTATATGACCGTTCAAATCTCCTCTTATGAAGACCATCTCTCCTTGAGGTATCTCTAATAGCATTCATTCCAAATCTTCTCAAAACTTCTCCTTATGTACATCTCCTAAGCCCACCTGGGGAGCATAAGCACTAATTACGTTTACTATCTCTTCTCCTAACACTAACTTAATTGCAATAATCCTATCTCCACAGCGTTTCACATTAACTATATCTTCCTTTAGGTCCTTGCTTACTACTATGCTGACTCTATTTCTCGATCTATTAAGTCTCGTATACCATAACTTATACCCAGTCCTCTCAATCTCTTTAGCTTTCTGTCTCATCCACTTCGTCTCTTGCAAGCAAGCAATTGTGATTCTTCTCCTTTCCATTGTATCCACCACTTCCATAAGTTTCCTAGTTAAGCTCCCAATATTCCAAGTACCTAATCTCAGCCTTCTATTTTAAACTAGCTTCCTTGCCCCCCCCACTCGTCCAGGAAAGTGTGAGGACCCTTGCCTCTTTCATATACCTATTATATATAATTATGAAAACTTTAGGATTTAGTTTGTGGCAAAAGAATTAGAAATGAAATCTTTTTTTTTTCGAAGGGCAAAAAATATATTAAAAATTTTATATTGATAAAAAACAAACGACGTAATTTTTTTTTTTACCCAAGGTGGAGGTGCATGACCCGCATAATCTTAGGACGATATTCTTTGTTGTTTGGCACACTTATAAAATCTCTTGAAAAAACACATACATAGTAATAGATGAGAATGAAAGAAATATGTTTTTTAAAGATAGAGAAAACAATGGTTTTGCAGAGAGAGATGTCTACTTCTTAAAGAGAAAACAAGAGATGGAGATGTTAATTTGAGAGATAAAATCTAAGTAATTTTTAATGAGAAAGAAAGAAATAGAGATAAATAAATGAGAATAAGAGAAATTAATTTAAAATAGAAAATTTAGGTGTTAAAAAGAAAGTGACGGTAATAATTTTGTAAATAATAAAAAATATCAAATAAGTTATGGCATTAAAATTTTTACTCTAGTAGTATAGGTTTTTTTTTTTTTAAATATTTATCCAATTAAATTATTTTACAATTACAATATTGTCACTAACCCATTTATGACAAAATACATTTTCTCTAACTATCTATCTAAACTCAAGTTAATTTCTATATTCAAAATTGTTTCATTTGCCAATTTAACTATTTATCTCCTACATTTTGAATATTTCTCATCCTTACAATTGTCTTTGAAAGCTTTTTTTTTTTTCTTTTTTCTTTTTTTTTTAATATGAAAACATTTGAGATGCATCAATTTGCACTAACCACTAGTACTAGGAAAAATAAAAGAATATATATTTTATGAAGTTTCAAACTTGGTGAATAATTTTTTTAATTCCTTTAAATAGTATTGTAAAGAAAATCTTAATAACTACCAATCAATTAGATAATATTCCCCCCTTTTTTTTTTTAAATCTTCTGTCATTCTTGAATGATCTCTTAACCACCCATAATTTTTGTATAGTTTTCCTGCATGTGTCACTTATCATACGGATGAAGCTTTGACATATAATTACATAATGGGCTGCGGTGCCTCGTTCTGGTTGCTGTTGCCACGGCATGAGTTGACAGACACATTTACTCCCATAGAAAAATATGAGCACCCACCAAATCATTAAATTCTTCCATCATTTTCTTTATTATTTTAAGCTGGCACCAGGCCACGAAGCGGTCGCATCGCAGTAGTTGCAATTTTTTTTTTTTTTTTTTTTTGTGCATCACCTTCAAATTTTTTGCCTCCTTTTTTAAATAATTTTCCTTCATGGTCGGGCTCAATCATTTTTCTTCTCTCACTGGGGCAAGCTGCGAGAGCTGTGTGGGAGGATAAAGTCAGATGGAAGGAGGACCAAGTCAATGGGGAAGCAGCTAAGAATTCCCCACCTGCTACTGAAGATGCGGAGCAGCCTTGGAGAGAATAATTTGCCTTTCTGTTTGTTTTCAGTTCCTAAGTGCATTTTAAGTAGTTGCAATTTTTTAGTTCAAAGTTGATGTTTCTATGGCGATTTATATGTAGCCGACGTTGAGCTGAAGAGATTCCCAAAGAAGAGATTTCCTGCCCTGAGAGGCGCGCAATGAGAGATTGAGATTTCTTCTCCGCACTTTACACCACTCATTCATATGTTTTAACTTTTGTTTGGTAGAAGTTTGAACGAGAGAAAATGGGAGAGGATGCGAGGAAAGGGAAGAGAAAGGAGTGACGAATTTATCTCCCAAGTGACACGTTTTCTTTTGTCTAGCAAAAGAGTTAAAATATAACTCCAATAACCCATGAAAAGCAAATAAACTCAGCCAGCATAAAATATCAAGTCATTGCAGAGCCCCCACTTGATAAATTTATACAGAAACTTCCTCACGGATCTATATATACCTATATGACGGAAGAACAAATTGATACATTGAATTAATAGCTGAATTTGTAGCACCTGCAATTCTGCTTGAGCAAAGCCATGTTGATCCTCCTTCGTTCTGATCGATGACTTTTGTGGCTGTTCGCGCTCTCTTTTATCTGTTATTTATTATTTTAAGGACTACTACGGTTTTTCATTACGATTGCTCATTTTTTGTTTTTGGCCTTGGACCCTCTGCTTTAAATTTGCTTGTTTGCTTTTTGCCTGAAGCCCATTTATATGCTTTTTGCAGGAAAGGTAATTGGCCTAAGCATGCGAATTACGCTTTCCCATGGACTAATGAGATCGATCTCTCTCATCCTTGGTTAAATTGAATGACACTTTCTTCTTCAATTCAATCTCTTTTGATGGTGGGCAATCTGAACTATGCTCTCATTTATTGGAAATGCGGCCAATAAGCAAAAGCGGTAATGTCTTCGTGTTAAATGCAAAACTCCCAAAACACCCGTTTTAAAACCACATTATTGATGAGATGGAGGAGAATTAAAGGAGTAGTTTGAGCACCAACCCATTTCGCTTGATTCAGAAGAAGAACATTCAGGCCAAGCGGGTCATCAATGTTTGGTGAGCCAATCACTTACTTGCATTTCAATCTTTCTCCAAATTAAAATTGAAATCGGAATACGG
Organism: Vitellaria paradoxa; assembly: GCA_019916065.1. Lineage (NCBI taxonomy): Eukaryota > Viridiplantae > Streptophyta > Magnoliopsida > Ericales > Sapotaceae > Vitellaria > Vitellaria paradoxa. The sequence goes on from CM034239.1 coordinate 7,196,951, forward strand.
AAGTATAAAAGGAAGAAGATAATTCAAGAGATTAAACCAAAAAAATTGTTATGAAAAGTTTCTATCAATAATTAAAGTGCATAAGTAATTTGAGGTAATTTGAAATATAGAGTCGAAATAGTAGGTAAAGTAAAACGCAAGCCATAAATTAAGGGAAGCATATGCTTCTCTCTCTCTCTCTCTTGGCTGTTCTTGATTGGTCCCAAGTTTAAATTATGTGCTTCTCATGCGACTATTTGTCGTTAATAATTTAAATCACCTAAATAATTTAAGATAATTTGATATATAAAGTTATACTTTACAATGCAATGTAAGAACATTAATAAATGAGAGGACAAAAGGAGGAGAAGCGATTCGATTCATAAATGAGAGGACAAAATGAGAAGCGATTCATAGTATAAAGGAGCATAGATTTGTTTTCCTCCTTTATTTTTATTTATTTATTGTTTTAATGTCTGCAAGTCAAGTGAAATTGTAAATTTTGTAAGATTGTGGAGTCCATTAAACTTGAACCATTGCTAGAACCCCAAGCGGAAAAAGTAGGAAGGGAAGAGAGAGAAGGTTATGCTAGTGCATTTATTTGTCTTGCTTACGGTTGGCAAGTGTCTCCAATAAATCAATAACTTCATATTCTTTCAGAAGTCCGATTAAACTTCGGAAAGCTGTCTAGAATACTGGTGTGATGCATATCAAGAAATTTTCGATACTTAAATTAGTAAGAAAGTTGAGAAAATATTTTGATAGAGTTTCAATAAAGCAGTAAATGTATTGTTGTACTTGTATTCTTATAAAATGGTAATATATATATATGTGTGTGTGTGTGTGAAATCTCATGTGAAATTGCATGCATGCAGTTACATGTAACAGCATATAACCGTGTCTTTCTCCTTCTCCAATGGAGTGATGACACCTATATTGTAAATTCTAATGTTGGTTTCTTAATTCATTAGCCAACATGTTGTGTCTGATACAATTTGTAGCAGTACATTTATTGGTATATATATCAGAACTGTTAGAAGAGGGTTATACACATGACTTGTAGGTAACTTTGATGGGAATAATTCTACTGAAGCACCCAGTTGGAATTCAGTTGGCTGACTTGGACCGATTGAGGGTATCTTTATTCGGATGCCCCTGGTCGGGGTACCCTTACTCGGATGCCCCCGATTGGATGATTTGGCCCGATCGGAGATATCCTTACTCAGATTGGATGATTTGGCCCGATCGAAGATATCCTTACTCAGATGATCCCGATCAGATATGAGTCGAACAGATAACTTGTCGGATGCCTCCGGCCTGGCATGAGATCTCTCTATATCTCAGTCTCCTCCCATATAACAGTGGCTGTGGTTGATATAAATGGATTTAAATATGCCTCCATAAGCCCCAAGCATCCTCCTTTTCGACAAGGTCGATACAGAACTGATCCTGCTGTCCCAATGAGACAGCTGGGACTGCTCTCTTTTATCGTATGGACAACCGCTGGGGGGAAGAACAGAAAAGGTGTGAGAGGAGATTGCAGTCAATGCACTGATTTGGTTGAAATGGCACATTGCATCCTCCTGGCCCCAAATCCCAGACACAGAGAGAGAGAGAGAGAGAGAGAGAGAGAGAGAATAGACTTTCATTAAATAGAGTTGTGACTTGTCAGATATGGATATTTACTTGTTATATTTTCCTGTATTTCTCACCTTACAGGTTGTTTACTTTTGGTTCTGTGCAAAGTAGAAAACAAAATTGATGATCATATGGAAGGTACACGGCTACTCATCAATTGTCCTCCCCCACCCCTCTCCCCCCCCCCCCCCCCACACACACACACACACACACACACACCCACACACAAGAATTCGCGCGCACACAAAAGACCTGCAACAACTAAATATTCTCGTATATTCTTGGAAATTGACGTGAATACCCTCTAAGAAACAACATCCAAAAAATAAAATAAAATAAAATGAAATATCCTCACCCCCAAATCGATCAGCCAAAGTAATGTCTAGGATATAATCATTTGATACTCAACTTTGATTGAGGGACATACTCATTTCTCAATGTTGTTATTGTTCTTGGTTAATGACAAACAAATTGGGTTGGTTGGTACCTTCGAATTGACACTACTTGTTGAAAAAAAAAAAAGTTAAAATTGAATTTCCTTGAATGAATGCTTTGTACGAAATGTTTTTTTTTTTTTTCCATAAATATGAAGTGGTAATCTCAAACTGAAAAGGACTTGGAAAAATAGACAATCTACCAACGATGTGCACATGCAACTGATAAATCAAGACTTCTCAAGTCACATCCATGTCAAAAGTTTTGAGAACTAAAATTGGAAGATGAAGATTTGCATAGTCACACTACCCAGAACACAAACAAACTACAGAAAATCAAAGAAATAAACAAATTCAAACCCCAAAGCTTTTAAACTGTTATAGCAACATTTGTAAGCCTCTTCTTTCATCAACTAGTGACATCATCTTCTTCTTCTTCTTCCCCGAGATCAAATGGTTACAAAGCTGGCAAGGACAACGATGAATTGACAAGGGTAGAGCCAAGGTTCTCTGCTCTAGGACTGCTCCCTGTACTGCTATTAGAAAGTGACCCAAATGCCATCTTCTGAAGGACCCCAGTCGGAGATGATGCTAGTCTGGGGCTACTGTCCCAGCCCTCGGTCATGAGGTTAAGTGCAGACGAGTTCTTGCATTCCCCTGCGCTACTGTTTGTGCTATTCAACACCTCCCCAAGAGGACCACCCATGGAGGTCTCCCAGGATATAGGAATCCAACTGGCCTGTCTCTGGCTCGGTTCGTTAAGCTCGCGGGATAGTCTCAGTGGGGAGAGTGCAAGTTTTTCATTAGCAGGAGATGAAGCGGATGACACAAAGTCTGAGGCAGCCACGGGGATTGAAATTGAAAGCTGGGTCCTGTCCATCTGCAGATCAACGTCTGGCCATGAAATGGCTGAGCGATTGGTCTGGGTTTTAGGCCAGTCATCCATGAACTGACGAACTGAACGTTGTGACTTGTTTTCTCTGTCGTTGAGGTCCTGGAACGAGCCATAATTTCTGGAGGTGATGAGGGAGGCGCTTTTATGCAGAGGGTTGAGCAAGGAGTCTGAGCAGACATGTCCAAATTCAGCTCTGGAGGTTTCTTCGTAAGTGTTGTGCTGTTTTGGAATGGAAAATTGGTTCTCTTTTAGACGAATTGTGGGAGATAACATGGAGAGGTCTGTTGCATCTTGAATTCTCTCTCCCAAACTCTCCTTGTCCAGAAAAATCCTGCTATGAGAAAACAAAACAAAACACTCATCAGCCAAAAGTTTAAAGAGGGGACTTGTAAAAACTACTCAAAATTCCCTATCGATATAACCTTTGGCTTATACTCTCCCAGATTGAAGGTTCAAGCACCAAGGGGAAAAAAAAAAAGAAAAAATCCCAAACGAACACATTAGCCATGAAAAGTAAGCAGGAGAAGTCTGAAAGAGTCCTCAATGTTAGGGTTCATAAGCACCCTGGAATGCATCCATACAAAAGATTCACAAAACAAGATTACAATTTGAACCAAGGAATTTTTGGTTTCTTTGTTTCAGTGAGAGGGAATCTAAGGGCCCAACAGTGGTCACATTCATTAATTTTATTTCTCAAGAGCAGTTTTTCTTCAATTTTATTTTATTTTATTTATTTATTTATTTATTATTATTATTATTATTATTTTTACTCCACATATTCATGTTCCAGACAGAGCCCAAAAATAGAGGGGAAAGTGAAACTGTGTGTTCAACACCAATAAAAATTCCACGCATGCAGCCTGGAGGAGTATATGCCAAAATGATAAGAAACTCGTATCCATAATGTTTTGTTTTATGGGTAAAATATTCTAGCAATTTTTGTACTTTGACATTGATCAATTATCTCTGTACCTTTAAAAGAGTACAGAAAATGTTTAATTTTTATGGAAGAGTAAGTGAATTTAAATAGAATTAGTGAAGAGTACAAAAAAAATAAATCCAAAATGACACGACCTCAAAATGTAAATAAACACATAATCTCACGAAAATAATAACCGATAAAAAAAATTGAGAAAAATAATTTATGAAGCAATTAAGAATTTGTTGAGTTGAGCTTATTTCCATTTCCCTCGTTGGAAAACAAGCTAATCACTGCATTATTGGACACTGCATACAACCAAAATAGAAAGGAGATCAAAAGTGACAGCAAAATATGGGAATCAAAAGTGACAAAGTCAAACAGATAGGACCCCCGGACCAGTTAAGTGGGTGGAAAAGACAAATTTACCCTAGACAGGCTGTGTATGCTCGAAGTGACCACTTTCTGTTACCCTTAATGAAACCAGAGATTGAATTGCAATAAAGGTAATAGCTTAAGGTTTTAATATACCCAGGTTAAAGCCGAAGGGACAAAATCAACAAAAGTATCCAAACCAAGAGCTGATTCACCTGTTGATATGGGAAGCGGATGCACAGGGGTTAGGTGCACCTCCAGGTTGCAAGTTCTTGAGGCCGAGGCTGTCGGCCGCCACCAGCGCCGCCGTAGAGGAAGCCACAGGGATGACCTTCCCGGCGGTGACTCCGGAGACGGAATGGCCACTTTGGCCTTCCACAGGCTTTCTTGAACGATGGCGGCCCCTGTTCATGTGCCGCTCACAGTACTTCTGGTCAGCAACAGCGTCTCTCGAGCACCGCCACTTCTTCCCGTCCGTCCGCCGGCACCTCCCCGGCTCGGGATCGGCGTTGTTGGAGAATCCCAGATGGAAACCACCCCATCCCACTGTCAACATCACAAAAAAATAACAATAATAATAAAATAAAATAATACAGAACAAACCAATTAACAAACACATGGTACGCAGTGAAAAAATATGGTGGGATTGAATTGGGAGTGGAAAAGGAGCGGCTTACGAGTACTGGGTCTTAGAGGTCCGCCAGAAAAGCTAGAGAATCCCACGGAATCGAGAGCTTTCCTTATGGGGAAGAGAAGATTAGAAGGAATGGGCACATCTGCAGTGATGTATTTGTAGATCAGGGCCTGGTGTTCCAGCTCCATCCACTGCGATGGAGTGAATGGACCTTTCACTCCTGTTAATACCCCTTGCATACTCAGAGCATTCAACCCTTCAGAGCCATAACCTGAAAACAGAAAGATGAAATTAGTTGAAAAACAGTGAGCCAAATACCACAGCGATTTCACTGGTAACTTCTCAGTCTGACTATTTCGAGTGTGAAAAGAAAATCAGAGTACAGAAAGGGTTATTGCAGGAAACCCAATAAAATTTCTGCAATATTTAAGGAGGCATCACTAATGAATTTTTATTATTGTGATAGACAAGAAAACCAAGGCTGAAAAAGGGGGGGGGGGGAATGGTGCGAAAGATAGGTCTAAATACTGCTAATAGTATTCTTCTCTTCTTCCCCTTCCTCACTGTATGAGCACTGAAAACGTTAACAAAAATTAGGGAGTTAAAAAACACCAAATTTTTCTCTCTCTTTCTTTGACAAGACTGACCAAATATCTCTGTAGATTACCATGAAATGAAAAGACACTCCCAGCGGTACTGGGAATCAAAACCCATATGACCAATAACAACTCATCTCTTCTGCAACATGACATCTTTCTCCATCCCTCCAACCCCAACAAGTAAATATTTCCCCAAAAAACCCAGATCAATCTCATAGAACCTTTTGCTCCATGCAAATACCCAGTTACCTTAGAGAGTGTATGTGTGTGTGTGTGTATTATATATACATCATTTTCAATCCCTTACATAGGTAAAAGCCATAGAAAATGGACGTATGTACCTGTATTTCTACTATAAGTAGTAGTTGAAGTGGGGTGGCAGTAAGGGGAAGTCAGAGTTTGGGATGAGTGGGGGGAAGAGAAGCTCAGCATCTGCTGACCATTAGAGAGAAGAGAGCTGCTATTAGATCTCATCAACGAAGGACTTCTCTGCTGAAGCAGCATTGCCTTGGAATTATTAGCTGAGAAGTCTGAATCAGTCTTGGCCACTTTTATTAAGCTCCTCCTGCTGCTCCAGTCGTCTTCAGTAGTAGTATTAGTATTAGTAGTAGCAGCAGCACAAGGAGTTCTTTCTTGCTTGAGAAACCCAGATCCGTACCACTTCAGCTTGGTCTCGTGATCAGGATCTGAAGAAGAAAAACAACTGTCTGATGAACCCGCCACCAACCCATCCAGACCCACCATGCCAAGATCCATCCAGAAACTATAAAACCATCAGGAAGAGAAGGAAATGAAGAATTGGGTCTTCACAGAAATGGACAGAAGATCGAGGTCTTGGGGGGAGGACCATTTTAAAGGGTAGTTGTGTGTATATAGGTGCTATGTATATACGCAGAGCTGAAAGAGAAAACTAGTACGGTTTGTTTGGCTATACCACAGAGAGGGAGGAGGGGTAAGGAGGAAGCTAGGGGGGTTTCGGAAGTACAAGCTTCAGTTTTTTTTTTTTTTTTTTTTTGGGGATTTTATTTTTATTTTTTCATTTTAGCTTCTAGGTTTTTTTTTATTTTTTTATATTGCAATGTTTTTAGTGAATGAATGTGAGTAATATGTTTAAAATTTATTGAAAAGTTAAATTTTAATAAAAAACATAAAATCAAAAAATCTGGAAGTAATTTCTCCCAAACCAAGCTTATGAATGGCTAGCACTGGATACTCTCTTTATATTCAAAGCAAATTAACAAATACAAAAGTGAAATTAAGGTATTTTTTTATTTACAAATATTCAAAAATCATATAAGTTTATGTTTAGTTTGTTAAAAATTTTTAAAAATATCTAAAAATTCTTAAAAATTTTTAAAAGTTATTTATTTTTTATTTCATTGTATGAGTTACGAATTCACAATTTATATTACTAAATATTGTATGATATATATTATGTATATTATTTATAAAGACAAATTACATTTATCCTCTGTACATTTTATTCTTAAATTTATTTTCTCTTATATTTTGAATTGTAACTTTTTGTCTCCTAAATTTTTAATTCAATTTCGATGCATATAACATTTACATGATATTTTTTGTTATTTTTTATTGATAATTGATTGGAAAAATTAAAATTAAATTAAAAAACATGAGTAAAGTGGTATTATTTAAGATTTAGTGAACAAAAATAAAATCAAGAATAAAATATAAAGATAATTTATCCGATTTACAATGCAATTTATATTTGTATATTATTAAAAAAATGTTCATTTGTCCCTGAGGGTTTAGGTACCAAGGTATTTTTGTAAAAGTGGTGTCCTTTTGTGCGTTCGGACAACTTGTACTAACTTGTGGTAGTGTTCTCCAGCGAGCAACTGAGCATTGAGGTTGAGGTTCGGAGGGGAAAAAAGTTAGTTATTTTTATATTTAGAAAATAAAAAAATAATTTTTAATAATTAATTTTTTATTTTTTAATAATTAAGTATTTTTATTTTTTTAATATTTAAAAGAAATTAAAAATATAAGATGGTATAAAAAAAAAAAAACTAGTAACTGATATCAGTTTATTTTTCCAAACAGTATCTGAATGCGGAAACTAGGTCGAACAACTTGCCCCTCTAAACAAATATACATAGAGTGAAAGAGAGAGAGAGAGAGGGCTAAGAAGCGGAACAAGCCCGACCGACCCGGTTTGATTTGGGTTTAGATTTTTGTTTATAGTTAATATATTAATTCATTTTAAAATTAAATGTAATCATATCAATGTTTAATAATGTGTTTGTGCCATGTTAAGTTTAATTTCTCTTTATGTTTATGTGAACAAGGACAAAATTAGAATTTTTGGTAAGGGGGTTAAATTTTATTTTTTTTCTTAGATTAAATTTAGACTTAAAAATTATAATTAATATTATAAATTGTATTTAATAAATACAAAATAAATTAATATATATGTGTTACAACCCGTTAAGCTTTCAAATTTGAATTAACATAACAACTGAAAATAAAAAAAAAAAGTTAAATTTTAGGGAGGTTGGTTTAGACTTTATAGTTTAATATTTGTTTAACTCAAAAATCTATATGTACTAAGAGTAATGTTTTTTAAGTCAATTATTTTTACAATTTTAATAAGAGCCAAACAATAATATAAATTTTTTATAATAAAAAATTTACATATACAAATAATATTTTTCAAAACTCTAGAGGGTCATTGGCCTCTTGATCCCAACATAACTGGAATTGCTTGATTCTCATCTTACATCTAATGGTTTAAAAAAATTAAAAAAATAATAAAAATTAAATTTAGGGCCCGTTTAGAGTCCTATTTTTTTAATAAAATTTAATTTTTTTTTTTAACTTAGTACAATGTTCATTAATTTTGATATCGTAATCCATGAAATTCTATGGGAATTTTTTTTTGGGTGGGAGGGTAGTTAATTCCGCGAGACTTTAAATGGACTCTAACACTATTTTAGGAGGTATTTGGTTGATAAAAATAAGATAAAAAGTATAATAAAAATAAAAATATATGACATAAAAGTATGATATGTGAAAAAAATTGATTAGAGAAAAATATAAAAATTAATTAAAATTTATGAATTTTAATACCACCAAACATGACCTTAATAGCGTGCAAAGTTGAAACAAGGATCTCGCAGTGATTTTACACACGAAAGTGATATTGATCCTTGCAAATGAAGTCTCATTTTCTAATATTGTCCTTTAATTTGACTTTGAGTCTTACCTATTTCTAAAATCACTCGCACTAGGGTTGTACTTCGCATGTGGGGAGGTGCCTTGCAAAGTCCGCCAGCGGTTTCTTTGTGTCTCTGTCTCGCAGGGGTGTGTGTGCACACACAAATATCTACTGTTAAGGAGTGTGCATGAAGATGTATAAAGGAGGTGTTTGGAGTTGTATAAAAATATATAAAATAAAATAAAATTATAAAAATAAATGTCTTGTAATTCGTATAATGAGTGAAAAATTTAAATTTTATTATCTCGTAATTCATATTTATTAAGATTTGTAAGATTTTATTTTATTTTGTAAAGTTCCAAACGGAGCCAAAATTGTATCGAGGGTGTGTTCGATTTATAAAAAATTAGTTAAAAAATATAATAAAAATAAAAAATATGACATAAAAATGATATGTAGAGAAATTTAATTAAAAAATTAGTTAAAGTTGATAGGTTTTTATGTGAATTTTAATGCCCAAAATAAGGTTAAAATTGTAAAAATTAATATATCGTATTTTGTGTAGTGAGTTGAGAATTTAAATTTTATTATCTCGTAATTTTTGTGATAAAAATTTGTAATATTTTGTATTATTTTATTTAACTCTAAACGTTACCAAGGTTTCATTTAGAGGGCTAAAAAATGTTAAAAATTATTTATTTTTTTCTGACCACGAGTCACAAATTTATAATTTCTATCTAATTTTATATTTTTTTTTTATTCTGAACACTTTTTAAAAAAGATAATAATAAAAAAATAATAATAAAAGACAAAGTGGAGTAGTGGGACGTTGTACTGCTGGTGTTCCATCAGCAAAGATGCATCCCCCCGCCTCCACGTGAAACGCCACAAATATTCCACGCAAAGATGCAACCCCCGCACGAAGACTCCACATTGTTCTGTAACCATAATTATTAACGTAACTTTGCGACTGACTAATTCTAAGCGTTGATATGCATTATTCTTCTGATCTTATTGTAAGCATTTCAATCCCTCTCTTCTGCATGTTAAGACACTGTTTGGATTGTCACATTTTCGACGAAAAATAATTAATAAAAATAGATAAATTTTGAATTATTGAATATTTGATATGTTACTCGAAAAATATAAAAAAGCTAATAAAAATTAAAAAAAAGTTGATAAAATTCAAAGAAAGTTAAAAAAATAGAGACTTTTAATGTGGACAAAGTTAAAAAAAAAAGTGAAAAATAAAAATACGAAAAAGTTAAAATTTTTTAATCAAATTTAGCACTTCAAACACATACTAAGTTTGGAAGATTAACTTATTATGAGAAAAAAAGTTAGAATATAAAATGAAATAAAAAATCATATTTATAAAACTTTTTTTAACAGTTAGAAATTATGAAAAGATGAATAAATATTTATTCAAAAATTAAAATTTACTTAATGAATAATATAAACAAATAATATAAATTAATAATTTTATTTTTCCATCAACTTTTATTCATACATCATTTAAAACATACTACTAGCTGGAGACCTGGGCGGAAGAGGCAAACGGTCACATGCCCCTTTCTTACTATTTTTGGATGAAAACATTAAAATTTCCACAAAAATATACTCTGAGATAAAGTATAAAAACTATCCCTACACTTTATTCTTAGTATCATTTTAATCCTACACATTTCAATTGCAACAATCAAATTCTTACACTTTCGATCAAGTAGTAATTTGATTCTTCTGTTAATTGACTGTTAAATATAACCGTTAGATTAAAGATAAAAATGTAGTTTCTTCTACATTTTACTCTCAGTATCACTTTAGTCACTCATGTCTAAATTGTAACAGTCAAATCCTTACACTTTTGGTATATATATTCGAAATATGTTTCATTAAGTTATTTTTAATAAATAATATAATCTAAAATATATTTTAATAAATTATATAACATATTATAATATGAAATATATTTTATTAAATATTTAGTAAATAGTAAAATTAAAAAATATTTAATACGTTTTCTTTTTACTGAATAAATTATTTTTAATAAATAATATAATTAAATAAATACTTAATTTAGTTCAATTAATATGAACATATATTTATTAAATTCAAATAATTTTTAAAAAAAATAAAATTAAATATTTTACTAAAGGTGATTCGATGGTAAAGTATATTTTATTATAATATTTTTAGTAAATAATATAATTAAATTATTTTTAATATATTTATTTTTATTAAATTAAATTTTTTAATAAATAATATAATTAAATTAGTAATATATTTAAACTAATACTTAATTTAGTTTAATTAATATGAAGTATATTTTACTAAATTCAAACAATTTTTTAAAAATTAATTAAATTAAATATTTTATTAAAAAATTAATTTATGTAAATAAAATTGCATTTCTAAATTTAGTTTCAACTTTTATTTAAGAAAAAATGATAACTAAAAATAATACTAGAAAATAAAAAGTTAAACCAAATGGTTCTAGGTTTTATATTTTGTTTAACACTTTATTTCCTGGTTTTGTTTTCTATTATTATTTTTTCCTAAAATAAAATTGAAACTGTATTTGAAAATATAATTTTATTTACATAAATTAATTTTTAATAAAATATTTAATTTCATTATTTTTTAAAAAGTATTTTAATTTAATAAAATATATTTCATATTAATTAAACTAAGTTAAGCATTAATTTAAATATATTACTAATTTAATAATATTATTTATTAAAAATAATTTAATTCAATAAAAAGAAAAGATATTAAATATTTTTAAATTTTATTATTTACTAAAAATAATTCAATAAAATATATTTCAAATTATAATATGCTATATAATTTAATGAAATATATTTCAAATATACACCAAAGTGTAGAGATTTAATTGCTACAATTGAAACATGAAGGATTAAAGTGATACTAATGGTAAACTATAGAAAATACTACTTTTTTATCCATAATCTAATAGTTATATTTAACGTTCAACTAACAAAATGATCTAAATGTCATTTGACCAAAAGTATAGAGATTTGACCGTTACAATTGAAATGTGTTGGACTAAAGTGACACTGAGGGTAAGCTGTCAAGGTGGTTTTTATACTTTTCTTTATACTCGGCGATGCATGTCTTTGGAAGGAAAAATATGTCTTTTTAATATTTTTTATATTTGATTAATTTAGATTTTTTCAATTTATTTTTCTTTGTACACTATTCAATGTGATAAATTTGATAAATTTCAGTAATATTAATCATGATTCTTAGACCAACGTAGTTTTATTACTAAAGTGGTATTTTGAGGTACTTGATTTATTAAATATCAAATGCCAGATATCCCTTTTTTATAAACATGTTATAAAACCACTACTTAAAAATTTCACATCGTATTTACCTTACGTTTTATTAACCTACTTGCATGACAGATGGTCTAGAAAAATCTTTAATAAGCTAGTATAATTTTACTAAAAATTTTGAATATTTCTTTCTAATTTGTAAAGACATTATTGCATATAAAAATAAATATCCTATAAATTTATTAGATAAAAATAACACTCATATAAAACTTTAAAAACATTTTAGTTCCACAATTTCATTAAACTTTTTAAGATATTTTTGGCCAATTAAAATTTTAAACTACGATTTTTTATTACGTAAATTTATTTATGTAAAAGCATTTTAGCAATTGATACACATTTTTTTTATTTTAGCTACATATTATTTATATAAATTTTATTAAAATCACAACTATCAAATGAATGATGAACACATCGCTACGGCACTCTTTGATGGATCAAATTTTAGCATAAATCAACCAACTTTTACTTCTTGAGTGTTTGACAAAACACTAATTTTTGTCATTTTTTTCTTTGTAACTTATTTAACCTAAAAGTTACCAAAATTTTTATCAAACACGCAAAAAATTGTTAAAAGTTAATAAAAATTGTCAAAAAATTTACTAAATATCTAAAAGTTACCAAAATTGTTAAAATTTACTAAAAATTATTACTAATTTTACCAAATATATCAAAAATTTTAAATACTAGTTACCGAAAAATTAAATACTAATTTTTGATAAAAAAATTAAAAATGACTAAAAATTGAACTTTCAAGGACGGCTAAATATTAGTCATTTAGAGCTTCAGTGGGTAACGTGTAATCTTTATAACTAACGCAACAGGTAAGGATAAATAATTGGTAGACATTAACAAGCTCAGTGTCAACATTTGCAAGCACCACTTTTTCATGGCTAGATTGCCAATTAATACCCGAAGAGTATCAAAGAGATCGCATATTTTCAATGTCTACACTTCTACTTATTTTGGAGGATTGGAATTTGGATTGCATCCAAATGCATTGAAGTGGACAAAAGAATTAATGCCTACGTTCGCTTCTGCTTATTTTGGAGGATTGGAATTTGGATTGCGTCCAAATGCATAGAAGTGGACAAAAGAATTCAAAAGCACGGACCCTTATGAAGTCAGGATTACCTTCCCCACATCACCTACTGTGGGAACAATGAGAAGGGGGAATAGTTGCCTGTGGAAGTAGAGTTTTGGTGCTGCAATAACTTACTCAAAACTTACTTTCTGGTGAAAACAATAAATAACCCCTTGTTAAGACAGTTGCCACACCTATTCAAGCCAGTGGTACTGTTTTAATGCACTTTCTTCCTTACCTCTCTATTAGTTTTTTATTCGAGCAATCAAAAACATTTATATTAAAATAATATGAATATCTTGTATGCATATTATTTCAATTAAATTACATAGGCTCGTTTGGAGCTCTATATATATTTACAAAACTCCACAAATAAAATTTAAATTTTTTATTTATTATACGAATTATTAATTACAACTTTTATAAATTTATATTAATTTGTATAACTCCAAATAATCCCACTATCTGATAAATAATTCTCATAAATAATTATTTTTTTATTTTTGTGTTTGTTTTGTGAAACACACTGATCGGATAGGAAATTTTATATCGTATCCGTCATTTATATCCCACATTTAGTGAGTTCAATGAGGTTGCATGGCATATCCAATATTATTGAAATGCCAAATCTCATATGCATAAAATTGTGGATCCTAAGGGAGAGCTGTGGTACCAAATCTTAAGAGATGGTTTAAATAAAATATAAGTAGGCATGTAAAGAGGAGTCGGGTTGACCTTGACCCTGCACTCATTTTTTGTACATACAAACCTAAGTGTACCCCGACCCTATGTTTAAGTTCAAGATGCTTGACCCACAACTTATACATTTAATTTTATTTCAATTATTTTTTTAACTGTTTATTCATACTATATTAAAATAGACAATAGATATTAGTATTTTTTTTAATTTTAAACATCGAGACTCAATTAATTTTCTCATTCGTAATTGAAAAATTCTAGGACCAACAGACCTATGATAATTATTAATAGAATTTATTTATTTTTAGGGTAATTGATTAATTATTTTATTTTTAAGTTCAAATTATAATTAAATTTTAGAAAAATATTAAAAATACACAAAGCCAATAGGTTGTGATTAGTTTCTTTAAGTATTTCAATACAAGCTCTACTTTTCTTCTTTTCTTTATTTTTCTGCCTTCAAGTTCCGATCTCTCTTTTTTTTGTATCCGTTTTTTATTATCAGGTTCTGTTTTTTTCATTTACCTCAGTTTTCTTATCACTGTTATCCATTATGATAAGTTAACTTTTAATCTTGATTCAAACCGAAGAAGAATGATAAATTCTGTGTATTAGGCGTGCATGATTTTTAAAGTATTTATTTTTTGATCCACTAAACAGTAAATTTTGAATTATAATTTTATACTCTTGAAAACATTTGAAACCAACCAAGTACCATCTCTGATGCTTCCCTCGTACTAAATTTTCCTAATTGAAATCAACTTTAAAGATTTACTCAAATGTTCATGAGTTCGGAATATTTCGATTTTCTAATTTTGAAAGTAATTTTCAAACTAAGATAATTAGAGCACCCATTTAAATATATAGTGAATTTTATCCTAACTTGTAGCTTTGGATTACAATTTATTTAATATATTTATTTAATATTTACAAGTTATTTATTTTTATTTTGTTTTATTTTAAAATATTTTAAAACTTAATTTCAAAATCTTAAAAATCAAAATCTTTTTTATTTAATTTAAATTGTATAACACCTTTTAGTTGAGAGAAACGAATTGTCCGTTATTGATCAGTTCTTTTACCATTCATTCTTGGACTCACCAGGTTTTATTACTTGACAACAATTCATGCGCTCGCGAGATTAAAATACACTTTTTAAGTATCACTCACTAATCTGGTTGAGACTACCATGATTTTTACAAATTTTTAAAAGTCTATTCCTACAATTGTTGAATTAGGGTGACAACAATTCATGCACTCACGAGATTAAAATACACTTTCAAGTGTCGCTCACTGATTCAATTGAGATCACCATAATTTTTACAAATCTATTCCTATAATCATCGAATTAGGGTCACCATGATTCACGTAAGTTTGTTATCTAGTTATCAAAATTACATCATTTAAGGAGTTTATTTGTAACAATTTCATAAATTCAAAAATTGAATATAAGTATTCAAAATAATTTTTCAATGCTAAATAGCATAAAACATAGTTTTTTACCAAAAGAAATAAAATTTTCACAGATAAAGGTTCAAAAAATTTAAATTTAAAAATATTTATGTATAAAATAATTTTACGTAATTCGATACTGGTAAGATAAACCACTCAACTTGAGCACGACAACCAAATCTATAATAATGAAATTAATTGGTAAAAGAACACGATCCACTGCAAAAATGGAGATTCCTTATCTCCATCCCATTCCTGCAGCACAAGCCGTCCACCAGGACAACCAATTCCATATATATGCATATTTTTTAGGCGGCATATTCTGTTAAAAAAGATGCTACGTTTACCCTCAATTTCTTACACGCATGTACACATTTCATTAATTTATTCTTGTTACTATTTATATTGATCAGTGCATTTTATTCAAAAATCATTATAATAGCAAGATATTGTCTTCTGCTCTTTTTTTTTCAATAGCCAAAACGACGTCGTCTCTTGCGGTTATAAAAATTTTGAACGAAATGCGCTATAAAAGATTGAGTGTAAGTGTAACATTACTATTCTATTAATGCTTTTCTTAGACCACAGTACATAACGAATACTAACGCTATATATATATGGAATTTTATATATATCTCCTATTAAGGCACCGATTGGAGTACTGAAAAACGACAAAAAACGTTAAAAAATACTGAAAATCTCTAAAAAAAGATTCATTTTTTATTTCACTACATATATTACTAATCCATAACTTTTATCAAATTTTATCATTTTTTGTCACTCTAAACACGATCTAAAAATAAAATATTAAGATGGTATTTAATTTGCATTTATATTTTATATTTTATATTTTTATTTTTTATTTTCAATTTTATGTGTTTTATGTTTTGAAATTTTCAAAGCAAGAAAAATAGAAAAATACATTTGATTTGACATTTTTTATTTTTCGTATTTTGAGATTTTTTTTATTTTTAATTAAAAATACTTAAAATAATTTTTTATCATTTTACATTTTACAAGTAAACTTATTTTCTGTTTTCTAAAATAAATTTTAAAAATATAAGTTATTAAATATATTTTAAACTGTTTTTCTTATTTTTAAAAATATAAAATACAAAATAAACTCAAAACAATTATATGAAATGACGCCTTATTAATTCCGAAATTTATACAAAAACACCAAAGGGGTTGATATTGAAAGTTGTACTCAATTAGTAGTCTGATACTTTAGTAAATTCATTAATTACAGAAGTCTTAAATAAATGGCAACTAAAGTAAAGTAATAAAATTAAATATTATACAATATGCTTGAAAGCAACTCCCATGAGAAAAAAAAAAAAAAAACACGCCCGCAAAGGTAACCCATACTCTCACGAAGTAATCAGGATGGACACCTTGGCCTAACCATAAATGGCATATCACTTACAACTCAGGTCAAGTGGCTAGGCTAATTGCCTAAAATTGTCACAATAATTGAACCAAACGTAAAGCAACAATATTGATTCTGTTTGGAGCTTTTTTTTTTAAATTTTTATAAACTTATGTAAAATTTAAATTTTTTAATTATTACAAAAATTTGAAAAAATTAAAAAATTCTAAATTAAGCAATCCTACATAAAGTTAAGAGAATAACACTTGAGAATTAATGAGAAAACTCTTTTATATGAAGAAAAACTTCAATTACAAATTTCACTATTAATGGGTTACAAGACTCTACTCAAACTCTCTACGATTCATTCGCATAAATCTTTTCGTCACTCTTGATTTATTCGATAAAACTTACAAGTAGACTTTTTGTTTCGTATAGAAAGTAAAAAAAGAATACGAATAAGTAAGAGAAAGGCCTATAAAGTCACAAAGGAAAAATTCTCTCTATCTTAAGACTATATAATATGCCCCTTTTGATTTATTTGTACATTAAACTTGGGTTCATATATATAGACTTACAAAATTCTGTTCTAACTAGAACTCAAACACATTAATAGATTTTCTAAAAATATAAACAAATTTTTTAAACGGATATAGAATTTTCCATAAAATAATTCCCTCGAATCATCGTGCTCCCTATACTGTGCCTGCGAGGTATACTACTAAAAGATCGAAGGGTCGCCCTGCTTGGGCCCTGCTTGTGAGTCCCTTTGGAATTTTGTGTTTAACTCTGTTAAGTCTTAATCAGGGAAGGATTTTGCTTTGTTCATAGTTTGATTTAGATTGCAATATTCTGGGTGCGTTCGGAGTCCCAAAAAAATAAAAAAAAACCAATGGATGAGATTGATGTGATGTAAAAATAATATATGGTAAAATGTATTGGAGGAATTTGAAAACTTTTGAAGTTTTTTGATTTTTTTTAGTACTCCAAACGAGCCCTCTAATTGTGGTCTTTTAGAAATTTACTAATTTAGAAAATCTTCAATTAGAGAAACATTCAAATCTGTTATATTTAATTTAAGATTTTGTATGAATTTGACATTATAAAACTTTACAATCTCCCCCTTGATAATTGTTTTATATCAAAATTTAAATAAAATTTCAAAATAAATCTACAACACTTGAACAAACACATCAAGGCGTCATATGGTAAAAATTTCAAAATAACATCATTCATAATATAATATTCGAGTTCAAATTTCAAGTTCACAAGACCGCAAAATATTAAAATAAAATCATAAAATTTAAAATTTTCTACTCCCCTTTTTTATATGAATTTATAAGCTCACAAAATATTATTGGAATAAGAAAAACAAATCCAACAGCTCCACTAGCAATCCGAAATTTTTGTCTCTCTACAACTCTCTCCTTAATCCATCTTCTCGCGTTAGTTTTTGTTCAAACTTGTTTAAATTAATTTTTCAAATGATAATTTTGTATTAATATAAATTTAAATATTTTTAAAAAATAATAATAATACACTACTATGCCAATTTGATAAAGTAATATATTTTTAAATAATAAATTAGCAACGTTATGATCTTGAACATCTAATAAGCTGATTTAATTTTTAGAAATATAAGAAATTAAATTCAAATAGGTAAGATATGGAATCAGCGTATCGTAACTTTTAAGGCTACTGGTCAAAATTCATATTACAAAATGGGTTTATTTTTAGAAAATAGGCTCAATGTTGGAAGATAAGAGGTATTTGGAGTTGAAAAAATTAGTATAAATTTGTAAAAATTATAAGTTCGTAAATCCTGTAATGAGTAAAAAATTTAAGTTGTATAAAATTTTGTAGAGTTTTGTAAAATTTTCCAAACAAGCGTGATTTTGGATATCTATTATATCTTCCTTTATTTTTAACCATTAATTTATTAAAATTTTGTACTTTTTTAAAAGTATTTAAATTTATATTAATAAAATTATGAATTAGGAAAAAAAAATTTTAGGGTGAATAAAATATAGTGAGAGAGAGGGAGTCAATGAGAGATATATTGGGGGTGTTTGGGGCTCTGACATATTTTTACAAAATTTAAATTTTTATTCATAGCATGAACCGTAAGATTACAATTTTTATAAATTTATATAAATTTATACAATTCTAAACAAATTCATATTATTATAAAATATGTCGATTTTGAGACAAAAAGTCTGAGTGTTGGAAGAGGGATTCTAGGTATTTATTAAAATTTTGTTTGTTTTAGTTGTTTATTTATTAAATTTTATTATTTTTATAAAAATATTAAAATTTATATTAATAAAAAATTATGATTTGAAGATAGTTTCAATTGCGAATAAAAAAATCTAGTTGGAGATAAGAGAGAGAGACAAAGGGGGTTTGTAATGTAGAGAGGTTGATTGAAAGAAACAAAAACTGGAGTTTGTAATTGAGTTGTTGCAAGTTTTGCAACTATTCTTTGGCAACAAAGGCCTCTTAGCCTTTCAACTTTTTTTTTTTTTTAATCTCGTATATTAAGATTTCTTTCAAAACCATGAAAAATAAATGTCATTAAAACATAAAAAAATTATTGACAAAAAATTTTATTTTATTTATCCCAAACATAAAAAGAAATTAATTTTATTTTACTTTTTACCAAAAAAAACAATTTTATTTCTTCTCAATTAACATTTCACAATAAATTCAAGGAAAGTGCACCCGCTATCCCTTAATTCATTATATTCTCAGCCTCGGCTCGGAAATCTTAGTTTATTGACTTATTTATTTATTTGTAAAATAATTAAATTTATTTTTTTATATATATTTTTTAATTTTTCAAAGTAAAAAAAGTTAAATTAATAAAAAAGAAAAAATTACTTATTAAAAAGTTAATTTTTTTATCTTTCCTTCAAAAAATAATTTTTTTAACTAACTATCAATTAATTAAAAAAAATTATTTTTTATTTCTCAAACCAAGCGTATGTGAAAATTGATTGACAAAGGTTGCGTTGGGCTACGTAATTAAATTTTTTTGCAAATTATTTTAATTTTTTATTAAAATTTTTAATATTTTTGCACCCAAACAGACTGACAAAATGAATATTTTGCGGGTAATAAGTGCTTGAAGTTGTGTAAAAATATATAAAATAAAATAAAATTATAAAAATAAATGTCTCATAATTCATATAATGAATAAAGAATTTAAATATTATTACCTCGTAATTTATATTTATAAAAATTTATATAATTTTATTTTATTTCGTAAAACTTTAAACAGAACCAATTTCTTCAAAGAGAAAGTAGATATGTCTACCACTTGTACTGTCGATATGTATTATCTCCATCATCATTTCATATCGGAATCCTAACACTGCGTGCTAGCTAGAAACCCTAGAGAGAGAGAGTTTGTAGACACAGAGCTAGAGAGAGGGAGATAATTAAAGGCGTAGGCAAGGGACGTACGGTGATGTAGACACTTCAATAGGGAGGAGGGATCTGGTCTGGTGGCATTGGGTACGAAATGAACCCACCCAACCATTTCACGGCCGTGGTCCCCAAACCAAGACCATAGCCGAACATGCATTAAAAGTGTGTCTGGATCCTAAAACATTAAAATTAAAATTTAATTATTATTATTATTTTTTAATTTTTAAATTAAATTTTATCAAGCATTATTTTTATATGAAATATCAAATTTTTTTTTTCACAAACCAAACACCATGTATCATTTTTTTTTGTTTTATACGACTTTTCTTACCAAAATTTACACTTCATTTAAAAATATTCATTCTTTAGAATTGATTTAATTTGGTAAATAAAATTTTATATTTGAAATATATTTTGAATTTAAGAATTGAATCGGCCGATTTAAGAGAAATACTAAATTTAACTATATTAATAAAAATAAAAAATATAATAAATATGATATATTAGGATAAATTTGTCTACTTACTTAAATAGTTTAAGAAAAATGAATTCTAATAAAATTCTATTATTTTGATTTGGATTTCAAATTATATAGAAATTTTAAAACTTAAGTTGAATGAAATTAAATCCAATTTATAAAAATTTATTTTAATTTCAAGCATAAGAATTGATGAAAATTCTTATCAAATTTACATTCCAAACAGAGTGTTAAGTTTTTTTTTTATAATTTGTAAGTTTTAGATATGCTAATTGCATTAATGAGAAAAAAAATTAAAAAATTCACACCTACTTTGTAAAAGTTATTCATTTGAATAAAAATTACAAAAAAAATTTTAATTTTTTTATTTTTCTAATTTTTGCCCAGATAAATAGTTTTTATTTAAACAAATGTAAATCTTTTAATTTGTTTATAAATGTGATTGATATATCTAAAAATTACAACTTTTAAAAATAAAAGAATTAAATTTTTGTCAAAAAAGTCATATAAACAAAAAGAACGTTAAAAAAAAGGGTAAATTACACCTAGACCCCCTAAACATTAGGGTAATTACACCTAGTACCCCTCAACATTTGAAAGTGACAAATACCCCCTTATTTTGAAATGGTGCTAACATTTAACCTCTTCCGTTAGACTTCCGTTAAGATTACAGTTAACATGATGACGTCAGTCAAAAATTGACTCCATAATTCCATTTTTACCCTTATTTGTGTGTTAGGGTTAGGGTTTTGAGGGATGGTAGCTGAAGGGACTCAGTGCTGCCGGCAGCGAAGGGAATGGCAGTGCCGACCTCTCTCTATCTCTCATTCTCTCTTGAATTTTAATTTTAATTTTTTGTTATGGATGGAAGATGAGAAAGAAACGAAGCATCTAGAAGCCTTGGAAGGAGCTGAATCACGTCTCCGTCTCTTCCAGATCTATCTCCTCGACTACGACTCCATCGTCGCTGCCAATGGAATAAGGGATACGGATTTGGATGCCTCAGTGGATTCAGATCATTGATTCCGTGGATTTGTATGCCTATTGATTACGATGCAGAGGGATCGAAGAGGTTCAGGGCAGAAAAGGGGGAGCGTGGGAATCCATAGATCTGTCCATATGTTGATAGATCTCCCCTTCGGGATTGAGTAAAACATACCTTTCTGGAGGAGACTTCGAGTCTTCAGAAGTCCTCGCCAAAACCAGGTGGAAGAATTTGCCTCATTGAAAGGGTGCCTTCTAAGAAATTTTGCTCTGAGAGTCTGAACCCATAATCTGTCTTGTTCGGTATGCATCATCCATCCCAATTTTGACATTAGGGCTATATTAAGATTGTGAAATCTTCTGATGCCAAGGTGGGTCGATGCCTCGACATTCTCTTGCTCGTCCATTCCTTTCCCAATTTTCCGGCGAGCTTACCGTTCCTAGCAAACCCTTCTCCGGCTTTGTTCTGTCCACCAGCGTAAACTGGATAAATATACGTGTGTGTATAAAAAGAGTTTATATATTTTACAGTAAAAAGAAAAAGAATGAAAGAGAAGGTATTTTTGTAATTAATTAATTAAGTTATGGGTAAATTTGTCTTTATAATAAAATTTTAACGGAGTTAGGGTTCAAAGTAACAGAAGGGGGTCAGGGGTTAACAACATTTCAAAATAAGGGGGTATTTGTCAATTTCAAATGTTGAGGGGTACTAAGTGTAATTACCCTAATATTTAGGGGGTCTAGGTGTAATTTACCCTAAAAAAAATTATTAGCTTTTTTTTTTCTTTTTTAGACCAGACGCAGCCTTAAACGACTAACACCAAACCCGACCGAAGTTAATATATACGTGCATATATATATATATATATATATATACACGTGCATATATGTACACTATGATATGGTTTATGCCATGCACAGATTTATTATATTATATAGTTAAATTGATGGTACTATTATATGTTAAAATAGTTAAGTTGTAAAAATATATTTTGAAAGCGATATATATTATTAAACAAATTCAAAAAAGCGATAAAAAAAATAAAAAATCAAATTCGATTCAACCCAAATTCTAATATATAAAAAGAAAAAAAATAAAAAAAAATTTGAAGAATAACAATATTTACTCATATAATTAAATAATATTCATAGTTATTGTTTTTACTTTTCTAACGATAGTGTATATATATATCGATTACATATAAAAATCTACAAAATATATATCAGTTACATATAAATGCGTTAAAAAGTTAAAATTTAAGTATGTGCCTAACAAATTATAGAGTCGAAAAAAAATTGTTGTAATAAAAAATTTCTAAAAAATTTAAAAGAAAAAAAAAGATTTCATATCTATTTATAAATTTTGCATTTAGAAGAATCTTATTCTATTTAGATAAAAATACCATTTTAAAGTTCTATCTTATTTCGATTATAATACTGTTTTGATCAAATTAAAAGTCTAAATTTAAGAAAAGTTTGAGTGGCACTTCAATTAAATTAATTTATCCGTTGCCAATTTTATTTTTTAATTTCTAATATTATTTGATATTGTTAATAAATAATATTACAATATATATATATATATATATATATATATATATATATATATATAATTTTAATAAACAATATTACAAATTAATTTAAGATATATCACTTATTTTGTCTAGTAATAAAAATAATAAAGAACATGTTACTTGTTAATAAATTAAAATCTTTATTTAATAGATTAATTATTTTTTTCATTATTTTACTTAATAATAATTATCATATTTATTATTTTTTTAATAATAATATATTAAATTATAAAAAATTAAAAATATGAAGTTATGTGATAATTAAATAGAAGTGTCGATTAAATAAAAATATCAAGTAATATTCACGAATATTCTAGTTTGAATAAAATTATGAATAAGTGGTAATTGTGTACAATACTAATGTATTTAAATTATCCCATTATATATTAAGATAATTATAATAATAAATTTATGTTAATAAATTAAAATATTTATTTAACAGGTTAATTATTTTTTATATTATTTTATTTAATATCAATAATAATATTTATTATGTTTTAAATAATAATTTATTAAAATATAGAAAAAATAATAAATAAGAATATGTTTTTAATAAAAAATAAGAAGTTATATTTTAAACAGAAGTGTAAATTAAATAAAAATATCAAGTGATATCCATGAATATTTTAGTTTAAATAAAATTAAAAATTGTCAATATGTAGTAATTATGTAAACTACTAATTTTTTTTAAGGTAATTAAAATAATTATAATTAGGTGTTATGTGTCACAACCATGCATGTGTTATAACCGTAACGTAAGTTAAGTCTAATGTGGCGTAAGATAATTATAAATACGTATCATGTGTCATAAATGTAGCACAAGTTAAATCTTATATGAAATAACAGCGTTACACACACATATATATATATAATATGATATGCACACTTTATCTCAGGTTAGTTTTAAATTTTTTTTACAAATGTGATTAACGTGCACACTATAATCTGCTTATATTAATTTTGTAATAATAATTGTCCAACATCGTAATTAACTGTAGAAATTTGTAATTTATAAAATGGTCAAGTTGACAAACAAATATAAATTACCTTATTTTCATTTAATTTTTGTTCTTACATGATTTTTTTCTCATAAAAATTTAAACTTATTCTTTTACTTTTTATTATATATTTAAAATATTACAAAAAATTGTGTAAGACATGAGAATTCACTATCCGTTTAGAGTTCAATAAATTACAAAAAAATTGATATAAACAATAATTTTGTAATTCGTACAAAATGTAAAAAGTTATATGGAATTGCACTTCAAATGCTGTTACAAGCAGATTTTTCTCTTTTTAAGTATTTTAAAAAACTTTTAAATATAAATAATGTCTACAATTTATCAAAAGTAAAAAAGCCATAAATAAATAAAATTTAGTGTAAAAGTCCAATAAAATGAGAAAATAATAATTTATTTTTATTTACAAAACTAGCCCTGAGCAGTATTTTTTAAAATACAGAAAATAAAAAAGGAGCCTATTTCACTGTAGCTAAAATGTATACACATACCTTTGCGTGGCAATTAGTACAAAAAGTGAGGTGATGTTTTGCGCTCTATAAATTGTTT
The DNA here is from genome assembly GCA_019916065.1 of Vitellaria paradoxa. NCBI lineage: Eukaryota > Viridiplantae > Streptophyta > Magnoliopsida > Ericales > Sapotaceae > Vitellaria > Vitellaria paradoxa. The sequence goes on from CM034239.1 coordinate 7,221,598, forward strand.
CTTATATTTTATTTTATTTTTTATTAAATAAAATTATAAAATTATCCTTTTTAACTAGTTATTTTGTATATAATTTAAAATTAAATAATTATGCTTCACAAAAACCTTTACAAATTTTTGAAATAAGAGAATAACAAAAAAACTTATTTTAAAACTTAAAATAAATTTTATTTATATTAATATTTCTAACAAGCATATTAAAATAATTTTTATTTTATTTTATTTTCTACCATAATCAAATAAAATAATTCATTTATTTTATAAACTTTTGTCATTTAAATATTTTTCACTATCCGGAAGTTATTTAGTAGGAGCTTATATGAATCTTTTCAAAAAATTATTAAAATAAGTAAATTAATATATAAAAAACTTTAAAAAAATTTTACTAAACAAACCATTCGTATGATGATTCTAAATATTAAAATTTATTGTTTAAGAATTAACTACTAACTAACAGCTATGAGTCTATCGCGTATACCTATGTATATAGCATCTACATAGGAAATGAATACATTTTTGAACAATTCAATGCTAAATAAAGAAATAAATAAAGATAAATTTGATTTTTTTATAATAGGATTATTTTTTTATAAAAATCTAGAATTTTATATTTTTAACAAAATAATATTACTTGCACACCATAACTGGTAATTTTTTTTTTAAATTAAGATAACAATTACCCACTTGGTAACCTTCTCAACATTTTGTTTAAAAAAATATTTTCTATTATAAAAAATGAATTTATGCTATTATAATTATACTTACATTGAATTTTTGCATTAAAATATTTATAGTATTAAATCATAAAAAATATATAACAAAAAGAAAGATATGAAATTATGTAATCTCAATTAATAAAAAAATAGGGTGGAGTGTAAGAGAAATCGACAAAAGTAGTGTTTTTTTTTTTTTAAAGGATTGTGGGGTGGGGTCAGTTCGGAATTATAAATCTTCGAAAACGAGGATTCATATGTTCAGATTAATTTTCATCAAAATTCAAATGTGTAAAATTACATCTTCTCAGATTTCTTATTAAATTTTATACGTTATTCACTTCAAATTTTATTAACTAAATATTAAAAAAATAAATTCATACAAAAAATAATTTAATATTGTATTCTATTTTCATACATTATTATGGAGTGTTTGGATCTCTTAAAATTATCAAAAGATTTTAACTTTTATCAATTTTTTGTAATCAAATTTCGTCACGCGTCACTTTTACATCAATTTTTAATTTTTTTTTAAAGCAAATCAAACACTACCGACATACTGCTTGTTTGAAGTGTCATATTTAAAAACAAAAATAGTAACAAGTAAGTAAATTTTGAATAATCGGATGTTTGTGGTGTTTTTGGAAAAAGTATAAAAAAAGGTAAAAATTGAAGAAAGAAAATAAAAATTAGAGAAAGTTAAAAAAGTTAAAAATATTTTATGTAAAAAATTTTAAAAATTAAAATTTTCTTTTTATCAAATTTAATACTCTAAATGCGCACAAAATATTAGCCATGTCTTATTATCCTATAGCCGTGTTAAACGTAATCTAAAAGAATAACAAATGACAAAGGATCTGAATACGAGGGGCCGATTGGATGCAACAAAATATGGCCTCTATAAATAATACATCATTATAAGATTTGATGTGATGTTTTTTGCTTGGTTTGGGAGGTAAAATTTCTCCCTTCTAAAAATTATCCTTCCTTCTTAATTTTGGAAGAATGTGTATTATTTTTGAAGAGGGTTTGAACTCTCCAAAAATTATCCCCCTTATATGGACTAAATTGGACCATTATGTCCCTTCTCGTCCCCCTTCTCACTTACAAAACGTATTTTATATTGGAAATAAATTCTTTTTTTTTTCTAATGAAAAAATGTATTAAAAAATTATATTAATAAAATTAAAAAAATATATAATTTTTTTCCAAATAGGGAGTCGTATGATTAAAAAAATATATTTTTTCCAAAGAGGAGGTGATGTGATTTTAAGATAAAAATATTATTTTTTAGCAAATATATAATATTATTTTTTAGCAAATTTATACAAAGTTACGCATATATTGATATTTTTTAAATAAGGAGAAAAAAAATAAGCGACTAAGGAAGTTTCGCATAAATTGAGATGTTATATTGTCTACGAAACTAATTTATATATTTTATAAAGTTTAATTTATTAATAACATAATTTATTTATAATTAATTTGTACTAATTAGTTTTCACATTATATAATTAACATAAACATATAATTAAGTTTGGATAACCAAGTTTAATTTAATGGGTAAAAGAGTCATTTGACTCTTTTTATCATCATTCACTTCTTCTTATTTATAAAACATCCAAACTAAGTTAAAAGTTATCCCCCTTCATAAATATCACATCAATGTGGGCCAACCCTCTAAAAATAATATCCCCTCTTATCTTATACCCCCTCTAAAACTTATTCATCTAAAATTTTAGCACCATTCAATCGTGGGCCGATTGGATGTAACAAATAGGGGTCTCAATAAATAATACACCCTTATAAGCTTTGATGTGATGTTTTTTGCTTAGTTTGGGAAGTAAAATTTCTCCCCTCTAAAAATTATCCCTCCTTCTTAATCTTGGAAGAAGGTGTATTATTTTTGGAGAGGGTTTGAGCTCTCCAAAAATTATCCCCCTTGTATGGACTAAATTGGACCATTATACCCCTTCTCATCCCATTTCTCACCTACAAAATGTATTTTATATTAGAAATAATTTTTTTTAATGAAAAAATGTATTAAAAATTACATTAATAAAAATAAAAAATATAATTTTTTTCCAAATAAGGGGTCGTGTGATTAAAAAAATCTATTTTTTCCAAATTGGAGGTGATGTGATTTTAAGATAATAATATTATTTTTTAGCAAATATAATAATATTATTTTTTAGCAATTTTATACAAAATTACAAATATTGATATTTTTTAAATAAGGAGAAAAAACTAAGCGACTAAGGAAGTTTCGGATAAATTGGGATGTTATTGTCTACGAAACTAATTTATATATTTTATAAAGTTTGATTTATTAATAACATAATTTATTTATAATTAATTTGTCTAAAATTAATTTGTACTAGTTAGTTTTCACATTATATAATTAATATAAACATATAATTAAGTTTGGGTAACCAAGTTTTGGGACACCACAAGGGCAAAAGAGTCATTTGATTATTTTTTTCATCATTTACCTTTTCTTATTTATAAAACATTCAAACCAAATCAAAAGTTATCCCCTTCCATAAACATCACATCAATATGGGCCAACCCTCTAAAAATAATACCCCATCTTATCTTATACCCCCTCTAAAACTTATCCTCCAAAAATTTAATACCATCCAATCGGGCTCTAAGGTCGAAAAATTTTGAGGGTTAGTTTAATTGGTAAAATTTTAAGTTTGCTCCTTAATAGTCACTAGTTTAAGTCTCTTGAGAGTAACTGAAGGTTCACTTGATCATTAATTTCACGATTATTAAGATTAGTTGACGTGTAGACAAATCAATCGGAATGCTATGAGATATCTCAAAAAAAAAAAAAAAAAAAAAATACAGGGTCGAAGAGGGCAAGGAAATTTTGTTTCTCTTTGATGGCGCTGTGATGAGAAATGAAAACTAAAATTTATTTAAATTATATATATATATATTCCCTCCTTTTTTTTCTTTTCTTTTTTTTTTTTCAAGTAAGTGCCACTAACGCTGGTGATTGCTTATCGGGGTAGAATCTACGACCACAATTATAGTCAGATGCAATTAAACGATTGAACCCCCCCAAAAAAAAGGCTTTAATTTATGATATTCATAAAATATCTTTATTTTAATTAAATTATACATATTTAAATGTATAAATTATCCATGATTTAAGCTAGTAGGTTAAATTATATTATAAATAAATATTTTTAGAAATTTAAAAAATAGATGTTATTAAGATTTTCTTTTGACACCTATATGTGTTATAATTTTTGTTTTCCGATGATACAATTATAGTTTTAATAAATGCCGAGAGGTTATAAATTTGAGGATTTCTTAATTCATTTTTTGACTTTTGTATTAAAAACTCCAAAACGGAAAATTATTAGATATTTTAAGGATAGATATTATTAGATTTTATTATTATTTATTTTAAAAATTGTTAATCTAAGGTATCATTTGGAGAGCAATTTTTGGCATAAATTTATCAACTTTTAAGAATTTAGTATTGGGTAAAATAACAAATTTTGTTTTTTTTCTGCTTAGAAATAGTAAATTGCTTAACTTAAAAATTATTATAATTTTAACCAAACAAACAAAAAATTATTAAAAATTTTACTAAATATCTAAAAGTTACTAAAAATTATTACTTATTTTATCAAATATATAAAATTTTCTCCTATCAACTTTTGACCAAAAAAAATTGTCAAAAGTTAATAAAAATTATACTTCCAAACTGTCCCTCTCTCTCTCACTGGATAGAGAAATTTGGCTCTTTTCCCATTTTCTTCCAAATTTGAGAGAAAAAAAGGGGGAAAAAGAGAGAAATGTGTAATAAAAAAATTAAAATTTGGAATTTATTTTTTTAAAATAATTTTTAATTTGTAAAATAATTTTTAATATTTACATATATATATATATATATATTCTTTTTACTTTTTCTTACTTTTCCATTCAACTAAACACACTTTTTTTTTCCCCACTGTTCTTTCCTCGTTATTCCTTCTTCCCACTCTTTCTTTCCACCAAACACGCTGTCAAGGTTGTGTGACTAATTAGGGAGAGCCACAAACGTAAGCCCACAAGGACTCGAATGCCGGGGTTGGAGAGAACGAGAGAAAGTTCGCTTCCTCTTTGCCGACAGCTTGGGTTGGGTCCCTCCCCTCTGGCCATGCTTCGGCTCTCTTCACTGTCATAACTTTTCGTACGTTACAATATATACATATATATGGGCCCACTGCAGCCATCCATTACTAGCCCCATGATATATATATATATATATTTAATGGATTTAATAGCGTGTTCGGTTAAAAAAAAATTGATAAAAAATATAATAAAAATATAATTATTTAATATAAAAATAATATATGACAAAATTTAATAAAAAAATATAACAATTAATAAAAATTAATATATTTTGATTGATTTAAACTAATCAAATACTTCAAACATATGAGTATATATTTATCAGGGTGGATTGCGAATTATGAAGAATTTCTTCACTTTGATTTCCGCAATGTCACTGATCCATGACCCGATGGACACGCATGTGTGACATTTGTTGCCAGTGTTCCTATGATTACATATATAATTAAAAGTATAAATAAATAAATTTTAATTCAGAATTTAATTGAAGTAAAAATCAAAACTCGGAAAAATCAAGTGGGGTCTGCAGTGTCCTTCATCGTTAAATTATTTGTACACTACTTCAAGTAATTAAGGGGGCATTTGAAGTAGCAAAAAATTAAAAAAATGAATAATGTGAAATAATTTATGAATTTATAATTTATATAGTGAGATAAAAATGAATAATTTCTAAAAAATTTTAAAAATTTTTTAAATTTTTTAATATTTTATATTGCGCCAAATAGATCTTAAGTAAAGTTTTTAATAAGTTTGAAAAAAAAAATTAGTAACTTGGCTTCTAACTACTATTTTTTTGGGATTTTTTTTAAATGATCAAATTTATCTTCTTACATTTTAAATTTTCTTTAAATATTGAAGGGTAAAAATGTCAAATTAATAAAAAATAAAAAATAACTACCAAAAAAGTTTATTTTTTCCCCCTCCCGATTGCCATAGAAGCTATTTTTTTTAGTAGCAGTAACCAACTAGCAAAAAAAAAAAAAAAAAAGAAAAAAAATTAACTTTTTTTTAATTCCCAAACTTAGTCTAAATTCTCAAATAAAAACACTTGATATAGGAAATTGTCTAAATCGACTAAATTTATATTATCCTGTATTTCATTCCAAATATTTTATAATTTTGAGATCTATAAATAAGGCGGTTGAATATAATAAGGCTCATGTGGACGTTTACAAAACTCCACAAAACTTTACAAATCCTTATAAAATTTGAATTTTTTACTAACTGCACAAGTTACAAAACTGTAACTTTTACAAATTTATACTAATTTTGATACCTCCAAACAACCCATAAAAATATACAAAGTAGAATAATGATAATATTAATATATTATGGATTTGTCAAATGTGCAGGATAGTTGTTCAAAAATTACTTTTCAGAAAATATTATTTAGTAAAAAATTATCATTATATGGATGTATCAGGTAGTCAAGCATACAAGACTTCCACTTTTATAAAGTTTGGAATTAATAGTATATGCAGTCTTATCTTTAGTAAATAAAAAAACTTATATCAAACAAGGATACAAAAAATACCTGAATAACTCAAAAACCGAACAGAGCCTACTAATTTGGATCAGTTGGACAGGTAGGTTTTATTAGAAATACAGTTCTGGATTAGCATATTTGAAGTCCCAAACTGAGCTAACCTAATATTTTGTTGTTTCTCTTCACAGCATTTATAAATATATTTTATGGGTTCGATAGGTTTTAAGCAGTGATCAATTTAATTTTGGGTTCAAAATTTTAGACCCAATAAAAATTAGTTCAATTCTAATAAGCTTGGAGAAATCCCAACCAGGCTTACACTTTTTTTTTTTAGCTAGGTAAGTGGGAGAGGAGGAGGCTCAAACCCGAGCCGGGTGAGCGGCCGCATATGCTCTCAACGAACCGAGTTAAGGCCATGCTCAATCAGACTTACAGATACCTCTACTTTTTAAGAATTAAAGTCACGACCTCCAAATTGTACGCTAGCAAACATTTAATTTTTTTTATTAATATTTCACTTTTATGAAAAAATATAAAAAATAATAAATACTTTTATAGATGATGTAACAAGTAGCACAAGACAAGACGAGTTTTGTAATTGTATATGATTCAATAATAAATTACACGTAGAATATAATAAGGTTTTATTAATTTTACTAGGACTGTTTTAGATTTATTATTATTTTTTTTTATTTTTGCATGTAATAAAGTGGCATCTTATATGCAATTACGTAGCATTATATTTTTTCAAATTATGATATTTTTCTAAAATAAAACGTGGGCATAATAAAAAATTAGTTCAGTGGCGCTTTGCAAAATATTAAAAGAAAAAACCAATTTTATTGTATTTTTAATTCATTTTATAATGAAATATTTTAATGTCTACATGTTCAACGCTATTTTTTTTTTTAAGTGGCACATTTACGAAATGAATAGTGACATTCTTTAACACATTGCCACTAAACCACTTATATTTACTTAGAAAGTCAATGACATTTTTTAAAAAATGTCAAAATTGTTTAATGAATAGTGGCTATCTCCGTTAAGGTTTCATTGAACTATTTTAATGTATTTGTTATTTAATGGCATTTTTAAAAAATGATACAATTAATAGTGAAAAACTGCATTCTCCCATAAAGTGTTTTTCTTTTTTTTTTGTAACTAAGGTTGTATTAAGATTAATGAGAGAATTTTTTTTATAGTTTTGAGAGTATACTCTCGTACTACAAAAGGTGTACATAATACTCAATATAAAAATTTAGAATTCTTCAATTTGTACAAATAATTATATTCAAGTTGGTACTTTTAATATTAATTAGTTGTGATACTTTCAGTTGAATTTCATGCTTGATTCTTCCCATTATAATAAGTATTGAGGAGGAGATTCGTTTGAAAATTCTTATATTCCTTTCTATCTATATGTGGTATATCATAGCAGTACATTCTAACTTTTTCACCCTATTAGCAAAATTCTTTCCACTAAAATATTTAATGACTCATTCGATTTTATCATTCTAGGTTTGATTACTTCAATTCACTGTGAAAATATTACTAATAATGCATCTGATTTCTTTTGAGATTGGACATTTGAAAAATAGATGATCTATACATTCAATTTCTTCTCTACATAACACACAAACATTAGAGTGAATTAAACCTTAACTGAGTAACTTGTCTTTAGTATTTAGCTTTCTTTTAATTGTCAACCATAAAATAAAGTTATGCCTTGAAATGTACTTGAGCAACCATAACAATTTGTGCCGTTGTGCCTTATAATATTGCCGCGTCAATGTCTCCCATGTTGGAACTGCCCTGTACTTTCGATCCCGGGATGTTAGCCACACGAACTCATCCTTCACCATTTGATAAAAAATCAGGTGAAGTCCCGGAGTTCCCATGCGGAGGAGCCCATAAAGTGTTGTTAAATCATTTAAATTTACTTACTATTCAATGATATTTCTTAAATAATGTTAATTATTGAGTAAATAAACACATTTCTATCTAATTGTTATTTAATAACATCACTTAGAAAATGTCACAACTAATAAAGTGACATTCCCCGTCACCAGGTCACCTTAGTTCCCTTGTGCTTCAGTAATGCTTCTTTTTTTGTTAAATGATATAATTATAGAGCAACATATTATTTCTTCACAAAAGGCAGTCAATTTAGTGTTACTAAATCTGTTTTTTACTTTTTTTTTTCTTTCTTTCTTTCTTTTTTTTTTTGGTAGTGCCCGGGGCTTTCTTATTTTGTTTTCATCTTAACGTTATCAAAAAGAGGCATATTGAAATTCACGATGATGTAATCAAAATATAATATGAAAATAGTAAGCAAACAGTTATATTTTCAAAATTATGATTTTATATAGATTTTTTTGATCAGTACTAAACTATTAGAAAAATTTACCGTTAAAATTATTAAAGTAATGTAGCAACTTGAAAGACTCATCGCTTTGAAAAATAAAAAACCCACTAATTTTTTTTTTTATACTAAGCGTAGTTATTATATTTTTTTGATAACATTTTGTAAAAAATAAAAAAATTAATGGAGGAATATTTTTTTTATTTGGGGAGGTGTTGGGGGGGGGGGGTTTTCTTATAATAATTATGGAACTCTACTTATCTCAAAAGCCCAGTACTAGTATATCTTACATTGCTCAGATGGACATTAAAAGATTGAACAATTCCAACCATTACATTATTGTTGTATACTTTTTTAGCAATAAGTCTTTGGCAAATGGTATATTTACAGAGACTGGAACAAAAACAAACATCATAGTAGCAATGTTGGCGGACTGTACCATGTTTCTTCCCTCAAAAGAAAAAAAAATACCGAAAATAATGCTTATCTCTTCCTCATTATATATTTAAAAAATATTTGGTTGATCAAAATTAATTATTTTTATTAATTTTTTATTAAATTTTATTACATAATACTTACTAAAAAAATTTCATTATATTTCACTCTTATATTAAATTTTTATTATACTTTTTACCTAACTAAACACCACCTTAAAGCATTTCAAAGCATAATTATTATAATTTTTATTATATCATCGATCCATGTGTACCCATGTTGAGGCCATTATGGTCACGTGAGTGACTCGTATTTTTCTTCTTTTCATATTTCAAGTACCTAACCTGCATGTGCCGACTCCAAGTCTCCGAGGGCTTCTTCGTTTCTTTGCATGACAATTGGGTCTTGTTTGGATGAGGATATGATTACATATCTCTCTCTCTCTCCCTCTAGAAGGGTTATGACCCAGAAACCAACTTCCCCACAGGCGTGGCCGTAAACTCGTGGTGAGCGCGTAATTGACAATGCTTGCACTCCGATAATTCAGCAATGCCAAAGTCAAGGTGGATGTTTTTGGAGCTTTAATTTTATCGATCAAATAATTAATTTTACTAATTTTATTAAATTTTATCAAATTTTTTTCAAATATTACAAATTTTTACCAAACACTTAACACCAAAAATAATGATGCGTGTTAACTTAAGTAGTTAAAGTTGATAAAATTTTGCACACTAAATGATACTAAAAATGAATTGGGACTAATAATCAAAATGAGACAAATAATTCTTTATACATGGGACTAATTAATCATGGGAGGAGTGGGACAAACAATATAGTGCTTAACTTCCTTTGATGAATGAACTATATATATATATATATATATATTAATGAACCACATTGCCCTTAGGGCATCAAAAAAATAATACAACACATGGGCTCAAGATAACAACATGTTTCGGTAATATAATTTTATTTTATAATAATTATTTTTATTTTAAAATATTTATATTTTATGAAATTAATTTAATTTAATTTTAATAAAATAAATTATTTTAATATGTAAATATTATTTATTAAAAATAATTTTAGTTTAATAACATAATAATTTTAATAATATATTATTATTTATTAAAAATATTATAGTTTAATAATACAAATAATTTTAGTAATCCAATATTATTTTAATTGTAACTAATTTTTATAAAATGAATTATTTTAACGTGTAATTATTATTTATTTTCAAATAAGTTTTCATTATTTTAGCAACAAAAAATATAAACAAGTTTACCAAAATATATTTTCTGCTAATTTTTAGATGTTTATAAATATAACATATAAATGAAAACGTTACCCAATATTAAAGGTTTAAAATATATTTAAATTTATAATAATATTAAAATTATGATTTGAATAAGTAATTAAGTACTGAGAATATAACTATTATTTAATCAGATTAATCCAATACAAAGGTATGTAAATAAACGCGAGAAAGTTTTATATGATATTTTATCATGCTTAGTCAAATACAAGACATTGCTAATTTGATAGAATTATTAGTACATAAACTAAGGCTCCGTTTGGGAACAATTAGCATTAGTTAATGTCTAATGACTAGTAGTTAACTAAAAAAAAATCAGCTAATTTTGTATTTGGGAAAGAAAAAAAATGGCTAGTGGTTAATGGTTAATAGTTAGCTAAAAAAAAGTTAGCTAATTTTGTATTTGGGAAGGAAAAAAATGGTTAGTGGCTAATGGTTAATAGTTAACTAAAAAAAATCAGTTAATTTTGTATTTGGGAAGGAAAAAAATTGACTTTTTTTTTAAGTGGCTAACTTGTGTTTGTTAAATCGACATTCTTATCCTTGAAAGTTTAAAAAAAAATTAAAATATAAGAGAGTAAAAAAGTTCAACCACTGTTAAAGTAGCCATTGACAAGTAGCCATTAGCCATTGGCTGGCGAAGGTTATACCCCAGAAAGTCAGCAAAGCTAAGCTTTCGTATGTGTTATATCCTTTCGATCGAGCGACAACTTCTAAGGAAGGCCTTCATTCCCGAAACGGAACTTAATAGTTCCAGAGGGGGTGTTTTGGGGTGTGTTTGGAGTGATAAAAAATGAGATAAAATGAGATAAAGTGTGAGTTCGTAATTTATGCAGTGGGATAAAAATGAATAATTTTTAGAGATTTCAGAATTTTTTTGAGATATTTTTTATTTTTTAGCACACCAAATGGTGCCTTGATGGTTTAAAAAAAAATTAGAAAGTTAATGTGAAAATAACACGCGATGAAATTTGAAAACACAATTTTAGGGGTGTTTGGAGGCATAATTTTTAGAATTTTTGGCATTTTTGCCAAAAGTTACTAGTTATAATTTTTGGTGTGTTTGGTAAAGTAAGTTGTAATTTTTAATTATTTTTTGTAACTTTCGAGTGTTTAGTAAAATTTTTGACAATTGTTGACAATTTTTAGTAACTTTAAACAACTTTTAATAATTTTTAGTAATTTTTGATAATTTTTCAGTTAAAAAATTACTGTAATAGAAGAAAAAATGATAAATTTTAGTGTTTTAACAAACAGCTGATGAACAAAATTTAATATTTTTTTTGTTAAAATTTTCGCTGCCGAATGAAACTGGAATTTGGTAAACCATACACGAATTATTAGTTCCAAAATTATTTATTCAGTCCGTAAACCAAGCGGGCCTTACCAACAAGTTAAACACACACACATTCTCTCTCTCTCTCGGGTAAAGAAACTATTGCGAGTTTCCAAGGCATGGAAATAGGATGCGTTGGGAAGATACATAGCATAGCATATAATAATATGTTTATTAAAACAAAGTAGCTTGTGATTACTAGGTCACAAATGTAATTTTATAGGGTTAGGCTTCATTGGGTTGCAGTTCAAGTTATATTTGTTTAGTAACGCCAACGGAGAACGCCATAACAACAAACCTGCAGGATATTGAAGCTTGAGCAAAAAAAAGACACAAAGACCGTATTTTTTTACATTTCCCAAGGGCTAGCGAGCCTGTCTACGAGAGAGAGTGTGTAATCCCAAAGGCATGTCTTATCTCACCATTTGTTTTTTTTTAGATTAGTCAAAATATAGAAGAATAAAAATCTCAGAAAAGAGCCACCATGCCTGTCCTTCCCCTCTCCTGGTCTTTAGGCACATCGAGTTGGTTGTCGACTTCCAAAAACCTAGGCTACTAAAGTTTTTCTAGGGCTGTCTTTCCTCATTTTTAAAAGCCATCCCAATCTCATTCCTTTTTGCTTAGAAAATTGTTATATGCCTATGTTTGTACTAAAATAAAATTTTAAAAATTTTTATAAATTATCGTAAAATTTTTATTTTTGTATGTTACACAAATTATGAAAATTTAACAATTTATACTCGTTTTTACACACTTCAAACGCACCTTATACCATAAATTTTAACTAAAATTATAGATAAAATAACATTTGTATAATATAAGAGTAATTCTGGTAAATATTTCTAATTAACAATTTTAGTTATATAATATTACTTATTTATTTACAATGTTTTACTATCATAATTTTTATTAAAAAAGATTATTAAATTAACATGATTTAGGCCCATTTATAACTCCACAAAAGTTCATAAATTTCTATAAAAAATAAAATAAATTTTTATTCACTACATGAATATCGGAACTGTAATTTTTATAAATTTATATTAAATTTTTAAGAACCTAAGCACCCCTCATTTATGAGTCAATTACTTCTGATGCAATAAATTATGAAAATATAATTTTTATTATAAAAATTTCATTATTCCGTCCTTTTCAACACAAGTTTTTTTTTTTTTTTTTTTACCGAATTATTTAATTTCTTTCTTTATCTCCCCCAAGTCGTGTGGCTGTGGAGTACAATGGATTGGGTGAACTTTCAATGCAGTGGCATTAATTAACAACCTCATGAGGAGGACTTTTGGGCCTCTAGTTTTCAACTTGCATGGAATTGTTCACATTGTACCATATTTAAAATGAAAAGAAAATCAATGGGTCTCATTCCATTTTCAGGAAAAAAAAAAAAAAGAAATTCAAGTGATTTTCAGCTATTTGTGTAGAGAAATAGATTGGTGTTGTTCTTCAATTTTGCACAGATAGTGGGCGGTACTTTTGTCTTATTCTACCCATAATGCAATTTGGCAACATGACCCATTAATAGCTGCTTTCATGCATGCAGTAAAAAACGACTAGATTTTGGGAAGATACAGTTGCCCTTTAGATATTCACCACTCCCATTGAAGACTCTCTCTCTCTCTCTCTCTCTCTGTCACATAATTCCCGCCATGTACGACTGTTAGTAAGAGTAACAAATTTTTCTTTTTTTTTTTCATTATTTTTGTGAACAAGAGATAAAATAATGAAATATAGAGTGCGTTTGAAATAATAAAAAATGATATAAAATGAGATAAAGTAAAATAAGTTGTGGATTTATAATTTATGCGATAAGATAAAAAGTGTAATTCGTGTGATAAGATAAAAAATGAATAATTTTTAAAATTTTTTAGTATTTTTTATTATTTTTAAAAATTTTTTTATCACTTTAAACGGAACCATAAATTTAATTTTTTATATATGAATGAGGATAGTTTTGATCCTTATGTAGCCAGGTGCGCGCGTCCTCGCCTTCTTCCTCATCACATGCCCACCATCTCCAGGACATGAATTGATAATCCCCGTGGCCATCACCGTCATTGTGACATCTTTATCTTCATGCGTCTTTATCTTCGTCAAGCTGGATCCACTTGTCCGCAAGACCAAAAGTCGAAAGCCCTTCAATGGATTATTATTCATATCTCCGCCAAGTCCCATCTCCAGCCCATTGATGAAATATACTCGCAGATTCGCGAGAAAATTAGACACACCACCACTGATGATCTAAAAATTCTTGTAAAATACGCACCGTAGCTAATGAGAAATTGAACAAATAGTTCAACCTTATATTTGTTACACTCAAGCACCGATAAAGTACAGATATTTAATTTTGTTCAAACATCTGTCTATTTAAATTCAGATTAGTTCACAAAGACCTAAAGAAATGTTGGGAGGCGTGGTAATATATCTCTCAACGTCATATAATATAACAATATAGTGTAATAGTACATTAACTTACTGGAGCTACTAGAATTTGATAAAGTGCAGATATTTAATTTTGTTCAGATATTTGTCTATTTAAATTCAGATTGGTTTGCAAAGACCTAAAAAATGTTGGTATTTAAATTCAGATTGGTTTGCAAGAACCCAAAGAATGTTGGGAGGTGTAGGAGTTTATCTCTCAATGCCGTACAATACAACAGTATGACAGTACATTAACTCACTGGAGTTATTAGAATTCGCTAGTAAAAGTTAAGAAGTGTATAAGTGTAAAGAAAGCTCACTAAATGGTTGTTGATAGCACAACGTTATAGTAGGGTAAATGTTGGGAAACTTCATTGGAAAAAATAATGACACAGTGTAGTAGCAGAATAGCTCGCTAGAAAGTTTGTACTTTGTAAGGAGCATTGTCACTTTGTATGGGACGTATTGTATATCCGTACTAAATTCAGATTAAGGTTGAGAGAAAAGTTAGAAGTAAAGTAAATATTTTTTAAGAATTTTTTTTTTTTAAGTTCTTTAGCATATGCTTCTTATAATTTTTCACTCCATTATTGAAGTTCGTAGTGAAAACCAAATTTTACTATATCCTGGTGAATATAAACATATTGTCGAACTACATAAATATTCTGTTTTTCTTTGTGATTTTTTTTCTTATTTGTTTGTTTTGTTATTTTCACTTGTGTGTTATATAAAAGTGATCCGATATTTTACACAGCAAAATAAAATAAGTATGGTTAGACTAATGTTATATATACTCATTCTCTAGTAAAATTTTAAATGTGTTTGGTGCACTGAAAAATGTTGAAAAATTCTAAAAATTTTTGAAAATTATTCATTTTTTAACTCACTGCACGAATTATAAACTCATAAATTATATTAAATTATCTCACTTTTTATATTAACTTTTTTTTTTTAATGAGTTGCCACACTCGCGATTATTTGATCTTGATTGCCTAAGTGTGAGATTTATCGTAAATCTCGCAACCAAGCATGGTTGAAATCGGATAATCTTAATCGTACAATTATTCGTATCACTCTTATATAGAAGATGATCACATATGAAACATATATTATAAAATTAAACAACTTTTTAAGTAATTGACAAATGCCTAATAATATTCTCAGGACCAACCCAAGATTAAGTTAGGCCTGAGCACGATCGAGGCGAAACCTTAGTAACAAATTCCAACAAGTAGGTGCATTGTTAAATTGTTACGCGAAGTTCGGTTAGTTGAATTTTGTGCTCGATCTACTCATGGGATGCAATGCATCAACAATTTCACTAATAGTGCTTCGAAATTTACAAGCTCAAAGCCCTAAAACCGAGATAAAGTTCAAAGCAATGCCTTGATGGAAAAGAAGATAATCTTCTATATATATATATATATTTATATATAACTGTACTATAAGCGAGGTTTTGGCAACGAGAAAGTGACAAAGATTTGTCAAACCGGCAACTTTGGAAAACCCTAGGTGGGTTACTTGCTTCGAGATCCTCCACACAAAGATGCTACTTGCATCATCCTCTTCTATTATATTTTCACGCGCGCGCGCTCGCAAGCATGATGTGTTTGAAGTGACAAAAAATGTAATAGAATGAAATAAAATGAGGTAAATTATGAGTTTATAATTCATACAGTGAGATAAAAGATAAATAATGAGTTTTTTAATATTTTTCATCATTTTTAGAATTTTTTGTCACTCCAAACGAAGTTATAGTGTGATATATAATCAAATTATTTTTACCTAACAAAATAATGTAATTTTTTTAAGAGTCAATCTAAACTCTAAATAACCCACTTATTAACATATTTTTTTTTAAAAAAATGCTAAATACATGCATTTTATTTTTAATTTCTTATACTCAAAAAAACATTTTTATTGCAAAAAAGAATGGAGCGTGAAAAATAAAAAATGAATGGTACTTAGCATTGCCTATATTTTTATTATAAAAGTGTCATTTATATATTACTTAGAGGCCGGTGCCCTAATCACTTCCACATATTTGAGTAACTAATTCACCAATATATTATGGATTAGCCAGTCGTATATTAATATTCTACTCAATTGTTTTTGCCTTATCATAGAACTTGTCCAATCCCACGATTTGTTCAAATCTCGTATCACATGCAATGGATTAAAAAATTCTAATGGATTGATTAGTTAAATGATTAATTAATTGTTGCGAAGGCATACCTTATATCTATGTATATATATATATATATATATCTATATATAAACATATACGTGTATGTATGAAATAATAATTTGAACGCAAGCATCGAATATTCGCACAGACGTTGGACCGGTCAAATTACACTAATTAATGAAATGAAATCCTCCTTCCTTCCTTTTAGCATTGAGCTGCAACGCCAGCCATGTGAGAAGATCTCGGGAATTAGTCCCTCCCCCACGAGCTTATGGTTACTTTTATTTTTCTTTTAATTCGATCCAATCTTACCTACAAGATAAATATTTATTTAATTTCAAAGGTCTATATACTTTTTTAATCGCATGCCAAGGCACTATGGGTGTGTTTTGAGTGATAAAAAGTGAGATAAAATGAAATAAGTTGTGGGTTTGCAATTTGTGCAGTGAGATACAAAAAATGAATAAGTTTTAAAAATTTTAAGAATTCTTCAGATATATTTTTTATTTTTTAACAGACCAAACGGTGCCTATATTATCAATTTAGAAGCCTAATTAATACCTTCATATCTACTCTACTCCCCTTAATTATTTGAGTTAATATATATATATATATATATATGAATTGGGCTCTCTATGAATTGGGCTCTCTTGCAAATTTTATTCTACAATTGTTAGGTTATTTTTTATATCAGCTATTGAACTTGTTTAAAAACTAAAATGAACGCACAAATAGAACTTTTAAACAAGATCAACGGCTGAAATAAAAAATAATAAAAAAATTACAAAAGAAAAATTGCAGGAGAACCCGATCGTATACATACACATAGGTATCAACTTGCACATTCTATGAATAACCTTGCTTTTTATTTCTTAGGTGCGGCCTAGCCCAAATTTAGCTGAAATAGGAACACGAGTTTGAATATATATATGGGATGATGGCCCATTACACATAAGATGCGTCTAGAATGGTAAAAAATTAATATAAATTAGTAAAAGTTATAATTTCGTAATTCATATAATTTATAAAAAGTCAAGAGTTTTATAAGAATTTATTGAAGTTTTTAGTAAAATATTGTACTTTAAACTGAGAGCCATAATTCAATGAGAGAAGGCGTGAAGGGGCACACAATCCTTCGGATTGTTAAGGCGTAAGTCACGTAATATTAATCCTCCTTACGTGGTATGTAGTGCTTTAATCCTCAAATTTATAAATTTATGATTAATTCTAACTAAATATTTAAATGTAAAATAACTTTGTGTCAAATCTAAAAATTAAATGTTCTTTTTTTGTATGCGTAATGTTACAATAATTTTAAATATATCGAATCATTATCGTGACTTGACCTTATAAAACATTTAATGAAGGTGACAAAATCTCTCGGCCTAACGTATTAGTAACCACAATAATTATGTATGAATTTGTTAAATAAAATTTACATATAAAATAATGCAAGTAAATTATCGTACAAGAAAAATTTAAATATTTAATTTTATATTTAACTTAATTTACGCAAAATATATCTAAAACATATATCCTTTATATATTTAAATAATTTTTAATAAATAATCTGACAACACCTACGACATGGCCGGACCCAGCAAGGGTCCAGTGAGGGCAATTACGAGCTACCTTTGACATTGCTTCTCGTCTATCTTAAACCATTTTTGTGATAGTCCAATTGCATGTTTGGAAAACTAGCGTTCTTCAGCCAATTCAATCCGCACAATAAATTAGGGCCGGGTTTTGAAACGTTGGATATGAGTTTCCGGACGTGATTAGCTATATTGGGCCAGATCTTAAAGGGTTCTGTCAACAGTGGGGCTTAACGCAGGAATCCAGCGCACCATCTGGCTCGATGACCCATGTAAATTAAATTAAATTAAATAAATTTTCAGTACTACAATAATACTAATTGCTTTGCTGCTATTTAAATTTACGTTTTCTAATTAAAAAAATTATAGCGAAATAAAGATTATGTGGGGGCTTCATGGCCCCTGTAAATAAAATAGAATAAATTTTTCAGACAATATTAAATACATTACTTTTTATTTTCATTGTTAAAAATTTTAGGGGATAATTACCTTTTTATTTCTTATATTTAAGGTGAAAATTACTTATACCTCCTGAACTTAAAAAATTTACCTCTTTATCTCTTGTACTTGAAATTAAAGCGAAACTATAAACGGTGTTAAACTTTTAAGTGAAAAGAAAAAAATACCTACTAAAAATTAGACAGAATTAGGGGTCTAAGTATAAGTAATATAAACTATAGGAGGTGTAAGTAGATTTTTTAAAGTATAGGTGGAATCGTTATATTTAACAGATTTTTCAACAGTTCCACTCTAGTACGAAGTACAAGAGGAGTAAAAGCAAGTTTTTTAAATTAAAGGGGTATAAGTAATTTTCACCTTAATTATATGGGTATAAAATCAATTAATCCTAGTTTTATTTATATTTAAAGGCACTGCCCCTCACAAGTAAACCACCTTCTTTAATTTTTCCCGTGACGCACATTAAGATTTTCTATGTTTTACTTTTGGGTTGTTATAAAATTTTGTATTCATTTACTTTAGTACTACTAATGTGAATATTTGATTAGGTAAAATTATTATTATTATTATTATTATTAGTTTGTTTTGGCTTCAGCTAACTGCGCAGATTAATGGGAAAAATCTAAGCATAAACTCTTTGGGCATGGGAAGCTATACCTCTATCGACCAGAATGAAGAAGTTACTAATCTGCTATTAAGGCCTTATACCAATGGTAAATCTTGTTGACCATTTTTGCGTCCCATTTTTCTGGCATTGGCAGGTTCATAAATTCTGACAGTTTATTGTCAGCTTGCATATGCCTTTTCTTTATATGTTTTTCTTTATTGTAGAATATTGCTCGATCTTGCTCTGTATCACCATTAAAAGAAAAAAAACAAAAGATCTGGCTCTGTATCACTTTTAGATACAATAATCCGGATTGGACTATTGTAATATATATATTTGTTACTGATTTGCCTATTTCACCATGCCTTTTTTTTTTTTTAAAATGAGAGCAGAAAGCCAGTGAAGGCTTCCCATCCATGTACAGTGAAAGGAAAAGAGTAGCAATTAAATAACCATGGTGGCAAGGCACATCTTATATAGTTGTTGTATACATTCAATTGGGTTTAGAGGGATTTGCTTAAATTCTTGATCTCTGAGGGGACACCAAATTCTTTGTATTCTTTCAACCAGGCCCAGAAAAGCTTTACAATCTTTTCGCTTTCCTCGTGGTTTATCACAGCATTTGGTAAATTGCTAGAGTCTTAGTTAGAGTCTGTGACAAAAAATTTTAAAAAATAGTAAAAATTATTAAAAAGTTTTAAAAATTATTCATTTTTTATCTCAACTGCACGAATTACAAACTTATAACTTATTTCATTTTATCTTACTTTTTGTCACTTCAAACGCACCCTTAATCTGTGGGTAGTTTCGTTGATCTCTTTTAGGGTTTAATATGGTCTTTCAAGTCATATTTTATTACAAATATAATATATATATATCTTAAGTTCTTACCCTGTTTGTGATTTTTTTTTTTACTCTGATAAAGATAGGTTCAGTGGATCACAATCCTGCTTCATTACATAGAGGCAGAAACTAAGGTGATTGTGACCACCGGACGAATTAGGCTAAGACTGACATATCAATTATATTTATGAAATAGAGAGTGACCCAAACCCACCCCCCTCTTCATTCGGCCTATTTGCTGCTATCTTCGTAGATTTTGTTTTGGATCCTCTCTTTATCTTAGCACTTCTCTCACGTGAACCTCCATTACTATTTACTCCGCTCTTAAATTTCTCAAATTTGTGGTCTGTCCTTAAATTTCCCACAGTGATTGCACATTTAAGGCTGAAGAGAACACGGTACACATTTTGGGCTTGCAGGCTGTAAAGCAGGCCGAACCATTGATTACTGAAGAGCACATTTTCTTCTTGCTAAACCAAAAAAAAAAAAAAAAAAGACATTTTTTTGATGACATTTGATAGGATTATTTTTTAACAGTCCTTAAGAACTTGATTTGATGTTGGAGAGCTTTCCAACGAAATTTGTGTTGGGAGCATTAAAGTCATTGGAGCCAATCGTAAACTCGTAAATCTTGAGTTTGAATTCTGTTGGTTATTATTCTATCTTATCCGATACTTGAGTTTTGCGGGTAAGTTCAAGTATCTCAGTTTACTCATCAGTTACGCGATTTGTCGAGGATCACAATAAATTGATGCGAGTTCTAAATTATAAAAAAGAAAAAAAAAAGGGTCATTGGAGCCGGGTGGTCCTTGACTTTTGTTGGGACAGCGAATTGTGAAAAGATATTCGCTAAGATAATTAAGCAGATGCTCAAAAAAACTTGGTGGTCAGAAAGAATTAGGCTAATCAGGGGATTATTTGTCGAAACTTGGTGGGTTGATGGGGCGAATGCACAGTTCATATTTACAGCATCCAGTTTTTGAATTTTGGTACTATTGCCGCTGCTATCCTAGTTGTCTGGGATGAACTGAAGAGCATTAATTATCACCAAAGAAAGGGTATTGATCTTCCATTAGTTTTTCTTTATCTATTTCCTTTTTCCACCCCGTAACTCATTTAGTTTTGACTCTTGAATCTTGGTACTTCCAAACATACTCTCTTTTATTAAATGCTGCAGAATTTTTATATTAGCAGTAAAAATGATATATAGTTAAAGTGTTCACCAACCAGAATCTAATTTTTTGTACTGCAGTAGATGTACTGATTGTTTTACCTTTTCTTTTGGTTGGGACCCCGGGGTGGGGTGGGACGAGGGAGATGGGTACTTGCGGTAACAGTAAAAATTGAAGGGGCCAGTTTGGACAGAGTACTCATCATCTAAATATATGTTTAGGATGCATTTAAAGTGATAAAAAATGAGATAAAGTGAGATAATTTGTGAATTTATAATTCGTGTAGTGAGATAAAAGGTAAATAATTTTTAAAAAATTTTAAAAATTTTCAACGATTTTTAACAAACCAAATATGCCGTGGTGATATACTCAACTTACATTTTTATTTCCCAAATTTCACTATTCAATAAACTAGAAAAAGGGTAAAATTTGGAGCTAACAATCATAAGTTCTCTTTCAGATTGATCACTTTGTGTAAGTTAAAACTACAGATTAATTAAGTCTCCAGTGTTATCCCTCATAACTTGTTAGGGAATGAGCAGTCATCGCTTTGGTGGTGATGGTCTATTTTCAGTTTAGTCCTTTTTGGTACCTCTATGATGATTATGACAATAACAGTTTAATGATTTTATATATATTTTTAAATTAAAGATTAAAATTTTATTTTATAGTCATTAATCACTGAGATTTATTAAAGCAAAAGAGTTCGGTTACTTAAATCATTTTTTGTGATCAAAAAATTATAATAGCCTAATATTTAAATTTTGTACTAATTTTTCTTTTAACATTTTTTTAAATTATTTTATTTATTTATTTATTTTTTAAACTCTTTGTAAGTTAAATTAGGTTGTTATGTCTTTAAGTATGAGTAATTTTTAATATTTCAATAATATCCTTTTTTTATTCAATGAAAATTACTTGGGAGATATTTCGAAGGATAATTAAAACAAAAGAATAGTTTTTGTGTCACGACGATAATCCAATCTGTCACATTTTTTCTGGTACGTGGAAGTTCGCAACCGCTACCCCATACTGGGGTGCGCACAGGACGAACCCCAGAAGGTTGGTGAAATGAAAGAGTGGTAGTAAGATTGTACTGAGTGGTTCAGAATTGATTGGGTAAGCGGCATGCTTCTTACAATATTATTTTAGGTGAGTTTGGAGTAAGATAAATTGAGATAAATTAAAATTTTGTAATGCGTACAGTGAAAGAAAAAAATTAATATAATATAAAGTTAACAAAAATTTATAAAATTTTTTGGAGTTTATTTACAAATCGAACGGAGCCTTCGTGTTGCAACCGAAAAAAAAGCAGTCTATACACACATATATATATCTCTATTTGTATATAGTGCTGGTGGGATTCACTCATTATTGCCATATAATCAAAAGAATCTCCCACTTCCACCACATGCAACGTTCTCTCCCTAGTACTTGTTTTCCCTCCCCAATTTAGTCTTCCTTTCAAGGTTCAAACCAAATCATTCACATTTGAAAATCTGTCTCCATGAAAGCCTTCATGCAGATCTCCATGCAAAACACCCTCATCTCAACTGGTCTGCGGCGGATAAAAAGTGAAAAAATCCAGAGACCTTGAGCTTTAATTACACAAGTACCCCACCATCAGTAGCAAATGAAGATTTGATCAAAAGCTCAACTAGTAAATAAGAGTCCATTATTTATAGAAAAATAATAGTTTTATAAAAAAAATTTATTAAAAAATTCAATTATAATGAGGTGATAGTAATAATATTGTAATAAATTTATATTTTCATGTGCATGTTTGCATCATTAAGTTTGGATAATCGACTTGAATTTGGAAGAATTGATATTTATTTTAAAATCAGTTCAGAGACTTGGACTCTTGTTGAATTAAAATTCAATGGTTCAATATATCTAGGTTATTAAATTTTAATTGATCATCCTTGAGCCTAATATCAATATTAAAATTAATGTTAATCTCTACTTTTAAGTCGACTCATCCACGATTACACTTATCACGTTTAATAAAAAAAAAGGTGACAAACATGTGGGGTTGAGGGGGGTAACAGCATCTTACAGGGTCTGGTGACTAATGTATATAAATATATTTGTGTGCGTAAAATATCAAAGGTGGTTATCTGATGGGAAATAATTTAACATTTTTGATGGGAAGGCTTGTTTTTTTTGGGGGCCCTTTGCTCATCATTCCCAGAATATTTCATCCATGTCGCAGACCCACTTCCCACTTTTTGTCTCGAAGCAGGTGTTGACTACAGCATCCCTCTTTCATAAAGCAAAATTCAGCATTTCTTTGTTATCTTTTCCAATTTTGGATAGTAATTTCCGCTCATCCATGTTGTTTTCTTCCTTTTTATTTTTCTTTTTCAAGTTAAGAAAGTAATTAGCTGGCGGTAACAATTTCTTTATTGAGGGCCATGGAATTGACTTACTGACCCGGTCAACGAGGTAAAGAAAAAAGAGAATGGAATATTGGAATATGCAAGCACCGCTGTTATTTCACTTTCGTTCATCTCTTTGTTCCTCTGGTTAATGCCCAAAAGTTATTCAAACTTTTTTTTTTTTTTTTTTTTATAGTATACGTATTTAGGGTACATTGACGTTCCAAAAAAACGTTAAAAAATTTAAAAACCTGTAAATATTATTTACTTTTTATTTTATTATATAAATTATAAATTTATAAATTACCTCATTTTATTTTATTTTTTATCACTATGAACCCTAACTCGCAACAGCCAGCTTCATCAACGCTAATGAATTCTACGATTAATGCACTGCAGGTTAGTGGAGTACTGCACCAGGAAAAAATTGTCATTTGTACGTGAGTTGAGTTAATGCACAAATTTATAAAATAAGGATTATTAAGAGATAACGGGCGCCCGGTTTGGCGTAATAAAAAATAAGATAAATTGAGATAAAATGTGATTTGAAATTAATTTTGGCACTCTTTTTTTTTTTTAAAGTAGCAAATCATAAAAACGATTTTCTAAATTGATTCCCACGGATTCAAAAAAATTCACAAAAAATAGCAACAATGGTACTCGTTTGAAAGCTTTTGACACGAAGAATATGATTGTATAAAAAATTTACACATTCAGTTAATCTACTTTCAGATTTTTTTATTTTTTTAGCGAAATATTGAAATTTTTTGAAATTAGTGATGGCGGAAAAATTAGAGATAGAGAGGTTGTTGGAGATTTATAGAGGATTATAGTATGCCAAACGGGGCCAAAGTGATAAAAAATAAGATAAAATAAAATAAATTATGTGTTCGTAATTCATATAATAAAATAGAAAGTAAATAATTTTTAAAAATTTTTAAAAATTTTAAAAGATTTACAATAAACTAAACGAAGCCTATTAAATTATATTAGAAGCCTTTTAGTCCGAAAGCTGAGTTATAAGATTAAACACAATCAAAAGTTATAAAAAATTATTATTTTTAATCAAATTCCGTCACATCATTTTTATATTAGTTTTTTGTATTTTAATTATTTATTTTTACCATCCAAACACTCCCTAAACAAAATCGCTGTGCAAATTGGTTTCTTATGCACGATATTTGTCTGATGAATCATCTCAAACATTGCAGCAGCTCCAAGTTAATTTATTCTTCTTATCTTGCTGATTCCACAAATTTAAGGTTGCGTTTGTAGTAATAAAAAATAATAAAAAATATTGTTTGAGTGATTTTTTGGTATTTGATGCACAACGACTAAATTATGTTTTTTAATGATGACTAGTAAAATTTTTTAACTTTTGTGTTAATTTTTTTAGAGAAAATCTGTTTGAACGATTTTTTTGAATCCGTTTGAATGATTTTATGTCAGAATTTATTAAAAATCGTTAAAAAATTTTTGAAATTTATAAAATGTTATCAAGATTTATGGAATATTATTGGGATCTATAAAAATTTATTTAAATTTATAAAAAGTTATTAAGATAAATAAGTACATTTAAACTTATAAAAATTTTATGAAATATGAAAAATATAGAATATATTAAAACATTTTAAAAGTTTTCAATGACTTTTATTTTATTGTACCTGACATCTCCCAAATTGGGTTGAGGTTTTAGACACTACTCTTGGGAGAGGGGCCGGGATGGGGTGAATTGGGCGGACTTTGAGATGTGTAATACTCAAACCGTTCTTTTTCTTAAGATGTCATTTTAGTTTTATTTAAAGAATAAAGACATTTTATGGGTGTGCTTGTTTGAAAATGTCGTGCTTGAGATTGAATTTGTCTTTTCTGATTTCACAAATTTTATAATTGATATCCAAAAACATAAAAAGGTTTATCGGTTCCTTGGAATTGTTATTCACTCAAAATATGAGATTCAAAATATCATAGGATGGAATGATATATTTCTAATCTCGAATATGATTTTTGTTAAAATTATTTTTCATCGTATCTTCTTATCAAATTATATTTTTTATTTTATTTCATATTATAATAATTGAATACTAATAAAATAATTTTATATAAAAAATTAATTTTATATATTATTTTATGATATTATTTATTCTCATCATCTAATTTTGTTAATTGAACACACTCTAGCGGTATTTCACTCCTCTGCTTTTAAACATATTTTTAACTTCTATTTAGTATGATAAAAAATAGTAAGAATTAATTACAAGTATTAAAAATTTTTAAAAATTATTTACTTTTGTTTCACTATACAATTACGAACTTACAAGTTTTACTAAAATTTATTATTTTTTATTACTCTGAACATCTTTTTTATTTATTTTCGGCTGTGGCCCTTGAGCTCCTAAAAAATAAATAAATAAAATAATTTTTGAAAATAAGCAAAAAAAAAATTATATAGAAGTTAAATATATTGTGGCGATATCCGTTGGTCACAGGCAGTGGTTTGGTAATGCTGTTTGTTCTCGCTTGGTTTTCAATTGAAAATTTGAAACCAAAACCGGGACAGAGTTCCAAAGATTTGCAGACTGTTGGAGCACAGAACTGTACCGTATGAAGTGACTGGATTGGTAGATATCCTGCTCGTCAAATCTATCAAAGGCTTTGTGACTTGTACAGCAAAGCTTTGTCTTGGTTATTATCTCTGAACATCCCCTCTCTCCATTGGCCATTTCACACCCACTGGATACATCTAAGAGAGAGAGAGAGAGAGAGAGAGAGAGAGAATTACTTCATGATAATTCTCTGAACATCCCCTCTCTCCATTGGCCATTTCACACCCACTGGATACATCTAAGAGAGAGAGAGAGAGAGAGAGAGAGAGAGAGAGAGAATTACTTCATGATAATTTCTGGGTTTTGTAGATAAAAGGAGCTTCGCATTTAAGATGAATACGGATGGTTTTCGGGTTTAGGTAGGGTTTAGGGGTGTCTTAGGAACGAGAAAAAAAAGACACGGAGAGTAGTGGAGGAGAAAAGCAGGTTAAAGAGTAGTCTCTCTCAAATATATTACAGTACACAGATCCCTATGGAATGCTGGGGTGTTACCCAGCATAGCTTGCTTGGAATTCATTCTTTTTGTTTAGTTTAAAGGGACCAGTTAGGGAGAGAGAGAGAGATGTGCATAGATTAATGAAGAGAATTTGGCTGGTTGGGATATATTTCTTTCTTGAGTTCTGCTACTAGACTACAAAAAACCAAGTTCTTCAGATGAGAGGATTGGGTTGGAAACAGAGAGAGATATTTGAAATGATTAGTTTATTAGCCCTCCAATGATTGACTTGCCTTGACACACAGGGAACTTCTGAAAGAAAGAAAAGAAGGAGAGAGTGAGAGTGTGAGAGAGAGAGAGAGAGAGGAAGAAGATGAGGCCTATGAATGACAACAACAATGGCAGCAACAGTAATAATAATAACTGGTTGGGTTTCTCACTCTCACCTCACATGAAAATGGAGGTTGCTTCTGACCTTCCTCGTCCTCCTCCTCATCATAACCAGTACAATCATCAACTTCACCCCCCTCCTGCTGCTACTGCTGTTCCAACCGGCTTCTATCTCTCTCCTTCACACCTAGCAACTAGTTCTGCAATCTGTTATGGGGTTGGAGAAAACGGCGACTTTCACCCACCCTTGTCTGTAATGCCTCTCAAGTCTGACGGTTCTCTTTGCATCATGGAAGCTCTCAGTAGATCACAAACAGGTTTTCTTTTTCTCTATTCTTTTCTGTTCTAACCACTTCTTGTAACTCCATTACCTTTTTTTTCCCCCATTAATTCCTCAAAACTTTTTTGTTTTTGAAGGGATGGTGCCTAATTCCTCACCTAAACTGGAGGACTTTTTAGGTGGTGCAACAATGGCAGCCCACCAATATGGTAG
This sequence comes from Vitellaria paradoxa, assembly GCA_019916065.1. Taxonomy (NCBI): domain Eukaryota; kingdom Viridiplantae; phylum Streptophyta; class Magnoliopsida; order Ericales; family Sapotaceae; genus Vitellaria; species Vitellaria paradoxa. The sequence goes on from CM034239.1 coordinate 7,248,985, forward strand.
CCATGAGAGAGAAGCAATGGCTTGTCTGAGCCTTGACAGCATGTATTACCACCAAAATGCCTCAGAAGAAACCAGCAGGCACAACTCTATAGACCTTTTACAGCAAGAGATTGAAGCTCAACACAAGTGCCCCTATTATTCTGGTGGGATGTACCAGCCGCCATTGGAGGAAGAAAATAAAGAAACACAGCTTTCAGACTGTGATGCCCAGATCCCTACAATGGGTGGGGATGGGATTTCTTGCCTGAAAATTTTGGTTTCTGGGCACTTTTCCGACCACCACCACCATCACCATCACCATGGTCTGGAACAGCAGATGACCAGCAGCTTGGTTGATGATGGGGGTGCTTCTGGTGCAGTTGGTTGTGGGGATTTACGGACTCTTAGCTTGTCCATGAGCCCTGGTTCTCACGAGTCAAGTAGTGTAACGGCTTCAAGGCAGATCTCTCCTACTGGAACTGAATGCATTGCCATGGAAACAAAGAAGAGAGGGCCTGCAAAAGTTTCTCAGAAGCAACCTGTTCATAGGAAGTCTATTGACACATTTGGACAAAGAACCTCTCAGTATAGAGGTGTTACAAGGTCAGTTCACTCCTCTTCTCTCTCCACGGATATCTTCGAAAGTTTGTTTTTTTTTTTTTAAATTATCTTTTGGTGTTTGTTTTCTCTTCTTGATATGGGTAACCATTTTTGATAATTGACATGGCACCAGACATAGATGGACTGGTAGATATGAAGCCCATTTGTGGGATAATAGTTGCAAGAACGAAGGACAGACTAGGAAAGGAAGGCAAGGTCAGTCTCTTAAAAACCTAAAAGACCTTTTTCGCTAGCGATTTGGAAGTATATTGCTTTTGACTGCAAATTTGGCCCATTAGCTCTCTCCGTGATCTGACTCTTGTTTTTGGTTCTTGTTTGTCGCCTTCTTGCTCACTGGGATTTCTATTCCAATCAAATGATACATTTATCAGTTTATCTGGGTAAGTCTGTTTATTAATCAATAATGAGAATCTATGGCTTTTATGTTCATTTTTTTCATTTATTAATTTATTGATCATATTTATGTGGACTTCAGGGGGTTATGATTTGGAAGATAAAGCTGCGAGAGCTTATGATCTTGCTGCCCTTAAATACTGGGGACCCTCAACCCACATCAACTTCCCGGTATGATTAATTTAGTCCCGCCGTGAACGAAAATAGATGATTAGGATTAGAGGGAAAATCTTTCATTTAATATTGACGCAAACCCTTGTGCCAAACAAAGCCTTATCAGTCATTAGGTTCTTCTATGTTCCACTGGAATCAAATTGTTGAGCCATTTTTTGGCAGTTGGAGAATTACCAAGAAGAACTCGAGGAGATGAAGAACATGACTCGCCAAGAGTATGTTGCTCACTTAAGAAGGTAATTAAAATTATTGCTTTAACTTATTACTGACTAGAAAGCGGGGAAAAAAAAAAAAGAAAAAAAGAAGAGGTTGATTTCTAATATGTCTTTTGCTTTTCAGGAAAAGTAGTGGGTTCTCAAGGGGGGCTTCAATATACAGAGGAGTGACTAGGTTTCGTCGATCAATTTCTCTATGTAGAATTCAAATTCCTACGAACTACTTTATTCCCATCTGAAATTTGAGTTTGTGTATTCTTTTTTCACAGGCATCATCAGCATGGCAGATGGCAAGCTCGGATTGGCAGAGTTGCTGGAAACAAGGACCTTTATCTCGGCACATTCAGTAAGTTCCATGAAATTACTGTAGAGTATTTTGATCAGTCTCATAAGTGAATATGTTTGTACATTAGGCTCCTTGAATGCTTCAAAAACTTTTGAAGGGTTCCCTTTTTCTGCTTTCCTGTTTCTCTTTATTATGCCGCTAGTGATGCTTTCACAAGGCTGATGATCAGCTACTTTGTACCAGCAGCTATGTAACTTTTCTTAAGGCTCTTTTTTTCGACCCTTCCCCCCTTTTTTCCGTGACCAAATGGTACAGAGAAAACGGGATTTTGGGGGGTAAAATGCTTGATTAAATCCTAAATAGGCTTGTGATAGAACTCAAAATTTTTTTCAGGCACGCAAGAGGAAGCAGCAGAAGCTTATGACATAGCTGCAATCAAGTTCCGCGGGACGAATGCTGTCACCAACTTTGACATATCAAGATACGACGTCGAAAGGATTACAGCAAGTAATACTCTGCTTGCTGGAGAGCTTGCCAAGCGAAACAAAGACAATGACACAGAATTAAACAATGAAGAGGAGCCTGCCAAACCAGTGACCAACAATGAGAATGGTGCAGAGTGGAAAATGGCTCTATATCAACCCCCAGAGGAGCAGCAGCAGAAAATTGCGTATGCAGAGTCACTCGATGAGAAACATCTTTGTAATGGGAATTACCCGAACTCTTCTTTCTCAATCGCAATGCGAAGCTTGATCGGGACCGATTCAGTGAGCTCGAGCCAGCCTAACTTGGATGAGCCGGCCAGGCTCGGGCGGCAATTTTCCAATCCATCCTTTTTGGTTACCAGCGCCGGCAGCTCAAGAGAAGAAGCTAGGCTGGAAAAGAGCAGCCCCACTATGTTATTTGCAAAGCCTCCTGAGAATTCTTGGATTCCATCAGCACAGGTGAGCGCTGCTGCTGCAATCTCCATGGCTCACTTGCCTGTTTTTGCTGCCTGGAATGATACCTAATTAAGTACTCTGTCTCTATGTTTTGTTACATGCAAAGTTTTTTTTTTTTGGGGGGGGGGGGGGGCATGAACAAAAACAGGAAATAGAAAGAAATTGGTGTTTTGGTGGTGGGGGGAAACTAAAGGTAAATGTATGATTTTACCAAGTCTTTTGTTTTATTTTATATGGTCTTGATGGAGGAAATTGGGGATCAAATGAAAGACCCCCCCCCCCCCGGGGGGGGGTAGTCATCTGTTTGTAACACCTAGAGTTGGAAGCTTTTATAACAGAACATTTTGGCTGCCATTGGGATGAAAATTTCGCAGTGGAATTGGTTTAGAGCATGGTTGAAAGTCGCGGTCATTTTGGCAAAAATCTTGGTATTTGGTTTTTGTATCGAAGAGATTGTGATGAGATTCTATGGTACATCAACTATATGTGTTTTGATCGTCGCATACCATATTGGGAGATGTATATGTGAGATAGTGAAAAATAATAAAACATTAACTCAATTTTATATTATATAAGGTGAGATATCGAAAAATAAAGAAATTTAAGCTTTAACTTATAATTTGATTTTCTTAACTCTATAATTAGCTAATTGTTACATATACATCACATTATACCTTAATTTTAAAAATTAAGTCATCTCGATAGTTAGTGCCACTGAAAAATGGATGAGTTAATGATTAAATTCTGTGGAATGATATTGGCATAGGAAGGTGACCGATGACATTTATATAATTGAATCTGCTTTTCTAAACTTTTAGGCACTGCGAAGTACTAAACCAGCTCAATGCTTGCCAATAATGCAAAGGGGGTTCATTGACTCATTTCATCTTTTCAAATCTGGATTACACCATCATTACTATCCCTCTCTATTCTCTTTCGAGCTTTAGCCAAAGGCCAGCAGACGTTCCCTCTCATTATTCAAAAAGTGGGTGAGAGAGTTTCTTGAATGAGTGGCTTTAGTTGGTTTAATTTATCTTAAGATTTAAAGGTCATAATTAGTTGTGGCTTTAATTTGTCTGCTTTTTTTTTTTTTTTTTGGGTAAAAAATCTCTTTAGCTTTTGGAAACTCCACTTGCATTAATGCTGGGACCTAAAAGCAATCTCATGTCCTTGTTTGGACACTTGGAAAAAATAATAATAATAATAAATTTTCATTGATTAATTGTTCTCGGCCGCGGGTCCAAGGTGGTCCCCAAGTTTTGATTAAATTTTAAAAGCTTTAGTATAATTTTAGCAAAAATTATGAATGGTTCTTAACACTTGTTCTCTATTTTTTTTTGGTTACCAAAAAAAAAGAAAAAGAGAAAATTCTATGGACCCTTCTTTTTTTTATAATTTTCTTTTCACAAATGCAAACTTAATTGCAATCATGAAAAAATTAACTGTTTAATTAGTAATGTTTATAATAAAGGGTATTTTGGATATTGTGGAGACATTGACAAAGAAATGCCAGGAGAGCTGGAAGAATTAATGCACCGAACATTGGGTAGAATTAGCCCCATGATTTCATAGGATAGCCCAGAAGTCTAAAATTGACAGCCAAAAAGCAGCACTATGCGTTGCAATTTATTCGCTAGTGATCGGATATAAAATAAGGCAAAGGGATTGCCATGCAGCTGGTGGATCACCTCTGTGAGTGTCAACTGGATCAAATTTTCAAAAAGTTGAATAGCCTCAATTATTGCAGAAAACTAGGGTACAGGGTTTAATTGCGAGTGACGCATTTATATCATCTCAATTTTTAATTTCTAACTCTTAAGCTAAGTATGTTTTGAGAGATTTAGGTGTACGTAATTTCATATATAAGATATTATATGAGATTAAATATAATATGGGATTAATTTTTTATATGTGAAATTATCTTTTTATTATTTGGTTAGTGAGATATAAAATAGAATAAAAGATGTGATTTGACATTTGATCTGACAAGAAATAATTTTAGACCTTTAGATTTTGGTAGAAAACAAATTCAGAGGCAAGGTATAAGTAATACTATATCTCCCGTGGTATTACTTATCTCCCATTTTGAAAGATATAAAATCTAATCTGGAGTTATAAGACTATAAACTAAACATATGACTATAGTCAACTTGGTTAAAAATGGTAGGTTACTTAACTAATCCCCTAATTTTATCTCCCAAATGATCATTGCCTTACTATCTTACATTAGACTACATGCAGAACAACTCAGTAATATTTAGTATATGTTAAATTCATCAAAATTTACAAAAGAATATAACATGAGTTAATTTTTTATGTGAGATTATTGTTTTAGATTGGTGAGATATAAAATAGGAGATGTGATTTAACATGAGATATAATAAGAATAATTTTAGGCTTTTAGATTTTGGTGGAAAACAAATTTAGAGGTAGGTTATAAGTAATACCATATTTCCCGTAGTATTACTTATATGGTATTACTTATCTCCAATTTTGAAAGATATGAAATCCAATACGGGGTTAATAATACTATAAACCAAACATATGACTAAAGTTAAATCGGTAAAAAATGATAGGTTGCTTATCCAATCCCCCAAATTTATTCCCAAATGAACATTGCCTTACTATCTTACATTAAATTATATGCAAAACAACTCAGTACTGTTTGGTATATGATAAACTTATCAAAACTTACAAAAAATAAATAAATAAAATAAAATGTTACAAATATTTTTTAATTTATTTCAATTAAATTTTGTCATGTATTGTTTTATAACAACTTTTTATTTTTTTATCATCCAAACACCACCTTGAATAGAACAATTACATTGTGACTGAGCTATTGTAAGGAGCAGACTCCCAAGAAGGGGATACTCGTGCACGAACATATACAAGGCGAAAAGTATTTTTTTTTTTTTTTGTAATTTTTGTTAATTAAAAAATATATATTAGATGTGAATGACATGATGGTTACATTTTTATAACTGGAATGAGAAAAAAAAAAAAAAAAAAAAAAGAGAGAGAGAGAATGTTGGCAAAAAAAAAAAAACCTACACGTGGCGTGTTGTTGAGTGATGAAGGAAAGTGGTAGGCGAGGCTGGAGCAATTAAAGGGTGATTAAAGTTAGGCCCTATGTTTTTGAATTGAATGAGTATGGGATCTAACGTGAAATAGTTATAAATGAACTAACTTAATTGTTTAAAAGTTAACTTAGTTGGTTTATCTGTTTATAAGTAACAGACAAAAGTGACATTTGGGTGTCTAAGAGTGCAAACCCAGTCAATTCAGACGTCTATTTTGTCCACGCACATTAAATGTGGAATGAGGGTATTAAATGAGAATAGAAAAGCATTTAAAAAGACGGGGATTACTGTGTATTATAATATATATACATGATACACAATAATTACAATCTAATCATTTATTTATATTAACTAACTGTAAATATAACACTTAGTTCCAAAATTTAAATACGCTTTCTATTGTTAACATAACGTTATTTTTTTTATTTTCCAAGAAACATTTTAAGTTCTTGCTAACTTCACCATCTAAGAATTTTTTGGTCGAAGACTCTCTCTTTAGCCATAACTTTTTATTTCTTTGTGCTCGACAGGTTAGTTTACGAGTTTTCAATTAACGTAGAGAACAAATTCCGATAAAAAAAGTTTTATTGCCGCACAGAAAAAAAGAAAAAGAAAAGAACATTTTACAATTCATGAGCTCTTCTTTGAAGTGATAAATTCATAATTTTATTGCATCAAAATCTATAATTCCTTTTGCGAAAAAATGTTAAATGCAAATTATCTTCGACTTCCTTCACCTGTCGGCTCGTGCAATAGATAATGGTTTTTTTTTTTTTTTGGAGTAAAAAAATAAAATGTAGTTTACTATTTTTTTTTATACGTAAGTTTTTATTATATGGAACATCACTCAATGCAAGAAACACACTAATGGGAGATAAATATCAAAATTCATTTTGAGAATCATTCTTCCTAAAGGGAGAAAAATCAAAATGAATTGCTTTTACTAATGGCAGAATAATACTGAGTTATCCACATCCAAGTTTGGAAGGATTACGAATTTGTGGTCGATGTGAGGCTTGGTGAGACGCTGCACACAAAAGGCAATCAATCATCCCTGATTCAATAAGAATAAAATATATATATATATATATATCATATATGTATATGAAGAACTATATCATGCTCTATTTTCGGTCGTGCAACTCAATTAAATACTCTTGCATGGCACAAATCTAGCGATCGAAACACATATTTGCAAGACATTGGCGCTTACACACGCACAAATTAAAGGAAACATAAACTACCAACAGCAGTTATTATGTCTTTAGAGTTTGGTTGGTAAAAATTTGATAAAAAAATATAATAAATTATAAAAATTTGATTTAAAAATGATATGTGATCAAATTTGATTAAAATAATACAAAAAAATTAATAAATTTTGATTAATTTTAATAAGTCAAACACTCTAAGTTGAAACGTAAGAGTGGGGGCTTAATTAATGTTCGAAAAGAATGCAAATCTTGTGGAAAATATTTCAAATCAAACATATATGTGTGTGTATATATATATATATAGAGAGAGTAAAAAGTTGTAAATAATTTGATTAGAAACCTTCATCCTTTTTAATTTTTCAGTCAATTGACAATCATTACAATAAGTTTGTTGTGGACAGGTTGGCTAAATGCGAAATGAAATTTTGTGTAAGACAGCATTTCGAAGAAGACAGTGATATCTTAGTACTGCACGAGCACCGCATAGTCACTTGTAATAATTAAAGAACTTTTAGTCAAGAAAACACGAAGAAAATTATTGCCATGCTATAATTAAAGAATATGTTGCACCAAAAATGCATGGAAGGGACAAACATGTCAATGGGGGTAGGTAGGTCGGTAATTGACGTCCAAATGTCATTTGAATCATATCGATTAGGGCAAAGGCAGGGTTAAAAGATTTTTTTTTTTTTCTCCTACGTTGGATTTACATGGTGCAAATGGGTCATTTGTCCTAATTATTTTTTTGATTAAAAAATAAAATATATACTTTTAATACTTTAATTTTATTGAAAAATTAAGTTATCGAACTTCTCAGCTCGCAGTATTTTTCTCCTTCGTGGAACGCATTTTCTCTTCCCGTAAAAATAAATGACATTTCATTTTCATCACTCGGGGAGTCCGAATACCCCTCACAATTCTCTTTTTTTTTTTTTTTTTTTTTTTTTTGAGACAGTAAAGGGGGTTTGACAACATAATTTTTCGTAAAAAATGATTAACTTTTGAGCTTTTGACAAATCATTAATTTTTATTGTTTTTACTTTGTTACAATAATTTTTCAATTTAAAAGTTACTAAAAATTATCAAAAATTACTAAAAATTTTACCACACCCAAAAGTTATAAAAAATTACTAAATATTGTTAAAAATTATTACTTATTTCATCAAATATATTAAAAATTATACAAAATAATTTTTAATAAAAAATATCAAAAATTATTAAGAATAATACCTCTAAACGATAATTATAGCGGCAAAGTCCCGTAGTCTCACGTAACTCCATTCCTCCGTATTAGTGCGGCGTATTCCAGCCGTTCATGCCACCACGAGGGTGCTCCCTGGGAGGAGGCCTGCTTCCTTGTACCCGTATTTTTACAGAGAGAGAGAGAACTATACAGGGTTTATTTGGTGCGTGTAAAATGATCAAAAATTTTAAAAATAATTTATTTTTTATTTTATTATATAAATTACGAACTTATAAATTATTTTAAATTATCTTATTTTATTATATTTTTGTCATTACGACCCCGGGGGCCTATTTATACCTTAATTGGTCTGGTGGATGGTGCCTCCCCCTCCCAGCCACATCCTCTGGCTCTGTTTTGGTGGTGGAGTCCATAACAAGACTACTAATTTACTTAGATATAAAGATATTTGATTGGTTAAAATTAATTAAAATTAATTAATTTTTTATTAATTTTTTATATTTTTTTAATCAAATTTTAATACATATCATTTTTATATTTTTATTATATTTTTAAATAAATTTTTAACAACCAAACACTCTTATAACTGCGTAGAAAATAAACAGAGATAGAGTTTTTCTTACGTATGGGGGTAATTAGGAGGAATATCCAACTTGGAAGCGTGTTTGAGGGGGGTGGGGGGAAGCGTGGGAGGGAGGGGGGTAATATGGACAATTCACGGAGTGGGGCGGATGGAATGGATAGGCTTTATGTTATGAAGAAACAGTAGTACGTCCAGTGATAAGTCGGGAGCTGTCACTGTCAAATCTAAATCCGAATCTCTTTGAATTCTCTCCCTCCGGGATATTTTTGTTGAAACAGTGACTTGGCCTTTTTTAAGCACTAAAATATACGTTAATAAATAGTAAAACATAATAATAATATAATAATAATATTATGGCACGTCTAACGTATTAAATGTTTTTTAAAAATTTTAAAAATTATTTATTTTTTATTTACTGTATAAATTATAAATTATGAATCTACAATTTATTTTATTTTATTTCACTCTAAACACTCTCTATATAGACTTTGTTTGGAGTTCTCTTAAAAAAATAAAATTTTATAAATCTCTACAAACACAAATTACGAGACAATAAAATTTAAATTTTTCACTCACTGTACGAATTACTAGACATTTACTTTCATATTTTTATACAATTTTATACAACTTCAAACACCCTGATAATGAGCGTTTAGAATAACAAAAAATTATATATTTTCATAAAACTTAAAAATTCGTAATTCATAATGAGATAAAACAAAAAAATTTTTAATATTTTTTAATAATTTTCATCACTTTTTAACATTTAAAATTAACTTTATAACAACAACAACAATAATAATAATCTCCCAAGCTCTCGTTATAGAACGGTGATGTGGTCCGTAAACAAGCCTCACCCTGGGAAAGGGAAAGGAAGGGCATCCGCGACGAACGAAAGAATAAATAATGAGCAGTTGTGTCAGGTTCCTTAAATTTTTTCTATTTTAGAGCTTCGCTAAAAACACTGTTTTCCTCTAAACTATATAAGGCGCTTTCGCAATATAAATTTTTGTTAAATTTGCACAAAATTTTAACACCTATCATTTTAGTAAGGTGTAGCGTATTTGGTAAAAATTCTTAAAAAATTAATAAATTTTATATTAATCAAAAAAGTTATTCTCAATTAAAAAATTCGTAAAAAATTAAAAAAATTGATTTTGTATTTAATGGAAGAAGTTGGATAAAGTGGAAGAAAAATTGTAAAAGTTATATATATATACATATATATTTTTGTGAAAGGTGGTAAACCAAACAGTCACTAGTTTGTTGTTAAAAAATTATTCCCCCTCTCTCCCCCTAGTTGTGCATCAATCTACTTTTTTTTTTTAAATTTTATTAAAAATACACTTCTTCTTTTAAAAATGTTAATAAAAACATTTCTTATATTAAAAATATTAATTGTAAATGTTATTTGATTATGAATGTTGTTGCACTCTAAAGTGAGGGGTTTTGAAATTATTATTGTTTATGTATGTACACTATTTATCTTAAAATTTATTTTGGTTAAATTATTTATTTTAAAATTTATTAATTTTAAATGGTTACTATTATTATGTTTTCGCTTGAAATTTTATTTACTGAACTTTTAGTTCACCTTCAATTTTTAATTTTTTTAGGTGAGATATTAAAATCATAGTTGAGAATTTAGATATACGTTTTTGATCTCTTATAAGAATATTTAATTATTTGTTTGGGTTTTACAATTTAGGCATTTGTAAGTTGTATGAAGTTTGTGGTCTATTATTATGATGGACTAGTTGATTGATTTTATTTAAAAAATTATATTTGACTCAATTATTCAAGATTTTACTTTATTACTATTAATAATATTATTCTAGGTTTTTAGAGCTTTACGCGTCTAATTGAGAAATGCACTATTGTTCACAACTGGTCTCATTCCTAATTTGGGTATGATATTTAATTATATTTCTAAGATTTCATAAGTCTTTTCTTCTTAATCTAACTGTACACACAAATTTTGTATCTATAAAGTTAAAACAAAAACTGTAGCATCAAATTGAACTTTTATTTATTTGTAAAAAAAAAACGGTTATAATCTCTGATAATTTGTTAATAAAAAAAAATATCATGGGAGTGTTTGGAGTTGTATAAAATAGTATAAAATTGTAAAAGTAAATATCTCGTAATTCATACAGTGAGTGAAAAATTTAAATTTTACTGTCTTGTAATTGACAATGTGTTGTCATCTTCAAAACTGCCTCATTTTTACAAGTAGTGTCATATGATTCATCCATTTAAATAAGTATATTGAAATTTTCCGTGAAACACGTGACAAGATCTATTTTGTCAATTTAACTGAGCTTTTATGTAACATTCGGCAAATTTACGATTCGGCAAATTTTGACATGCATATTAAGACAACTTTGGAAAGGGATGTTGGACCTATAGAATTTTTGTGGCAGCCCAGCCCAATTTACAACAAGTCCTCTGCAGATGCTTGCTTTCTTTTATGGACTTCTCTTTTCTCCAACGGCAAGATTATGTATGGGTCATACCAGAACGGTTGTCTTGGATTGGAATGGGCCTTGTCACTGAGCAAAGTCTCCAAGCCCAAATAAACTTCTTCAGCCCATATTCAATCCAGAACACTATGGCCCAAGCCCGAAGCACTTCACCAAAAAATCAAAGAGAATGCACAAGAATACCCATCTAAGACGCAATTTGTATAACAAAATTAGCATCAACAGCTCAAAATATACATGATTTTAACTCAAAAAAATACGCGATTTGTTTAACTGTGGTTAATTAGGTTAAACGAGTTGGTCCATTTTGATATGAACATGATTTATTTTTTATTATTCAAAAATATATTCACCCGTTTATATCCCTAAGTACATCTATATAAGGGAATTCTTTAGGAGGGGAAACCAAAAATAGGGAAAAAGGCTTTTTTTATTTTTTATTTTTAATTTTGGAATCTCAGATAAATAAATAAGAAAACTGTAAAGTAAGAAAATGATTTTTTTAATATACTTAAAAAAAATATTTAAGAAAATTGATGATAAATATTCTAATTCGTTTATATTCAAAGTATCTTACTAAAATACATGTTAAATTCGAATGGTATTAGCCCGAAGGTTGACACAAACAAACCACCAATCCAACACCCCGCCTCCGTCCCAACCAAGCCTCTCCCAACCCCACCCCACCGTTCTTATTTTGGCCCCCAACTCGATTTGCTGGCTCCATTCCCGTTAATAATTGTAAGGCTGAGTTTGGGGAAAAAAAAAGTTAATTTTTTTTTCATGTCTGAGAATTAAAAAAAAAAAGTTTAATTTTTAATAGTTAAGTTTTTCACTTTTTGTTAATTTATTTTTTTACTTTTTAATATTTAAAATGTAAGATAATAAATTTAATTATTTTATAAAATTAAAGAAACTAATAGCTGGAAACTTCTAACTTATTTTTCTAAACGCAATTAAGTAAAATTAATATATCAGTGTGTTCAGCAGCAAATTTTATCGCCGGAACTGCTGACCACGCCAACCGAAAACTCGCCTGTGAACCTGCCGAACAAAGACAATAGAAAAGTCACGGTCAGAGTGAGGATATCTGGCTAGAAAACCCTCCGATATTTAAATCAGCGAATCGCTTTTGGAAGAGAGAACTTTTCTAGAGAAAATGAGTTGTCAAAATAAGTTGGCAATCGTCAGCCCCCTATTGTCGAGTCAGATCTTGTATTTATAGTAACGTAAAGTATTAAATAAAATAATACTTGGAATTTGGCTGTATTCAGACCTCTAAGTACATTCTTCATTCCCCTACTTTAAATGTCTTTCACTTCTCATTTAATATCCCATACCGTTCATTAAATGTTTCTGGTAGTTAAATACAGCGATACAGCCGGAATTCAGTTGTCAACTGTTTACCAGTCACATTTATCAACTACTTATAACGAGATGAACTAACTAAGTTTCCCTCAGATTAATAAATACATAGTTCTATCATAACTGGAGCGCATTTATAGTTACAAGACCATATTAATGCTATAAGACCCTTGCTATACATTTATTAGCCGCCAATCGAGCCGAACAAACTTACTTTTGATATCCTGGAAAGCCTATCATTAATACTGAAAAGTCAAATTAACATAAACCATTTCTGTGGCTGGTCACGTATCTACGTATACAATGCTCGTCCATTTAAGTATGTGTTAACCATAAATTGTTCGATACAAGACTACACGTTATGTTAAAAATGTTTGGTGTTGGACGCCTTATCACCCCCTACTTTGTTTGGCATTCCACGAGCCTAAATTTGATTTTACCCAACACAATGCATTACCTTTGTGATTTTCAATCTTCTTTCATATTTACATGCATAAAAAAATCGTACAGAGATTCTGATTAACTTCATATGGGATTCATCTTTGGTCTTTTACTACTTTTTTGAGTGATATATGCATACATACATATATATATTATTGAACCACTCATTTGCAACCACAACCCACCATGCATGGCACGGTCCATACCTTGATTCTCCGACTGCAAAAACTTGCTTACGTGGACTAACTCAAATACCACCAACTCATTATTTTGTACATAACACAACCCTCTCCCCCCCTCGTCCCAAAAAAAATAAAATAATAATAATAATTTTTATGAAAAGAGGCGTTGAGTTGCAGCAAATACCAAGCATGCATCACAGTCTGAGTTTCCTTAACTGCAGCCTTTGTGCTCTAATTTTAAAGCGCAAGATTAATGATTACCTCCCCTCTACGCATGCTTCGATTCATTTTTATTGGACATAGAGACTTTACTTTGGACAATTCTATGTTACTTTTTCCAATGCATCTGTGTTTGAGGGAACTTGCAAAAACTTTGTAGGGTAGTGCGTGTGCGCTAATTCAGTTCGGAAAATTTTAAGAATTTTTGATAATTTTTTAGCAAAAATTGTTAGGTGCAATTTTTTATACATTTGGTAAAATTTAAAAATTTTTGAAACTTTTAGTATATTTTGATAATTTTTAATTGTTTGGTAAAAAATTGAAGAAATTTTTAAAAATTTTTAAAAACTTTTGATTGTTTAATAAAAAAAAAAGAAAATTTTTTAAAAATTTTAAACAATTTTTAAAGTTTTCTCAAATGCCACAAAGAAAGGGCAAATTTTGATAAAATTTCTCTCTCCGTCTCTCTCTCTCTCTCCTTTTTTTTTTTTTTAATTGCACTTGTTCATTTCTTTAATCTATAATCCTACCCATCATACTATGCAAGTAGTGAATGCACACACTTTGTGCGTGAGAAAAATATTCATTAATTTTTTTATTTTATTATTATTTTTTATATTTTTTCTAACATGTCAAAAATTTCAATAAAAAATTTAAAAACTTAAAATATTTATCTCAAATAATAATTAGTGGCATTTAAGTAAAATAGTAATTAAGGAGTATTTTGAAAGATAAACATAAGTAGTGGAAAATTAAGGGGACATATAAAGAAAATTAAAAAAATAGAAAGATAAAATTACTTAAATAATTTATGAAATTAAAAAAAAAAACTTACACTTTCACCTTTTTTAATTTGTAAGTGGTTATAGGTGGTTAAATGCAATTAATGGAAGGAATTAAAAAGTTTTACTAAGTAATTAGTTTAATTAATTTTTAAGTTTCACCAATACCGTGTTTCTATATATAATAATACAGGTTAAATTGTACTAACTAAAACTTTATCGGGTTTGTTGGTTTGGTCCCATTTCATAGAATATTTGTGGCTTAAGATCGAATTAGATTGGGTCCAAAAATAGGATCAAAATAATCAAGTAGGTAAATTTTTAGTCTTAGAATTAAGCTAAACCTTTATTTTCAAGCATTTTGTATGTGCTTATGATTGCTTGATTCTCCTTCAAAGTAATTAGTGAGTTGGAATAGATAGCCTTGAATAACATAGATTGGATTAATTGAATTTGAACACCGAAAGACATAATGATGCTTTTATCACAATATCTTATTGAATGTGCAATATATAAATTTTTATTTTTAGCAATCTGGAGTCATTTTCACCATTTATAATCATAATGCAAGTATTTTAGTGGCTGAATTCTATTATTTGCTTTAATTTAGTAATTTTGGTGAGTATAAAAGTCATAATTGATCACCGTTAATTTTATATCTTTCTGTTTTCCTTTTTATTCGAGATTCTGCAATCATCTCATATTTGTCGAATTTATTAAATTTTAAATATCATCGTTTCATAATTCACTATTAGGATTTTAATTATTTAAACAACATAATATCTTTTATTCAATAATACAAGTATAACTTTAAAAATTCTCTTACAAACTTTGAACCAAGGTTTATCATTTGGTTAATACTATAATTAACATTATTTTAGTGTAATTTGAATCATACCAAATTTACTTTATGATTCAGTTTTTTATTTATTTTTTTTTTTTTGTGGAATGGAGAGCTTGATTGGACTTTTTAGATAGAAGGGGAAGCAAGGAAAAGCTACTTGAAAAGTATAAAACTTGATGGGCAAAGGGGGAATGTATAGAATCAAGCATGGATTGTGTACTTAAAGGCAAAGGAGAGGAGTGATTTGTTTATGGAGAAGAATGAATGAATGGTGCTGAGATTCTTGTTCTTGTTCTTGTTGTAACTTCAGTTAGGTGTCAAACCCATCATTATTATTGCTTAGTTAGGCATGCAGGACCACGTAGCTTGTGGAGCTGGGTGATCTAGGCCCACCTCAAAAGCCCATTTGCGTGCTGCACGCGTGATCCGGTGGGCCTCTTTTCGTTGGGATTATTGTACTATTTAATCAATTACGTTGTTTAATTAGCTATTTCCGGTACACATCACTCATATTTTGATTGTATTTGGCGTGCAGTATTTTGTTAAAAATCTCTGAAAATTTCTATAAATCTTTGTTAACTTTATATCACATCAACTTTTTTCTCTCACTGCACGCATTACGAATTCTCTCCAAACTACAATTTATCTCAATTTATCTCATTTTTTCTTATTCCAAACAAACCCTTTACACATGCAAAACCATCACAACCGGACGGATCAAACTTAGAACAAGAGCAAACGAGCAACAAGGTTGATAGGTGCCTGCAAAATCTAATTGTAAGGGATGTCAAAATTATCTGTGCTATGCGGATACTCGCTTTTTATTAACTCTGTTTGGGAATGATATAAAAGTATTATTAATAAGTATGAAAATTTTAAAATGTTTTTCGAATGGTAATAGAGATTTGTATAACTGTCTCCACCCCACTCTATAACTATTTTATACTTATTTATATATTTTCACTTTAATATTTATTTGATATATTTATAATATATTTTTATTCAATATATATAATTTTTTAATATTTATTATATATAAATATATAACCTATTATTGTTATTATATTTGACGAGTAAACAAGAACGGAAACAAAAATGAAGAAGAATATTGTTAAATGGAGAAAATAATACTTGTCTCATACCCGTCTCATTAACATCTCTAACTAAAAAATATTGGGTTTAGTTAATTTTATTTTCATTTTCGATTGGGATCGGATTAATTTTTTAAGACCCAAATAAAATTCAATTCAATTTCAGTTATTCATTCTAAATAATTAAATTAATTGAAATTGAATTATATATATAAATAAGAATAATAATATATTTATTAAAAAATTAAATAAATAATAAAGTAAAAAATATACGGATGGGGACACCGACACTTCCCCAGGACTTCTCCTACTCCTTGTTATTTTCTTCTTCCTGCAAAATTTGTTTCATAGCAGGACAGAAGAAAATTTTTGATAGAATGCCAGTGTCCCCGCTCTAAATATAAATAATATATATAAAGCAAATAAACAAAGATAAATAATATACAATGCACACAATTATATAGAGAATAAAAAAAGTTATATAAATAGTAAAATTATAAATACAAATACTAAATTTATATATTTGAAAAGCATGTTAATAATTTTTTGGGTAAAGTACAAAAAAATATCCTTACAGTTTACCTTCAGTATCACTTTGGTTCCACAAGTTTCAATTGCAATAGTCAAATCCCTACACTTTCGGTCAAGTATCAATTCGGCCCTTCCGTTAGTTGACCGTTAAAAACGATCATTAGATTGAAAATGATACTGAGGGTAAATTATAAATGAAATTACCATTTTTTCATCAGTCTAACGGTTATTTCTAACGGTCAATTAACAGAAGGACCACATTGATATTTGACCGAAAGTGTAGGATTTGACTGTTGCAATTAAAACGTGTGGGACCAAAATGATACCGAAAATAAACTATGACGGTATTTTTTGTATTTTACCCTAATTTTTTATTTGATTGGATGATAGAATCACCAAATTGAACCGAACTAAACTCTACCTTCTATTTGAACAATTCGGTTAATTTTTTTTAGAGAACTGAAAGATTGTGAGTAATTCGATTTTTGATTTTTTGATTGAATTTTACTCGAATAAGCACCCCTAATACTCTGTGTAGTTGAGACTATGGATGGAAATCTAAATTAAGAATTCGAATATTATCCTAATCTTAATGGAAAGGATTTGGAATTTAAATAGTAAAACATAAAGTGGGTATAAAATCAATAATAAAAATTGAAACGGATATGGGATGAGTTTAAGATTTTGATCATCATCTTAACTCGATTTGCATATTGAATATTTCTTTCATACTATAGAAGTGCACAAATAATATCTATCAATAAAATATAATATGAAAATATTATTAATCTATGTTTATATTATGTTCAATATTCATATAATTTAAATTATTTAATTTTTTTAAGAGTATTATTTTAATTTTTATACTATTTACTTCTTTAGATTTAGTAGGTTGAACAACTAAATTTGTTAAACCCGATTAATTAAGTAGAAAATGCATGAAAGGAATTCGGCCATTGTGGGTGTGGGACGCGCACGAGAACATTCATAGTTGAAGTAGACATATAAGTAGAGGTAAAAACCAATCGGATCTTTCTCGAGCTTGATTCAAAAAAATTTTAATTTGACCTTGTTTCGTAAAATATTCATATCTAATTTGAGTTTTAACTATGTCCCGATAATCAATCGAGCTGAGCTCAAGTTCAATTAAACTTAAAAGTAACTCATGAAAAATATGACATTCGAGTTAATCGGAATGACTCATGAGTTTGCTTTTCGCAAATACTACATGAATTCGATTCTTGACTTAAGTAAGATGTGCACGAGGAGTAGTATACACCTCTTTAATTTATTCATTGGTTATGCAATAATTAAGAACTACAATAAATTAATGCGTGTTCTGAATTACTTTAAAAGAAAAAACTCTTGAAGAATATATGTATGTATATATATATATATATATTTTTTTATACAACGACGTCATTTTGGTGCCCTAACGGCCAACGTAAACAACCTTCATCTCATCCATGTTATTCACTTTTCAATAAGACTTCGGAGATCTTTGCCGATTCGATGATTTCAAACCCAAGTATTGGCCTATTCGCCACCACGAGAAACCTTCCTTATCATTGCCGTCTTCTTCGATTCCTTCCTAATCTACATCAAAGATGAGTTCTACTGTTTATTTCATATCTTTGAATGTTCGATTTTTCTCGGATCTTTCTTCGACCGCTGCCAATTTAAAATTTTTCCCCTTTTTTTTTTTGCAGGTTAGATTTTTTTGTATCTTGTAGATGATTAAAGCTTCTACATGGAGACTTCTGATATTCCTCTTTGATTTTCGTCTAGGATTTCATTTCCGCATTAGCGGACAGTCCATTGAACACCAAAAAGAGAAAAATGACTGTCGTGTGTATATCTTTATCTATATTTGTGTGTGTGTGTGTGTGTGTATATATATAGAGAGAGAGAGAGATATGAAGTAAGGGTTTGATTTGTAATTTTAACATTTGATTTTGCTGGATTTAATTTGTAGTTTTAGGATTTGATTTCTTTTGTTTTTTGATTGGATGTTATTATTGGATATGCAACATTTTGATTTTTGCTACGGGAAATTATAGTTAAATGCCGCAGATACTAGTGCTTTTTCCGAACCCAAGCTTATTTCCAGATTGGCTCAAGCTCGGGCACATTACCTAAAAAAATAATAATAATTTCTTAGTAATTATAAAAAAATTAATTTTTTCTTCCTAAACTGAACTTAAGCCTAATTTAATTGAGTTGTTTTTGAATTCCAACACTATATTTCATAACGAGCCAAGCTCAAAATTAAGTAAAAGTTTGAACTCGAGTCCAATACTATTTTTTCGAGTCGAACTCGAATAATTTAAGGTTAAGCTCAACTTGTTACCACTCCTAATTACATGTGGATGAATAATTTAAGGTTTAGCTTAACTTGTTGTCACTCCTAATTACATGTGGATCTCACATTTACGAGCCGGTCGGATACTCAAAGATCTCCGATTTTGTACGTTAGAACTTTTTATGTGGTAAAAATTTAATAGTTTTAACAAATTTTTGGTAATATTGATATTTGGTTTACAAACTTCTACCCACAAAAATTCAACATTTACTAATTTTTTTGTTTTTAACTTTCACACCAAATACAAAACTAAAATTTACCAATTTTTTGTAATTTTTACCAACTTTTTTAACTTTTACTAACTTTTATATATTTTTAACAAACACTCAATACTCAAAAATTTTGCTACATGTTAACTTGCTGTTCAAAATGGACAAAACTTTACACATCAAACAAACGACCACCTACTCTACTGATATCGAATACTGATATCGAACAAATCTCAAGACTCACCTAAAATATCATTGTGACCACTCATCTTAAGAATGTCAAAATTATTCGTACTTGGCAAGTATTTATTTTATTCGTTCTGTTTGAGAAAAGTATGAGAATACTAATAACGGGTATGAGGATTTTAACATATTTCCTTAACGGGTACAGGTATGACGGTTTTTATCCCACCTGTACCCGTATAAATATTTATTTATTAATTTATATATATATTTTCTAATATTTATTCAATATAAATATAAAAAATATATTTTTATTTAATATATATAATATTTATATTAATTTTTAATATTTATTATATGTATAATATAAATCATAATTTTATTATATTTAGCGAATAAACAGAGACGGGAAATTTATTACTTAATGGAGACGAATAAGAAAAAAATTTTTATTTCTAAAATAGCAATGGAGATGGGAAAGAATATTACTAAACCGGAATGGGACCGTGAAAACCGTACCCTTCCCATACTTGCTTCGTTGACATCCCTCCTCAACTTACTCAACTCCCTTAAAAGTGATGTCTTAATTATACGGGCGAGAAAAAATTACCCATATTGTTTAACAAATTAAGCCATTTCTATAATTGTATAATTTTAATATTATCTCGTTTAATTTGACCATATATATGTCTCACAATCTGTTCCACTCGTTACATGCGTGCATTTTGCTAACAAGTTCTTCCGACACCTTGGTACGTTCGAAAATCTTTTATTATATATTTTATAAAAAAAGGCAATGATATACAATTAAAAAATTTCATTAGAAACTAATGCAATAGCTTAAATTAATAAATCCATCAATCATCATTATCATGTATTATCATTATTGTATCCATATTTTTTGGTGGAAGAAAATTGTTATTTAAATCTCATGCATAAGTTAATCATATAATATATTTTGAACAATGCGCACCTTGGAAAGTATTAAAGACTTAGGTTTAGTTTAAAAAGAAAAAAAATTAATATCTTTTGTAACAAGTTACAACTTAACTATCAAAAGTTTTTTTTTTAAATTAATTTTAAAACAGTTAATTTTTTATTTTTTATTAATTTTATATTTTTACCTTTCATAATTTAAAAAAATTTAAAATGTAAGAGATAAATTTAATTATTTAAAAAATAATAAATAATAAGCCAAGTAGTTAGAAAGTGTGGATTCAAACAGAGCGGATTATTGGTGAACTAATCCTCATGGATGATTGAATTGGAGTTGCATGTCAAAATTAATGTAAACGTCGAGAGGAATGTTTATGGTTAAACAACATTAAATATTATTATTTTTGTACTGATAGTGCAAATAATCACTAGTCATAATTAAAGTAGACAAGCTGTGATGTCTTGTCATATTTATATTTTTCGGGGAAGAATAATGGCCAAATTGAAAGATGTTAGCCTCGTTTGGCATAGTATAAACCTTTAAAAAATTTTATAAATCCCTAACAATCTATCTACCTCAAAAATTTTCGCTATCACTAATTTAAAAAAATTTCAATATTTCGTTAAAAAAATAAAAAAATCTGAAAGTAGGTTAACCTAATGTGTAAATTTTTTATACATTCATATTTTTTGTGTCGAAAGCTTTCAAACGAGTACCATTATTACTATTTTTTATGAATTTTTTTGAATCTGTGGGAACTAATTTAGAAAATCGTTCTCACAATTTACTACTTTAAAAAAAATATCACTAAAATTAATCTCAAATCATATTTTATTTCAATTTATCTTAATTTTTTCTTACTCCAAATGAGGCCGTTGTTGTTAGAACAATAAAGGTGTGCAGCCGGCCACACGGAAATTATAATATTCTAGGCAATCAATTCACAACTTCAGTCACCATTCACAACTCAAAAAATTTCTTATGCATTTGGAGTTCTAAGAAAATTTATATTTTATAAAGGTTGTAGTTTTAAAAATGATAAAAGTATAAAAAATTACAAAAAAATTAAAATTTTATGAAATTTAATATATATATATATATATATATATATATGTTTTTTTGGTTCCAAACAACCTATTGAGTTTTATAGGGTTTTATGATTTTTTTTATGGAATTTTTTGAAAGCAGAAATGTGATTACATCAATTTCTAAAAACCATAAAATTAACAGTATGTTTATATTAATGTTTTGATTTTATTAATATAGAATCAAAATTTTAAGAAATTTAGGTGACATTTGAAGCTTCAATCAAGTTTAAAAAACTTAAAAAAAAACTACAAAAATTTCTACTTTTATAAACTTTAAAAAATTTTAACGTTTTAAAAAATTTGTCAGAATCCATTAGAACAAACCATGATAGTGCGTTTCAAATGATTTTGACAGATTTTTAAAAATGCTGGACTAACATTTGTACCAAAAAATTTAACAAAATCTAAAAATTTTTAAAATTCTCCACTAAAATTTTGTTGCGTATCACTTTATATAATTTTCAACAACTTTATATCAAATCAAATACAAATATCCAACCATGATTTTGAAACAACTTTTTATATTCTAGATTCTAAAAAATTTCACCTTTGTTAAATTTGGTTCTCTTCACACTCCAAACGGCCTTTTAAGTATAATTCAAAATTTATGAATGTTGGTCAACAAATCAATCCCTAGTAATTTCTAATACTTATATAAATACTTAATTTAATTATGTAAATAAGTTCCAGTTAATTTCTATCTTATGTAATGAAGGATGTTTATCATGCTTTTTGTTGGTTAAATTTCACAGATTTCTTACGTTAGTGAGATTGGGATTGTCCCATTAGAATATATTTTGTTTTAAATTTGTTAATTTATTAAAAATTCTATGCTTGCACAATTGTTTCAAGAACCCCCCCCCCCAAAAAAAAATCCATGAGTTTTGTTTTGCCCAAAAGATTAATTTAGGATCTGTTAGTTTAACAAGGGATTAAAGTTAATTTAGGTAATATTTTATTTGAAATTATTTTTTAAATATTTTAAGTAAAAATATCTATAATATTTATCTTACTTTAAAAAATAATATATGAGATAAATTCTAAAAGTTATTTACCTACAACTTTATAACATTATGAAATACGTTTCCCTGCGTGCGTTTAAGTGTCGCATTTTGGTGCAAAATTACACTTGTGGTGCGGAACGACTCCAAACTCAAGTTCATGCGAAGAATATCTTATTTTGTGTGCAAAAATCTTTCCTTGATTTTATTTTATTCATTCGTCGATTGTTACATCTCGTTAGTTAGTCTTATTATTGCGATGCTGGCCCACCCAATGCATCTTACGTTAACCCACAATCATTTGTTTTGGAATAATCAACCTCCCCATTATTTATTATTAATTCCTTAATTACTCTTTGTTCCATAATTTTCATTTCAACGTAATATAATAATAAAATTAGGAAACATACAGATCTAAAATGTAACGCCCCCATAATGAAACAGTACTAAGAAGAATGATTTTGTGTGAGTGCCCACACTGGTAAGTTAGGTGTGCTATCTCAATCATCAGCCATCAATTCATCGACATCATCTCTCCCCGTCTTTGTTATTATTATTACCTTGACTGCACAGCAACTCATGTGGGTCTGCTGCACGTCACATTCACAAATCATCCCACGCACTGTCTCCCATTTGCACCGTGCGCCTGTTTCGCACGGGATCATTGCTCCGGGAGAAAATTAGCCGTTAAATTCGGAATAGCTTCGAGTTTCCAGCGAGATCACAACCGGACGAGGTGTTGACCGGATGATTCCCGGTTTGACCGGGCTTGGTTGTTGAAGCCTTTTGAAACGACTACAGCTGGAAACAGTAGAAGGGACAAGGAGGTAATTATGTGCTGATAAGATTCGATTATTCCTTGTGTTGTTTGAGAGAGGGGGCCAAAATCCCCAAAGTAAAAGGAAAAAAAAAAAAAAAAGAAAGAAAAGAAAAGAGATTGCACTGACATTTCAATTAAAAAATTTCATGATATGAACAATGAGAAACTACCACCTACTTTGCAATGAAACTGTCATCTTTAAGCTTCTGCAATTTGAGCCATACACCTGTTTCAGGCTTGGTTTGGGAACAAATTTAACTAGTTAAATTTGTATAATTGTACGTGCAAAAAAAAAAGTGATTTTTTTTGACGTAGTTAACTTATTTTTGTTAATTTTACAATTTTACCCTTGAAAGTTTAAAAAAAGATTAAAATATAAGAAAGTAAATTTGACCAAGTACTATTGAAGTAGCCATTAACTTGACTAATGACTACCAATGCCAAACGGAGCCTCGTACTCCCATAAAAAATAAAAATAACAAATAAAAAACAATATCCTATCGCGACAATTTGTGAAAATAAGGGGTGCATTTGGTAACATAATTTTTTTTTATTTTTCACTAAAAATTCTAAGAAGCAAGTGGGGGCAGACATTAATTCGATGTCAGTTCCTTGATAACTCAATCTAAATCATTAGATTTCAAATACATTTGTGTATCTTTTAAATTAAAAATTGATGAATGTAATTCAATCGTTAAATTTTAATTTAACAACTTAAAATATTATCAAGAAGCTAATATCAAATTTGTTTAAATCACACATTTGGTACATTTGACAAAAATACGTAGCTTTTTCATTTGAAACGTTATCAAATTACTATTACTTACGTTCCTTTTTGTTTTTTATTTTTTTGAACTAACATGACGTAAAAGGATAAAACTATAATTTAGAGGATTTTCAAAACACCAAAAATTGAAAAAAGTTAAGATTCCTCAAATGCAAAACAAAAAATAAATAAATAATAAAATAAAATAAAATAAATTCAAACCACATAAGTTGCAAAAGTTTTGTTTCCAAATGCACTCTAAGTTATCAGAATAATGTGGAGATTTTTGATTTGATAAGTTGCCAAAAGTACTCTAACTTGCCAAAATGATGTATTCCCCCTACCCCCCAAAAAAAACCTTAATATACATTCTAATTACAAAATTGCCATTGCCATATAATTCTACAAATAATTCTCATATAAGAGCATAACTTAAACAAGTATTCCACATACGTTTATAAATAGCTAGAATAATGTTACACAACTAATAAAAATATACCCCCAAAAAAAACCTAAATTGTTCTAAAAACTTATAAATATAGCACTTAGAAATAATAAATTTATAAAATTTTATTTTAATAACAATTCAACCACTATCACATTATTCTATGGAGCACATTTTTATGGTAGCATTCTCCTCCTGAAAATGGCATGCAATAATTGCAATTGATTTGTAATTATATTTGTATAGATGTCAACGAAAAAATCACACATTTTCGATTGTATGAATCCGCATAATAAAAATGTGGATGATATTATAATTGTGTGATTGTAACTATACTGTTGTAATATGTGATTCATATTCAGACTAAAAAATTAAGAAGAGATGCAAAGTTTTCGAAATGAAATGTAACGGAGTGTAATGAGCTGGCCGTTAAGTTTGCTCACGTAACGGAGCAGAGTGGAGCGGTAACGGTATTTTGATTTTATTGACAGAACTAAAGTTATATATATATATATATATATACACATATATATGTATTTTGTACTATATAAGCCCTACAAGAAATTTTGTAGTTAATAAGAAAAATATTTAACTGTCGTATACGTAGGTAATCTAATCAAATCACGTTAAATTCTTTGTATTAATTTCTTATTTTTTTTATTACTTTTTCGTTCGTATTCACGCTACACACATAATTCAAAATGTGTGAATTTTACAGTTGACCTCAGGTAAACGATTAAAATTGCATGTTAGGTGACTCTGCATAGCACACTGTCCCCTGTAATTAAAAATGATTGAAGGGGCCAGATGGTATCTATCATCAGTGATGGAGGTGGCTTGTGAAGGATGATGGAGCTCAGATGCATAATGGGTTTCTCAAAAGAATTGTCGGATTAGTTGGCACTGAGAAAAATGAGTGTGTAACAGCAAAGAGAGGTCTGGTAGAATAGTTGGCAAATGTGTCAGTAAAAAATAATATTATATATATATATATTGAAGACAAAAGAAAAGCGATGACCAGGGAAGCAAGCTTGGGCTTCAAGAGAAGCACCTCTCCAATCTACAATGAGATATCAGAGAATTATAGTATATATTATATTCAAAGGTGTACATGTATATATATCTATACATATGTAAGAAATGTACAAAGAAAAGTTTACAAGGAGTAAAGTATGGGAGGAAAAGGGAGAGATTAGGTTTATGTAATAATTTACCAGAGAGCAGTTGGGGTAGTAGTTAGTCTATATCATACATGTCACCGGTTATAGCTATCTTGCGCAGGTCAGCAAAGCTTTTTTCTCTCTCTGTATGAGTGGCCTACTAGCTCTGTAAAAACCAGTCATTGATCTATAAAAGTAGGAATTTGATGCTTCCATTGCTATTTCTGCTGGTACCCACGATTGGTGTTTTTGATTTTTCTTGTAGAATTTATGCAACCATTTGATGCTCCAAAACTTTATATTAAAAAAAAAAAAACATTTGTTGAGAGGCTCTGTGTAATTCAGTTTTTGAATAATTCAATTCAAGTAGAATTTAATTCTTTCTGATCTTTTTTTGGGTACCCATCTGTGAACCTCTTAAAAGTTTTCCATCCAACTTCCCATTTTCTTGTTCTTGTGCGGCTGTTGGGTGCTGATCCATATCTTCAGCTTCATCAACTGGTATATTTCCATATCAGGAATTCTTTATATTATTCCCATTGTATTTTGCTTTGTTGGAAGCTTAAACTGAGGGAGTCCTCATCATTTGGGTCCCAATTGAGAAGGCATTCAAGCCTGCTTTAGATCAAAATTAGTGTTTAATTGTGGAAGAGGATCTTGGGGAAAGAAAATATAAATTATTATAATTTCTCCTACCCATAAACAAAAGAGGGAAAGAAAAGGGAATCTACTTTCTTTTTGCTGGTCTTTGTGAGCTGTTACTTAGCTATATTGCCATTTATTTTCTTCTCTCTCTGTCTACTTTATGTTCTGAAAGGTTCACACTTTCTTGTCCCTGAGAACTACTTTTTTCTACATTGGAGTAGACTTGAACATATAGGGTTTTTGAAAGCAGAAGAAGAAGTAACTACAGCCTGGTGCTGTGTAGATTTTATGCCCTGGTACATTGGATTTCGCCTTTTCCTTTGTGTCTATTGGATGCTGCCATGAGAGGTTTCCTTTTGCTTTAACCCCCTCTCTCAGTTCTATAAAGCTGCTAAGGTTATTTGTTCCTTGTTGAATCCTGCAAGTTTTAACCAGCTTATTTTGGGTCAAACTCACTTTCCCTTTATTTATATACTTCCCCTTCCGTTAACTGACCATATCTACTCCTGGTTTGGGGGTTTCAACCGTTGAATTGGTGTTTGTTTTCTTTCTTCTCAAGGTCTCTCTGTTGGTTGAGTTCCATAGGTTTTGGAGGTCTTGTATTTTGCTTTTGGAACATGGGTACCGAGGATTCTGGTAGTAATATGAGATTTCAACATAGGATTGGTGAGAGGATTCCGAATTGCCCATCTTCTGGGATGGACACAAATCCACTGTCTGACAAGGTTGCTGGAATGGCTATGGGCGCTGGGCCAATGTTCAAATCTTCAAGTGGTGGTGGTGGTGGTGGTGCAGACACTTTCTTTGGTTCTGGCTGGGACCCCCTTCTTTCACTAACCCAGAATGAGAATTTTGGAGGGTCTTCCGTGGTTCCTCATCCTCACAGTGAGTTTGGCACTTCATCTTACTCAGTTGTGGTGGAAAATCAGGCTCTGCCTAGTTCCTCCCAACTTGTTCACTTTCCACCCGATTCTAGCCTTGTTGAGATGGTCCCAAAACTTCCATGCTTTGGAAGTGGGAGCTTCTCAGAAATGGTTGGCTCCTTTGGGCTACCCGACTCAGCCCAGATTGCCGCTCCTGGCTATAATGAGGAGGGCACTGAGAAGGCCTCATCTTCTCAGGGAGATCAGCAGATTTCAGAAGAGGGCACAATGGGAATTTCACCTTGTGGAAAGAGGAAGAAGAAAGCATCAGAGTCTGATTCTCCACTCAATCCCAACAAGGTAAATATAGTCTTAAAAAAGATGTACTGCCCCCTCTGATCATGTGTGTTTCTACTAGCCCAGGTGATAAATTCTCTGTTGATTCATTAATAGAACGGTGAGGAGGGGGGAGAGCAGCAAAGGGATATTTCCGGTGATGGGAAGAAACAGAAAATTGAACAAAACACGAGTGCGAATTCGCGTGGTAAGCAATCGGGCAAACAAGCTAAGGATAATTCTAACAGCGGGGAAGCACCTAAAGAAGCTTACATTCATGTGAGAGCCAGAAGGGGCCAGGCGACGAATAGTCACAGCCTCGCCGAAAGGGTAATTTTTCTAATCATCGAGACCTAGCTATAGATCATGTATTTATTGTTTATTGTTTCGTCTCTATAATGTTGGGAACCTCAAAAATCATTTGTGTTCATCCAGGTAAGAAGAGAGAGGATTAGTGAGAGAATGAGATTGCTTCAAGAACTTGTCCCGGGATGCAATAAGGTAGTTTGAGAGGATCTAGATTCTGATTGTTCTAATGCTTGATTTTTGAGCTTTGATTGGGAATGCTGATTAATTTTGTATTATTTTGCTAACGTAGATCACTGGAAAGGCAGTAATGCTTGATGAGATTATTAACTATGTGCAGTCCCTGCAACAGCAAGTAGAGGTATTCTATTCTGCAAACTCGACTTGAAGGTCGGTTTCTCTATTTGTTAGTGGAAGTTTATGTATTGGGTGTGAATTAGCCGAAAACTCCATTGAAATTAGGGCTTTTTGACAAGGTTGGATGGTGTTGTCTCTCGTAATGTAAAATCTTTTCTCTGTAGAAGAACTTGATCTGATTGTTGTTGTCTTCAATTAGAATTAGATGTGGTCCCCTTGATAGGTCAGTCTTATGTTGATTACATTTAATTCACCCAAGTTTTTTCTGCCTATGTTGCTCTGAAAGCATGGAATAAGCTCCTTGGTATTGACCTTTTTGTTGCTCACAAATTGTGGTGTATTCTTAAAAATAGTAGCTTTTTCAATTTTTTTTTTTCCAAAACCATACTAAGTATGAAAATTGACAACTATTCTTCATGTCCAAGGAAGTCAGTAGATCTGGCCCATTGTTCTATGTATTTGGGTCTAATTTATTTCAAATCTAATCGAGGAATTCTGTTCTTATTGCGTGCAGTTTCTCTCGATGAAACTTGCCACTGTCAATCCTGAGCTAAACATTGATATAGACAGAATTCTATCCAAAGAGGTGAGTTTAAACTTGCATGGATAAAACTAAACCTTTAATTTGCTTCTCTCAATGATGATGTAAACTTTATATTGGTTTTCCTTGTGCAAAGATTCTACACTCGCGAGGTGGCGGTTCAGCTCTTCCTGGATTTGGTCCGGGGATGAGCTCTTCTCACCCATACGCATCTGGTATTCCACAGGGAGCCTTGCCTCCAGGTATCCCGAGCGCATCTGCATTTCATCCCCTACCTCAGGTAACTGGAAGATCAATCTCCTTGTTACCTAGCCTTGAAGGACAAAATTTTCTTATTATTGAAATCTCTTCCTTACTAGAAGCCTAGATATAAAAATATATATGTTCCAATGCAGAATGTATGGGACAATGAGCTTCATAGTCTTCTCCAAATGGGATTTGACCCTAATTCTGCTATCAGCAATCTGGGACCAACTGGTAATTTCCAGAAGTTCAATTGCCATTCGCACAGCAGAACTTTTTCCCTTATTGCTTGTTATTCTAATCTCAAAATTTGTCAATATGTTTGTTTCAACAGGCAGGTCAAAATTGGATCTATAGAGGTTTTGGAAGAGAAATAGAAGTCTCCCTTTCCTTCTAACTGGCTATATTCAATTATCTCTAAGTTGACTGCAAACTAAATTCCCCCAGGGCAATTCAAGAACCGGAAAAAAAAAAAAAAAAAAAAAAATCTTAAGAGTTGTATAGGTTCGCTTAGCTCCTAGCTGTTTGTTTCTTCGAATTTTAGAAGAAGAAGATGACTTGTTAGATTTACAAACCACGTATGTATATTCAGATTTCAGACAGGAAAAACTGGGACTTTGATTGGTGAAGAATGATTATTTTCATTGGTGTTGTAGATGGTGTTGTAGATTGAAGGACTTGTCTCGTAAACTTTGTAAGTGTTTTGGAGAAACATTTGTCAGACAAAACTTGCACCAAGTCAGAATGACACACACACACACACACGGGGTGATAGATTGTCATTAATTCGAGTTTCATGTGTTTGCTTCATGGACAATGCAAGCTCCATTTCTCTGTCACACAATGAAACTTGGTACTGAAGTTTATTTTACATTATTATTGACCGTGTTTCGAATTTTGCTCATGCTGGGATACAATAATGTCTGCAGAATCTGGATACATATACATACACAAATGCAAGTGATACATATCTCGTTGAAACTCAAATTGTGTATCGAATCTAGGTGATACAAAATTGCATGGTGGGTCAAATCATTAGTACTTTACAGTAGTAAAAAGGGAAGGTTCGAGCAAGGTGTTTTGTAAAGACTCTTTTATGAACACAAAAGGGCCAAAGTTTTTGTGACACAGAAATTTGTCATCTGTTATTTCCTTTTTTTTTTTGTTTGTTTTTGTAGCCCGGAACCATTATCATTTTATTGCAACCTTCAACAAACCGGATAGTCGATAGATAAACCAGAGAAATGTATGTTACCCTTTACGCACATCTCGTTTTAGTCAAGAATCGAATTCATGTAGTTTATGTGAAAAACATATCCACGAACCACTCGGGTAATCTCAGGACTCTTTTCTGTTATTTCTCTCACTGCTTTGAGTATGTTACGGGTATCTTTTGATATACATATAAAATGATGGATTGTCGGAGGTGGACTGATTCATTATTTTCTGTCAAGGGAAAGATTTATCATGTCTGCAACATCAGTGCTGATTAGTCTCTTGATTAAGTCTTCTCCTCCTCTGTTAATTGATTCTTCCTTTGAAACTGCTGTGATTATGCCATTACCTTCAATAGTTTGCACTAAGTCTAGGCGTAGTTTGGGAATTAAAAAAAAATAGTTCTTTTTTTTTTAAAGCAAAAAAATTAATTTTTAGTTTTTTCGTTAATTTAACATTTTTGCCTTTTATGGTTTAAAAAAATTAAAATGTAATAGGATAATTTTGAACATTTGAGAAGAGAAAAAAGTTTAAAAAATTTGAGTAGTTAGAAGTTAACTTTTAGCTAGTGTTGCCAAACTAACCCAGTTTGGTCACCGTTTTTATTTTCTCATTTTTTTTCCATTTTATATCATTTTTTTAATCAAAATCTGACTTCTTGTTTTGTTTTTAATAATTCTTTTTACATGTTATTTACATTCATAAAAAATTAAATTCCAAAAAAAATGTTTAATAATTTGCAAATCACAAATTGATAGATTATTTAAATATTTTTTTTTTATTTTATAAAGAGGGGTAGAAGTAATATAAGTTTCTTCACTTGAGTTTTTGTTAGTAAAATATATATTTTGACGATGTAAATCCATAAATGAATAATATATATCCACAAGAATGGCATATGAATTTAATTAGAAATAATCTCAAAACTTAAACTTATATTGGTCTTGTAAAATTTTATAGAACTTCTTTGTTATCTGTAAAATAAATTAAAACTTATTTGTAATTTTCTTTGATAATATATTCCATTCTAAGAAAAAAAAAAAGGAAAGAAATTATTTAGATAGCCAGCTTGAGATTTTGGATGAATTGAATTTGATTATTGGCCATGGCAGCGTTATTCTTGTTGAGACCCAAAGCTAGTTTGCTACAAAATTGCTGGGTGGGTCAAATAATTAGCATTTAATTAAAAAAAGAAAAAAAAAGCAATAAATATTCAAATTGAAATAATCAAAAAGGGAGGTATTTTAGAATACCTCTTTCTCTTCTTTTCTTCTTCTTCCTCTTGGTACCAAGCTTCGAACCCTAGACGTTGAGGCTGCAAATTGCACGCTCAACCTCCCAGGCTTCAAAGAAGCTCGGTGCTCAATGTGCCCTAATTTTAATACTTCACCATATAATTTTGGCTCTGGATAGTATTTATTATTGGATGATAAATGAAAATTTTTCTTTAAAGCTTGTTGATATCCATTTCAAACTAAAAATTCAATTAAGGGTGAGTTAGAGTGATAAAAAGTGAGATAAAATATGGTTTGAGAAAATTTTTTACGTTTGGTACACACATTTCAAATCGCGCTTTTTGGAGATGAATAATAAGATTCTCATTCTGACGAATTAAATTTCCGTTTGGACAGATTTAAAATTTTGGGCAGTCATAACTTCTTTATACTACAATCCGTCTAAACGAATTGTAAAAAACGTTTGGACGGAAGTTGACCGCTTGAATCCGTCGGAATAGTTTTTACAATCCGTTGGAATAATTTTTACGACCTCACAAAAAATAGTCAGAATGAGTGTCATTTCGTAGTTTGAGAGTCCATAATGAGAATAGTGAAAAAATTTTTGACGAATTCTAGTTATCGACTTTTTTTTTTTAAGTATTGAACTTTTTTTGAATTTTGAAAATGCGGGAATATGTAAAATTGAATAGAGATTTTCAGAAATTTTCAGAGATTTTTAGAGATTTTCACCAAAATTTGGTGTGCCAAACGCACCTTAAATTAAATTGACTATTTAAGCCGATTAAAATAATATATATATATATATATATATATATATATATATATTATCTGAAGTATTTAGTTATTTATTAAAAAAAGTAATTTTTACTTGCTCTATACTAACTGAAATAAAATTTGTTATTTTATACCAAAGTTATTATAGTATTTTTATAATTGATTCAGTACTGTTAAGTTATATGTGCTAACTAGTACGTCTAAAATTGGTTTTTTTTTTCGCTGGTGATATTAGAAATTTGGCAACAATTTATTTGTTAATAATTTTACAATGTATTCAAAATATATTTGTTTAAATATAAAATTTATTAAACAAAAGTCGGTAAATTTGGTTTTTAGATTTTATATATGAGGTATTTTGGGGATTTTAGAGATTAAATGAGAGTTTTTGAAAATTTAATAAAAATCTTGAACCTACCAAGCCCGTTAAAAGGTGAAAAAATTCTCTAATTCGTTTATTTATTTTTTTATATATTTATAAACTTTGTTGGCCTAAAAAGTTACTTAATTGATCCAAAGAGTTACCAAACTAACCAAGTATGAACACCCTACTTTACTAGTTTGGAGTAAAAAAAAAGTAAGGTAAATTGAGATAAATTGAGAGTTCGTAGTTCATGCAGTGAAAGAAAAAAAAGTTAATGTAATATAAAATTAACAGAAATTTATAAAATTTTTCAAAAAAAAATTACAAACCAAACGAAGTCAATATTAGTAATTTTTCCTTTATTGAAGGAATTACTTCTTGGATTTAGTGTTGGACATGCTCAGACTCACGTGAACGTTTTTAATGTTATATTTTATTTTCCATCAAATCAGATCAGTGCTCAAAAAAAATATTTGAAACGATATTTTTAGATAAAAATTATTTAAATATTTTAATACTAAAATAAATATATTTTATAAAATTCAATTTAGAAAATAATAAGAATAAATTATATATAAAAAAAATTAACTATTTCAAGTGAGCCTGGCCCGGGCTAATTTGCTTAATTTCAACTATAAAAATTTAGAACAATAGTTTTTAAAAATTAAAATAAAAAATTGTTAAATTAAATGTTAAACTTTCGGCAGGGCAATCCCAGAAAAGAAATGGTAAAAAATTATACCATAAAAGTAAAACAGAGGTATTTTAGAATACCTCAAATTCTCTCTCATTTCTCTCTCCCTCTCTCTACCAGCCCTCGAACTGCTGACCCGAGCAACATTAGTTATTCCTCAGAGCCAGTTGGTCCAAGAGAGCTGGTGTTTCTCTTTGCTAAACTTATTACTAATAAATATTATCCAAATATACAGCTTGCATCACACCTGCTGTTTTAACACTTTTGGGTAAAAACAATTTATAATGACATGGCACTAGAACTCTTGTGACAAAACAATATTTTAGTTAATTTTTATTTTAAAATCATAAATTTATAATTTAAATATATACACTTTTATATATATATTTTTTGAGTTAATTACATTTTTGCCCTGTTTGGTTGATCAAATTTTGGCCAAAAAGTACAATAAAAATAGAAAGATGTGACATAAAGGTGATAGATGTTAAATTTTAATTGAAAGAAAGTACAAAAATAGTTAAAAATTAGTGAATTTTGATAACTTTTTGTAGGCCAAACAGGGCCTTTGTATTTCTGAGTTTTTGACCAAATTTCAATATTTCAGTTGGCCTTTAGTTTGCTCTTTTGTTCTCTATTTTTTGTTTTTGTTTTATGTTTTAAAGATCTCGAAACAAGGAAACGCAAAATAAAGAAATAAAAAATATTTTGTTTTCCTTATTTTGAATTTAAAATGCTCAAAAATTTAGAATAATTTTTTACTATTTTTTATTTTATATATAAATTCATTTTTTATTGTGTAAAACAAAATTTAAAAACGCAAGTGATTAAATATATTTTAAAATATTTTTTATATTTTTAAAATTAGAAAATAAAAAATAATCTCAAAATAAAAAATAAAAAATAAAAACAAAAAATAAAAAAAAAATCAAATGCGACGTTAGAGTTTGACTTCCAGTCATAACAAATGCCAAGTTGTCTCGACGATAATCCTTTTTTATAAAATCTCTCGTGGAAAGACCACGTGATACATCAAGGGATAGCCGCATGGCCCATTTCACCGATGATCATTTATTTGAAATTCACCAAGAGATTAATATTGTAATAATTTAAAATCTTGTATCCCTAGTTGGAGGCGAGTAAAACCGAGCAAATAAAAAAATAAAAATACGAGTCAAGCTCATCATCAAATTCGATCAAAATGATCGATATTAAAATTTTATGACCGAACTAACTAAATTAACTATTGCTTACGTGAAGGACTTACCCGTACGAGATTTTACTTGCGGGAGAGTGAAATCAGAGGTGAAACAGAGAAGCAATACCTTCCATCCCACATCGTCTAGATAATGAAAGGAAGTAGTATATATGTAATATTCGATATCTATATAAGAATAACGCGTTTTAAAGCCGTAAAATTACTAGATTCAGTAGGAACTCCAAGATTAAGCGTACTCTAGTGGGGGCAGTAGTAGGATGGCTGACTTCCTGGGAAGCAATTTACCAAGCCCAAAATAAACAATATTGTACTATGTGGATGCGAGTCGTTACAGTTTATATGTTTTTTATATCAGATTATAATTATTTTATATATTTTATAGAATTCAATTCGATAATAAATTTGTTTAATTTTGCCTAGAAGCATAAACAAATCGAACTTAAACTATTATTTTAATCTTGTTGTATTATTGAACTCATTAAGAGTTGGTTTTAAAAAATTAACAACCGATAAATTTAGTATAATATATGAAACTATTGTACTTTGAATTGAGATCAATTGGATCAGAGGGTCAATTGAGATTAACTTAAAAAATAAATAAATCGAACTTAACCTAATTTTTTAAACTCATTGAGTGTAACAAATTTAATATAAATATTCAATCACTCAAACATAATTCGATTCATTTGCATTCCTAAACCCACCCCATGATGGATTGACCATAAAAGGAGGTTCGGTGAATTGAGGTTCAAAAATTGGATGTAGTTTATTCTTCGATCTCACAAAACCTTCTATTGCATATAAATATCGGAAACACCATACTAATTGGTTAGTGCTGAGTTTCCAATTTTCTTCATAACTTCAAAATTGCATTTATTATCAATGTTGATTAACGCGATGTGGCATGGAGCAAAGTTACAGTAATTAGTAGCTTCGACTTTTTTCACAGTAAAAAAACTTAAATCTCTAAGCCCACACTGAATATTACGTGAAATTTATGGGAACTCTCAAAAAAATAACTTGACATAAACAATAAAGAGAAGTTACCATTAGAAAGGATTTCAGGGACTGTAATGAGAGAATTCACTGCAGGGACTGTAGTGGATTAATCAACGGTCATGATGTAATTGTATCAAATCTAATGGTCTTAATTCAATGTAATAAAATTAAATTCAAAATAAAAATAAAAGTTAAATAAAATCTAATTGGAAGATTTTTTTTTTGGTAATTAATTTTAATTAGAAGATTATTAATGAAGAATATGAAAAGACACATCATATTAAAATGTAATTACATCCTAACCGTTGATTGACCCACTACAGCCCTACAGTGGATTCTCCTACGGCAACCGCATAAAACCCCATTAGAAGAAGTCGATCAAGATGAGAAACGAAAAACAAGAAATGATTTACTTTACCCAGTAGTTAAAAATCAAAATCAAAGAAAGATGTACTTTAGACAAGGGAATATACATACATACATACACATATATATATATATAGAGAGAGAGCTATATATAAATAAAGGGATTAACTTGAAATTTATTTCTGGGTCCAACCCATAACTGTTGTCATTTGGTACCACGACATATTAGACCATACAAAAAATAAATAAACAAAAAATTAAAAAAGAAAAATAAATAATAGGGTATCATTGCCACAATAGTTGTTGTCTTTGGGCCCTTAATTGTCTTTTACCACAAGATCCACCAACCAATTTATCAAGCTGTATGAAGGGGATAGTGCAAGTCCTTTAAACAAAAAATTACTATTCCATCCGTAGACCTACAATCAGATCCAAACAAAGATTGTTTCAACAAGGAGAACTTTTTTTAGACAAATGCTAAATAGAAAGCTTGGAACTTTATTAAGTTCAGATTCGGAAGTACTTAAAAAATGAAAAATAAAAACGGAGGTATTTTAGAATACCTCAATTTTTACAAGCTCTCTCTCTCTCTCTCTCTCTGTCTACCGGCCCTCGAACCCTTGACCTGAAGCTTAAGGTTGCAACAGAAGCCACCAAGCTAGGGGTAGAGCCGCTGATGTGTTGTTCTCCTGGCATCTGTTCATTAGAAAGAAGTCTTGGGCCGGGCCCAAACCCAAAAAATTCTACCTAAATATCCAAGCCATAATTTGGAGTGTTTGGAGTTTTAAAAAAGTTATAAAAAAAAAAATTCTATACTTAGGGAGTGTTTGAAGTGTTAAAAAAACCCCAAAAAATAAAAGTTTGTGTTAATGTGATGTAAAAAATGACACGTGGTGAATTTTTATTGGAAGAATTTAAAAACTTTTGAAATTTTTTAAAATTTTTTGGGATTCAAAATGCCCCTTAGTGTTGAAGTAATATAAAAGTCACACATAGTGAAATTTTGAGACTCCAAATGAAACCTTATCAATGGCAAATTCAAGAAAAAATATGTATTCTCGTAATGGTGTGAGATGGAAGTCAGTACAATACCCTGCATGAGAGTGAGTTAATTATATGGGCTAATCCCCTAGGATGTAAACTGGTGGTGTTAAGACTCAGTCAAGTAAAAAAATTGTTTTAAATTTAATTTGAAAATGTGTTTAAATTTGATTTGTTAATCTATTAAATAGAGTTTGAGTAAGTTGATTATTTTACACAGATTTAAATTTATTAAACCAAATTTGAAATTACATAAACAAACAAATTTTATTTAAGTTTGACTTGATTTACAACGAATTAGTCTTAAACGAGTCTTTATTAAACGGAATATAAACCAAGCTCAAGTCATTCATTTGCTTAACAACTTCAGAGACACTTACAGTGCCTATACCGTGTAGTGCCTCCCTCAGTCATTGTATCAATTCAACTTGCAGTCCTTGACCTAACTATTAAAAGAAATATTGGCAGTGTTTGGAGCTATATAAAAAAATATAAAATTTTATAAATCTCAACAAATGCGAATTACAAAACTATAAAATTTAAATTTTCTACGCACCATACAAAACACGAGATACTAACTTTTACAATTTTATACAATTCTAAACACACCCAAATATATTCTTAAATATGGTATATCTAATTTTTCTTTTTATTCTTTTGGATGACATGGAGTACATTTAATTTACTAAAAATTACTGGAAAACTTTAAAAATTAAGAACTCACAAATTATTCAATTTTATCTCATTTTATCTCACTTTTTATTATTTCAAATACATTCATAGTAGAACATGCAAGTCGAGGGCGTTTCAAACCTCTAACATCCTACTCTTTTCAAAGACCGGTAAATTGTTGAATTCATCAAAATCAAGTAAAAGTTGATTGTGCCTTCAAAGTTCTATTAACAACTATCAAGAATTTTAGTGATAAATTTAATGCTTCAAAATAAATTGTTAATAGAGTCGAGTGATTGAAGGGAAAACTTGTGTACTAAGCTATTCTTTGGCCGAGCTATTTAATTATTTCCTTAAAAGAGTTATTTTAAAAGTTGCACATAGAGAGAGAGAGAGAGACCCTTTTGCTCGAAATTAAGCTCTCACCCTTGAAGTTATGGATGTGTTCGTTTCCTACTAACATACAAATGGGGGGTACTTTACTTCCAAATGTGGATCTCTTGAATGTTGGTTAAGAAATGCGGTTTTTCCATCCGCTATACATATTACACATATTAAGGGGCGTTTGATTTGCTAACAAACGTAGAAAAATTATAAAAATTTTTAAGAATTTTTAAAAATTATTTATTTTTTATCTTGTTGTACAAATTATGAATTCACAAATTATTTTATTTTATCTTATTTTTTATCATTTCAAATACATCCTATATATATATAGATATATATATATCATCTCTGATAAATTATGTTCGATGGTGTTGAATCCTAATTCCTAAAATCATGGCATTTGTCGCCAAGGAAAACGTTTGAAAATCATGATCAGCGGTCGCAACATTAATCTAGATCGTTCATTTAATGGAGGGCTTGGATGGAATAGGCGGAAATGAACCAATTGAACAAATTGCAATTACCCATAACATTCCTCTCGCATCCTCATACCTAATAAAATAAAAAAATAAAAAATAAAAAGTTTTGAAAAATAAAATAATAATAATAATAATAAATACCATTAGCCAGCAGTCTCAATCAAGAGAAGCCAACGGTTCAGCAAGAAAACTCCAAAACTTGTATCAGCTTCAACAACAGACAAGAACATGCCCATGTGCTTCCCTCTCTGTTTTCTCAACCCTTTAAAAAAAAAACTAGTGCGTAATACAGTGTAACAAAATGACACGAGGACACGTAGCTAATGAGAAAAAAAATGAATACGCAATATATATATATATATATATATATATAGTACTTTAAAATTAATTTAATTTTAAACCAAACCCGCCCAACTAACAGAAAAAAAAAAAAAAAAAAAAAACCCGAACCATTGTTCAATTTCCGCTCACCACCATTTGGAGGTGCCCTGTTCTTTAATAACATTTAAATATTAATTTATTCAATTTTCTTCATTGTTCTTATACCTTGTTTAACAAGTGTCAATAAATATATATATATATATATATATGTATATTTTCAAAATATATAAATTTTCAAGGGTCATTTTCGAGAAAAATTTATTTTCAAAGATAGTAATTTTTGCTAAAACAAATTTTCAACGAAAAAAGTTTAGTTCTTTTTTTTTTTTTTTTTTGAGAAAGTGAAAAAGATAATTTCTTAGTTTTTTCGTAAATTTAATATTTTTGCCCTTTATGCTTTAAAAAAAATTAAAACGTAACAGAGTAATTTTGAACATTTCAGAAAAAACCTAAAAGAGTTGAGTCGTCAGAAGTTAATTTTTAGTCAGTATTGCCAAACTAATCCAGTTTGGTCACAAGCAGCCTTTTTTATTTTCTCAAAATTTTCCATTTTATATCATTTCCTAATCAAAATTTGACTTCTTATTTTGTTTTTTATAATTTTTTTACATATTATTTACATTCATACAAAATTAAATTCTCAAAAAATGTTCAATAATTTGCAAATCGATAGATTATTAAAATTTTTTTTTTTTAAGAGGCGTGGAAGTAATATAAGATTTTTCACTGAAGTTCGTGTTAGTAAAATATATATATTTTGATGATGAGTAATCATAGATATGAGGGTAAATCCATAAATGAATATTATGTATCCACAAGAATGACATATGAATTTAATTAGAAATAATCTCAAAACTTAAACTTATATTGTTCTTGTAAAATTTTATAGAACTTCTTTGTTATCTGTAAAACAAATTAAAACTAATCGTAATTTTTTTGATAATATATTCCATTCTACGAAAAAAGAAAGAAAGAAATTATTTAGATAGCCAGCTTGAGATTTTGGATGAATTGAATCTCTGATTATTGGCCATGGCAGCGTTATTCTTGTTGAGACCCAAAGCTAGTTTGCTACAAAATTGCTGGGTGGGTCAAATAATTAGCATTTAATTAAAAAAAGAAAAAAAAAAGCAGTAAATATTCAAATTGAAATAATCAAAAAGGGAGGTATTTTAGAATACCTCTTTCTCTTCTTTTCTTCTTCTTCATCTTGGTACCAAGCTTCGAACCCTAGACGTTGAGGCTACAAATTGCAAGCTCAACCTCCCAGGCTTCAAAGAAGCTCGGTGCTCAATGTGCCCTAATTTTAATACTTTACCATATAGTTTTAGCTCTGGATAGTAATTTTTTTTTTAAAGAAAAGAACTCTGGATGCTATTTATTATTGGATGATAAATGAAAATTTTTCTTTAAATCTTGTTGATATCCATTTCAAACTAAAAATTCAATTAAAATAAGTTGAGTGTTTAAGCCAATTGAAATAATATGTATATATATATATTATCTAAGGATTTAGTAATTTATTAAAAAAATTAATTTTTACTTGCTTTATACTAACTGAAATAAAATTTGTTATTTTATACCAAAGTTATTGTAGCATTTTTATAATCGATTGAATACTGTTAAGTTATATGCGCTAACTAGCAAGTCTAAAATTACTATCAATACGCAATATATATATATACACATATATATAGTACTTTAAAATTAATTTAATTTTAAACCAAACCCGCCCAACTAACCGAAAAAAAAAAAAAACCCGAACCATTGTTCAATTTCCGCTCACCACCATTTGGAGGTCCCCTGTTCTTTAATAACATTTAAATATTAATTTAATCAATTTTCTTCATTGTTCTTATACCTTGTTTAGCAAGTGTCAATATATATATATATATATATATTTTCAAAATATATAAATTTTCAAGGGACATTTTCGAGAAAAAATTATTTTCAAAGATAGTAATTTTATAGAACTTCTTCGTTATTTGTAAAACAAATTGAAACTTAACTGTAATTTTTTTGATAATATATTCCATTCTAAGAAAAAAGAAAGAAAGAAATTATTTAGGTAGCCAGTTTGAGATTTTGGATGAACTGAATTTGATTATTGGCCATGGCAATGTAATTCTTGCTGAGACCCCAAACTAGTTTGCTACAAAATTGCTGGGTGGATCAAATAATTAGCATTTAATTACAAAAAGAAAAAAGTAGTAAAAAATTCAAATTGAAATAATAAAAAAGGGAGGTATTTTAGAATACCTCTTTCTCTTCTTTTCCTTTTCTTCCTCTTGGTACCAAGCTTCGAACCCTAGACCTTGAGGGTATAAATTACACACTCAACCTTCCAGGCTTCAAAGGAGCTTGGTGCTCCATGGGCCCTGATTTTAATGTTTTATCATATAATTTTAGCTCAATCAGTTTTTTCTTTAAAGCTTGTTGATATCCATTTCAAACTAAAAATTCAATTAAAATAAGTTGGGTGTTTAAGTCGATTGAAATATATATATATATGGGCTTGTTTGGAGTAAGAAAAAATAAGATAAAATGTGATTTTAAGTTAATTTTAACGTCGTTTTTTTTTTTGAAAAATCGTAAACTGTGGGAACGATTTTCCAAATCTGTTCTCACGGATTCAAAAAATAATTTTAAAAATAGCGACAATGGTACTCATTTGAAAGTTTTCGATACAAATAATGTGATTGTATAAAAAATTTACACATTCAGTTAACCTATTTTTATATATTTTTTTTAGCGAAATATTGAAATTTTTTGAAATTAGTGATGACGGAAAAATTAGAGGTAGATGAATTGTTAGAGATTTATAGAGTTTTTTGGAGATTTTTTTTACTCCAAACGAGCCCTATACATATATAATCTGAAGTATTTAGTAATTTATTAAAAATACTAACCGAAATAAAATTTGTTATTTTATACCAAAGTTATTATAGTATTTTTATAATCGATTGAATACTGTTAAGGTATATGTGCTAACTAGCAAGTCTAAATTTTTTTTTTTTTTTTTTTTACTGGTGATATTAGAAATTTGGCAACAATTTATTTATTAATAATTTTACAATATACTAAAAATATATTTGTTTAAATATATAATTTATCAAATAAAAGTGGGTAAATTTGGTTTTTATATTTTTAAATAAAGTGTATTTTGAGAATTTTGGAGATTGAAGGCATGTTTTAAAAAAGTTAATAAAAATCTTAAACCTTTCACGTCCGTTGAAAGATGAAAAATCTCTAAAACTTATCTGCAGTTTTTTTTAAATAATATATTTCATTCTAAGAATAAAAAAATTATTTCATTTGTTGCCAGCTTAAAGGCAACACACACTGAGATTTTGGGTGAATTCACTTTAATTATTGACCGTCACAATGTAATTCTTGTTGAGACCCAAAAGTGCCAAAACTAGTTTGCTACAAAATTATTGACCCAATTTAATTAACAAAAAAAAATGTGGTAAAGATTTATATTGAAATGATCTTAAAAGTGTGAAAAGGAGGTATTTTAGAATACCTCTTTAGTATTTTAGAATACCTCTTTACTTCTTTTCTTCTTCTTCCTCTTGCACCAAGCTTGAAACCTTAAAATTGAGGTTACAAGTTGCACCCTTAATGCAACAGGCTTCAAGGGAGCATGATGCTCAACCAACTAATTATAATACTTTGGGGGTCGTTTGGAGCTCCCACCTACTTCAAAAAATTCCTAAAGACTTCAAAAGTTTTTTTTTTTTTTTTTCAAACTCCAAAAAAATTCAATTTTTTAAAAAATTTGTCAAAATTCGTTGAAAGAAGCAATTATGGTGTATTCTAACAGATTTTGATATATTTAAAAAAAAAATTAAACTATCATTTGCAACAAAAAATTCCACAAATTTTCAAAACTTTTCAAAATTCTACACCAAAATTTTGCCACGTGTCACTTTATATAATTTTTAACAACTTTATATCAAATTAATTACAAATATTCAACCATTATTTCAAAATAACTTTTTACACTCCAAATTCCAAAAAATTTCACTTTTAGTTTTTTTTTTTTTTTTTTAAGTTTCTTTACCACTCCAAACCGCCCTATAAATTTTAGTTCTTGGATGGATTCAAATTATGATAAATGAAATTTTTTTTCTTTAAACCTTGTTGATATCGATTTCAACTTAAATATTCAATTGAAAAACAAGTTGAAGTGTTTAAGCGGACTGAAAGAAAAAAAAAATGTTATTTAAAATTTTTAGTAACTTGTCAAAAAAATAATTGCTTTT
The DNA here is from genome assembly GCA_019916065.1 of Vitellaria paradoxa. Taxonomy (NCBI): domain Eukaryota; kingdom Viridiplantae; phylum Streptophyta; class Magnoliopsida; order Ericales; family Sapotaceae; genus Vitellaria; species Vitellaria paradoxa. Next base: position 7,291,969 of record CM034239.1, read on the forward strand.
TAGTTGCTTGATACTGACTGTAATTTTATACAAAATTTATTATAGCGTCTTTATAATTGATTGAATATTAATAAGTTATAAGTGGTTCACAGTAAGTTTAAAATTTTCTCTCTTTTTTTTTTTTTTTTTTTTTAGTGATGATCTTAGAAATTTGGCAACAATTTATTTATTAATAATTTTACAATGTATTAAAAATATATTTGTTTAAACATAAAATTTATTAAACAAAAGTCGGCAAATTTGGTTTTCAGATTTTATATATGAGGTATTTTGGAGATTTTAGATTAAATGAGAGTTTTTTGAAAATTTAATAAAAATCTTAAACCTTCCAAGCCCCTTGAAAGGCGAAAAAATTCTCTAATTTGTTTATTTACTATTTTATATATTTATAAACTTTGTTGGCCTAAAAAGTTACTTTTTTGATCCAAAGAGTTACCAAACTTAGGGGTGACAAAGTTGATCCAAATCCATCAACTTACTCAATTAAACTCATAATAAATAGGTTTGGGCCCCCTTTATTTTAATAATTGGGTAATTTATAAAATATCCATTTATAAACAGGTGCAATTAGATTATCAAAAGGGTCACGTTAAAACACCAAATTCAATTAAAAAAAATTAATTTAACCAAATATGAACATCCTGTTTTACTATGAATATTTTTTTTTTTTTTTTTGGGTAAGTTGTTTTACTATCAATATTAGTAATTTTTTCCTTATTGAAGGAATTACTACTTAGATTTTGGGTTGGACATGCTTAGACTCACGTGAACGTTTTTAATGTTATATTTTATTTCCCATCAAATCGGATCAGGCCTAAAATAATTTCAATCTTATGTTTAATTAATCCCACACTCGTCCATTTAAAACTCATTTATTTTTGGAAAAAAAATATTTGACACGATATTTTTAGATAAAAAATTATTTAAAATTAATAAAAATAAATAGTTTAATACTAAAATAAATACATTTTATTAAATTCAATTTAGAAACGACTAGGAATAAACTATATAAAAACAAATTAACTATTTCAACTGAGCCTAGCTCGGGCTAATTTGCTTAATTTCAACCTTAGCCAATTTAACTAATCGGGTTTAGAAAATTTTCATGCCCAAAAAAATACAATACCAACCTAGCAGGTTGTTGGCAATAAAAAATGTTGCGGAACTTGCTTACCATGTCAATAAAAAAAAGTAGAATTTAAGCTTGCAGAACGAAAAACATCAAAGAAAATGGGCAGAGAAAATCTCCAAACAAAAACCCTCTAATGGTGGAGTGAGAAACAGCTTAAGAGAATTATAAAATAAAGAGTGATATAAATAATTGACAATAGTGAGCATACTTGAATTTTAAGATTAAATCATGTATTTATGGTAAGATAGAATATAGAAACAAATATGTAAATCATTTAATTTTAATGATTATGTATTTGATATATATATACTAATATACATGACGGTTTACTTTTTGTTAAATATTTTTCATTCCACATTTAATACTTTCTACTCAGCATTAAATAAGCATAAGATAGATTATTGTAGTGGACATAATATATATACTTGAAAGTCGTTTGAATGTCACATCTGTCTACCACTTGTAAAGAGAATAAACTTGTAACGACGCGCATCCACATAGTATAATATTATCTGTTTTGGGCTTGATAAGCTGCTTCCAAGAGGTCACCCATCCCGGTACTTCCTTCATTAGAGTACGCTTAAGCCTGGAGTTCCCACTAAATTCAGTACCCTCATGGATTTAAAACACTTTGTTCTGATATGGATATCGAATATTATATACATGCCACTTCCTTTCACTACTCAAACGATGTGGGATGGAAGGCATTGCTTCTCTACTTCACCTCCGGCTTCACTCTCCCATAGGCAGATTCCCTCACGAGCAGGTCCCTCACAATCCTATCCCCTTACAGGGCACACGTCCCCACGTGGCCTCCTACTTCACTCTTCCACAGGCAGAATCCCTCACAAGCAGGCCCCACACACGCGCGATCCCACACTTTCGGTTGGGCATTAGCTCTAATACCATTTGTAATGACCCGCATCCACATAGTACATTATTGTCCGTTTTGGGATTGGTAAGCTGTTTCCTAGGAGATCACCCATCCCGATACTGCCCCCATTGGAGCACGCTTAACCTTAGAGTTCCCACTGGAGCAAGTGCCTTCACGGCTATAAAACGCGTTATTCTTATATGGATATCGAATATTACATATATGCTACTTCCTTTCACTACCCAGGCGATGTGGAATGGGAGGCATTACTTCTCTGTTTCACCTCCGGCTTCACTCTCCCGTAGGCAGAGTCTCTCACGGGCAGGTCCCTCATAATCCTTTCCCCTTACGGGGCACACGTTCCCGCATGGCCTCCTACTTCACTCTCCCGCAGGCAGAGTCCCTCACAAGCAGGCCCCACACACGCGTGATCCCACACTTTCGGTTGGGCATTGGCTCTAATGCCATTTGTCCCGCATCTACATAGTACAATATTGTCCGTTTTGAGATTGGTAAGCTACTTCACAGGAGATCAACCATCCCAACACTACTCCCATTGGAGCACGCTTAACCCTAGAGTTCTCACTGAAGCAAATGCCCTCACGGCTTTAAAACGCGTTGTTCTTATATAGATATCGAATATTACATATATGCTAATTCCTTTCACTACCCAGGTGATGTGGGTTAGAAGGCATTACTTCTCTACTTCACCTCCCGCAGGCAGAGTCCCTCACGCTCCCTCAAAATCCTCCACCCTTACAGGGCACGCGTCCCCACGTGACCTCCTGCTTCACTCTCTTGCAGGTAGAGTCCCTCACAAGCAAGCCCCACACACACATGATCCCGCACTTTCTGCTGGGCATTGGCTCTGATATCATTTGTAACAACCTGCATCCACATAGTACAATATTGTCCATTTTGGGATTGGTAAGTTGCTTCCTAGAAGAGCACCCATACCAATACTGCCCCCACTAAAGCACGCTTAACCCTAGAGTTCCCACTGAAGCAAGTGCTCTCACGGCTTTAAAACGTATTGTTCTTATATAGATATCGAATATTACATATATGATACTTCCTTTCACTACCCAGGCGATGTGGAATGGGAGGTATTACTTCTTTGTTTCACCTCCGGCTTCACTCTCCCGCAGACAGAGTCCCTCACGGACAGGTCTCTCACCGTCCCTGAAAAAACTATTTAGGTTAACTAAGAGGTGATTAATTCAGTTCATTTACTAAGATGTTGCATTTATGGTTTAGAATTGCATTAACTAATATTATTGAATAATAGGACCCATCTGTAGTGGTCAATCGATTACCAGATCAACGTCGAGCACATTCCTATATTGTGCTCTTGGGATTGAGAGAATATCACATATCTCTGATTATTTTTGTATCAACACCGGTCAACTTAAGAATGTCCACTCTTACTTAGATCATTAGGATAAACAAATAACCTTAAAATTATATATATATATATATATATATATATATAAAAGTACTGTCACTAAATAAATAAATAAATAATTTTTTTTTACCTCTTAACTTATTTAATATTGTATTTTTTATTCGCTAAAATGTGAGAAAGCTCCCTTAGATACTTAAAATTATCTTATTATTTATGTTTTTAAATTTTTATAACAGATTCCCTCCCTTGGTTAGACAATTATTAGTCAACGGTTTTCAAAGAGTTTGTAATTTAGGAGTAAGGCTGCGTTTGGTACAATAAAAGTTGATGAAAATCTCTGAAAATTTCTAAAAATCTCTATAAAATTTTACACATTTTCGCTTTCTTAAAATTCAAAAAACGTTCAATATCTTTTTAAAAAAAAGTTGATAACTAAAATTCGGTTAATCAAATAGCAAAATTTTTTTCGCCATTCTCACCATAGACTCCCAAACTATCAAATAATACCCATTTTGATTATTTTTTGTGGCGTTTTTAAAATCGTTCCAACAGATTGTAGAAACCGTTCCGTCGGAATCGCGCGGCCAACTTTCATCCAAACGGTTTCTACAATCCGTTTGGACAGAACCGTTTGGACAGATTGTAATGTAAAGAAGTTATAACTGCCTAAAATTTTGAATCCGCCCAAATAGAAATCCAGTCTGTCAAAACAAAATATTACTATTCATCTTCAAAAAACGTGGTTTGAGTTATGTGTACCAAATGCAAAAAATTTCCCCAAATTATGTTTTATCTCATTTTATCTCACTTTTTGGTGCGTCAAACACAGCTTAAATACAACGAACCTTATTTTGAATGAATCTCCCACGTGTATATATATATATATATGTATATGCATATTCGTCACTCTCTAGGGTAGTGTGCAAACAGGCCAGTGGTGTTAGGGCGGTTTTTTAATTTCTTTCTTGCTGAAAATTTTATTTAGGTGTATTAATTAACAATTACCAAAAAAAAAAAAAAGTTTGTAAATTTAAGTGTTATGCTTTCAATAAGAGAAACTCGAAACAAGAAATTAACAAATATATATATATATATATATGGATTGTGTAGAAGTGATTTACAATTTTTTTTTTCTTTTTAATTTCTCATTGTTCCAACTGAAGGATTATATGAGTTTATTAATTAACTAATAAACAAACTTTACAATTAGGTTTCGTGCTTTTGCATTTAGAACAATATTTTTTAAAAATTAAAAAAATTGTTATATTAAATGTTAAAATTTCAACAAAGCAATCTCAGAAAAGAAATAGCAAAAAATAATACTATAAAAATTTAGAACAATATTTTTTAAACATTAAAAATTAAAAAAAATTGTTAAATTAAATGTTAAACTTTCAACAAAGCAATCTCTGAAAAGAAATGGTAAAAAATTATACTATAAAAACAAAACGGAGGTATTTAAGAATACCTCAAATACTCTCTCTTTTCTCTCTCTCTTTGTCAGCCCTCGAACTGCTAACCTGAGCTACAATAATTGTTCTTCGGGGTCAGTCGTTCCAAGGAAGCCCCGCTAAACTTGGGTGTAAAAAGTGATACCCTCGTCTTTAAGGTCCCCACCTCCCAGCCCCAAGAAAATGATGGAGGAGTAGGGAGCCCCGCTAAACTTATTGCTAATAAATACTATCCAAATATACAGCTTCCCACAACTGCAACTTTAAAACTTTTGTGTAAAATACATTTTTAGGTGAGTTTGGAATAAGATAAAGTGAGATAAATTGAGAATTCGTAATACGTATAGTGAAAGAAAAAAGTTAATGTGATATAAAGTTAACAGAGATTTATAGAGATTTTTGAAATTTATTTGCAAGTCAAACTCACCCATATTGATATGGCACTAGAACTCTTGTAACAAAATAATATTTTAGTTAATTTTTATCTTAAAATCATAAACTTACAATTTAAATATATACACTTTTATATATCCTTTTTTTTTAGTAAATTATATTTTGTATTTCTGAGTCTTTGACCAAATTTCAGTATTTTATGTTTTTAAGATTCCAAAAGAAGGAAGCACGAAACAAGAAAATAGAAAATATTCTATTTTCCTTATTTTTGGTTAAAAATGTTCAAAATAACTTTTTGTTATTTTTTATTTAATATGTAAACCTATTATTTCGTTTTTTAAAAGAAAATTTTAAAAATACGAGTGATCAAATATATTTTGAATTGTTTTTCTTATTTTTAAAATTACAAAATAAAAAATGAAGTCAAAATAGAAAATAAAAAATAAAAATAAAAAAATAAACCAAATACCACGCTAGAATTTGCCTTTTAGTTATAACAATTAATAACTAAAGTATTAAGTTGTTTTGACTATAATCCTTCATCATAAAATCTCTTGTTGAAAGACCACGTGACACATTAAGGAATAGCCGCATGGGCCATTTCACCGATGATCATTTATTTGAAATTCACCAAAGATCAACATTGTAATAATTGAAAATCTTGTGCCCCTAGTCGGAGGTGAGTAAAACCGAGCAAATAAAAAAAATAAAAATACGAATCAAGTTCATCATTAAATTCGATCAAAATGATTCAGTAAGTTTAGTCGATGCTAAAATTTTATGACCGAATTAACTAAATTAACCATTGTTTATATATTTTTTATATTAAATTATAATTATTTTATATATTTTATAGAACTCAATTCGACAATAAATTTCATCAACCCTAGATTAAAAAAAAAACGAATCAAACTTAAACTATTATTTTAATCTCGTTATATTAAGAGTTGATTTTAAAAAATTAACAATCGATAAATTTATTATAATATATCAAACTATTGTATCTCAAATTGAGATCAATTTGATTGGAGGGTCAATTGAGATTAACTTGAAAAATAAATGAGTAGAAGTTGATCTAATTTTTTAAACTCATTGAGTGTAACAAATTTAATTTAAATATTCAATCAGTCCACACAATTTGATTCATTTACATTCGTATTTTTTTTCTTAAATATCAAAAAAAAAAAAAAGAAAGGTACATTCCTAAACCCACCCCATGATGGATTGACCCCAAAAATAGGTTAGGTGAATTGAGGTTCAAAAATTGAATGTGTTTTCTTATTTGATCTCACAAAACCTTCTATCGCATATAAATATCGGAACCACCACATTAATTAGTTCGTGCTGAGTTTCCAATTTTCTTCATAACTTCATAAGTGCATTTACTCCTTGTTTGATGTAAGAAAAAATAAGATAAATTAAGATAAAATGTAATTTAAGGTTAAATTTGACGTCATTTTTTTATGAAAAATTATAAACTGTTGGAACGATTTTTTAAATCCGTTCCCATGGATTCAAAAAAAATTCACAAAAAATAATAATAATAATACTCGTTTGAAAGCTTTCGAAACGATTTGGTTAACCTACTTTCAGATTTTTTTTTATTTTTTTTAGTGAAATATTGAAATTTTTTGAAATTAGTAATAACGGAAAAATTAAAGATAAAAAAATTATTAAAGATTTATAGAATTTTTTAGAGTTTTATCCCATGCCAAACGGGCCATTGTTATTATCAATGTTGATTAACCAGATGTGGCGGTGTGGCATGGAGCAAAGTTATAGTAATTAGTAGTTTCGGCTTTTTCCACGGTAAAAAGACTTAAATCACTGAGTCCAATCTGAATATTACCAAAAATTTATGAGAACTCTCAAAAGAATAACTTGACACAAACAATAAAGGACAAGTTAACCATCAGAAGAAGTCAATCAAGACGGGAAACGAAAAACAAGAAATGATTTACTTTACCTGGTTAGAAAAAAAAAAATCAAAGAAAGGGGTACTTTAGACAAGGGACTATATATACATATATACATATATATATATATAGCTATATATAAATAAAGGGATTAACTTGAAATTTATTTCTGGGTCCAACCTATAACTGTTGCATTTGGTACCACAACATATTAGACCATACAAAAAATACTTAAACAAAAAATAAAAAAGAAAAATAAATAATAGAGTACCACTGCCACGGTTGTCGTGGTCTTTGGGCCCTTAATTGTCTTTTACCATTAGATCCACCAACCAATTCATCAAGTTAATGTAAAGGAGCCCTAAAAAGGATAGTCGAGTTGGTTCGGATGGTAGGTTGAAGGGTATGTGACCAATAGGTTCCGGGTTCGACTCCTCTTGGGGGTAATCCTTCCTCTAATTGTAGAGGACCATCTAACAGCCTTCTCGGCTGAGCCGGTCAGTCAGGGCTTGTCTAAACTGATTTACCTCCTCATGGTTCTTTACCGACTAGGGCCACGGGACAGATTTTACTCAGTGCGCATCCATGAATAGCAGTTGCGGGTTTCTCCCCGACCTCAGAAGTTAATATAAAGGAGATGGTGCAAGTTCTTAAAACAAGAAATTACTATTCAACTCCTAGACCTACAATCAGATCCAAACAAAGATTGTTTCAACAAGGAGAACTCATTTTAGAAAAATGCTAAATAGAAAGCTTATATCCAAACAAAGATTGTTTCAACAAGGAGAACTCATTTTAGAAAAATGCTAAATAGAAAGCTTAAAACTCTCTTATGTTGAGATTCTGAAGTATTAAAAAAATGAAAAATAAAAACGGAGGTATTTTAGAATACCTCGATTTTCATAAGTTCTCTCTCTCTCTCTCTCTCTACCGGCTCTCGAACCCTTGACCTGAAGCTTAAGAACTGCAGCCGAAGCCACCAAGCTAGGGGAAGAGCCGGTGATGGGTGGGTCTCTTTGTATCTATTTATTGGAAAGAAGTCTGGGGCCGCCAACCCAACACCCCAAAAATCTACCTAAACATCAGCCCAATTTGGGGTGTGTGGAGTTTCGAAAACTCCAAAAGAATCTAAATTTAGTGTTAAATTAATGCAAAAGTCACAGGTAATCAAATTTTGAGACTCCAAATGGAGCCTTATCAATGACAAATTCAAGAAAAAAATATGTATTCTCGTGATAGTGTGAGATGGAAGTCAGTAGCAAGAGAGTGAGTTAGCTACCGTTTGGGAAGAGTAGCCATTAGCATATATTAATGATTACTTTAATAGTAGTTGGACTTTTTTACCCTCTTATATTTTAATCTTCTTTTAAACTTTTGAGAGTAAAAATGTCAATTTATCCTTACAAGTTAACAACCTAATAGAAAACAATTTTTTTTTCTTTTCCAAACACAAAATTAGCAAACTTTTTTAATTAATTACTAGCCTAACTTTTTTTTAACTACCATTAGCACATGCTAATTTTTCCAAACGGTGTCTTAATTATATGGGCTAATCCCCTAGGGATGCAAATTGGTGGAGTTAGAACTCAGTCAAGTAAAAAAAATTGTTTTAAATTTAATTTAAAAACGTGTTTAAGTTTGACTTATTAATCTGCTAAGTAGAGTTTGAGTAAATTAATTATTTTACATAAATTTAAATTTATCAAACCGAACTCAAAATTGAGTAAATTACAAATTTTATTTTAAGTTTGAATTGATTTATAACGAATTGATCTTAAAAAGAGTCTTTATTAAACTGAATATAAACCAAACTCAAGTCATTCATTTGTTTAGCAACTTTAAAGACACTTGCGGTGACCATACCGTGTAGTGCCTCCCTCAGTCATTGCATCAATTGAACTTGCAGTGCTTGATCTAACTGTTAAAGGAGATATTATGTTCTTAAATATACAAATTTGTCTTTTGTATTTAATTCTTTTTTTTTATTCTTTTGGATGACATGGAGTGCATTTGGTTTATTAAAAAATCACTAAAAAATTTTTAAAAATTTTTAAAAATTTCTAAAAAGTATTTACTTTTTATCTTACTATACGAATTAAAAACTTACAAAATATCTCACTTTATTTTATTTTATCTTACTTTTTGTCACTTCAAATGTATCCATGATAGAATATGCAAGTTCAGGACGTTTCAAACCTCTAGGTTGCTACTCTTCCCAAAGATTGGTAAATTGTTGAATTCATCAAAATCAAGTAAAAGTTGATTGCACTCTCAGAATTCTATTAACAACTATCAAGAATTTTAGTGATAAATTTAATGTTTCAAAATAAATTGTTAATAGAGTCGACTGATTGAAGGGAAGACTTGTGTACTAGGTTATTCTTTGGCCCAATTATTTAATTAATTTCTTAAAAATATTATTTTAAAAGTTGCAGAGAGAGAGAGAGAGAGACCCTTTTGCTCGAAATTAAGCTCTCACCCTTGAAGTTATGGATGTGTTCGTTTCCTACTAACATACAAATATGGATCCCTTGAATGTTGGTTATGAAATGCAGTTATTCCATCCACTATACATATTATATATATATTATATATATTCAGTTCACAAGTTTACAGGATCTCAAGTTTCTTGTGCAGGTATCTCTTGCAACCATGCAATAGTAAATAAAGTGTTTTCTTAATTATACTAATTAATAAATGGAGATGTTTTCAGATAAATATTCCGCTTATCTTTGATCATTATAATATAATATATATAAATGGTGGAGATCCGTCGATCATTAACAAAACCATATACAAATATATATATATATATATACACATCTCTGAAAAATTATGTTTGATGGTGTCGAATCCTAATTCCTAAAATCATGGCATTTGTCGCCAAGGAAAACGTTTGAAAATCATGATCAGCGGTCGCAACATTAATCTAGATCGTTCATTTAATGGAGGGCTTGGATGGAATAGGCGGAAATGAACCAATTGAACAAATTGCACTTACCCGTAACATTCCTCTCGCCTCCTCCTCATACCTAAAAATATAAAAAGTTTTGAAAAATAAAATAATAACAATAAATAGCATTAGCTAGTAGTCTCAATCAAGAGAAACAAACGGTTCAGCAAGAAAACTCGAAAACTTGTATCAGCTTCAACACCAGACAATAACACGCCCATGTGCTTCTCTCTCTGTTTTCTCAGCCCATTTAAAAAAAAAAAAAAAAAAACTAATGCGCAATACAGTGTAATAAAATGACACGAGAACACGTAGCTAATGAGAAAAAAAAAATATCAATACGCAATATATATATATATATATACACATATATATAGTACTTTAAAATTAATTTAATTTTAAACCAAACCCGCCCAACTAACCGAAAAAAAAAAAAAAAAAAAAAACCCGAACCATTGTTCAATTTCCGCTCACCACCATTTGGAGGTCCCCTGCTCTTTAATAAGATTTAAATATTAATGTATTCAATTTTCTTCATTGTTCTTATGCCTTGTTTAACAAGTGTCAATATATATATATATATATATTTTTTCAAAATATATAAATTTTCAAGGGTATTTTCGAGAAAAAATTATTTTCAAAGATAGTAATTTTTACGAAAACAAATTTTCAACAAAAAAAAATTCTAAAAAGAACTAAGCCATATTTTTTTTGAAAAAAAAAAATTCCCTTTAAGGGCTGTATTTTTCAAGTCTATATTTCAACAAGTAAACATGATTCTTTTTATATTCAAGTTTTTACGTTTTAAGAAATTGCGAGTGAGGCTGTAAGACTCCACTCCACATATTTGGAGTCATTGTAGTTTTCTTGCCAGATACAGAACAACAACCAAAAAAAAACTGATGCAAGACATTTTTGAGCTCTTTTCGCTCCTCCATTTCCAAGAAGAGCATTTTAAAGTGATTGGTCCAAATAAAAAATTAAAAAAAAAAAGCGTGTACAGATACTTATATGTTCATTTTTGTTTTTATTATTCTCTCTACTATATAGAAAAAAATGTAAATAAAAAAAAATCTCTTTTTCACTATGTTCTCTATTTCAAAAAAAAATTACCTTCATCTGATGTATTTCACACACACACAAAAATAAAAATAAAAAAGAAGAATGGAATTGGAAAATGATAAAAGCAGACCCAACTTATTTCTCCCCACTTTTCCTCCATTCTGGTTTTTCCCCTTTCTCCACAAACCATAACAAAGCCAGAATTTCCCATGTGAAAAGAACAAAGGCAACCCAGTTGGTTTTTGAGAAGTTAAGACAGACCATGACATATGTTGGGTGGTCCAGCAGCAGCATCACAAGGCAACCAAGCATGCTCCACAATTCCCGAAACAGAGCAAAACCAATCCCAATCTGGGCAATATGATATCCTCCAGAAGATACTTACTGCTACAAACCACTGATGAAACATCATTAGGCAGTACTACACAAAGCTGCAAAACTGTTCAACCATCAATTGAAACTGTAACTAAATTTTGTGTTTGATATCTGAACTGTCAACTTTTTTTTCTTACAAAAGAATTAAGAGGCAAAAACAAAAGAATGCAAAAGAAGAAGATACAAAAGAACCAAAAAAAAAAAAAAAAAGAGCTTGAATATAATGAACACCATTTACTAAAGAGTTTCCCCTTATCTCCAGAACCAGAATGAAATTACTCTCCAAGCCTGTGTAACTCCTCTCCTATCCTGTGGAAGTGGGATCAGGGTATGGAAGGTGGAGTAGCAGCAAACAGCACTCTCAGCCCTCCAAAAATTCCCCGTTGTTGATCAATTTATGTGGTTCTGAAATAACAGTACCCTGCAGCTGAAGTTCTTCATGTTGAAGTGATCTATATTTACCCCTACAAAGCCTACCAATGTTTTGTTTACTCAACCTGCTCACCGATCAAATCAAGACCAACAAGCAGGAAAGATATCCCCTGAAAGAGCAAGAAGTAGAAATGGAGACCCTGGGCAGACAAGAGGCTCCTCACTGAGGCTGTCAGGAGAAGAAATGCTAATGTCAATTCTTTCGTATATATCCTGTTATGCTTCTTCTTCCTGGAAGCCCTCTGCTCCTGATTCTTTATTTCCTCCTGTAATTCCTCTAAATCAGGTTCAGACGCACCCCTTTGGTGCTTTGGCTCTTTCTCAACCAAGGATGCAAGATCACCCTCCGAGGATCGGCCTGATTTCTTGGTTACAACCCACTCGTATGCACTTCCAAGTTGGAAAAGGCCAGAGATCATGGCATTGAACTTGGTCACTGACATGGTGTTTTCGAAGAGGAGGTAGGGAACAATAAAAGGAAATGATTTTGGGGCTGGAAGTATGTTGAGAAATGACATGGTGGCTGGGACATAACAGACGACCCACGCTGGAAGCTCAGCTTCTGGGACGAACATTGTCATGGGGAGGATTATGCAAAAAAGGGTGAAGGAGTAAAAGGGGAGTATAAGTTTTCTTAGGAGGAAGAACAGAAAAATCATATTGGCTTTCTTCCCAATGCTGACCTGCATGAACACCAATAGTTAAAAAGTTAGCTTGTTTTGTATGGAACATGAAATCTGCAAATACTGCAAATTAAGCGAGGAGTTTTTCACTGGATGAATACCTTCGATCGGATTATGTCAGGCAAACAGAGCCTGAACAACTGCATAGGACCAGAATGCCATCTGTGCTGCTGTTTCCGGTAAGCTTCATAAGATTCTGGTAATTCACATTGGCACTGCGCATCAAGCAGAATGAAATCATTTTCAATTCAAATGTGTCACATGAAAGGCAATTTAGTGCATAAAACTCGATCATTGTGGGGTGTCATTGGCAGTTTCCTTCTGCAAGAGGGAGACTGATTCATGGTTCCAACCTTAAGTACCAAGTCACAATGAAACAACCTTAATGCTGCTTCAATTGAATATACATGTATATACATGTATATACATGTATATATATATATGTATATGTATATATTTACATATTTATATATATGTATATATTTACGATGAGAAATGTTCATGATTCTGACAAAAAAGAACTGCAGTAATGTACCTCCACATCATTGAGGAAGACGAATTTCCATCCATGGAGATGAGCTCGGACAGCAATGTCCATGTCCTCAACTGTGGTCCTCTCTAACCACCCACCAGACTCCTCCAAAGCCTTTATTCTCCACACACCAGCAGTCCCATTGAACCCAAAGAAATTGAGGAAAATTCCATTGACTTGCTGCTCAACCTCGAAATGAAAAGCTAAATTAATGTTCTGCAACCTTGTTAGTAGGTTTTCATCCTTGTTCACAAAGGACCACCTTGCTTGAACTAGCCCTAGTTCATCATTATCCTGCAATGAATGGCCACACCAACAATTGGTTCAAATTAGCTTAATTAGTAGTGAACTCTAAGACTTCTAACTATCCCAATTGCTCAAATCACAGAAACACTATTGTTGTTTCAAAGCACAGAATTGGCACAGAAAAAACTTGTTTATTCAAGTTGTGATTGGTAATACCTTGAAATGAGGAACTGTTCTTTTAAGAAAATCGGCGGTGGGTTGAAAATCGGCATCAAAAATGGCAACGAACTCATAGTCTTTCACATAGCTGCAACCCATAGCAGACTTGAGATTACCAGCTTTGTAACCCTGCCTAATTATCCTATGTCTATAGATAATATTAGCACCCTCTAGCTGCCATTTATGAACCTCCTCTTTGATCAGCAATTGAGTAGTTGGGTCATCAGAATCATCAAGAACTTGTATCAGTAATTTTGATTTGGGCCAGTCTAAATTGCACACAGCAGCAATAGATTGCTGATAAACCTGATTTACCAACTCCAAATTTAGACCAGGAAAGTAAAAAATGACCAAAGATTAGCCAAAAAAAATCAAATGGGTATTTATAAAATTTACCTCCTTTTCATTGCACATAGGAATCTGAATAAGAACCATGGGGAAGTAACCACCCTCGCCGGACTCAGGATCTACTGGGCCATGTTTGGGCACTGGTTTGATCTTCTTCAACCGGATCCAGAAACAACCCAAACAGAGGACAAGCCTATCCAGACTCTGGACAAGGAAGAGTAGGATACAGACATTGGTGAGGAACTGCAGAGGAGGAGCGAGGTACTCCGCCCGAATCAAAACCCAACTCGAATATAAGGAACCAAACAGTCCCTTAACATCCAAAACAGATGGGTAATGTAATTGAAGATTTGGGCCGCTGAAATGCCAACCCTTGTAATACGCAGCCACCTCGAACCCTAGTAGAAGAACAGATAACCACAGAAACACCTTTATACAAGAATAGATGCGAGTCTTGACGGTCAAGTTCTCGGCGGCTCTGTTGCTGCCGCCTCTGGCGTCGTCGTCGGCGTCCGTCTTTCCGGCGGCGACTCGGCGGCGGATAACGGCGGCGAGACCGAACATTGCCGAGGCAATGGAGGTCAAACAGCCGGCGGCGCGGTGGGCTTTGAGGAGGAGGACCCAGGTGAGCTGTTTGGCGTTCTTGTTCCGGGATTTGTCACGGCGGTGGTGGTGGTTGGGCGTCGTCGTCGACCCGCCGCCGGAATGGAGGAGGAAGTCGTCCTCTGAGGGGGATTCGAGCTCGACCATGGCCCAGTTGTTGGGGTTCTCCATCTTCACCACCACCGGCGTCCCTTTGTGGGTATTCTTCGCCCACCAATCGAAGGACGGCGCCATTCACGGGGTTCTGGCCTCGAAGACCCACCAAAGAAATACAACCGCGGAGACTAAATACTTCTTCTTAGAAGCTCAAACAGATCCAATGTTGAAGACCCAGAAATTGAAAAACTACGATTTTGATCCCATTTCAGAGAGAGAGAGAGAGTGGGATGAAAATAGACCTGTGCGTTTAAATTCGCGGCGACATTCGTATTTGAGCTATAGGAAGTAGTGGGATTTCTGGTATATAAACAGAGACCATGAGTAGGGAAGATGAGTCCAAAAGAGCACCCATTCAATTACAGCTTGCAAAGGAAATGCCCAACAATCACAATTTTTATGTGAGAGAGAGAGAGAGAGAGAGGAGAGAGAATCTAATAAAGAAATTATGGAAACAGCTCAACACGTCTTTGATTTTAATTCCCATTATTAAAAATTCCAAACCCTAAATTGACTGCACGTCTGTCTGTCAATATCATTAGCAACCCACCTTCCAAAATCGCACACTCTCTCTTTTTCTTGATTTTCATTTTCACATAAGGAAAAAAAAAAATTAAACTACCAAATTTTAAGGTCAGTTACACTGTATAATTTTCCTAATAAATTCACCGAGAGAGACAGAGATCTCTGGATGGAGACTTTGATCATCCCTTCTTTCCTTCTGGGGTTAAAAGATTGTGAAAACATTACAAGAAACAATCAAATATTTATTTATTTACGCCCCGTTTGGTATACTATAATCTTCTATAAATCTCCAACAACTTCTCTACTTCTAATTTTTCTATCGGCACTAATTTCAAAAATTCCAAAATTTTGCTAAAAAAAGAAAAAATTTGAAAGTAAGTTAACCGAATGTGTAAATTTTTTATATAATCATATTTTTCGTGTCAAAAACTTTCAAATGAGTACTATTGTCGCTATTTTTTTTGAATTTTTTTTAATTCATGAGAACGAATTTAGAAAATCGTTCCTACGGTTTGTTACTTTTTAGAAAAAAATACTCTAAAATCAGATCTAAATTATATTTTATTTCAATTTATCTTATTATTAATTTTTTTTTTTTTTGGGGTTCAACTTTTGGGTTCAAATACGGATTTCTGTGTATAGATAGATACATGTACGTACATATTTGTTTGCGTCGCGCACGTAGGAAGACCACAGGAAAAGGAAAAGACAGGGGAGGGAAGGGTAATGATTCTAATAAACCAATACGCGTTTAGAAAGTGAGATTGAAAGATGTTCATTCTCTCGTCTTTCGTTATGGATTGTGATGACAGAGAGGAGCACCGATTTCGCTTAACCAAACACAATTAAGGTGTGTTTGAAGCCATAAACAATGAGATGAATTATAAATTTGTAATTTATATAATAAGATAAGAATAAATAATTTTTAAAAAGTTACAATAAATCAAACGAAACCTTAAATGCTAAAGTTCACTATTTTATCAAATTTAAGGATAATTTGTTTTCATTCCAAAAGTTTTTGAAAAAAAATATACAAATAAATATATTAGGCCCGTTTGCAGTGACAGGGCTGCAATGCAAGGAAAAAATGGCCAGTCAAGATTTGTTGATTTTGTCAAATAATATTTTATTATAATATTTATTAATTTAATTAAATTTATCTCTATTAAATCTTAACCCTTTATTGTTATTGTGCACCCCTGCAGTGTGCAGCCCCGTAAAACTCGGTTTGAAACTATACAAAACTTAACAGCTCTCTACAATTTATGAAAAAAAAAATTAAAACTTATGAATTATCATAATCTTTTGATTTGAACCTTTTGTCTAAAGTTTCAACTATATAAGAAACTTAATATTAATTTTGTTCAAAGTATCAGAGGCATAAATAGTAAAGCATAATCATAATCAGAAAATAACAGTTGTAGAGATAAGGATACTAAGGTGAATGTGCGGGATTACAAGGAAAAATAGGATTTTGAACGAAGAGATTAGGAGTAAAGTAGGAATAGCACCGATTTAAGATAAAACGAGAGAAAATTGATTAAGATGGTTTGATTATGTTAGAAGGCATCCAGCAGAGGCACCTGTTAGAAGATGTGAAAGTATAGAAATTGCCAGGAGTAGAAGAGGTAGAAGAAAACTCAAGAGAAGTTAGAAAAAAACTATTAAACATGACTTGACTTACCTAAATCTATTGGATGACATGGTCCTAAACAGATCTAATTAACGTCGACAAATTCATATAACCGACCCCACCTAGTTAAAAAATGCTTGGTTTGACTTAGTTTGGCTTGGTTTGATTTGTCGTAGGCATGAATTATTGCTAATTATTTATGAAATTTAAAATTTTTATGCTCACTAGACAAATGCAAAAAACTATAACTTTTACTAATTTATATAAATTTTTTATAACCATAATTTTTACAAATTTATATAAATTTTTTAAAACTCCAAACACCCCATTATTTCAAAAAACTAAACACCAAAACAAACCAAAAAAGAAATTGTTTGCATATATGATACGACTACTTTTGAGTTATTTGCATTGAAATAGAAGTCCATTAATTACCCAAAAAAAAAAAAAAACAAAAGAAAAGAAATAGAAGTTCAATGTCTTATTCTATATTTGGGATATGTTCACCTTTGGATGATGCGGACTTGAACTCTCGTAATCTCCCATTAAGAATTTGAGGTACATTAATGTGCCTAGCTCCGGTGGGTATAATTGAAGGTTTTGTTAAGAAATTGAAAATGAAACTTGTTTCATATTTTTGCTAAAAATTGAATGCATTTCACTAAAAATGATATTTAATGATCAAGATTAACAATTGTACTGTTCGCGCTCCAAAGTTCTGTGTCGCACATCAAAAACTAAAACTTGGTTAATGAGCTACCAATTAACAAGTAAAAAAAACTTATTAATTATTCCCCCGAGCATTAAGGCCGTTTGGGGATTCAAAAATAGGAAAAAAAAAATGAAACTTTTGGTAGTTTTTTGTGTGTTTTTTTAATTACATTTTTTTTGTGTATTTGATGGAGCAAAGTGTATTTTTTAACATTTTTTTCAACTTTTAAGTGTTTGGTAAACTTTTTATTGTAACAAATAAAAAAGTGATAACTTTTGTGTGTTTGGTATATTTCTTACTATAGCAAATGAAAAAAGTGGTAACTTTTTGTTTTATTTTTTATATAACAAATCAAAAAAATGAAAAAAATTGTGATTCTACCAAACGCATCAAAAATTAAAAAATGTAACTTTTGATATTTTTTTTTGTTAGTTTTTTATCCTCCAAACGGGAGGTGGAAAATAGTAATATGGGAAGTATGCTTTTCATGCCACGTGGGTACTATGGTTGATAATGAGGGTGTTTGGAAGTTAAAAAAAAATTTAAGTTTTGATAGTTTTTTGGTTGTTTTTTTTTTTTTTTTTTGTACTTTTTTGTGTGTTTGGTTGAACCAAGTGAAATTTTTAGTATTTTTTAGTAACTTTGGGGTGTTTGATAAATTTTTTAGGAAGATTCAACTTCCTAAACACTATAATTAGAAGAATTTAAGTTGGTAATTTTGATTTACATATAATTTTCATCCTTGCAATACAGTGAAATTTAAAATTTTCAATCTATTTTGTAAAATAAATGATAGTAAGGTCTACTAAAATAAAAAAATGAGTGAGAAATTAAAAATATAGAAATGATCTCATTTATTGAATGAAAAAAATAATTCTTTGCTGTTGAATCTTATTTTGTGAAAGGTACATTTTAAAAAACTATTCTGTTTTATTATATAGATCATCAGAATGCTAATATGTATAATCCCTTGTTACTAATCTAGCCCACTTCAATCTCAATATCTCATCTATTATATCTTCCAATCAAGACATATCTATTTTATCACCAAATCAAAAATAATCATCTTACAATAATCATCATCTCTCCTCTTATAAATTTATAATTATCACCAATTTACTTATACTAAAACAAATCTAATTTTAAAACGAGTCATCATTATTGGACCACTTGGTCTGCTCTATAACCTAGATGTAGTAAGCTCGAACTTTTATTATGAGTGCGATGGAAGTTGAGAAATCCCGGGGAGGGAGGGGAAAGGAGAAGGTGAGGGAAAGAATCTTTTAAGTGTGGGTATGGATTTGAAGGAGACAGAATAGGTATCCAGAGGGAAAAAATTATGAAAGGATAATATTGCCGAGATAAGGAATGAGTTTTAGAGAGTGAAACTTAGATCAGTTTGTGCATGTGACTTTGATAAGTGAGAATAACAATTAAAATTGTAAAAGGAGTATGAGTTTGTAAAAGACAAAGAATAACTACGTTTATAAATTGAATTTGAGATATTTTCAACTGTTAAATTTGTTAAATGGTCAGGATTATTTTTTTTTTCTCTCACTAAATTAGTATTTTTTAATACTTTTTATATAAAAAATGTCATTTATATAATAAAAAAGTTTAAAATTTTAAATTTGAGATATTTTTAACGATTGAATTTGTTAAATGACCAGAATTATTTTTCTTTTTTCTCACTTTTTCCATATTATTTTGAATAGTTTTTGATTTGACATTTGTTATAGTAATTACTTCAGCATGTCATCACTTATTATATATTTATAATAAACTCATCTTTTGAATTTAAAATTTGAAATTCAAATAAATATATGTATTATATTTTATAAAATTATACATATTATATTTTACTTATGTTATCTATTATTATTAAATAATGTACAGATACCTATTAGACAAATTCAATAAAATTTTTTATTTAAAAAATACATTTAAATTTTAACATTTTAAAAAATTTTATTAAAAATAAGCATTTAAATTAAAATTTCAATTTTAATATGATTAAAATTTAAATTTTAAATACATACGCTTTTACACTATATATATTTTATTTAATAAGTAAGATTAAAATTTTGATTTTGAGATATTTTCAACTGTTGAATTTGCTAAATGGTCAAGATTATTTTTCTTTTTCTCTCACTAAATTAATATTTTTAATACTTTTTATATAAAAGATGTCATTTATATAATAAGAAGTTTAAAATTTCGAATTTGAGATATTTTTAACGGTTGAATTTGTTAAATGACCATAATTATTTTTATTTTTTCTCATTTTTTCCATATTATTTTGAATAGTTTTTATATGAAAGATTTTAAATTAATATTTTAAAAAATGTGATAATAGTTGTAATAAATAATAAAATTTTGCATCTTAATTTCTTTTGATTAATAATTTTTATTTTATAGATTATTTTTACATTTTTTTACGAAAGTTCGCTTTATAAATTTAAATTTGAGTTATTTACATGCCAAATTATATTTCTATACTTTCAGGTACGGTCAATTACTAGTATATATATAAGTCTTGTTTGGCATAACAAAAAACTTTGAAAAATACTAAAAATTTCTATTACATTTTGCACTTTCTCGTACTTTGTGAAATTTCTATAAATCTATATATATTTATATATCCCAACAAATCTTTACAAACCTCAATAAATTTTTTACAAACTACAGTAACATTTTATAAATTTCAATAACTTTTCTGCAAATCTCAAAAACTTTTTAACCACTTTTAATAAATTATGGCATAAAACTATTTAGACAAAATTTAAAAAATTCGTTCAAACGGTTTCTCTTTCCAAAAAAATTAACGTAAAAGTCAAAAATTTTACTATTCATATCTAAAAAATATGATTTGGTGACTGTGTACCAAATATCAAAAAGTTTTATAAATCACATTTTTTACTATTTTTCGTAATTTTTTACCACGCCAAATGAACCCGTAACTGATATAATGAAAAGATATATAAAAAAATAAAAAAAAAACAAAGTAAAAATTATTACTTTTTGGGCATACTAATTTCAAAAATCACATGGATCCGTCGGGAGCTCTCTAAATTTTTACAAATTGAAATAAAATTTAAATTTTTCACTCATGGCTCAAATTAAAAAACTATGGTTTTTTATAGGTTCATACTAATTTATCCGAAATAACCTCACATCTTGGACTATTCATACATATAGGTTCGAACGGTTCATACTAAATTAGAGGTTATTTTCGACGGAATTTATCCGAAATATGAATAGTCCAAAATAACCTCACATCTTCGGCGAGCCACCGACAAAACACTGACGAAAAGAGCGAGGCTATCCATGGATAATTTGGGAAAGCAGACGATAAGGTTTCATCACGGGCAAAGGGTTATAATTTGGGCCCCCACGAGTGTCTCGAACTCCATCTAAGTGTAGCGGACACGCGTTTCGTTAAAACAACGCCAACTTCCTCCAGCGCGACATGTCGAGTTGATGTTCGGTCGGAGATGCGCGGCAAAGTATGAAACGTGTAACCGATGAGCTGTAGCGTATCAAATGTCACGCTCTGCAGCAGCTTCCTTTATTGATCACGTGACGTTGCAAAGGGAGCGGTAAAATGGAGCCGTTTAAAATTTTGAAATTTAAAAAAAAACAAAATTAAAAACTTCCGAAAACACACGGCATAATATAACACAGCAGCTTACATTTTTTCACAATTTTTAAAAAATTGAGGGTTCGAGTGTGTCAAAGTCATATGAACTCAAAGGTTAAAGATAAGTGCAAAGAGTTTATTTTTGCCATACCTAAATTAAACCGATAATGAATGTGAATATGAAATCTATTGAGACAGATTTTACATTAGCTGATACCTATACTAGGGCGATAATGAGAATACCAATATGAATGTAGATATAGAATCGACTGAGATTGGATATGAATATTGATTAGGTTCTAATTGCAAATATGGATATGATTTGAGTAACAAAGATTATTATAATGTGAGTATGATTAATATCTAGAATAAGATTGAGATTCGGTATTATAATATGATTATGATAATATAGATGACAATCATAGAATCAAAATCAAAACAGAGAAAGAGAAGAAATCAATTACAAATAGGATATCAACATCCAAGCCTCCAATAATCAAAAATTTTAAATAAACAGATACAGGTGATAAAAAATTTATGTAAATACAGTTTTAATAAAATAAGAGGGGGTTTGAGAGATCTAAGTTAACCACTCTTACGTAAATAGATAAAATAAAATGAAAATCCATTGGGATGTGTTGGTTGAGAACTCTTTCTTTGGCTGTCTTCAAGAAAATTAACCTCGATAGATTCACTCCCTAGGTCAAACCCCTAGAGAGTGAATCTCTTTTGGTTTGTGCCACACATACCGGCCCCTCAACATGTATAGCGGTCAATCGCGAACTCGCGTAGCGGCGGGGAGTCGACCCACACCCAAGAACTGGATACGGTTCGTCCAGCCAAGGAGGCCCGTCCTACCAACCTTTACTACGCTTTGCGCCCGGGAGGCTGACCCCAAGTTTTTGCTAGAGAGGAGACTTGAACTTGAGACCTTGGGGTGGTAAGTCCCTAAGTCCCAGTCCAAGACCATCCCATCTAACCCCTTGGGGTTTTCTTTGGCTGTCTTCATTGATATCTATATGCCATATGTAACATTTGCTTTTATAACTTCCAGTCACTCCCAACGACTCCCTAGTTTATCCATAACTTTTGGGTAGTTATATATTGTAACTTCTCTGGCAATTATAATTGGCGATAACCTCACATCATTATCTCTACTCCTTTAGGTACCAAAGATATTAGTCAAACAATTCAAATATATTTAGAGAATTAAAAAAATTTAGTCAAATATTTTATGTACTAGATAATATTGGATAAATGGCCACTTTTCTTCAAGCCGATATGGTTGATTTGGAATTCCAATCAAAGATTTTCAGACTGATATTTTGGAACAAACAACATGATTCATAAATTTTCATACAACCTAAATATTATTATAAATAAACAGATGAGTTTGTTTTCGGAAAAAAAAAAAGAAAAAATAAATGGATGAATTTATCTGTATTCTACAAATATATTCTTGCACTTCAACAAAATTATATAATTATTCTCATTTTTTTAATAAAATATTTTGTATAATTTTAATTTCATAAATATACTTGTACAAAAACTTAATTCATATCAACTTGCAAAAATAACTTTATTTTTTATAATTAATTTTCATTTAACTCAAATTATATTCTTACTCACAATAACATGATTATATATTTATTGTAGTTTCTATTAACCTATTAATCAAAAGAAGTAATTGATTAAATTTTCTAATATTTATACCAAACAATACATAATGGGTGAGTCATAAAATGCCATAGTCACCTATTACGGTATCATATTTTTGTAGGATCTCCTTTGATATCGATGATTAATTAGTCTACCAAACTTATTCTTTTTGTGATTTAAAAAAAAAAAGAAAGGAAGGATTAATTGTTTTTGTACCTTGTAATAAAGATGAATTTTATTATATATTTAATTTTGTCATCTTCATTTTCAAAATATTTTGAAATTACTCTTTTATATCATTTTTGTGACTTCTTAGAAATCTTATAAATGATACTTTAAACTCATTACCTTTATTTTATTTTATGCATCTTAAAAACCCACTCTACTCTTATTCTAGTCTTTTCCTTAGAAGAAAATAAAAAAAATAATTTAAAAATAGCATAATTAGTAATTTGATATACTCAAAAAATATTTATATAATTATTTTAAGCATACATAATGCACTATAATTAATTAAGTATTTCTTACTTTTTATTTTTTATTTTCTATCATTTATGATTACCCATTATAATTTTTTACATGGTAACAACAAATTTTTTCTTCTCGTTTTGAAAAATAATTAATAAATTCAAATTTGTCATTTGAAGTGTTTAATTATTTAACTACGTTTGAAGAGGGCGAAAAAAGAAATTATCGGAAGAGGGTAAAGGGTAGAACGGGTAATTCATAATTTTATAGGGCAGTCTGCGATGTAGAAAGGCACTTTTTAACTGTAAATTGAAAATGCAGTGGATTTCAAGCTCTGCAGAATATTCTCATTTGCGAAGTTATTTTCAAACCCGATATCCTGTAAAAATGACTTCTCAACGTAACAACCAACCTTGACGACGTTACTCCTTATTTAAATATATATATATATATATATATATATATTCATGATCAAGAGTAACGCAGGGTGAGTCGGTGACCGAATTTGCAATTTTATAGTTACATTTTAAGTTTATTCCTAAGTCCCATCAGAGTCATTAGGTCATTACTGCATTGTCAACTTATAATTTTGGTACCCATAAATTAGTTTAGGCACAAATTATCCTCAAAAAGATGAATGAAATTGACTGTTCCCAGAAGTTGATAAAAAGTTTACGACGCATCCATGTGATTTCCGAAAATACATTTATTATTTTATTCTTATTTTTAATGTTATGTAACAAATTTTTATTAATTTGATACTCAATTCTCTCGACCAGCACGCTGATATTGATTGAATTTTTTAAAATAATTAACGTATTCTCTATAAAGCCCATCGAACATATTTATGAATATGTATAAGATTTCCTTTTATCAAAATATTTATTATTCCTCGTGTCAAGGAAAAATTAAAAAAAAAAAATTACCCAGATAAACTACAAATAATATAACATATATAAGTCTAATTACTACTTGTATATTCAAATAAATTTACGAAATTAGTCATTTAATTATCATTTAAAAATTTTAAAAAATTAATAATAATCTACAATCAAAAAATTATAGACCCAAAAATTTAATTACTTTTATTTAAAGAATAAAATTGTAATTATTTAAATATATATTATATTATATTAAATAAGTATCTAATTAATGTATAAATAGATATTGAGTGCCCGTAAACAAACAAATTTTGATGATAAGATCAAATATCTTTTTATGCCAATTTCATTGACAACCCCGCCCGTTCCACCCCCTCTTTTTTTTCTTGTTTTCCGGTCCAGGTCCACAAACTGTTGGTTGACGGTGGACAATTATTGTTTGTATGTAATGTGTATGGAACATATACGTATATTCGCCATGGAGACGAAGAAACGTAATAAAAAGAGTACTAGAAATGATGATGATTATGGCACGGGTTGTCTATGTTCATGCATATTTTCGTGTATAAAATGATAAAAAATAAAATAATACGTAAATTTATAATTTATATAATAAGATAAAAAATAAAAATAATTTTTAAAATTTTTTAATATTTTACATTCTGCGAAATTGATTATATATAAACTCCGTTTAGCATTAAGATAAATTTCTAAACATCTCTATAAATCTCCAATAACCGCTTTACATCTAATTTTCTCGTCATCACTAATTTTAAAAAATTTTAATATTTCGTTAAAAAAATAAAAAATATGAAAATAAGTTAATTGAATGTATAAATTTTTTATACAATCATATTCTTTATGTCGAGAGCTTTTAAACGAGTACCATTGTCACTATTTTTTTGTAAATTTTTTTGAATCCGTAGGAACTGATTTAGAAAACTATCTCTACAATTTGCGAATTTTCAGAAAAAAAAATAATGCCAAAATTAATCTCAAATCACATTTTATCTCAGAGCCTGTTTGGAAGCCAAAAAAAACTTAAAAAATTTCAAAAATTTTCAAATTCCTCTAATCAAAATTTATCACTTATTATTTTTACATCACATCAACATTAAAAATTAAAATTTTTTAAACTTCCAAACACCACCTCAATTTATTTTATTTTTTCTTATTCGAAACGGAGCCATAATATATACATAGATGTTGAATAAAATAGGCTGACCGTCTCAGCAGACTGCCCTTCCTGCGTGCCGCGAGGTACGTGCCTCGCAGTCTCACCGGACTCGACGTCGTCGTCGATTCCAATTACTTTTTCTTTTTCTATCACCGTCTTCCTCTCTCTAGCGGTTGGATAATTTTTTTCTTTTTTATTTTCAACTTCTTGTGAGAAAAATGAAAAAAAAAAAAAAAACCCTTTTAGCTACAACTAGAAAAAATAGCAACTTCTCAATCCCAAATGTAGAAGAAGAGTGCAATGCACATTTATCCAGTGCATCTTTTTTTAAACTGCAGCGTAATTCTATATTACTATTACTCAATTTGTTTACAGAAAAAAAAAAATTAGAAATGAACTTTTCATAAAAATTGTTTTATTATATAAATGCTGTTTTCGTATTATTTAGATCTCAAATTCTAAAAAAAAAAAAAAAGTACCTAGAGAATAGAATTTGACTTAATTAAATGAGGCTGACTTCAAAATTTGAGCATAAAGCTTTCGAGAAGAGAAGAGAAGAGAAGAGTCCAGTCCATGGTTTTTTATTGGCTTGACTTGGTGCAGGAGGAGACTTGGATGCTCAAGTGATTCGTGGATGACAGCTCTCCAACTCCAAGTGATTGCTTCCCACGTATCGTTTTCTCACCGCAAGATAAGAAAGACAATTATTGAACTCTCATACACGTATAAGATTAAGATTAAAGCCAAAAGACATATATTAACATTGATATATATATATATATATATATATATATATATATATATATATAAAAGATATGTTTGGAGTGATCAAAAGTAAGATAAAATAAGATAAAGTGAGATGAGATAAGTTGTGAGTTCGTAATTCTTACAGTAAGTGAAAAAATAAATAATTTTTAAAAATTTTTAGTGATTTAGAATAAATCAAACGACTTGTAAATAAATAAAAATTATAGCAAAAGGGTTTAATGAGACGTGGGACCCTTCGAGGTGTTGCTTTTTCAAATGAATGGGGGAGTAGGTTATAACTAAGGACATTAGTCTAGTCTTTAATCATGTTCAAGGATCATATAGTGCTTGTACAACTGGACAGCCAATCAACATTTAAAATAGACTAATGCTAGTATTAGGGTTCAAAACAATGGGCTTGTGACAATGATTAATCACCATGCTACACCTTTTCCTTTCTTTTCTTTTTTTCTTTTTTTTTTTAAAGGTTCTAATCATGAATTTAGTTAGTGGCAATTATATTTTTATTTAAAAAAATAATACTATACCAAGAGAATTTATATATTAAAAAAAGTGGCTAAAACTATATGGTAATAATATTACTGTAGTTAGAAATCATTTTTAATATATTAATTAAATTCTAAAGTAATCGACTCATAAATGATATATTTTCATGGTTAATATTTATGATAAAATTTTTTGGTATTATATTATTAATATTTTGTTAGGGCCTATTTAGCGTAACTTTTACGTATGGAAAGATTTAGCATATTAAAAAATAGATTAAAAAAATAACATTTGATAAAAATAATCGAGTTATACTGAATAAAAGAACAACGTGTTATTTTTTAATTTTAAAATTATCTTTTATATATATATATATATATATATATATGAAACATAATTATTTTAGATTAATTAAAAATTTTAACATTTTTTAATTTACTTATTAAAAACATTTCAAATAAATCACACCAAGTAATTTCTGTACAATGGACTTAAGAAATGGACTTCTAGCAAAAGCCATTCTATACTATTTTACCAAATATCTCAAAAATACAGAAAATTATTAAAAACTCATTTCAGACTTAACCAACAAAAAAAAAAATACTTTTAAAAAATTCTGCCAAACGAGGGGTTAAATCTTTTTGAGTATTTTCTAAAGGGCATTGGATGCTTCTTCGAAACATGTTTTATCATTCACGTGCACAGAGGATAATTTTGACTTTTAATTGTTTAAACTGCAACTAATAAGATTTTAGATGATTATTTAAAAGCATAAATGTCTTGATCCACCGCACATACTCTGAGTGCGTTTGGTTTATTAGTAATTGGTGAAAAATTTTTAAACATTTTTAAAAATTATTTATTTTTTATTTTATTGTAAAAATTACGAAGTCATATTTTATCTTATTTTATATTATTTTTGTTACTTCAAAGGCGCACCCTATATGAATATATGTATGGAGAGAATGTGTGTGGATGGAGCGTGGATTGCTTGTTGATTACATGCAATTATAATTAAGGTTGAGCAAACTTTGTTTGACTAAAAAGTGTTTGTCGTCTTGTCGGTGACATTTCCTTAAGTTATTTAAGTAGATTAAAAACATGGAGCATCTTGACCCTTCCTTTTTTGCTTCCCCAGATCAGTTATTTTTGTTTATTTTTTTATTTTTTTATTTTTTATTTTTACGTTTCTTTAATTCTTTTTATGACGTTGTCGATACCAAATCCATATGTTAATTATGTGAAAATTTGAGAGAAAGTCACAATGATTATTAACATGTAGCAATAATTATTCTTTTGGGGGGGGGGGGGAATCAGATCGGTGGAGTAGAGATTTTGTGTTCCAAATTTCGATTCCAAAACACTCTGTCTCATTATAAAATGTGTATATTAATTAATAATTTAAATAATCTCGTTATTAATATTTTATAATGAAACAAGAATTTGGGATAGAAAATTTGACTTTAAATTGTTAAGAATTTGGGGGCTGATATAACATGACAACAACAGCTTGGGATAGGTACCAATTTTGGATCGTTAAGTTAAAATTTAATGGACTAAATTTATTTACGTATTTTTAATTTAAAAAAATATAAATAAATTCAAACTGTTAAATTTTAATCAAACAATTTCAAACTTGATGTCCTCAATATCTGTCCCTTTTTACTTTAGGAACACAAGAGTAGCATAAAAATGATATTTGACATTTAATTGTTTTAAGAATTAGATTATTCAAGTAGAAATCTTTTGCCTTAAATCTTTATTTCAAATTACTGTCCCATTATAAATGTACACTGATTAATAATTTAAATAATTTTATTATTAATGTATATTCATAACATAATTGGAATTTGGGATAGAAAATTTAATATTAAATTGCTAAAATATAATAAAGGAATTTTAGAAGGATTTGGGGGCTGATATCGCATGCCGATGTTATCTCAAAATAGCTAAGAAATTTGGACCGAGTTAAAATTCAACGTCTTAAATTGATTCACATATTTTTAATAAAAAATATATTAATAAGTTTGAATCGTTAAATTTTAATCTATCGGTTCCAAACTTAATATCCCTATCTCTCCCCTTTTTTATTTTAGGAACACAAGACTAGCATGAAAATGATATTTGATATTTGATATTTGATATTTGAGCAAAGTATATTCCCTTAGAAAGCATGGAAGTTGAAGCAAAGGACTGGACGGAGTGGTCGCCAAGTAAGCAGTTATTTGTCAATGGTTCTTATTCCAAATCAATGGAGCGTTTGAAGGGGCAATGGAGTTGACTCCGACTCACCGACCGGCTTCGGAGCTAGCCTTCCCGCTCAAACACCGCTGAGCAGCCGTTTGGCTCCGGTTTATTTAAGATGTGTTTGGAGTGATAAAAAATAAGGTAAGTTGTAGAATCGTAATTCGTGCAGTGATATAAAAAATAAATAATTTTAAAAAAATTTTAAAAATTTTCAAAAATTTATAAAAAACTAAACGAAGTCTAGACGTGCTTATATTTATTTATAATATTATACAACAAATTAACATTAGAGGTATTTAATACTTAATATAGTATCTGAAAATTAAAAAAAAAAAATTAGATCGACCCCTCTCTCATTTTTTTCTTCAATTCTTTTTTTTTTTTTTAAATATATCCTACTTCATTCCTTTAAACAAATTGACTAATTGCCATATCCCGAACCTATATTTCTGGTATAGACAGTAAGGGAACATGAATTCTAAATAAATCAAATAAAAATTATTTCAATGTCAACTCAAAATCAATGAACCGTAATCACATCTCACAATCTAAGTCAAATTTGTCAATATATATAATGTCAATAAGTAATAATCTGTACTTACAGTATTCTGAATAAAATTAATATTGAATTTCTTATATTATTAAAGTTTTGAATAAAAAGTTCAAATAAAAAAATTATGATAATCTATGAGTTTTAATTTAGTTATTACATGTATTTTTGTCTCTTTCTCTCTCCAATTAATTTTTAATAAACACGCACCATAAAAAATATAAATTATGGTGCCTTAATTTGGAAGATTCAACTTCCTAAACACTATAATTAGAAGAATTTAAGTTCGCAGTTTTGATTAACATATAATTTTCATCCTTGCAATACAGTGAAATTTAAAATTTCCAATCTATTTTGTAAAATAAATGATAGTAAGGTCTACTAAAATAAAAAAAATGAGTGAAAAATTAAAAATATAAAAATGATCTCATTTATTGAATAAAAAAAAATAATTCTTTGCTGTTGAATCTTATTTTGTGAAAGGTACATTTTAAAAAATCATTCTGTTTTATTATATAGATCATCAGAATGTTAATATGTATAATCCATTGCTATTAATCTAGCCCACTCTAATCTCCAATATCTCATCTATTATATCTTCCAATCATAACATATCTATTTTATCACCAAATCAAAAAAAATCATCTTACAATAATCATCATCTCTCCTCTTATAAATTCATAATTATCACCAATTTACTTATACTAAAACAAATCTAATTTTAAAACAAGTCGTCATTATTGGACCACTTGGTCTGCTCTTATAACCTAGATGTAGTAAGTTCGAACTTTTATTATGAGTGTGATGGAAATTGAGAAATCCCGGGGAGGTAGGGGAAAGGAGGTGGTGAGGGAAAGAATCTTGCAAGTGTGGGTATGGATTTGAATGAGACAGAATAGGTATCCAGAGGGAAAAAATTATGAAAGGATAATATTGCCGAGATAAGGAATGAGTTTTAGAGAGTGAATTTAGATCAGTTTGTGCATTTGACTTTGTTAAGTGAGAATAACAATTAAAATTGTAAAAAGAGTATGAGTTTGCAAAAGACAAAGAATAACTACGTTTATAAATTGAAATAGAATGTGTGTGCGCATTTATAAATTGAAAAATAAATAAGATGATGGATCGTAAAAGATAGAAACAGTTCATAAGAATAAAATAAAAAAAAATGAGTTAACTTTGTTAGGTAATAGTGTGCGGTGTGCTTACCTTAGGGGTACGTTTAAATTTAAAATTTAATTGATTAATTGTGAGAGTTAATTTGTTTCACAATTTTAAAAATAAAAAAGAGCAAGTGACTTTTTATTTTTGCCTCGGCGAGAAATTATATTATTAATAAACCCTAAGAAAAGTCTAAATAATTTACCCTTTATGTTTTTACGATTGAAATAGCTTTTTACTTCATTAAGAATAAAAATATATTTAGAAGATTAATTACAATTATTAATCCAATTTTGAAGCTTTTAAGTTGTAGACACAGATCCACCTTATAAGATAAACGTATGTGAATGAATAGGCAAGTTTCCAAATTTGAATTTGGACTAGTTCCTGAAAATCTTTCAAAGTCTTTGTTTGAACTTGCCATGTGCCGTGAAGTGGATTCTTCCATGTTCATCCAACCCAAACCCCCCATGTGTATCGACCAAATGTGTAGAATTATGGACAATTTTTTTGTTTCTCCCCAGAATCAATAAGATGGGTCTTTGTCTACTATCATGCTCAATTCTAGGCCAGGCCCCAAAATGGGAATATTGCTTTACAAGCCCCTAACTTTTTTTTTTTTTTTAATTTCTTTTGTCTGGCTGCATTCGGGGCATATTCCTCCTCCAGATGTTATGATTCTTTGGGGGAGGAAAGGGTTGGTTCTCTTGAGGTGGTCCACAAGTGATTCAAAATTGGAACCCAAAAAAAAAAAGTGGTAGGCCAAATTTTGGTGATTATATATTTATTTGCACTGTTTGATTCTTTAAATTTGTTGAGCAAAAAGAAAATGATAGGAAAGTATAATGAAAAAGGGATGATTTATTATTTTACTTATTTTATCAAGTTAGGAAAATAAGAAATAAATGAATAATTATTTGTCAAAAAAATCATATTTTTGTTTATTTATTAAAAAAAAAAGTAATACAAAAGGTTTTTAAGAATCCAGAGTACATAAAACTTAAAAATTTAATTTGAATTGAAAATTTGTAGGAATTGAAATAAGAAATAGGAAATAGGAAAACATCTAAACTTATAAATCTCTCAAGCAGGAGCTAGACCTTGGCTGTCAATAAAAGCTAAAAGGTAAATAGAAAGCATATACCAGCTTAATTTATAAGCTCAGGGAAGCAAAAGCATCTCAATCATTTGACCTCACATACACACGCATTTAAGTTGTGAAAGAGAAAGAACAAGCTCCTACATTCCCTGATGGCAAAATACAGCTACAGATCAATAAAATCTTGCCAACACATACATTTTTAAAAAAGAAAAAAAGAAGGATTTATATATTTGATGATTCGATCTACCAATGAGAAGGCCTCCAAAAGTGATCGATGATCAATGGCTAAATCATTAAGTTTGAATTGTGATGAAGTGCTGCAATCTTATTTCATTATTGAGAGATCTCCCAACTCCTTGCCAGAGAACTACTTTAGATTCCAGTTGAGTCGCTCCACTCCCATTAAAAGTCTCTTTAACAATTTGGAAAGTGAATGCAATTTGTGGTTGTTTCTTGGTAGTGTAGATTGCTGGTGCGTATTGAATGAGATGGCGGGAGGTTAAAAATTGAGTCTCGCTTTCATCAAAACCGTAATCCATACAAAAATTTACTAGCCGTAAATCAAATTATTGTCAGGAAAATTATATGTTTATGTACAATGTTAGAACCCATCAGAATTGCAAAATAGGCCCTACTGCAGTTCCATTTGGCACTCATACCGACATATTAGCTTGGTTTATAATACAAAAAAAAAAAAAAAAGGAAGAAGAAGAAGAAGAAGAAGAAGGGGAAGAAGAAGAAGAAAAGATGGTCTATTAAAGATTTGGTTTCTGGGTATTTGGGATAAGATAATAGTTTTATTAAAAAAAGGTATGTCCTGGTATATTAAAAGATGTGGTTTCTGGGTACTTGGGATAAGATAATAGTTTTATTAAAAAATGGTAATATCCCTTTTCCAGTCCTATGCCGAGGTATATAGTTTTATTTTTATTAAGTAATAGGCAGAATGAGGTTGCTATTAATGGGAGATTTTACCCTGTTACCAAACAAAATGGTTAGATAGAACAAAAAAATATACTAAAGAAATAAAATTGCATATATAAGTTAGAAATATTGAAAGGGAACTGTTGAGATTTATATTCGTGTCAAAAAAACTAACAGCACCTTAGAGGTAGATTTAGGATTTAAATTTCACGTAGGTTGAATAAAAAATTTAAAAATAAAGTAAATTAAATTATAAAAATTTAAACTAAACAAAAGATTTAAAAATATAATAAATTGAATTACAAAAATTTAGATGGGTCTAAATTTAAAAAAATATATTTTTTGAACTAAAGAAATTTTTTTTGAGACCAAACTATGAGGGCTATAGCCCAGGACAGCCTTGACTATTAGATCGCCCCTAGTACCCTCGGTATGTATAAGATCTTACTAAGTTCTTTTATTCCTTATTAAATGGTTTTAACTTAGATTTTTTAATATTGCATTGATATTGGTTTGGGAAGGTTTACCCTCTTTTTGTCTCTCATTTGTGCAGAATTGTTAAATTTAATTGAATATGTGTCTAAGAAGTAAATTTTTTTTTTTTTTTGAAAAAAATATATCAACAAAAATAAATAGATAAAAAAAATATTTTTACTCATTTTAAAGCTATACAATGAAAAACTTTTGTTTCAATTTCTTTAAAAGATTCAATACAAAATCTATAGATAAATTTGGCTTCATTTTTCTCAAAAATGTCTTTTGTACAATCATACATGAATTTTTATGGTATATGAGGTACAAATTTAATTAAATTTAACAAATTTATCAATTTTGTATTGAGAAAACAAATTTAATGGAATAAAATGTAATTACTCAATTAAAGTGCCATACAGTGCGTAACCAAAAAAATAAATAAATAAATACAAGAATAAAAGGGAATTAGTTGTATATATATATATATATAACATATATATTAGATTTGGTCTAAGTTAGATCTGAACCAAATTTGATCAATTGACCGGCCTATACATACTTCGGGAATTCAACATCTAATTGCCTAAAACTGAGATCTTTTACTGCCGTCATCCCCAATATGTTGGCATAAAACAGGAGAAATCCAAAGAAGCTGGTTGTGAGGAAATAAACGCAATGGGGAATTTAGCTCTATACATTTCCCATTAATTGCATTTTTTATAATTTTAAATAATTATATTTACAAAGTTCCACTTACGTTACGCCAAACATCAGCAACAAGACCAACTGGAAATCGAGTCATGCAATGCAAGGTGTAAAGCCATGTTTGGAGCAAAACTGAAAGCGTTCTATTTTATAAGGTTGAGAATACCAGACTTTGAAAGCATATCTGTAGTTTTCAGCGCAATCTCTGAACTGAAAGAAACAGAGAGGATGCATAGATTACGAGAAATTAATTTCTCGTGTTTAAAGGCAAAAAAATATATAATTTTGCGTACAAATAACTTAAACTAAAATTTTACATGAAAAATTATAAAAATAATTTATAAAAATAAAAATTACTAATCAAAAAATACTAAGGTATCCATATAGTGTTTAATAAAAATATAAAATTTTATTATTTATTACAAATATTATTATATTTTTTAAAATATTAATCTAAAAACTTTTATATAGAAAATATTTAAAAAAACTATGGATAGAGTGAAAACATATGTTTTCATATGAAATGACCAGAAAAAACAACTAATGTAGAGAAACAAAGAAAAATAATCTTGAACATTTAACAAATTCAATAGTTAAAAATATATGAAATTCAAAATTTTAAACCTCCTTATTATATAAATGACACAAAGATTATAAAAATATATGTATTTAAAATTTAAGTTTAAGCACATTAAAATTGAAATTTTAATTTAAATGTTTATTTTTAATAAATTTTTAAAGAAAAGTAAAATTTAAATATAATTTTTTTAAATAAAAAAATTTAATTAACTTTGTCTAATAGGTATTCATAAATTATTTAATGAACGTGCAGAATTTTATTATTTATTATAAAAATTATTACATTTTTTAAAATATTAATTTAAAAGCTTTTATATATAAAAAGTATTGAAAAAATATATCGGAAGAGTAAGAGCTTATATCTTCATATATAGTGCTCGAAAAATAACAAAGATTGAAAGAAAAAAAGTAATGTTGACCATTGAATAAATATAATGGTTAAAAATATATAAATGTCAAATTAATAAGTTATATATACATTACACTATTGTAACGACAGATATAGGAACTGACTATTACTAATATAATGTTTTTAATTTTTGATACATGAATTCTATTTATGTGAAGCATACGATGGGTGCGTTGGACGCATCAAATTTTGGTGAAAATTTTTGAAAATCTCTACAAAATTTTACATATTCTTGCCTTCTTAAAATTCAAAAAACATTCAATATCTTAAAAAAAAAAAAGACGATAACTAGAATTCGGTTAATCAAATAGTAAAAATTTTTTTGCCATTTTCACCATGGACTTCCAAACTACCAAATGACACTTACTTTAACTATTTTTTGTGGTGTTTTTAAAACCGTTCCAACAGATTGTAAAAATCGTTCCAACAAAATCGCGGGACCAATTTTCGTCCAAACGGTTTCTATAATCCGTTTGGACGGATTGTAGTGTAAAGAAGTCATGACTGCCTAAATTTTTGAATCCGTCCAAATGGAAATCCAGTCCATCGAAACGAAATCTTACTATTCATATCTAAAAAACGCGGTTTGAGCTATATGCACCAAACGTAAAAAATTTTTCCAAATCACGTTTTATCTCACTTTTTGGTGCGCCAAATGCACTCAATATATGTCAATTGCATGGTGCCAAATTTTGTATTACTGGGTGTCTAGTGTATTTCTCAAAAAAGTTAAAATTTTTTTAAAAAATTAGAAAAAATTAAAAAATTAAATATTTTTGATGTAAAAAATTATAAAATTTTATTTTTTAAAAGGTTAATTGTCTTTACATCCTCTGTACTCAGGTTGAAAATCACTTAAACTTACTCAACTTCAATATTATGCACTAATACCTTATGTACTATTCATTGAAGTGAAAATGCGAATGGATATGTTAAAATTAACGGCGCGTGTGCTTCACGTTTAAAAAAAGTGTAAGTGTTCAATATTCCAAAAAAAAAAAAAAGAATGAATGAATAGACAAAAATACCCTTGAGTCAAAGGAACAAACTTGTGTGTCGTCTTCTTCTCTTTCGTTTGAAAGTTCAAATCGAAGGTGTGGGAGAAGCCATCGAAGGTCACATAAATCCCATATTCTCTAATTCTTCTTTCCTTTGTTCAGATTTCGACTTTCACTCCTTTCGGTAGTCGGTGGTTTACAACCCCGTCTGCAAGTTTAGATCTATACACATACATATATACATGTATATATATATGTATGTGTGTGTGCACATGTTGCTTATTTTTGTTCTACTCGATGCTCTGGCATCTCAATGAATTTTGCTTTCATATATTTGATTTTGATTTTGATTTTGGAGACAATGATGCGGAAAATTATAAAATCAAACTATGAAAGCTGTAAAACTGTTGATATATTTGAAAATCATTACTTTATGAGCCTTGAATTTGGTAGTTAGTTGATAATTTGATTTCAGATTTTGACCTTTATTCCTTTGGGTAGACGGTGGTTCACAACCTAACCTGCAAGTCAAATCTATACACACACATGTATACATGTGTATATATATGTATGTGTGTGTGCACGTGTTGCCTATTTTTGTTTTAGCTGATACTCTGTCATCTCGATGAGTTTTCCTTTCATATATTTAATTTTGATTTTAATTAAGATTTCTGTGAATATTTGTGTGGTTAAGGTTTTAGTTTGATTTGGGTTTTCTTGGTTGAAGAGGAAGAGGGTAGAATAGAGGAGAGAGAAGAGGATAGCGAAGAAGAAGATGATAATTTTGTAATTTTATTAGTTAACATAACAGTGTTAAGATTTGCACTTTAGTGAACAGTACAGGGGGTATTAGTGCATAATATTGAAGTTGAGAGGGTTTAAATGATTTTCGACCTAAGTATAGAGGGTCTAAAGGTAATCAAACCTTTTTTTTTAACGTACCATATGGTCCCCAATTCAAATCCATTTTTCGCAATCTAAGAATTATCAACGCTTTTTAGGATGGTAATTGGAGGGAGGATCTCGGACACATGCCATGCATTCGGTTTAGACATATGGCATACATTTGAAAAAGAGACAGGATGGTAGTTGGAAGAGCGGCCACATTTTGTATCACATTAATGGATGGGTATAAAGGGTAAGTCTACATTCACTACCGATTAGCAGCTTTAGTCAGGTCCATGTCGACTATGTGATATAATTCTGGCTATCACTGCACCATTACTCATGATTATCGAACATGGATAGCACGTGTTAGGGAACTTATAAATATATAGGGCATAGATGAAAGAGGTAAGCACCATTTGCTTAAGAAAACCCCACAATAGTTTCCCTAAAAATTTTTCCTTTTTTATATGCATGTTCTAACTTGACTGTCAAATGAGCATTTGGCTGAATATTGCCTGACCGACAATTTTTATTTTCAGGAACAGGATCAAAGAATTGGAGGCACCAGCATCGTCAAACCCTGTCTAACTGTGACGAAAGTACCCCCACCACTGATTAGACCGGTTAGTAGGAGGACTTGTTGATTTTTTGACACTCTAATAATAATGTACATTGTTGTGTATATATTCTCCTAATGCATATGGAATATTTGTTAAACGTATTATACTATTTTTAAATTATTTTATAGCACGACACTTTTTAGACATTCTTAACATACATTTGTATGTCACATGAACACAATAAAATAAAATATAACTTAAAAAAATAAAATTGAATGATAAGATAAAAGTAACATAAATTTATATTTTTTAATTCATTACTGCTTAAATTTTTCAAATTAAAATTTTAATAGTTAGAACTTTTATTTTATTTGTAAATGAACTTTTCTATAATAGATATAAATAAAAAATAAATTTATTTTAAATATGAAAGTCAATTAATAATTATTTCTCGTGTGTATATTTTCAAATAAATATTTAATTTTTAACTTGTCACTAAAATGTTGCGTTCTCATTTTTTATTTTTTAATTAAAATATTTGCGTGTCAATATCATGATGCATTTTTAATATATATTCTCATTCGTGCTTCTTAGGTTGTTGCTCATAGTAAGAAAGCTCTTTTCCTTTTGATTTAAAAATTTCGAAGCTTAATCAATTGACAAATCTAAGATGTGGAGGGGGCGATCACTTCCTTCCCAAAGTCCAAAATCTCTTAGAGCTTTGGTTGTAATTTTCGCAAAAATAATCCTAGAGGTTAATTTAATTAGTAATATCTTGATTTTGTTCCCTAATTGTTATTAGTTTGAATATTCCTCGAGTCACTAGAGAGCTTATCTAATCATTAATTTCAGGACTTTCAAGAATTAATTAATTCGGACACTCTGAGTTATTAAAAAAAAATTAAAAGAATTTAAATACTCATTAAATTTTATCTTAATTTTTTTTAAATCCGTACTAGTGGCTCTAATCCATAATTTTTTAGTCTCGCACCTCGAAAGATCATGGATTAACCATAAATCATCACATAAAATGATTTTTCTGCCTTATTTTTTTACTAAATTTTAGTTTAGACTATCACTAAAAAGTTAAAAATCAAAATCAAAATATTGTAGAAGTAGAACAGTAACGAAGAAAGAAAATTAAACAAAAAAAAAAAAACAGATAATAAAAGTTTTTCCATACAATCAAATCCATTGCCCTCAATCCTACGCTCACCTGGTGATAAAAAATAAAAAAAAGGGGGGGGGGGTTAGAATTCATCTCCCAACTCGGAGGAATAAAATGTAAAGGGCCAAACTATTTGGGCTACCTTTTCACTATTCGACCCAACGCAAATAGCAAACAAAATGAGAGAAGGCCGCAAGCAACAAAATTTTGGGTCCAAAAGGTTATATAACAAATCCAGTGGGTTGTAACTCGGCCGAATTTTAATTTTTTTTAACCCCAAAAAATTTATATCTAATTTGTGTTGCTTTTAATCGATTATAAAAAATTTTTAGACTGTATACTTTTTTTATCTTGTGGTTTGGTCTCCTAAAATTTTAAAAACTTAGTTGGTTCAAAAAACACCCTTAATACTAATACATAAAAAAAAATAAATAAAAATTAGGTGAATAGTTGGTTCAAGAAAATACTACTAACAAATATATATACACACACATTTTGAGACAAAAAGTTCTTAATTAGGGACCAATCTCCCTAAATTTAAATATTTTTTTTCTTAATTGTTCTGTATATTAAAAGAATTATATAATTTCATTTGAAATTATAAAATAAAAATAATTTATATATTTCTATTTTTATATACATAGAATTCGTTTGAAGTGACAAAAAATTATAAAAAAACAGTGATAAATACTGAAAAACTCTAAAAGTTATTTTACTTTTTATTTCGCTATACGAATTACCAACCTACAATGTATCTCACTTTATTTTATTTTATCTCACTTTTTATTACTTCAAACGCACTCATAGTATAATTTTTATGGATTTGTTTCAAAAGTATTCTAATAATTTCACATAGTCAACTTACTAATTTAAAAAAAAAAAAAAGTCTAACAACAGAGAGCGATGGTACACAAAAGTCAAACTATAAAAAATCTGCTTGTTTATTCCTTAAATTTATAAAACTTATGTATAAAAAATTAAAATAACAATAGAGGTAGATGAAAATTTCCCTTGATACCAAGCAAGTTGGTTCATAAATGATTTGCGTGCGATGAACGTATCCATGGATGTACCCTTGGCCTTGGATAGGTGACGGTTATTTTCAAATTGACATGTATGTATTTATTCTCAAGAATTTCAGTGTCTAATTTCACATAGTTAACTTATTTATTAAAAAAAAAATCTAACAACAAAGGGCGATGGTACACAAAATTCAAACCATAGAAAATCTACCTTTTATTGCTTAAATTTATAAAACTTAGGTATACAAAACTAAAATAACAATAGAAGTAGATGAAAATTTCTCTTGATACCAAGCAAGTTAGTTCATAAATGAGTTGCGTGTGATGAACATATCCATGTATGCACCCTTAGCCTTGGATAGGTGACAATTATTTTTGAATTTACATGTATGTATTTATTTTGAAGAATTCCAGCGTCTAATTTCACATAGTCAACTTTCTTATTAAAAAAAATATCTAACAATAGAGAATGATGGTACACGGAAGTCAAACCATAGAAAATCTAGTTGTTTATTCCTTAAATTTATAAAACTTAGGTATGCAAAACTAAAATAACAATAGAAGTAGACGAAAATTTCTCTTGATACCAAGCAAGTTGGTTCATAAATGAGTTGCGAGCGATGCACGTATCTATTTATGTACCCTTGGCCTTGGATAGATGACAATTATTTTCGAATTGACATGTATGTATTTGTTTTAAACAATTCCAGTGTCTATATAACTACCACAAACCCATTGGCTAATCTCTTAGGGTCCGATTGGATGAAGGAAAAGGCTCCCTTCAAAACTTTTACCCATCATAAGTGTGGGTCCCACACTTTTGCTATTGTTTGGATGGCCAATTTATCCCCCCTCTTAGCTTTGCCCCCCTCCGTTTTCCTTCCTCGGGGGATAATTTTTGGGCACCCTTGGGGTTAGCCAAAAATTATCCCCCTCTAAAATCTTATTTTTGACGTTTTTAGTCCTCGTTAACAGTATTGTTAATTTAATCAAAATAAATATAATGCTAGTAAAAAAATAATAGATAGACCAACAAGTCAAAATAAATATAATTAAAAAATTTTGAATAATAACTAACCATTCAAAAGTACATATTTAAAAAACAATCTTTAAATAAATTTATAAAAAAATAAAATTTCAATGAAATATATAATATAATTTCAAATTGTCCAAAAATAATTAAATAGAGTGGGTTTTGTAATTTAATATTTAATTTAATGGGTAACCAAGTTTGGGATACCACAAGAGCAAAAGAGTCATTTCACTGATTTTTCCATTATTCACCCCCTCTTATTTACAAAACATTCAAACCAGTCAAAAGTTATCCCCCTCTATAAACATCACATCAATGTGAGCCAACCCTCCAAAAATAATACCCCTCTTATCTTATACCCTTCTAAAACTTATTCTCCTGAAATTTTAGCACCATCCAATTGGGCCCTTAGGAGCGTTGATTCCTTTGAAGATAGCATACAAATCCAAAAAAATCGTATGGCCGGTTTGAAAAATCTCCCAAAAAATAAAAAATAAAAAGTAAAATTTTTCAAAATCTAAAAACTTGAACTTTCATCTTTCATTAATTTAAAAAAAATCTACAATTAAAAAATACAAAATAATAATATTTATAGTAATCTACTAAAATATTACGTTTCTCAAAGTTCAAAATAATATTTATAGTAATCTACTAAAATTCGTTCAAATGGATTATTTACTATTTATTTGAAAAGATTTTGAATTTTTTTGGCACTATGATATGGCAAAATCTGTTCGAACATCCATTCGAATGGATTTTGAATTTTTGGGGCATTATGTTTTGACACAACTGCAAAAAATTCTAAAAAACTTCAAAAGTTCTCAACTTTCTTCAATAAAATTTTATCACGTGTCACTTTTACGTAAATTTTAATAACTTTTTTTTATCAAATTAAACACCTATACCGAAAAAATTCCAAAAAGTAATTGACATTCCAAACACCCAAAAAAATCTAAAAGTTATTTGATACTCCAAGCACCTAAAAAAAAAAAAAATCCAAAAATTACACTTTGAAAATTTTTACCAAAATTTGAAATCCAAACGAAATAGTATGCTATGGATGAAAACAACTAATTAAATATGCCTTCTCCCACCTTGTAAATTTGAAAGGAAAAAAGCAAGAGGAATAAGACAATTAGTAAGGCCCACCAACGCCCCTTTCCTCGCGCCGTCTGGGCGCTTTCAAAGCAAAAAAGGGCCCCAACTTGGTTTCGCTTTTCTTAATGAATATTGAGACAACCTGAAATGAACTTGAGGCGAGCCAACTCCGCTGATAAGAAAAAGTTCTAAGGCTCCAAAATGACTACTTTACCATTCCCAAAAAAGTTGACACTTATGATGGAAACATCGGAGATTTTTGATTTGGGGTGTGTTTGGAGTAAGAAAATAAAAAAAAATTGAGATAAATTGAGAGTTCGTAATGCGTACAGTAAAAGAAAAAAGTTGATGTGATATAAAATTAACAGAAATTTATAGAGTTTTTTGTTATTTTTTTTCAAACCAAACTAACCCCAAGGTATCCGTATCTGAGTGGTGTGGAGGCAGCCAAGGTTTTAAAATTATATTATTCAATTTATCATCAGTGTTTGTGGTTTAAAAATTCTGAAACTTACATTCATCGCCTCTTAAGTTTTTCAAATTTTTAGATTTTATCCCTTAATTTATAAAAGAATTTTTATAAATTATTTACGTTTCTCTTTAAAGTTTTAGAAATTTAAAAATTTACAATAAAATTTATAAATTATTTATGATTATTCCTTCTACTCGCTACAAAATTTGCCATTGCGATTGTGACGCTAAAATCTTGCATCCATCCATGATTACGCATACTTGCCGGCATTAAGAGACAATGTCATTAAGTGGAGTTATTGTTCTCTAAAGAGCATGGAAAACAAATATGTGAGAGTGGTAGTTACACACAAATCTTGAAAAAACGATAGATATCTGATTATAGTGTGTGGGGCGCAACGAAATAAGTGAAAATATAATATTAATAATTTTTATTGTAAATTTGAATATGAGTGTACTTAATTACTATGATTAATTATGTATCCTAATATTATTTATGACGATTGGTAAATGTACGGTTATTATGT
This sequence comes from Vitellaria paradoxa, assembly GCA_019916065.1. Taxonomy (NCBI): domain Eukaryota; kingdom Viridiplantae; phylum Streptophyta; class Magnoliopsida; order Ericales; family Sapotaceae; genus Vitellaria; species Vitellaria paradoxa. Next base: position 7,334,614 of record CM034239.1, read on the forward strand.
ATCAAATGTATTTTTAACTAACGTGGTCATTCATATCGTATATTTCGACTAATTTAATTAACAAGTTACACATATAATTTGACACATTTATTAAACGAATTGTTTATGTTGCGTTGTGTAATTTGTTAATTAACAAATAATAAATATGCTTAAAGTCATGATCTATTTAATTAATCGCGTCATGTTCAAGTTAATCTTAGTTTTTGTAAGACTCATTTAGATACGTGAATCCAAATTACCACCCTACAATTTTATAGAAGCCAAAAAAAAAAAAAATCAGTTGTTAATTATGTGACTCATTAATAATATTAAAGATAGAAACAACACCACAAGTTTGTCTGTACATGTATGTTTTGGCTCTGAATGGATGATCAGAATTCCCTCTCGTCTCTTTTTCATTCTCGATCCCAAAAGAATCCAGCAAATTGATGAGTCACGATCAGCTTCATGCAGGGGAAAACAAAGAAATAGAAGAAAAAGTTGGAAGTGCGTTGTGACCAGATCGACCAACTCAACATTATTCTCAAACTTTCCTTCACTTGAACTATTCGTGGACCCAGTCTTCCTTACATTAAACATATGTTAGAGAATCCGACGGCTTTGGAGTTGAGATGGTCCTTTGCTTTCTGAATCTATATATCTATATTATTTATGTATTTAAAATTTAAAATTTTAATTCATTAAAATAAAATTAATTATATAACTTACACTTATATGAGAAGTAATTTTTTTTTTTCTTTTTTGATTGAGCCAACATTGACGGATCTATCAAAAATGTCTCCTGGCTAAGGAATGTTAATTTTTCAACACAAATTTTGAGCGCAACCAGGGATTTATACTTGATTACATTAAATTTTGTCATTTCATATTTTAAGGATGTGTTTGGACTGGGGATTTGATGAGAAAAAGCAAAAAGGTAAGAAAACTAGAAATAAAATATAAAATCTTCAATTTATGATTTTGTCCTCCTTAATACTCTCCTCATCTCTTCTCTCTTTTTATTCACAAAATTTATTTATTTTTTCCCACATTGCTATATGACTACAAAATTACACTTTTTTTTTTTCATATATAAAACCACCATAGTTGTGATATATGATCCTAATAAATGTGAATAAACTCATAGGTATTTACAAGGGTTCTACTTGCTTATAAATTCAATATGATTATAAAATTTTCATATTTTTGTGCCTTTAGGTACAGACAGTTACTAGTACAAAAAAAAAATAAAAGATATTTATCAATAAATTAATTTTCTAATTTAGTTATTTTTAACATCGCAAATCTTTTTTCCCTTCCCTTCTATATCCCAAATCAAACATAAAAAAAAATTTGAATCCTTGTCGTTCTTCTTATTCCTTGACAAAGTTTTTAACTGGAGCACAGTCGAAACTTAAAAAATATGAATTTCTCAACTGAGAAGCTACATAGACATAGATTTTTAAAATTAGAAATTATACATTCTTAGAATATTTATATTTACTTCCTAAAAAAATATTAAAATATCATATATTTTAGGATAAATTAGTTTGACAACCCCTGATGTTTAATAAAAATACACAAAGTATCCTTGTGGTTTAAAAAATTACACTTATTAACCCTACTTTTAAGATTAAGTTATAAATTTTTCACTAGTTTGGTCTGATTCTCTCAATCGGTACTTATTAATGCTTGCTTAGTGATTAAGATTTAGATATGCACTATTCTAATTAAGCTATTTTGACCTTTTGATGAGTTTCCAAAATACATAATCACTGTCTGAAATCCGCAGATCATGATATTTAAGATGTATGGTAAGATTTGATCTGATTAAATAATTAATGGTGAAATTTCTGAATCAAATAATCATGCACAAAATAGAGAAAGAAACACTAGAAGATTATTGAAGAAACTTTATCACAGGGAAAAATATTAAAAACAATTCCACCATCAATAAGTTATAAGACTATACTTGAAATCATTACAATTTAGTCGCACGAATTCTTTCATTACTCTTGTTCGAATCACTTGATGAACCTAACAAGTAGATTTTTTGTTCGAATCATTTGATGAACCTAATAAGTGGATTTTCTGAGTCACACAGATAGTTAAGAAAGAATAAAAGAAAGGCAAGAGAAATATCGTTAAGCTCACAAGATGAAAATCTCTCTCTTTAAAACTCTGTAATATATCCCCTCAATTGTTTTTGTAAATTAAGCTTAAGTACATATATATAAACTTACAAAGTCCAATTCCAACTAGAACTCAAATATATAAATAGATTTTTAAAAAATAAATTTCATAAACAGAAGCAGAATCTTTTTAATATTCAGAATCTTCATCCAGGAGATCTTTCAGGCTTTCACGCCTGTTAAGATACCTCGACCCCTTAGGTTCCGGTGGAGTCCATTAGAATTCTGTGAACTACATGAATAAATCCCAATTTGTGTAAAATTTGACTTATTTTTAACTTTGACCTAAATTGCAGTTTATCCCTTTAACAACTTTACAAATTCTCTGGAATTTGAATTATCTTCTTCTTTTTCAAATTGGGAAATAAAGATATTTGCAATATTTAATTTAAGATTTGTTTAAGTTTACCAACATGAACTTTATAGATTGCTTAGATCTAGAGTTCAGAAATGAAAAAATCTATCTATACCATCTTTAGAGTGGTCGGTAAAATCTCTAATTTTTTTTTTTTTTAATGATCAAATGGTCAAAATTTCTTATTTGGAGCTTACTAAGTTCATTCATAAGTTTGTCTTTCTAATAAAAGAAAAAGAATTTATACTAAAATTTAAAAAGTAAAAGTCGTAAATATAATTTAAAAAATCATAGAAATACTTTGTATATTTTCATTTGACCTTAGAATAACTAATGTAATTTACACTATATTATTTTTATATTTACTTCTTCATCTTTTCTATTTTTCCTTTCCTCACCGTGACGTCCCTTAATAAAGTCGTCTGTGGCATGCGGGGAGAGCTTCAATATTGATGGGCCGGTGCTTCCCATCCCTTGGTGAGGAAGAAAAATTTCACACATCTTTTTTGACTTTGTCATTCCGCACATGCAAATCACAACTGTACTTCACTCCTCTGTGTTGGGGAGAAAGAAGACCCTATTAGAGAACAAAATAAACTAGTTCGTTTCTTTCAATGAAATTATGCCTAATTGACCAAAAGCCGTTTTTGAATATCAAAATACATACCTTTTGTTATATATATTGTCATTTCAACCCACCTTCAACCTTTTCTCTTTTTTAACCTCCAAAACTAAGGGCGGAGTCACACTACGGGCTGTAGTGGGCTCCAGTGCAAAAAAAATAAAAAAATAAAAAAATTTACTAAATAAATTTTAGATTAAAAAAGAATTAACCCAATTCATTTTTTAAACAGTCTAGCAAATCTCTCAAACAGTTCAATTCCAGCCAATTCTCTATGGGATCTTCAATTTATTGAGTTCCGACTTACAGCTTAGAACATTTTGTAATATTGGCTTCACCCCTACTCTAAACATTCTAATATATACGAATACACGTGTGTGTACTATTATACAAAACAAATACTGAAAATAATGGTGAGATTTTAAAATTCATAAAACTTTATTTTGATGAAATATTTTTTATGTTTCCTATAATATCTCTAAACTTTCTATAACTACTTACAGCTTCCATGGTATTGAAGATAATTTTTGTAACTATTACATAATTAAGTTATTTTATCCACTTATATTTTTATCTTCTTTAAATTTTCTTTGACTACTACTAATTAATCACTTTCCAATTTTTTTATTAATTTTTTAAACGTATCTTAATTAACTAATATCTACTTAAATACCCTTAACTATATATATTATTTATTATTTGAGATACTTTTACTAACTTTTTTTGTAATTATTATTTTATTTAAAAAAAAAAACTTAAGACACATATTCTGTGTGCCCAATTCTACTTATAATAAGTGTATTAGAAATTTATGTGACACTACCTTGGATCATGGTAAGTAGAACTGAGACTGGCAATAGATGATACGATGTAACAATATGATTTATATATAATGATTTAGAGAAAATTCAAATATAACTTGATAAATCGTCACGATTTGACATGAACCTGCTCTGATTATAAACTTCTTGTTTGGCTAAAAGTGTTTTTCAGTTTAAAAGGACTTTTCTATGGGCTTTCTGCATTTTTTGGATGGTTGGTAAAAAAAACGCATATAAAGACTTTAAATGAAAACTCATCTTTCTGAAAGTCCATTTTAGAGAAACCATCCGTGCTAAATTTTTTGGAATGGATTTCTTAACAAGCCAATCAAAAACTTTAAAAATTTAAATTTTAACGTTTTCAAATATTTTTTTTCTTACATATTATATCCTTATATATGTCCAGTAGTCTCAAATTAAAAGATGTACATTATTTCTTTAGTATAAATATTTATGTTAATTGTTTATTTTATTTATCTCCAATTATTATTTCGCATAACTCAATCATTTTTACTAAATACTGACTCAGTATTACTGAGTGTATTTCAAGTGATAAAAAATGAGATAAGTTGTAAGTTCGTAATTCGTACAGTGAGATAAAAAGTAAATAATTTTTAGAAATTTTTAAAAATTTTTAAAGATTTTTTTTTATTTTTTAGCATACTAAGCGGTGTCACTATTTGTTTTTTTAGAATTTCTTTTGTGAAAAGTCTTTTTAAAAATATTTTTTATGAAAGAACTTTCAATACAAAAAAATTGCAAGAGAGGCTCGAAATAAATTAATTATTTAATAATTAATATCTTGATCAAATTTTAACATATTTAATTAGAAAACGATTATAAAATTGTGCACAACGTTGCGACCGCCAGGTTGGATTATTCCCGCTACGACATTAGGTGGTATCTTTGACTCCATCTACGTACCCAGGCGTAAGGTCTGTTTGGACAGTCAATAATGGGTTTCTGACTATCAATTAATAATAGTACAGCCACTTTACCGTCCTACTACCCGTTTCTCGGCTGATTAAGGTGTGTTTGGGGTGATGGAAAGTGAGTTAAAATTAAATAAAGTGAGATAAATTATGGATTAGTAATTCGTGCAGTGAGATAAAAAGTATATAATTTTTAAAAATTTTTAAAATTTTTTAAATTTTTTTTATTTTCTAACACACAAGGGAGGCCGAAGAACGTAAAACCAAGAAAATCAAAATAAACATATTAGGAGATTTCAAAGACTTTGACCAGAATTATTATATATTTTAATATACTTTGCCCACTGATTTATCAGTCGTGGTTTTAGGCTTTGCTTGGTTCGGGGAGAAAGAATTGAAAATGCGGGAAATTAATTTTTTTTCTTCTCTTTGTTTGTTTTTTGAGTTTAGAAAAAAAAAAAGAAAAAGAAAAAGAAAGAGATATTATAATTGAGATATCCATTTTCCTTTTTTTTTTTCTCTTCCCACTAAATTAAAGTACTAATGAATTATAAATTTTAATGAGTTTAGTTTTGATTCACTGAGCATAACTATTATTTACTATTATTTACACAAGGGGCATATGACAATATGATATTGTTTAAGGTTATGTTCGGTGAAATAAAAAATATTAAAAAATTTTAAAAATTTTTAAAAATTATTTACTTTTTATCTCACTGCACGTATTATAAACTTACAAATTATTTCAATTATCTTACTTTATCTATTTTTTGTTACTCTAAACATCTCCTAATTCTATTACACTGTTAATGTAAAAATTATTTATTTATTTATTCATTTATTTTTACAGAAGTAGCACATCACATTGTGATGCACTGTCGTTTAGTGATGTATCTAAACATGAAAAATAATAATAATAATCAACACATATCATATTTTAAAAAAATTTACTCGCGTGATTTATTTTTTTATTTTTTTTACACTGATAGTGCATTAAAATAAAACTCGTTGACAAAATATGAGGAATAATAATTATGAACACGTATAGTATTTGAAAACCTGTTCGTATTTATGTCGATAGTGTATTAAAATTAAATTTATTTTTAATTAATACAAGAGAATAATATAATTATGATATTTTTATAATAAAAACATAATTTAACGAGCAATTAGGAAGTGACTCATAATGCATCAGCAATATATTAGCCTGAATGTATATATATATATATATATCTGATTAATACATAACATTTCCCTAATCTTAACTTTGCTAACCAAAACTTAGCATATTCAGCACGCAGCCGTATCTCTCCAAGTTTTGGCTTCTTTTTGTACTTCTTAGTGAACGTTAATCGCCAGCATCTTTTTTCTAAAACGTGAAACCCATTATTATTTTTTTGTTTAATCATAATTTACCAATCTCTTGTCAAAAAGCTCTCCTCCTTATTTTGGCCTTATCTAGAGTTGGAAAAACAAAAATATAAAATTTTACAGACACGAATTACGAGATAATAAATTTAAATTCTCTACTCACTGCACGAAACACGAGACATCAACTTTTACAATTTTATACACTTTTATACAACTCCAAACACATTTTGTTCAAGCCACATCTTTTAACAATTATTTGGTTCCACTTATTTTGTTTTTCATTTATGTTTATATGGTTTAATTTTGTTAAATAATCTTAATTTTTTTTAAGTGCTACATCAGTCCTATAGTATTTGTTATGTATTTAATATAATGTATTATGGATGTTTACTTATTTATTTATTTATGTGCACGACTTTCTTTCTTTTACATCTTATGCAAAAATTAGTTATATATATATTTTTGTAGAATTTAATTAAAAGTTCATGTATTTAAAATTTAAAATCTGTATTTCATTAATGCCTTGTTTGGTTATAAAAAAATATTTTTTGTTTTTGTTTTTTAACTTTTTTCATCAAAATTTAATTTTTTCATAAATTATAAATTTTATGCGTGTTTATTGCAGTTGTAAAAAAATTCAAAAAAATTACATTTATTTAAGTAGAAGTTATCTATTTAGATAGAAAAAAGTAACGAAAAAAACTAATTCTTTTGGTTTTAAATTGTATCAATGGAATTATGTCTGCTATATTTATAATAATAAATAAAAAGTGCTTTTGAGTGGATCTAATCTTTCTTTTTTTTTTAACAATTTTATTTTCTAGCTTTTGTCAACAAAGGTGAGTTTTTTGAATTTTTTTTTTTAAACTGTGATTAATAAACTTAAAAGTTTTAGTTTCTAAAAAAAATTAAATTTTGATAAAAAATCATCTAAGATGAAAAAGGTAAAAAAAAAAAAAAATTTTTTTAACCAAATGAAGCCTAAATATCTGGCATCTTCATAATTATAAATTAAAAATTTTTCACTCCAAAAATTCCTATAAATATTACAATAAATAATATATTAATTTTGGAATAACAAAAGATCAACAACCAAACTTTAAAATGGGCCTTCACATGCACCTACAGCTATAAATTTAAATTTTCAGTCAAAAAGTTTATCTTTTTACAATTAAAAAAAAATCTTATAATAACTACCACAAATAATATATTAATATTGAAATAACAAAATCAACAACCAAACTTTGAAATGGGCCTCCGCACAGATGATCGCGCACCTTCTCGGCTCTGCGCTGGCGAATGCCTATAAAATGTCCCTCAAAACGCTCGTGGTCACTCATCCACCAGGGAACTAAAATAGAGCAAAGCCAGCGAAGCGACGGGAGAGATACATAGAGGCAGTTTTTAGAGAGAGAAAGTAGAAAGAGAGAGAGGTCAGAGTCGTCCTCGCCGGCGCGTGGCTTGTCGTCATTGGAGTCTTATTGTTTGGATTTGCATTCTGCGAAAATGGTGGATCACTACGTGCTAGGATCACTGCTTGCCTCGGTGTTGGGGATTGCGGTGCTGTTCAATTTGTTCGTGAAGCGAAATGGCCGGAGACAGAGCATCGCCGCTGCTACCACCGCCACGACCACCACCGCAGTTAATAGAGAATGCGGATCCAAGAACTCTGGTGAAGATGATGCTGATGTAATCATTGTCGGCGCCGGTGTTGCTGGTGCCGCTCTCGCTCACACCCTCGGCAAGGTATGGCCCCTTCTCATCGTTCGTTGATTGATTTGAATTTGTTCATGTCGTTGAGCTTCGCTTTGTATTTGTATATGTCCGTTATTTACATGTCTTTATTTATAAATATAATTCTTTTGCTGAGGAGTTCTAATTGTCATTTAATCTAGGCATCTACAAATAATAATACAAACAATTTAAAAAAAAAAGTTCACTGTAAAATTTTAATTTTTTCATCGTGAAGTTCAATAATCGATAACACCTGAAACATGGTCTTGGAAACTCAACGGTAATCCCACAAAAAGGAGACAACAGAAATACTTATGGCATCTCAATTATTTGATTCTGTTGCACTAGACTAGCTATTACCAAGAACCCGTATATTACTTACCAAAAAAAAAAAGAACCCGTATATTGATGATTTTTCTTACTTCAAATTACAGGATGGACGTCGGGTTCATGTGATTGAGAGAGACTTAACTGAGCCTGACCGCATTGTTGGAGAACTGTTACAACCAGGCGGCTACCTCAAGTTAATTGAATTGGGACTGGAAGGTAGGCTTACCCTCGTAAAAGACATGTATGGGATCAAGCCGTATGAATTTGAACATTTTTGTGCATTAAATTTGCAATTAGTACCGTTTGATGGTTGACTACTGCGTCGATCTAATAAATCTTACTTGTCATATATTTTATGGTTGGTTTTTGAACGAACCGTTTGAAATTTGACTGCAGATTGTGTGGAGCAAATTGATGCTCAGCGGGTGTTTGGGTATGCTCTTTTCAAGGATGGAAGGAACACCCGACTCTCTTATCCTCTCGAAAAATTTCACTCTGATGTATCTGGAAGGAGCTTTCACAATGGGCGCTTCATTCAAAGAATGCGGGAAAAAGCTGCATCCCTTCCCAAGTATGCCTTTTCGCCTGTTGCAGCTTTTGATTGTCTTCTTTCAATTCATATTTTTCCAGCATCTTGATTCTTGATCAGATGAAATTATATTAGGTGGCATCGAATTTTTTTTCTTTTTTTTTTCAAGTATTTTCTCATTGCCAATTGGTCAATAAACATTGTTTCTCAATTTTCTTGTAGTGTTCAATTGGAGCAAGGAACAGTCACATCTTTGCTTGAAGGAGGAGGGACCATTAGAGGTGTGCAGTACAAGACTAAAAATGGTGAAGAAATGGCAGCATATGCGCCTTTGACTATTGTATGCGATGGCTGTTTTTCAAACTTGCGGAGATCTCTTTGCAAACCCAAGGTATTCATGGCTTACTAGATTATCTATATTTTGCCTGCCAATCAGTAAAATGGTCAAGTTCTTTTTTCAACTCACATGTTTGGTTTAAGCAAGGCATTTCATTAAATTTGTCTGCGACCATTCATTTGTGAAATTTCAAAGTTAATTTTTCCTTTTCCAGGCATGTTATAGCCTTCTTGCTTGGGCCTAAAACCCAGATTCCACAATATTGTTGCAGGTTGAGGTGCCCTCTTGTTTTGTTGGTTTGGTGCTGGAGAACTGTGAACTTCCATATGCAAATCATGGGCATGTTATTTTAGCAGATCCATCTCCTATCCTCTTTTATCCTATTAGTAGCACAGAGGTTCGCTGTCTTGTTGATGTACCTGGTCAAAAGGTTCCTTCTATTTCCAATGGCGAGATGGCCGAGTATTTGAAGACTACCGTTGCTCCCCAGGTATATTCATGACGCCATCTTCAATTTCCATCCACGGTTTGACTGATTTTTGTGTTCATCTTTGCAAAATAGATGATTTGTCTGCAACTCTCAGTGTTCCTTATTTTACCAGCAAATGGACTAATAACTAGTTTCTCTGTTTCAGATTCCTCCCCAGTTGTACGAGGCGTTCATTGCTGCTATTGATAAAGGAAACTTAAGGACAATGGCCAACAGAAGCATGCCAGCTGCTCCTCATCCCACTCCAGGGGCCTTATTGATGGGGGATGCATTCAACATGCGACATCCCTTAACCGGTGGAGGAATGACTGTTGCACTTTCTGATATTGTTGTGCTACGCAATCTTCTTAGGCCTCTGCGTGACCTAAATGATGCACCTACTCTTTGCAAATACCTTGAATCCTTTTACACTTTGCGTAAGGTGAGTTGTATCCATTGACAGATACTCATACAATGCTAGATGTAACAGCAATTTTTCCGCATATAATACTTTTTTAATTGAAAAATGTCTACTAAATAGAGATTTGAAACTTGGAATTCCATGTTGCATGATTACTAACTAATTGTTTCTTGATGTTCTTATTTCAGCCTGTGGCATCCACAATAAATACATTGGCCGGTGCCCTGTATAAGGTTTTTTGTGCTTCGCCCGATCAAGCACTAAAAGAAATGCGGCAAGCGTGCTTTGATTATTTAAGCCTTGGAGGTGTCTTTTCGACAGGACCAGTGTCTTTACTGTCAGGCTTAAACCCACGTCCATTGAGCTTGGTTCTCCATTTCTTCGCGGTGGCCATATACGGTGTTGGTCGCTTGTTATTGCCATTTCCCTCTCCCAAACGCATGTGGATTGGAGCCAGATTGATTTCGGTGTGTATTTGTTTGCTCTACCCTTAATTTTTCCTATCGAAAGCCTGGTTTTGCTGAATCTGTCGTTAATAATTTACGCTTCTAAAATTTTTCTGTCACAGGGTGCATCAGGAATCATCCTACCTATCATCAAGGCAGAAGGAGCGAGACAGATGTTCTTTCCCGCTACTGTTCCTGCATACTACAGAGCTCCTCCTGTAAATGAAAGCTGAATTGCTGACAAATTTCAAACACCTCAAAAATCACGAAGAATGTCAAGACAAACACCTGTTGTATTCTCTCGGGAATGTTAAGTTCTTCAAAGCAACACAGCTTTCCCTAAAATTAGTGGAAAAAAAAAAAAAAAGAAAAGTTGATGATTGCGTTGGGAAAGAGTTGTAATTGGTCAGGTGGTGTTGTTTTCTAGGCATTCATTTTAGTGATTGACTGCATTTCCTCAGAGAACAAATTGCAAACAATTCATTGGTTGGAATTTCCATATTTGATTGATTTTTGACATGAAGCTGGAACATTTGTCTTGTTAAATTGGTAGAATTGCAAGTTCTAAGTCCTGGCATTTGATGATTTCGAAGCTAGAAAAATATTTCGAAGCTGGAACATTTGTCTTGTTAAATTGGTAGACTTGTAAGTTCTAAGTCATGGCATTTGATGATTTCGAAGCTAGAAAAATATTTCTATTCTTTTGTAAGACATGAATTGGCAAAGTCATTTTCATTTATTACTATTTTTTTATTATTACATATTTTTATAAAAAATAGTAATTTAGTTTTTTTTTTTTTTAATTCGCATGCCCATCTCATTTTCAAAATGTATTCATATAGGTATATATATTAAATACTACTAAAAGCAATTCTCATTCTAATTACTTAATGTATCAAATGTTAGAATTTTATTTATCACTTTTGTTTCAAAATGATTTCACACCAAAATAATAATAATAATAATAATAAAACTAAAAAATATTAAATCCAGTGTTGTTTTAATTGCACACACTACATCCCAGCATTACCTAATAAATTTTCATCAACATAGAAAATTGAATGCCTGAGGTGGGAATCTGAAACTTTCATCTGTATAATAAAATATGATGGTTTTTGAAAATGTCCTTTCATAAACAAGGATTTAACGGCTAAGAATTATTTTTTCTTTCATTCAACGATTGAGATCATTTTTATATTTTTAACTTCTCGCTCAATTCTTGTTTTAGTGGACCCATTACCATCTATCTCATAAAATGGCTTGAGTATTTTAAATTTCATTATATTTCAAGGATAAAGATCATATGCAAATCAAAACTGTCAATTTAAATTCTGCTCAATTATGATTTTTAGAAAGTTGAATTAGTGTAAGAGAGTGTTTATGAGAAGATTGCACGAATGAGAATTTCTTAAGACACTCAGTTTCATTTAATAATCAAGAACTAACTTGCCCTCAAGGCTTACAAGTGCTTATATAGAAAAGAAAGAAAATCAAACGTTAATGGGCTGAGCCTAAAAAGGCATAACACTCACTAAGTAACAAAAGTTACTAAAAATGAAAAGTTCAAAATAAAAGTAAATCTGAAAAATATTGAAAATTACAAGGTTTTTTTTTTTTTCCAAAATCTCAATTGAAAATGGATTCGTTTGGCCTAAGTAGTTGAGACCTAAAAACATTTTAAAAAATAGTAAATCTGGTCATATGGAGGCCCAAACAACGCTAAAAGTCCGAAATCCAACGCAATCCATTGTAAAGGAATGGGTATTGACCGTTAGGTCGCTTCTAATCGGACCTAGGTGGGCACAACACCAAATTCCACAATCAAGTATTTACGACTTTGCCACTCTAAGTTTAAAATGCCTAAAGAATTTTTCCTCTATGCCCATGCACCATGAACATTTCAAATTAAAATACTATAATCTATGCTATCTTTTATGATGCTTTTTAAAAATTAATTGGAGAGAGAGAGTAAAACATATACAGTAACTGTTAGAACTTAAAATTTTGAAAAAAAAAAATAAATAAAACATAAGAATTATTATAGTTTCTTCTAAAGTTTTAATTATATAAAAAATTTAATACTAATTTTTTTTTCAAAGTATCGTAGGCATAAGTTTTTTTTTCAAAGCATCGTAGGTATAAGTTATTATTAGCAGTTTAACACGAGGCGAGGGCCCTTCCCATGTGAAGTAAACCGTTTTGAGTTGGTAGCCCACTCGACAATGCATGGTGACAGACGAGAGCCGAAAGACCACGTGTTCCACGATCTCTTCTGGTGGTGGTGGCAGCCCACTCGACAATGGCAATGGACTTGCGTCCAAGACCACGTGCTCCACGATCTCTTGCGGTGGCCCTTGCATTTTTGTCCCAACAATTAATCAATTTTACAGGTTTGTATTTTAGCGCATGGTACCAATACGTTTGCACTTTGAGTAGCATTATACAACTTGGGGTTAGCCGGATAAGATTTTAAATTTATTCTCTAGCATCGATTAGTTCAAGTCTTTGTAAAATTACTGGAGGAGTTTATCTTAGATTTGTTCTCCAATAATCACTAGTTTGAGTTTTTTTCGAACCACTAAATAATTTACTTATTGTTAACTTGACGCACTCCGAATAACTTGCCTGAATCATAAAAAACACTAAATAATTTACTTATTGTTAACTTGACGCACTCCAAATAACTTGCCTGAATCATAAAAAAAATTAGCAGCGTATAAATTAAAAAATTTAATAAATCAATAACAATTAAGAAAATTTTGAATTCTTATCCAAGCACATGAAAAAATAATTATTTAAAGTAAGCTACATCTAATATTAATATGGTGACACCCTGGCCAAGCAAAAAAAAAAAAAAAAAAAAAACAAAATGGCGGCATATAAATTAAAAAATTTAAAATTTGAGAACAATTAAGAAAATTTTGAATTCTTATCCAAGCACATGGAAAAATAATTATTTAAAGTGAGCTAGAGATGTAATATTAATATGGTGAGGGCTGTACTTATAATTTCTAAATAGTTAGATGAGGTTTTGTAATTTTTAAATGATTTAGAAAAATTATTATAATTATTATTAAATTATTTACAAAGTAAATGTATTTCTTCGTGTGCATTTTTTTTTAGTGGTGTTAGGTGAAATTTGTACCGATGTTTGTAATTATTAAATAATTGAGAAGGCATCTCTAATGCCTTTTTTTTTTTTTTTCCTTTGTGAATTTAGACGATAAAAGAAAAGAAAAGAATAGTAAGGAGAGAAGAGAAAAAAAAGATAAATGATAATATTTTATGTCTTTGTTTAAAAGTTTAAGAAAGAGGATATATTGATTTTTTTTTATTGGAGAGTTAAAAAAATGGAAAAAAAAGAAAGTGTGTATTTTTAATTTACTATTATATCGTTTAATATATAATTATTTATTATTATTTTTTTATTTTGTACATAAATATGGTATTATAAAATACAATACCGTGTTTGAAAACATTTCATTTTTAAAATTAATTTAATTTTAAAGTGAAGAATTGAATTTAATTGATTTTATTTAATTTGATAAACAAAATTTTATTTTTGAAATATATGTTTAAATTTAAGAAATGAATTAAAATTCACGTACTTAGAGTTTAAGCAAAATTAAATTAATTTGAGAGAAATAAATTATGTTATAAAAACAGTAATATGAGATATAGTGATAAATTTATCAACATACTTAAATAATTAAAAAAAAAAAGAGAGGGTCAACTCTGACCGCTATTCAAATTATCTAATAGTAGAATGAGGTAGAAACTAGTGCTAGGTAGCCTAGCTTGGGCACAGTGACAAAGATACTCCTCATCATTACCGGTATTGAAAATAACCAAATTTTATTAATTTGGACTAAATTTTAAATGACAAATAAATATTAAAATTTAGATAATAAAATAAAATTAAATCTAAATTACAAAAATTTCATTTTGGTTTCTAGCGGTGCATTCGGAATAATAAAAAAGTAAAATAAATTAGGATAAAAGGATATAATTTGTATGTTCATAATTCTTGCAGTGAGATAGAAATGAATAAATTTTAAAAATTTTAACAAATTTTTAAAATTTTTTAATAATTTTTATCAAACCGGACGTGCCCCAACATAGAAATTTGTAAAAATTCTATTTCTTCAAATTTAGAATGACGAAAGAGGACACGGTTTTACCGTTTTAGATTTCGATTTTCTGTTTACTTCCTTTTATTTTCTCATTCTCTCGAAATTCTTATCACAAATCTTTTTTTTTTTTTTTTTTAATTTCCGTTTCGCTCGATCCAAACGCAGCGCAGTGACGATTCTTTTACCCAAATTCGCTTTTGTTTCGAGTCGAGGTTCGAATCAACGAATTATATATAATCGTAACTGTTACCAGGCAATTAATTCCTTGAACTCTGTCTCTTTTACCTGAGAATGGTTCTTGTTAAATGCCAAGAACAATAATCGATTCGATGATTGTAAATGTAATTTCCATTTATTTTTTTTTTTGTTTCTGTGCTTAGGTTTCATTCTGATATACATGGACCTAAGTGAAGAATCTGCAGCTTATTGAAATCACGGGTAGGTTTCTGAACTCAACCGAGCTGTGTACGTTACTAATGCTAGTTTTGATCGATAGAATCAAAGAAGAATGTCACAAGCGGCCAGAGCTTAGCTCACAAGTATGATCTTACTGTCTGTTTGTTTCTTGGGAAAATCCAATAACTGATAATCAAACTGGAAATATGAACTCTATAAACTATGTCTTTGCGCTCTTTTGTTTTCTTTGTTAAATTAATGTTAAGCGGGAACAGTTGAGAGAAAATTCCACACAAAGATTTAGTCGTTTGGCCAGAACAGTAAATGTCTACCTAAGAGAGCAACAATACTATATTTTATTCAATTCAGTTGAATCCTTGATTTAATTGGATGTTTAGATGTTAGAGATAAGGAAGACTACTTGGATATCTGTTGTCTCTCAAATTTGTCCTACTAGTTAATTGTTCCCCACCTTAAGATGGGAATGGATCATTGTGAGCATGGATCATAGAGAAATGCTAATCTTAATTTTTTTTTGGGTACTTTACAGATTGGTCCTAAAGTTTTAGACCAAATTTTATGCTGGACTTTTTAATTGTAAAAATTGATGGCTTAAGACTTTAATTTCTTGCAATGTAACCCTTCGTTAGTTCTGTAATCAAATCTTCCGTTAAATGGCCAACCAAACCCCTCAATGAGTGGCTACGTGGCCATTCAAAGGAAGATTTGTTAGCGAAGAGTTAACATCTTTTGTTTTTTGGATACTAGCAGTATTCCCTATCTCTTGACCCACAAGAGAGTTCGAACTTGTAACTTCTACTTTAATTGGTAAAGGTCTTATATCCTATGTGGGCCTAACAGAGAGATAATTTGCAACAAATTAATATCTTGGATCCTTAATTGTTACAACTCAATGGTCAGTTTTGAAGTGGGATAAGCTTAGGGATGCAATTTATAATTTATTGTTTTTTAATTTCTTCATTTTTCCCTAATACTAAAAGGGAATTAAATTGAGAAGTAAAAAGTTAAAGAAGCAACCAAATATTTAGTTTAATGCATGGTGAAAATGATTGACTCATTTGAGTATTAAAAATGTTGCGCTCACAAATTTAAAAATAAAAGTACTTTTTCAGTAAGTCCTATGGCTTCAACCTTTGCCTTCTAGTGTCATATACACTTGTAATTTGTTATGCTACCATGCGGTTTCTATATCCTTGCTTCATTTCTTGTTTAGATCTTTCTATTTGATCCTTGCTTCTTTCTATCAGGTAATCTTGATAATATATTTCTTGTTTAGATCTTTCTATTTGATCGAGAAACCTTTCTCTAGAAACTCCTCAACTAACCTCACTAGTGCTTGAGCAGTATCTATTGCTACAAGCACAAGGTATGGGCTTATGGTTAGTGATAGACAGTCCATTAAACAATCTTAAAAAGCAATTTTCATTCAATAGATGGATAAAAGTAAATATCACATGAACATCTGTTGATAGAGTTTCATTCTCACTTTTTAGATCAAGTCCTTTCAAATCATCCATTAACTTAAAGTACCTACTCTACCTATATCTTCCCCATTCCACGTCAAAATATCAGCCTTGATGTTTCTAATCTTCTTTGTAAATAGGCATTTCCAAGACACCAAGTCACTTCTTTGCCACCTTCTCTTTGAAGCCATCAATCTGAAGCCACATATATATTCTTAAATTTAAAAGGCAGAGGGCCATGTTTAATGCCCCCATAATCTGGCAACAATGAGAAATGATCTGATAATATGCTTGGTAGAAGTGATTGCACAGAACTAGAGAAGTGCTTCTCCCAATTGCTAGAGATTATGCACCTCTCGATCTAGATTTACACCTAGAATTTGACCAACCAAACCTTTCTCTTGGAAACAAAAGTCCAAAAGACCCAGATCTTCAATAACATCAGAAAAAGTTTCATGGTCTGGATAAAGAATTGCACCCTAGTTAAGCTTAACATCGGAAAAGGTTCTCATGGTCTTGGATAAAGAATTGCACCCTAAGCTTTCTTCAGGAAATCTGATGATATCAAACAGCCCTCCCAGATGCCAAGGTTCCTCCCATCCAGATGCAACACTAACCCATTCTTCTAGTAAAGTGCTTTAGTTCTTAGCACTTCCAAATCTTGACAAGGTCTTTGAGGTTGATTGTGATGTCTATCATTGAGGAATAGGTGCTGTCTTGAGTCAAGGCCGACCTGGTGCATTTTTACTGAAAAGCTGAATTAGGGACGATCTGGATAGTCCACCTATGATTTAGAGTTTTATGTCATTGTTCGAGTTTTGAAACATTGGAGACATTACCTTATATGGATTTGTGTTGAACTCTGATAATGAGGCCTTAAAATGTTTGAATTTCTGTCAATAAATTTGACAGAAATGGGCAAGGTGAGACAATTTGAAAGTACATGGAGTAAAATGAAACAAATTAAAATACATGAGACAAAGTGAGATCGGGGATAAAGTATAACGGTGCTAAGTGTAGTTTATCCTTTAAGATTTGGGACTTGAAATAATCAAATCCTTTTTGGGGATCTTTATGCACATAACATTTAGAGCTACAAATAAATTGAGATGTCGATGAATAACTCAGACTCAGTTCGCTAGAAAATCAGGCTTCTATTTTGTGAACAAGCTGAGTTTGGGGAAAAAAAAAGAAAGAAAGAAAGAAAGAAAAAAAGAAAATATATCAGGCTCATTTAGTAATTGAGTCTGGCTTAAATCAAGCCCAAGCTTCGCTCTTGAAACCTGTTTTGGCTCATTTACAAAAAATATTTATATAATATTTAAAAATGTATAATATTTATACTACTTTATATAAAATGACAACCCAACGTACAAGTTTCTTGCATTGTGTAATTAGGCTGGGTTAGATATAGGTATTTTTCTCTCTGTTAGTACATAAGCTTATTTCAATATTTTATAAATATATAGAATACATATGAAGTAGAATGTTTTATATCTAAACAAGCCAAGCTTAACTCAAACTTGCAAATGTAAAACGAGCCCAAATAAATTTGAACTCACTTTCTTAGAAAATGAGTCAGAGTCGAGTTCTCCTACACAGCGAAAGAACAAACTTGAATAATAAAAAACTAAGCTCGACTCAGCTCGGTTAATTTTCATCCCTATGCACAGAATCACTGAAGTATGACGAATCATTGCTTCATTTTTATGTCACTCAAAAAAAATTGTTTGGAAAGCTAATTTCTGTCAGGTTATTGTGTTAAACAATTCAAAATTTTGTACCAGACTTTAATCCCACCTGCTTTTGTTTGATTTATATGCCATCTGTTTTCAGGTCTTGTACCATTGATGTCTCAGGAAATTTTCCGGCGTATTCCAGCTCCACAGTGCAACCAAGTTGGAATATCTTAGCTCTCATCTTAGAGATATGCCCTCTCCCAGGGAAATTTTGAAAAATTAATCAACAACATTTATCATGATTCATGATCATGAATTGTTGTATCAACCAGATTAGGCTTTGGCTGTTCACTGATTGTTATTATTGAAACTACTGTTCGTTCGGCACACTCGTATTTACTTGAACACAAGAACGATAGCATTATGAATGAGAAAATGATATTCTACCAGAAAGCATAACTAAAAAATCGTACTAGAATGATGTGATAATCCTTTAAATAAGTTCAAACTTTATGGGCTTTTAATTTTAAAAATGATAAACTCAAACTTAGCCACATCATTCTGATAAAAATTTATTGAATGATATTTTCTGATTATATAGGATTGTCCTTATGAATGTATGCAATGATATATTTTCTGGTTATAAGCATTGCCATTACGAATGCTATAAAACCCCCCCCCCCCCCCAAAAAAAAAAAAAAAAATACCAGAATGACGTGACGAGTTTTTGCGTCGATCACTCTGAAAACAGTAACTCGTTAAAGTATGCTTTTATCATACAATTGCTATTGTCACATCGTTCATTTTTATTTTTCACATAATTTAGCTTCATTTTTCTGGTAGGATGGCAATATTTTCTATGGTTAAACATCCAATGATTTGGAGGGTCTTCTTTTTCCCCTCATTTTTATAGTTGTGTTTGAACGTAATAAGGATTTAACCTCGAGAGATTCACTCCCTAGGTCAAACCCCTAGAGAGTGAATCTCTTTTGGTTTGTGCCACACATACCGGCCCCTCAACATGTATAGCGGTCAATCGCGAACTCGCGTAGCGGCGGGGAGTCGGACCCACACCCAAGAACTGGATACGGTTCGTCCAGCCAAGGAGGCCCGTCCTACCAACCTTTACTACGCTTTGCGCCCGGGAGGCTGGCCCCAAGTTTTTGCTAGAGAGGAGACTTGAACTTGAGACCTTGGGGTGGTAAGCCCCTAAGTCCCAGTCCAAGACCATCCCATCTAACCCCTTGGGGTTGTGTTTGAACGTAATAATCTTGTAGTATTACAGTTTTAGTTGCCCTAATAGTGTGTGTCAATTAATATGCCTGAAGAGTTTCGAGGGGAAAAAAAAAAAAAAAGCAATTAGTATGCATTAATGTATGCTATGTCATTACAGTTGGTTACCTAGCAACTAAGAGGCAATATGCACCAACCGATGATCTGGGCTTCTGTAGTTCACTAATGTTTCGATATTTGTATCCATTTCTAATTTTTCCCAAAAACCTGATTAGTACACTTTGTTTTTTTTTTTTTTTCTAAAAATCTTGGTTATCTAATTATATTTGTTTTAGAAATAGAATAAAACGGTATTAATTAACAGGGGAATATATACAATAAAAATATATGCAATAAAAAAGGGGAATTTATAAACAATAAAAAATTGGGACTGATTATACTCTATTATGATATTTGGATGGACTGTGTTAGATACTTAGTTTTATAATTTGTGTTTAAATATAAGATACATATAGGAGTATAAACAAGGCTACATGACGAATTGATGCAAAAATTGCCCCTCGCTTAACCAATTTATTTGCTAAAAATGAAACAAGTTGTTTATGAATAACTCAACTTGTTCATCTTATAAATGAGCTAACCTTAAATTAGAAAAAAAAAAAAAAATAGGCCCATTTGATAAAGTTGTTAATTTTTAATTTTTGTCTTTAATTTTTGATTTTTAATTTTCATTTTCATAGGAGAAGAAAAAAAATCTGAAAATGCATTTGGTAACAATAGTTGTTAATCGGTGGTTATAATGTTGCGAGGGTGACCAAAAGTGGCGAGTGGGGGTGTGGTCGGAGGTGGGTAACGGGCAACGGTGACTGGGGGTGGTGTCAGTGGGCAGCAGTAGCCTGATGTGGGTGGCAGTCGACAAGAGAGTTAGTGATCGGTCGGTGATGGTTATAAATGGTAGAAGTCGACATCCAACAATGATGATTGGAGCGACGTAAGTGGTGGCTAGCTAGTGACGGTAGGAAGTAGTGTCTACATATAGCTGGTTGTGGTGGAGGTGGTAGCCAACTAATAGTAGTTGGTCGACAATGGTCGGAGATGGTCAATAGTGGATGACGACCAGCAACGATAATTGGTAGATGATAGTTGTGACTAATAGTGTTAGTTGTGAAAGAAAATAAAAATTTAAGAAAATACTTTTTAAAAATTTTAAAAGTAATTTTTTATTTTTTTTGAAAATTAAAAATTAAAAATAAATCTACTAAACAAGTTTTCAAGTTCAAAATTTAAAAAACTGAAAACTAGAAGGTTTGTAAAACGGAGCTCTAATAAACAACCCAATTTTGATCCTTGCTCAACTTGAGTCATTAAGAAGTTATACTAATTTAATATTTATATATAGTTAAATACTATATCTAAAATATATTGGTTAAGTATTTTATATTTATACCATCATATAGTGTCTTCTTCATTCTAAGTTAATATTGCTGTATAATTTATTAAATTTTTAATTAAATTATTTGTATATTAGCAATTACTATTTTAACCATCGTGCATAATATTTTCAATTTATATGTTATATAGGTCCGTAATTACACATATGCAATATTTTTATGTCATCAACTATAGTTGAAATATATAGATATAATGGGATTTTTTAGTTCTCTACAAAATAAAATAAATTTCTACAAATCTTTATCAAATTTAAATTTTTTATTCATAATACGAATTATGATACTATAACTTTTACAAATTTATACTAATTTATACAACTCCAAACACATAAATTATAGTAAGGTAACAGCATTTTTTTTTAATCTTACAAAAACTTAACTGATTGTGATAATTATTTTTTCTTATTACATAAAAAATTATCAATAAAATGTTATCCGTAACAGCATAGCGCTTGGGCTTTTGCACTCACAAATGAGCTAAATTCGAATAAAAGTATAAACTCGTTTGATAAACCAACAAGCCTAAACAACATCAGACTCGGAGATTGACAACACTAATTATCCACATTGGTTTATCAAAAAGTATATAAGAAGTATGGACATGAACGCAGGATGCAGATATGATGCTGATGCAATGATTAAAAAAAAAAAAAAGCAAAAATTATAACACAGACACAGCGAGAATATGGATAAAAATATAAATTTTATATATTTTTGTTAGCTATATAAGAATAATGTTTACAACAAAATTAATTCAATACACAAAATACAATAAATTATAAGATAAAAGATTTTATAATTTTAGCCGTCATTTGGTTTTTTTTATTTTTATTTTGTTTTTATTTTCTATTTTTTGTTTTGAGCTCATTTTTCATTTTATATTTTTAAAAATAAATAAAACAGTTCAAAATATATTTGGTCACTTGCATTTTTAAAATTTGTTTTAAAAAATAGAAAATGAGTTTACACATGAGATGAAAAATGATAAAAAGTCATTTTAAACATTTTTAATCCAAAATAAAAAAATCTCAAAATAAAGAAAATCTCAAAATAAAGAAAATAGAGCATTTTTTCCTTATTTTGAAAATTTTAAATCATAAAACACATAAAACAATAACAAAAAATAGAAAAACAAATCAAATACTACCTTAGATGTTTTGCTTATTCAAATCTAAGTTTGTATTAATCATATATTTGAAAAAAAAAAAAGTAAAAAATAGGAGATGGGTTCAACACGTATTTTGAAATATTCCAAAAATATGTATTTGATATTAATCGAATACGAATACGACATTCATTTTAAATTCTTAAAAAAGTATCAAAGGAGAGTGATCAATTTAGTTATTTAGATCTTATCCAAACAGTGGATAACAAACTAATATATAGTTGCGTCCTTAGTTAATAATACAATCAACCACAAATGGTGATTGGACTGATTGGACCATAAATGACCTCCTACGAATCCAACAATTATTGGGACACATTAAACATGAATGGACTTTGCCCATGTGATGAACCATAATCTTTGATATACCAGCAATTGATTGAATATTCTATCGTCTTTCGTGAGTACTCTCTGTAGTTAGATCTATATGTATATATATATATATATTAAGTACCTGTATGAGCTAGACTTCCCAATTTGGTGAAGCCTTGTACTATATGATCACTTACTTGGGCTAAATGAAAATTCCCAATATTAGCAACGCAAATTGAATATTGCAAGCATATACTGTTCTGTCTTAATTATCAAATCATTAGGTACAGGCAATTAGTTTAGTTTGCCCATTGTTGCATTCATTCGTTAATTATTTAATTTAATTTCTAATTAATATTATCGCTAGTTACTAACTACTTAAATTTTTTTTATTTTTTTAAAAAATGATTAAGTTTACTTTTTTATATTTTAACATTCTTTTAAATCATAAAAGATAAAAATGTCAAATAAATAAAAAGTTAAAAACTAGCTACTTAAAAGTTGATTTTTTTTTCTCTTTCCAAACATAAAAAATTATTTTTTAAGTACTTCACTAATAGTTAGTTACAACAAAAAAAAAATAATAATAATAAATAATAAATTAATTTTCTTTTTTGCTTCCCAACTTCTACCTAATTAATGTACAAGTTTAAATGGACTGAAAACTAAAAGTCTGCTGCCAATATGAATCTATTAATTCCTTCGTTTTTGTGTTCTATTGGTGGGTCTAAAGGTTTACAAACGTGTACATGTATATACACACGAGTTTCTCACAAGTCATCAAATTCCACCATTGTCATTTCTTTTGTTCCAATAATTGATTCCATTTCAACGACAAGAAGCAAAGATATTCCACTCTTTAAGTCTCCTCTCGCTTGGATATGTCGGACTCTTTGAGTAGAAAACACACGAGAATAGTTTTGGCCTTTGTTTTTTCACCATATTTAGGTGTTGGCGTGCTCTGAACTGCGTAGAAGAGAAAAGAGGCATTAATTCATTCATTCATTATTTGTCGTCTATTATGTTGAAAATCTCGATCTCCTGCCAACTATATATGCTTTGTGAAATTGTCAACAAACGAAGCACAAAACCCGGGTTGAGAGACTTGCATGTTGCGGTCACTTGCCCCCCTTTAACTTTTTTGGTGAAAAAGTTCGGCACTACTAAAATTTTAATTTTATTACAAATTATCATCCGTCTTTACTTTTTAAACTTCAATTTGTACTCTTTTATATTCTAATAACTTGTTGAATGAAGATATAACGAATTGTTTTTGAAATATAAAAAGTTGCGAGGGTTAATTGTAAGTCAAATTCTAAAATTAAGAACAATATTTAAACTCTGTTTGATGTATCTTCTAATCTTCAATTTTTAGTTTTTGTTTTTATTTTTTTGAAAATTGAACATGAAAATCACATTCGGTAAATTTATTTTTAATTTTTAGTTTTCAATAATTATTGACCATCACCGTCCGTTACTCGCTACTCACCTTCGATCACTGTTGATTACTATCGTTATTTGTCATCACCTCCAACCATTACCATTATCGTTGCCTCTACCGCTGCTGCCCACCACCACCACGACCGTCACCACCCACCAACCACCACCTTTGACCACCACTATCGCCCTTTTCTACCACCCACCTTCAACCATCAACACTTCTGCGATTCAGCTGCTACTCATCTCCGACAACCATGTCGCTAATTATAACCCACCTCCAACCTTTGTTGGCTAACCACCATTAACCTCTAGCAGCTATCACTTGCTCCTCCTATTTGGCCACCACCACCTCTGACCATCTCCAACCACCACAATCCCTGTTGTCGACTGCTACCTACCTCCAACTATTATTATCATCGATGGTAGTTGACTATCGCCTACCTCCAACCTCAGTCAGCCAACCACCATCTACCTTTAATCACTATTACCAATCTCTTGCCACTATCCCCCGCCACCTACTATTGTTGCTATTCTCTCAATACTATAATTAGCAAATAACAGGAGTTGTTACCAGATGTTTTTTTAAGTTTTTGTTTTTTTTCCCTATCATAAAAATTAAAAATAAAAAATTAAACACAAAGATTGAAAACTGAACGCAAAAACTAAAAATTGACATATTTATCCAACAAACCCTTAGCTTTTGTATTTTTTTTTGGGTAAATTTTTTAATACGCAATGTACTTTATATACATTAATAACACCCTTAATAAAAATGCTGAGTCCGCCCGAGGAATAATAATCCTTTGTATTTTCACTGGTCATAGTTTCTGGTTGTTCATTAAAGCTCTTCACCCATGTTCGCAGGAATCTAGCTGTTTCGATCAGAACTTTTTGGACTACGGCTAATAAGAACACATCCCAATCTTGACTTTAAACTCTTACGCCAGAACCATTATTAATCATTTTTTCCCGAAGTAGAATGAGAAACTTCTCATTCTGTGACTTTGTGCTCAACCAACTATGATCCGGAAATTTTGATTTGGACAAACTATATATATATATTGAAATTCATTTATAATTTTTTTTTCTCTATTGGAACACGTGTGGTCTATGAACAGGTTATAGATTTTGGTGATCACATTTATTAGGGTTATGATTCGCGGGAATATAGAGAAAGTTGGAAGATTTGTAGGGACTTTCTCGTGGTGGTCCGAGAAACTCATTGAGAAGCTCGTTCCCATGAGATGTGCCCTCCTAGTTTTACTAGCGCTATTCTAATTTTTGGAGTTTTTTTGTTTCCTATACACAGGGAGTACGTTTAGAGTGATAAAAAGTGAGATAAAATGAGATAATTAGTGGGTTTATAATTCGTGCAGTGAGATAAAAAATAAATAATTTTTAAATATTTTTAAAAATTTTCAAAAATTTTTGACATTTTTTAACAAACTAAATAAACTCATAGAAATTTAGTTTACCTGACGTACACGTAATCTAATTTAGATTAAAATTTTTTAAAATTTTTAAGAAATATAAACAAATGGTAAGATGAGACTACTTTCTTTAAGGGTTTCTTCCAAAATCTTTCCTTTCTTCATATAACCCTCCTTCCGTTGTTGTAGGATAACAATAGAAAATCTTGTATACCATACCGTAAATATATGTCAACAAATGGATGAACTATATAAATCTTGTACTCATATTTAATTGTCTTTTCTATCCGATCATTTGTATATTTGTTATTGTTGATGGAATTGATTACGATTCCGCGCAGATGCATGTTTAGTGCTACGTGTCCCAGGATAGAATTCGGTGAACTGATATTTTCATCCGTTGCTTACCCAATTTTGGAAGATCCTGAAAACTTATTAGCATTTCTGGTTCTTAAATTAAGGCTTTCATATTTTTGTCAATACTTGTAATTTATGAGGTGGGTAGATATACGTAGTTTTCAAACTTTTTCCTTCATGTGAATGTCTTGAGTTCTGGATTTAGCTGCAGCCTGTTGCATCTCTTAAAATTGAATTTACCATCAAGGAAGCGAGAGAGAGAGAGAGAGAGAGAGAGAGAGAAGCTAGGAAGCAACATGCAGGTTCCATATTTTTTCTTTGAGGACCTTTCTGACTAGTTGCGATTACGTAATTTGAATGTGAATAAGCGCCCAAGCACACACACACATATATATGAAATAAGGATAAAATATAAATATAGATTTACATATAACAATTTTGAAATAATAAGAATATAAATAGCCAGATATGACAACTAAACAAGGCTTTTAACATAATTTTTGATATAATTTTATGAATAATATATACATAATATTTACAATAAAATTAATTCAATTTAAGATTAAAAATGTAAAACATAAGAAAAAATGAGATACAATATTTCATGACTAGAGATTAT
Source organism: Vitellaria paradoxa (assembly GCA_019916065.1). Lineage (NCBI taxonomy): Eukaryota > Viridiplantae > Streptophyta > Magnoliopsida > Ericales > Sapotaceae > Vitellaria > Vitellaria paradoxa. Next base: position 7,360,851 of record CM034239.1, read on the forward strand.
ATGTGCCTAAAAGCACGGAAACATAATTTGATTTACAAAGAATTCAAAAAAATAAATATAATAATTTTTCAAAAAAGTTTTAAAAAAATTTATATAGAAGTCAAATATTGAGTTGTCACCATTTTTGGGTCATAGGCAGTAGTTTAAAATTTAAAATCAAAATCGGGATACAGTTTGAAATTTCTTGTACAGCCAAACTCTCTCTCTCTCTAATAAATCTCAGGCGCCATTGATAGTTATAAAATAAAATCTCAATTCCTTGATTTGGGAGTATAAGTTAAATCATTGAGCCGTATAAAAAAATTAAGGGTATATATTTAAAATAACAATAATAATTTATGATTTAAAAAATACGTCGCGACAATATATGCATGTCACCAATGAAACGACAGTGAGGATAAGGGGTCCAAAAAGTCACTGATGATTTTGTCTTTACGTTTTTCCTCTTTGCAAGCAACTTGCCACCCCCACCAAAGCAACTGCATCATTTTCTCAACATTGGAAAGTGTTTATACACATGGTTGTATACGGAATGTTATATACAGACGCACGCACATGGTAGAAAGGATATATAAGTACGCAATATAAATTTGACCCCACAATTGAATTTAAGTTAGCAAACAATGTTTTAGGTGCGTCTTTCTTCATAAACAAAATGCAAGCATACGTTATCGGTGACGAGACTTGTGTGAGGTAGGAGCAGTCACGACCCTCCAATTTTGATATTCTATATATATATATATATATATATGTTATATTTTATTCGAATAAATATTTCATTAATAATAACTACTTTTTTTACAAATTAAAAATCTCGGTCAACTTATTTTTTTTTATAAGGAGACCTATATAAAAATTAATAAAAAATTAAAATTTAATTTTCTGCTTTCTTCAATACAAACTCACAAATAAATCTCTCTCTCTCTCTCTCTCTCCACCCCCTTTAAGATTTCACACTCCCACATCATCACTCAATCACTTTTTTATATTTTTCCTTATATATTCTATCTCTATCATTTTTAACTTCTCTTACTTACTTGACTCTTTACAAACATTTCTCTCAAAATAGAACCACGAAACTTTCTCCAGTCTTTACTCTCCCTACCAATATATCATTAGTAGAATTTTCACCATAGACAATAAGTTTTTGACTGGATAAATTTTTTTCTTATATTTTTAGGTATTTTTTAGAGTTTTAAATTTAATAATTAAAATTTGACAATATACATATATATTAATTTATATATTTTTTTTGTATTCATTTTAAATTTGTTCTCTGGAAGTTTTGAAATCTCCAATCAACAAGTCATAAAAATCACCTTACTGAAAAAGGAGTTCTTATATATTTTTTGAATTATAATTATTTAAAATTTTACTGAAAAATTTTTAACCCCCTATCATGAAATATTCTCATGGCGGCCAATGTTAATAACGTCACACGCTCATATATCCGCCATACTTTTTCTTGAAAATATTAATATATTATGATTAAATACCATTATTTTTTCAAAAAAGTAATCAAGAAAGAGCTTTTTTTTTTTATTATATAAAACTTATTGCCACGTTATTCTCATACTATTTTCTACTAAAAAGATTTCCGAAATAATATTCTTTTTAACCTAATATGAGAAAACTGAGAAGAATAATGTTATATAATTAGAAATTTTAGCCATAAAATTATGCGGTTATTTTTTGAATTAATTACTTTGAGGTAAGTAAACTATTAAAATAGTACTTTATTATAACTATGCCATTAACACATTATTCAGATACAAACTTTTTATTACAAATTATAATAAATTAACATTTTTCAATTAGAAGATTTCACAAAACAAAAAAGCTATTTGATGCTTGTGGTGTGTATGCTCCAATTTACAAGGTCTAGTTTGGAAAAAAAAATTAACTATTTTTGTAACTAGTTATTAAAACGTTATTATTATTTTTTTTAATTTTGAAATACGTAAACCTAACTTTTTGCACCTAGTATTTTAACTTTTTTTTTTAATTTAATATGTTATTTTTTATAATTTAAAAGAATTCAAAAACATAAGGTGATAATTTTAATTATTTCGAAAAAAAAAATTAAAACTACCGAAAATTAACCTTTTTTTTTTTTTGTCTTTTTAAAGTTCCTAAACAGAGATCCATAATCATGCCACATAAGTATAAAGATGATGAAGCCCCTTCGGGGGTGGTCGAGCGGGAATTCGGGGGTGCTTAAGGGTCTGGGTTGCGTGTGGTCCCAGGTTCGACTCTCATTCGAGAGGGTGGGTTACCGCTTTGGCGGGTTTCTAACAGCTCCCCTCGATCGAGCCGGTTAGTCAGGACTTGCCTAGGCTGGTTTACCATCTCGTGGGCCATTGCCGGCTCGGTCCACAGGGTAGATTTCACCCAGTGCGCATCTACGGGTAGCAGCTGCGGGCTTCTTCCCGACCCACAGAAGTATAAAGATGATGATGAAACCTACTAAAATAAAAGTAAGTGATATGATGCTAGTGGCTCGAAGCACATCCTCCAAAAGTAGCAAATAATAAGGCTCCGTTTGACGTTCAGTAGTCAAAAGTATTTTTTTTATTGTTAATTTTTCAATTGTTTTTTAAAATAATTAAAATTACTTTTCTTTGTACTTTAAACTTCTTTAAATTATGAAAGACAAGTATGTTAAATGCATAAAAAGTTAACTATTAAAAGGTTAATTTTTAAAAAAATATTATAAAAAGTTAACTTTTTAATAATTAGTTAGTAATTAGATACAAAAATTAAATTTTTTTCTTCGTGGAATAAGGGTTAGTTTGAGAAGAAAAAAAAGTTAGTTTTTTTTTTTTTTTTGGTAACTAACTGCTAAAAGTTTATTTTTTATTTCTTATTTTTGGTATTTGAAAATAGAAAAAAACTAAGTTTTTAATAATTAATTTTTAATTTTTTATTAATTTGACATTTTTACTACCCATGATTTAAAAGAAATTTAAAATATAAAAAGGTAATTTTAACTATTTTAGAAAAAGTTAAAAAGTTAAGTAGACAGAAGTTAATTTTTATTTAATGTTGCCAAATTAAAAGGCTAAGCATTTTTTTAATTAGCTATTAAAAAACTATATATATATATATATATATTTTGGTGTGTATGTTTGGGAAGAAGAGCAAGCAAATTTTTTTAGTAATTAACTTTTTACTTACTTACCCAAAAAAAAAAAGTAATTAACTTTTTAGTTTTTATTAATTTTACATTTTTACTTTTTACAATTTAATAGAGTTCAAATATAAAAGAATAAATTTAATAATTTAAAGAAAAATTAAAAAAATAAGTAATTAGAAACTGGCAAACTAATATAGGGGCATTTAGAGTAACAAAAAATGAGATAAAATAAAATAATTTGATAAAATTATGAGTTCATAATTTATGTAATAAAATAAAAAATAAATAACTTCTAAAAATTTTTAAAACATATTAACGCGCTAAACACACCAATAATTTACAAACGGAGCCTGAGCCTGAATGGGGCTTCTACTGTGATTCATGGGTCAAGTAATGGGCGCCTACTAAGCCCTTCATGGGTCAACTTTGGAAAATTCCTCAAGTAGATTGCTTACAAGTGGCATTCATTCACAATCCCTGGGGTATACATACAGTGGGGGCCCTGCAGTGGTGTTTGTACACCAAGTTCGCAAAAAGTATAGGATGGTCTTGTCGCAAAAAGGATTACAACCACGAAGGGACGGTAGTGCCCTCACAAGTAGATTTGACATTATTGTTGGTTTCTTTTGAATGCAATCAGTGCATGTCTGGAATATATGCTAGTTTCTTGGAAGCTGAAGCTGATCATTAAAGGCTCGGGTTCACGTTCGAGCTCCGTTTGAAACATCAAAATTTATTAATTTTAATTAATATTTTATATTTTTTTATTAAATTTATTTATATTTCATTTTTATATCATATATTTTTATTTTTATTGTAATTTTTAGTTAATTTTTTGTTAACTAAATACACTCTTAATGTCGATTTATAGTGCCAAAAAAATTAGTACACGGTAATTTCCCATTCATGTATTTGTGTGGTGAGAAAAAAATTAAAATTTTATGAAAATTTATAAAGATTTATAGATAATTATAGAGCTCTAAATATTAACACTAATTAATAATTAATTTTTTACTCAAAATTTTGACTTTATTCAAAATATCAAAATTAGTCTTATAATATTTTAAGCTATTTTCAAACCATGAAAGATAATAATAATAATAATAATAATAAATTTTTTTTTGGTAAATAGCGAGTAGTCAATAAAAAAAAATAATTTTTTATCTTTCTAAACCAAGTCTCAGTTTGTGAAAAAAATTACTTTTTTTGTAATTATTTATTCGTTAATTATTAAAAAAATATTTTTATATGTGAATTAGAAAAAAGTTAATTTTTCATTTTTCATTAACTTGATATTTTTTTTCTTTATGATTAAAAAAATTTTAAATATAAAAGGATAAATTTCATCATATCACATAAAAAAAATTAAAAAATTGAGTAGTTACTTTTTCCAAACGAATAAACCCAATACAATAGTAATATCACGTTATCACACTTGCATGGTCTAATAAGCTAATTAAGTACAGACAAAAGCATGTACATATTGTGTTTAAGAGCCATCTCATTTTAGAAGAGAAGTTTAAAATTTTGAAATTTAAAGTTTAGCAACCATGATGATTAGTATTTAGTGCCCGTTTGGAGGACAAAAAAGTACCAAAAAAAAATTAAAAATAGTCAAATTGGAAAACATTTAGATTTTGGTGTATTATTTAAAAAGTTAAAAATAATTAAAAAATTAAAAAAATTAGAAAAAATAGCTAAATGTTAGATAAAATTGGAGAAAGTTAATAAGAATTAGAAAATAATTAGTAAAAATTAATAAAATAGAAATTTTTAAAAACTTTTATAATTTTTAATACTCTAAAGGGAGACTTAATGTATTTTCTCCTTGCATAGAACCTTTTCAAGGCTGCAATTATTGCTAATCTCTCTTAAAAATGCTTTAACAATTATTAATGCAATGCGGCGAGTGATATTTTTGGCAGTATGTACATATATGTATCAATGTCCTTGTGTAAATTGCAGACATACATGTATAGAAATTATTAGACAAATGCCAAATTTACCTTTAAATTTTTCACATATGTTCCATTTTAAAATATATATAAATAAAATTTTTTAAAGTATGAAAAATTAAAAAAGTAAATTAATCATTACCCAAATTACATTACAACAATCAACACTTTTAGCAAATAAAAATTTAATTGCTAAAAATCACTTTTTGGTCACTATGTATTATTGACTAAACATAATTTGGTCATCGATTGGTTGCAAACGATATTAACGATCAAAAATATATTTAATCAATAAAAATATGATCTTTTCCAACCAAACTTCGGTTATTAAAGAATAAACTTTTAGTAATCAAAATATGTACGTGGTTCGGAAAGTTATCCTTTGTGACCAAGATTTAGTTGGCAAAATGTCTTGCAAAAAAATAAATAAATAAACAAAATAAGGGTTGACTTTTAATGATCAAAACATACTTGGTTAAAAAAAAAATTTCTCATTTAGCGATAAAGGTTCCATTTGGAGAGTTGAAAAATGTCAAAAAATATTAAAAATTTTTAAAAATTATTTATTTTTTATCTCGTTATACGAATTACGAATCTACTATTTTTATTAAATTTTATCACTGCCTGTTACTTTAAACACACTGTGAGTCCAAAAGGTTATGCAAAAGGATAAAAATAAAAATTGTTTTGCTTGAAACTTGAACACTAACTTCTCCTTTCATTTTAAAGTATTTAACCACTAAACTAATCATTGCTCATGTGTGTATATATATTCTTATATATCTGTATATATTAAACCTTTAGCGTTCAATCGGTTGATAAATGTAAGAAATATATTATTAATTTTTATGGTAACTTATATTAATTTGGCTAGAAAAAAAATTTACCAACCTTAATTTGATTGAGAAAATAACCCTTTAATAATTAAATTTATATTTAACTAGAAAAAGTATCTGTGAAAAATGCCTTTTCTTCTGGTGTAAATATTCCGACTGTATACATGTGAGTCCTGCACGCTTTAGTTCTCCAAAGTGTGTGTTTGATTACCTGCTAATGATCACTTGCTAATTTGTCCAGAAAGTTTTAGATGTACAGATGTCTTTATAGACGTTCATTTAGAGAACCCATCATACGATGGAGGAAAGGAAACGAATTTGTACTATTATAAGATATATATAATACCTAGTGGAATTTCCATGTTTCTTTTCACTCATTATGATAGAAGCATCACTTTCTAACCCTTGCAAGTGTAATGAGCATAGAATTCCTCTGAAAAACCACAGCACGAGGAAGGAAGGTGGCTATATATGCAAATTCCTATTCCTATGGTATGGTAATTAATTTTTTCACTCTTTGTTTTTTTTTTTTTTTTTTTTTTTTTTTTTTCTGGGTCTAAAGGAATGTTGAGTTTTAACCCTTTCTTCTACTCAATTAACCTTTTTCCCATCAACTAAAGGTAGCTCTTACCTTCAGGTTTTGTGGCAATTAAAGATTGTACACAGATTTTATCTTAAATTTGTTGCCACCTTCATTTGACATGACATTTTACTTCATCTATAATCAAGCCAAACTCCTAAAAGATAAGATCAATGCACAACAAACCAAATTAACTCTTGGTTTGTGCAGACTCTCACATAATTGATAGGCCCTCTTAATTACTAAAAAGCCACACTAATGTAATCAATTGTTCATACATATATATGTATGAATTATATATATATATATATATATATATATATCTATGAATTACATTCATTAGAAACAAATGGGTCGTACACATCATTGTGTGGACTCCGATTAGGCTTTGGCCCCCCCAGTTTCTGGAAACAAGAGAAATAAGAACACACCAATAAGCACACCACTTTGGTTAGCTAGTGGTACTATGTATACTTTTTGTGGGAATAATTGAAGTGACCTAAGTGATAACTTCTGGTGAAGACATGTAATGACCAATGAGGGTCACCTCAAAACCAAAACTCTTTGGGTGGGTTGAACATGGGTTTTTGCTGTATTACTAATGGGGTCCCAATGCAGTCAAAAACAGAGACAGTAAATAAAAAATACAAAGAGAACAGAAGAAGATGGATGGCCGACATGGAATAGATGGTTCAAGTCAAGGACCCCTACCCTAACTCACGTATGGCTCGGACCAGGATGCACTACTGGGTCCGACAAAGCACTCTTAAAAAAAAATAAATAAATAAATGAAAAAACAAAGAGTCAACAACAAAATAATCAGGTGTTCCGTGGACCACCAATGATCCTCCAACAAGATCAAGCCACGTAGGTTTCTGGGCATATACACTTTAAATGGCATCGTGTGACACATATTCTGATGTTACCACAAACTGAATGCTGGCTAAAATGACTTATCATGATGAGCTCTATTCTTACAGCACCTAGTCATGAAGTGTAATTATGTCTTCATAAAGGTAAAATGCATGACAAGAGAGAGATTGATTTGATTTAGTGAAAGTGGATAAGTTAGTCGTTAAGTAGCATTATGAATCCACGAACATATGTAAAGATGCATGACCTGGGCTATCATGCCGGAAAAGCTTATGAATTGAATGATAAAATTTGATGAATTGTATAATTTGTGTGTTGGTATGAAAAGAATGCTCAGTAAAAATATATAATTTCTTTTTTTAAAATACTTTTCTCATTAATTGAAATTCTTGATCAAAAGCATTCATCAAGTTCCTAATTAAAACTCTTGTTCAAGAGCGTTCATCAAGTTCCAATGTTTTATAATGCTTAAATAGAAAAATCTTAATATAAATAAGAATGGTAATATATGACTTGATCTGTAAACTTGACATGATGCAGAGTTACAGTTTCATGAGTTTGGGTTTAATATAAATAGATTCAACCCGTTTATGATACGAAATAATTTGTGTAACAAATAAGTCAAACGGCATAATTCGCACTAATAATTAACTTTTTTAATAAAAGTTATTAAGATATGTTAAGCAATAATAGTTTCACTAATATTGTAATTATGTCTTTTATTATTATTTTTTTAAAAATGGAATTTAGATCTATTATTTTATATTTGATTGTTGGTTAAATTAACAAGTATAATTAATTATATATCTAATATCAATAATAACACATAAATGAGTTTATTATGTATGAAATATAATTTTTTAATTACTAATTTTATTAATTCATGTCATATCATTTAATTCAACTTTATTAATAAACAGGTTATATGTAACGCATAATTTGACATATTTATTAAATATGTTAACCATGTTATATCGTGTAACTTATTTAATAAACGTATTGTGTTAGTGTAACATCATCACAAATTTAATTAATTAAAATTGGGTTAGAGTTAATCTTAATCGTGTCACGACCCATTTAAAATACAATTCATTTAGGTACGTACATGAAATCTAAATACCTGTAAATATGAACTAATTGTAATTAGAATTGAAAAGAATGAAAAATAAGGAGACATGATAATTACCAAAATAAAAAAAAAATCTCAACTTCAATACTAAGCTAATCCCCCCCCCAATTACCAAAAAAAAGCTAATCCCCCCCCCCCACCCCAAAAATCAAATAATTCGGGCCTAAACATCTAATTAAGAATATTAAGAAAACGGACATCCGGGCTAAAGACAAACTAATTCAACTTTTATCAAAATATCTGCTTTCCAAATAATCAAATGGCATCAAGGCTGTGTCACCCTACACGAAACTCCAATTAATATAAAGTTTTTGAGAGAGACAGATGGCTTTTTTTATTTGTAGGTAAAGCCGATTTAGCTCTAATCACAGTAAAAACGAAAAGATTTTTTTTTCCCTTTCTTAATTTCATTTAGAATTAGCAGCTGAATCATCAACACAAGATACATATAATTACCCAAAAAAAAAAAAAAAAAAAAAAGAAAAAAGGACACAAGATATATATATATAAACATATAAATGTATATATCCAAATTAAGAAGGAATATACAAAAGGCTGATTCCGAACTGTCTACTTGGATCAAGATGGGACACCATCTCCAGTCTCCAAAACTGAGGACTTCACAAAGCCAGGTTCTAACCCCTCCTTTGGTGGATAAAGACAATAGTTATTTCCATGTCTAATTACAAAATATATGCATAGAGACATCTGTAAGGTTTTAATAGCAAAGATTGTCAACCGTTGATATATGCAGGATAGATTATTGTTATAATCCTTGAAGATTTTGTCATTTGAATTATTTTCGACGATTCTTTCTTTTTTCCTCTCTTCCATTTGAATTATTGTCAATGATTCTTCCTTTTTCCCTCTTCTATGGTAAGTATTTAGATGTTTAGTTTTTACTTTTGAATATATAAATTTGTGTTCTATTTATTCAAATGAATGGACATTGTTAAACATGTTTGGGTGAGAATAATATTAAAATGATTAACTCCTGAAAAGTTCTTCTATTGCACCCTTTTTTTAGTCAGTAGTTATACCCATCAAAAAAAGTTCAATAGATAAATAATTACCGATGATTGTTATACGTACGTATTTGGCTGTATACATCCATCTTGGTAAAATGCTCTACCTAAGGACCATTTAGGCATCGTGGTGTTACAGACAAAGTGATGGGTCTCGGTTGTTTTTGTCTGTTATTTTCTCATAATTAATGTCGTTACAACTCTTCATTTGGAGCCCAAAATTCTTTAAAAAAATTTTAAAAGTTTTTAATTTCTTTTCATCAAATTTCACTACGTATTATTTTTATATTACTTTAATATTAATTTTTGATTATTTTGAACCTTTTCAAACTCCATCAAATAGAATGAAGAGAAAATTATTTATTTTTTGTATTTATAATTATTTGACTTAACCTTATTTGTAGTTATTTTCATATAAAGTTGGAAAAAAAAAAATTGATAAAAGTTGATTAAAATTGAAAAAAGTTAAAAAAAAAACTTAATAAAAGTCAAAAAATGTTTTGGTAAAAATTAGCGAAAATAAGTAAAAGTTGATTTATGGTTGATAAAAAAAATTAGAAAAAATTAGTTTTTTTTTTTTATAAAAGTTGATGAATCAAATGATCCCTAAAATTTTTAGTCCTCCTTGTGCACCCTCCAAACCAACCCCCGAGACTTAAATTGATCTTTTTAATTTTTTGAAAAGGAGAAGAGTAGGAGTGAGAAAAAATGAAAGAACGTATATTCATATTTATTTTTAGAAAGTAAACTAAATTAAATCACATGTGGTCATGGAACATACATGTAATAATATATTCTAATATTAAAAGTGAATGATATAAAATATATTTAATAATATATTCTAACATTAATAATAAGATTTTTTTCTAAGCCATGTGAATGAAAGATACTGAATTTATAACTCAAAAATAGTTTTTCCTCTTATTGTCTTGTCCCAGTCTGTAACGACGAGTAATTGCCTAACGAAGGAGGGGAGCAGGAAGTCACCAAAGTCCGCGTTTGCCAGGCTGACAATGGGAAATGAAACAAAATAGTGTGTTTGGAATTGTATAAAAGTGTATAAAATAAAATAAAATTATAAAAATAAATATTTCGTAATTCGTACAATGAGTGAAAAAATTAAATTTTACCGTCTTGTAATTTATGTTTGTAAAGAATTGTAAAATTTTATTTTATTTTGTTTAACTCTAAACGGAGCCAAATAAATAAATGAACTGTAGGACACAATGACCCTCCCATTTGCTCAGCCGAAGTAGGAGCTGATGCGGAAGCAGGAGCTAATTAAGGGTGTGTTGGGAGCGTTAAAAAAATAACGAAAAATAACAAAATATATATATATATATATATATATATCTATAAATATAATTTGAATAATTTTTTAACGTTTAGTTTGTTATTATTAAATTATATTTTTTAAAGATAAATAGTGATTTTTTTATTTTTGTATTAATTTTTTGGAGAGAGAATCTGTTTGAATAATTTTTTTATGTCTATTCGAAAAGTTTTATATCAAAATTAATTGAAAGTTGTTTAAAAATTTTTAAAATTTACAGAAAAATTATTGGAGTTCATGAAAATGTTACTGCGATTAATAAAAAATTTATTAAGATTTATAAAAATTTGTTAGAATATATAGATATATGTAAATTTATAAAAATTTAGTATAATAAAAGTAACTAGTGTTAGAAATTTTTAGAAATTCACATAAGTTTTCCCATATTTTTGGTGCACCAAACAAACCCGGGTTCTCTTCCCAAATCTCCCAGCAAAATGGGTCTCTTTGTTTACTTCCCCGTCAAATTTAACCCAAAAAAAAAAAAAAAAAAAAGAAGAGAGGAAGAAGAAGAGGAAAAGAAAAGGAAGAAAAAAGGAAAAGAATTGTCTCTTTAATTTGGTCAAAGGATTAGCACCGCCCACTGTACTGTCTGGTTTTATCTCAGAAGCTCCTACTATATATATGTACCTGCATTGCAAACCTTTCTTACACCAGACACCTCCTCTAGCTACTCTCTCTCTCTCTCTCTCTCTCACGTCCTAACTTGTAGAAGCTATCCCTCTCCACAGGTCTCTTAGCTAAAAGGTGTGAGATTTACATTGAAAATGCTTTCTAAAAAGGCTACTTTCAATTCACACGGGCAAGACTCTTCCTACTTCCTTGGATGGCAAGAGTACGAAAAAAACCCATACGATGACATTCAAAATCCAACTGGTATTATTCAAATGGGTCTGGCTGAGAATCAGGTAATTTTACATATTATATATAATATATATTTGTATGTATAAACCCGATGATTAAGTGAAACAAATTTGAGAGCTTTACTGTCAGCAACATTTTACTGCTTTTGCACTGTATGGTAATTTGTTACCATACAAAACCGTACACTTCATGCACAAAAATTAGAAATAGAAGAAAAAAAAAAAAGTATGTGATAAAGGGGTCAAATAAGGTGTCATGAATAGACTCAATGTGTGGGTCCTTATTAAAGGTAAATCTTTGGGGTGTGTGTATATCTCTCTCTATATATGTACATATCAATATATGACATCTAATGCGCGTATATAACCCCTTATTGCAGCTCTCCTTTGATATTATTGAATCGTGGCTTGCAACTAATGAAGACACCACCACCGATTTCCAAAGAAATGGAAAGTCCGTTTTCAGAGAATTAGCACTCTTCCAAGATTATCATGGTTGGCCAGCTTTCAAGAATGTAATTATCTAACAGTTGATTTATAGGCTTATAGCCCTTCTAGCCTTTTACGTATATATACATATATTATTTTTTGGTCTCCACAGGCAGAAAAAAGCAAAGCGTCGAGAGATGTTAAAAAGAGTGCAAAGGCCGGATATAATGCCTCCATTATTTGGTTATATAAACCTCTAAAATTTTTTGAAATTTATTTCGTTATATAAATTATAAACTTATAATTTATCTCACTTTTTATTACTCTAATCGTACTCAATATAAATTAGATTACGGTTAATTGTAAGGAGAAAAGAATATTACAACACAATTAAGTCTGTCTCACACTATAATCCAAGTAACTTGACCTTACAAAAAAAATTACTTGAAAAAATATATTTTTTAAAATTTAATTCAATCTAAATTTTTGTAATCTAATTTATTTAATTTTTAAATCTTTTACTCAGTCTAAATTTTTGTAACTTAATCTATTTTATTTTTAAATATTCTATTCAACTTAAGTAAAATTCAAATCTTAGATCCACTGGTGTATGTATATATAATTTTAAACATAGCGTATCTTGCGTTCATATCTATAAATTTAATTGAGATACCCACTCGCAGGAGCTGGCAGATTTCATGGCCGAAATTAGAGGGAACAAAGTAAGATTTGATCCGAACAAGATTGTCCTAACAGCAGGTTCAACCTCTGCAAATGAGACGCTCATGTTTTGTCTTGCTGAACCAGGAGAAGCTTTTCTTCTTCCAACACCATATTACCCTGGGTAAGTGTGTATTTGTACGAACTAATATATAAAGTGATAACACGTTTTTGGTGTTTTGCTATTTTGGTAGGCAACTACGTTTTTAAATAACTCAAATACCCCCTCAACTGCCCCCCCCCTTCACTTGAGATAACTGTTTTAGGTGCGTGTATAGAAAAAGAACGTACAGTTGAGCCAAAAAAAAAACCTCAAAAGAGAGAAGAAAAAACAAAAAGAGAGAAGATGGAAAGAAAAATGCACTCCTACCTCATATGAGAGTATGCCATAATGATGGGGTAATAACATTTTTATAATTAAAATATATTTCAATGGATAATATTATTTAAAGTAATAAGTTTACAAGACTTCAAATCTTCCTGACATATTCTTTTGACATTGTAGCATTACCCATTAAAATGAGAAGGGGGGGGGGGGGAAGATAAGAGGAGAGAGGAACAGAAGAAACAAAAGAATCATGCCCCCACCCTAGTATATATTATACTCGAGTTGGTCTTAATTCAAATCTTCTATTAACTTAGGAAACGGCACTAAAACTAGTTAAAAGAAAAGAGCTTTTAATTTAGGGCTTATACAGTGGATGATTGTAAATTTCTTTCCGAGACAAGTACGTACAGTATAATCTCAATAAAATAATAATTTTGATTAAATAATATTTTTAATAGGTCTCAACTTGAGCCCAACATAATAAATTAATAATTTGTTAAATTTGTAAGATAATACATTAAAAAAAAACACATAGGTCCCCCAATGATATATAAATTAATAATTTTTTTATACATCAATATATATATATATATATATATGACTCAATTGAGAGGTATTTGTAAAATATAACTCTAATGTTACTTGTTTTCTCTTGAAATTGATGTCTCTTTGAACTTCATATCTGAATTTTCTTAATTTCTTAAGAAATTCTGGTGTAGTAGTAATCTAGTATTGCCCAAAAAAAAAAAAAAAAAAAATTATGTAGTGTAATTGTTAATTTGAGTGTATCTTTATGCTAGACAGACTCTACTACAGAACTACATATTATCTTCGGCTTCATTTTCTTTGTCTTCCGAAAATTTTGCACTTTTTGTCGTTTGGCATCATCTTTTTCAATATTGGCAGATAGATACTCTGATGACCTTTTGATCGTATCGATATTATTGCTTGACTTACTTACAAGTTAAACTTTAAACTTTTTTGACTGCTATAATTACTTTTAGGTGTAAGTTGAATTTTTTTTTTGTTGTACTCGCATAATACTTTACTCATTCATCTATTATTGTTGATATCTTTACACCTTTGAGACGAGAAACCATTATCTTTAGTTTTGTAATTTGTGAAACTATATGTTCTTTTTATTACTTAAATATAGAAATTTTTGCTTGACTTCATGTTTATGAAATATATTAATTAAATATACATCCAATGTAATTTTAATTTATTGCAAAAATGGATACATCCACGACTTGTATTTAATTAGACTAATTACATTTATGAATTTATTTTGGCTAAACAAATACATAGAGTAATAATAATTTATAATTTGGTAATTCGATAATATTTGTATAATCACAAGTTCAATATTTTGGGGAAAAAAATTAAAGAGCACTTCAATAAATTATTATTTTTATTAATTAATGTATAAATTAATAAATTATTAATTTATCGATTAAATAATATCTCAATTAATTAATAAGTTTGATTATTTGTGATACTTTATGTTCTTTTTACAACTTAAATATAAATGTTTTGGCTTGACTTAATGTTCATTAAATAAATTAATTAAGTATTGGATAGATCCATGTCTTCTATTTAACAAGACTAATTACATTTATGAACTTATTTTGATTAAATAAATACATAGAGTAATGATTATTCATAATTTGGTAATTAGATAATATTCGTGTAATCACATAATTTAATGTTTAAAAAAAATAAATAGCACGTTGATAAATTAATAATGTATTAATAAATTATTCATTTATTGATTAAATAATATCTTAATCAATTAATAAATTTTCATGGTTCCTAGGTATTAATTTATGGATTGTACTAGTATATTTTCTATTGTAAAAAGTCAAAAATATATACCCGGATTTTTAACTTACTATATATTTTTGAAATTTTTTGGGCAGGTTTGATAGAGATCTCAAATGGAGAACTGGGGTTGAAATAATCCCTATACATTGCTCAAGTTGGAACGATTTCAGAATCACTAAACCAGCACTGGAAGAATCCTACCAAGCAGCCCAAAAACGCAAATTAACAGTCAAAGGAGTATTGATCACAAACCCTTCAAACCCTTTGGGGACTACCATGAGCCGAGACGAGCTGGACCATCTGATCAATTTCGCCATTGATAAAGAAATCCACATAGTAAGCGACGAGATTTATTCGGGAACAGTTTTCGACTCCCCAAGCTTCGTAAGCATAGCTGAAGCCGTGAAGGAGAGAAACCTCGACGAAGAAGAAGAAACTAGCATAAGGAATCGCATTCACATTGTGTATAGTCTCTCCAAGGACCTGGGACTTCCAGGATTTAGAGTCGGCGTGATTTACACCGACAATGAAACAGTGGCTTCGGCGGCGACTAAGATGTCGAGTTTCGGACTCGTTTCGTCGCAGACTCAGTACCTACTCGCCACCCTGCTGGGGGACAAGAAATTCACCAAGAATTACCTTGAAACGAACAAGGAGAGGATTAAGAGGAGGAAGGAAATGCTTGTTCGGGGGCTTTTAAGGGCGGGGATTAAGTGCTTGGAGAGCAATGCTGGGTTGTTTTGTTGGGCGGACATGAGACATCTGTTGAGGGCTGATATTAACAAGACGTTTGAAGCAGAAATGGAGCTGTGGAAGACGATTCTTTATGATGTTGGGTTGAACATCTCTCCTGGTTCTTCTTGTCACTGTGCTGAACCGGGCTGGTTCCGTATATGCTTTGCGAATATGTCTGAAGCTGCTCTAAACCTTTCCATGAAGCGAATGAAGGACTTTGTCGATGTTGGAAAAATATATCAAATTCAGTCACTGTTTTGAAAAAACTAAATATCATTAAATTAAACTTACAATTTTGTGCAGAAAATCGAATTCACTGATCAAGCCTAGTTTGGACACTACCTCCTTAAAATTAAATTCCCCCCCACAAGGCTTCTGGTTTTAACGGACGTCAGTCTCTCAGTATAGAATGATCACACATACACACAAAAAGAAGCGACAATTTGTGTGTTCTTGCGAACCAAACTTTGCTTGTACTCTTTATATGCAAATGAAATTTTCTTATGCAAATGAATTTTGTATGCAATGTTTTTTAATGCAAAAAATCCAACCCATTTTTATGCAAAGATGAATGTTTAAATAATTAGCCATTAGTCATGTCCATTGGAAGAACAGACATAACTATTCATAAAGAGGGACATCTGTTCATAGAACAGACATGTCTGTTAAAGAAGGGACACTCCAAAACGACGTAGTTTTGGAGATAATAATTAGACCAAGATAATAGTTAGACTAAGTTAATGGGCCAAAGAATTATTTAAGCCCAAAATCCAAAATAAGATTAATTAAGCCCAAAATTTATTCAGGCCCACTTTGGTTCTCACTTTGAAGCTAATTTTCATTCACATAATTCATGGTTTTGAACATGTGAATTCATGGAATTAATATTCTTACATAATTATATTAATTCCACATTTGATCCATAATTAATAATATATGGAACCCTCATAAATATTGGCTTAAAATCAATAAAAATTCATAGTTAAAACCATGAATTCCAACAATCCCCCACATGAATGAAATGGCTGAAATGCAGATGCAGATGTTGACTCGACAGAGAGTACAAATGGAAAGTTACCGCATCAGGATAGGTAGCTTTTGGCTTTGAACCTTCCCTAGTGAGATATTATCGGGTCTATTTGCTAACCAGTGAACTTGATGTCTTGAACTGTTTAGCTTTTGTATAAACCAAGACAATAATATTCACACAGCACCTTTCCAACAAAGTTTAGTTCTTTTGATTATGTCCATTTTGGCCTTGGACATGCCTGGTAATTTCATTGAGTGCTCTAGAGAATGTAGCCTTATCCATTCTCATAGAAGCGGCTCCTTCACACTCAATACAGGTGATCTCTTAGTAAGAGTATCCTGTCATATCCCACTTGGATTTCCAAGATATAAGGATCATTAAAAGCAAAGCTTATCCTAATACACAGTTCAGGTCATCACTATTCATTTTATCATAGGAAATGGTAGAGGAATTAATTCCTTAGTGATCTCAACGAGTACCCCCATAATTCAGTTGTCCATTTGAACCTAGATCTTGGGATCTCCAGTCAACTAGGTTGGGTTGCCATTGTGGTGATTCTCAATTTATAGGCTTTAAACCCATTCCCCTCGATGAATTATACACTTGATCTCTAGTTAAGCCCTTAGTTAAAGGATCAGCAATATTATCCTTTGATCTTACATAATCAATGGATATTATTCCATTAGAAATCAACTATCTTATGGTATTATGTCTACGACGTATGTGTCATGACTTACCCTTTTTACCACCTTTAGTTTGAACATATTTTAAATCACAAATATCTGTGTGAATTAATTCTAGAAGTTCAGTACTTCTTTCAATTGAGTGAAAAGAAGTTTTAACCAATTTGACTTCAACACAAGTTTCACACTTATGTTCCATGTTAATATTAAATTTTGGCAAAATATTTAAATTCATTAATCTTCTTAAAATGCCAAAATTCACATGTCCTAATCTACCATGCCAAACATCAACAAGCTCAAGCAAGTAAGCAGAAGATAAATTATTATTAATTTTTGGTACAACAGTCATTACATTTAGTTTGAAAAGGCCATCGCACATGTACCCCTTTTCAACATACATACCATTTTTAGTCAGTACAAATTTATCAGACTCAAATACTAGTCTAAACCATTTCTTATTCAATATTGACCCTGAAACCAAATTCTTGTGAATATCAGGCACATGAAGTACATCATTAAGAGTAAGCTCCTTTCTTGAAGTCATTTTCAGCACAATCTTTCCTTGTCCTTCAACCTTAGAGGTTGATGAATTGCCCATATATAATTGTTCCCTTTCCACAGCTTGGTAAGATGAGAACATCCGCCTGTTGGTGCAAATGTGACGAGTGGCTCCAGTGTCCACCCACCATTCATTTGGATTACTTTCAATCAGGTTCACTTCAGAGACTACTGCTGAAAGATGCATATCATCCACATAACTCTCCACTTCAGTTATATTAGCTTGATTTGTTTTCTTCATTTTCTTGGAAGGTTCTTGAGCTTTCCGCATGCGACAGTCTTTTGCTCGATGGCCAGGTTTCTCACAAACATAGCATTTTTCTTGAAACCTTTTAAATTTGCCAGTCTCTGAGCTTTCTCCAGTGTACTTCCTTTTTTTACTGTTGGTATGTTTCACTTGCTCTATCACATTAGCCTTGGACACCATGTGCTGATATCCACTTTTCTTATCAGAATTACGGTTATCTTCCTCTATTCTCAATCTCACAATAAGATCTTCAAGTTTCATCTCCTTACGCTTATGCTTAAGGTAATTTTTGAATTTTTTCCAAGATGGTGGTAGTTTCTCAATTATTGCAGTAACTTGGAATGACTCACTAATTATCATCCCCTTAGCATGTATCTCATGTATGATTACTTGGAGATCTTGAACTTGATTAATTACACTCTTTGAATCAATCATTTGGTACTCAAGAAATTTGCCAACTACGAATTTCTTCCGGCCATCATCTTCTGTCTTGTACTTTTTGTCTAAAGATTCCCAGAGTTCCTGAGACGTTTTTATTGGATTATACACGTTATATAACATGTTTTCCAATCCATTGAGAATATAATTACGGCACAAGAAATCGGCATGTTTCCATGGCTCAACTGCTGCCACAACATGACTATCAGTCTCATCCTCATCCAAATGTGGCACATCTTCCTTAAGAAACTTTGCCAAATTTAGTGTGGTGAGATAAAATAACATTTTTTGTTGCCATCTTTTAAAATCTGCACCATTGAATTTTTTCGACTTCTCACCATGGCCCATTGGCACATTAGGAGTAATGATCGGTGTTGCAACTGGAACAGTAACCGAATTTACTGTCTCACTTGTCATTTTTCCAAATCTAGAAAATTGACAAATTTAAAATTTCATTTAGAATTTCTATGCACTGATTATGTATATTAAAATATTCTAGACAATAAAATATAAGTACTATTCTTTACCACTTTGTAAAGTCAAAATTTAAGTAACCAAATACAACAAAATCAAATCAGTTACTCAAACCGAAAGCCAGGGAAGAACAAATATTCGAAATGCTGTGTTAATGTAAAAACTAGATTATCTCAAAATCCGTGCAAATAAAAACGAACTTTTGTAATAAAATTGCAAAACATAAAGGGAAAAATTGCAAATATTTTGAACACTGCAGAGAAATTAATCTTTGACTGCGCATGAAATAATAAGTTACACAAGTTTTAATAACTTGAAACCAGCAATTTATTTTCCAATTGTAACATAGGATAGGACTTGCACAGGAACAACACAGAATTTTAGAAATAGGACTGGAATTCACAATTTATTTTATTATTATATTTCCTATTAAAAATTACAGAAACAAAAAACAATTCAAAAAAAATTTAGTGAAACATATATCTGCAACTGTAACGAAACAACGCAAAACCATCGTACAGGGAACCAATGGTATTTATCAAGGAGGAGTAAAACTAATCTGTGCTAAGAGTAAAATTATACTGTACAATCGATTTTCAAAAATAATGCGAATTAAAAGAAATAAAAAATATTAAACTTCGTAAAATGAGCAAAATTAAACAAACAATGATGTGTTTTGATGACACAAATTAAAATTATACAAAACTTAGGAATCGCAACAAAAAGTGATTTGACAATGACTAAAATTGCCTGCAGTGATTAGGCTTCACAATACCAATGCATTTATCAAAGCAAAGTCTCTGTAAATTTTCAATCAAATTCACTAAATGCCAAAGAACATAATATACACGCAGTGGTTAAATAACTTGCGATAGGACATCAGCATCGAAAAGTCAATTGAATATATATATATATATATATATATATATATATATATATATATATATATATATATATATATATATTTTCAAGCACTGAAATCAACTTTTCAAATATTTAATCAATACATGTGTATTTCGGCAAACCCAAAAAAATTTCCAATTGAAGGTTTAAAGTGCTATGTTACCAAGCAGTGCACAAATTCTAATATTTCAAGAAATACTGAAAAAATTTAGACAGAGCAGTGATCTGTTATAACACAGAAACTGCATAAAATTGGCGCCAATACAGAAACTATGCACTGACTAGAAATAGAATATATTTATTATTATTATTATTATTATTATTATTATTATTATTATTTCTCATGATAAACAGTGCACCGGTAATCAGTGTAATAACTGAATACCAAAACAGTGTATAGAAAAAATTAAAATACCAGTGACTGAAGGAATTCAGTCTTAAGATTGTTGGAAAAATATATCAAATTCAGTCATTGTTTTGAGAAAACTAAATATCATTAAATTGAACTTACAATTTTGTGCAGAAAATCAAATTCATTGATCAAGCCTAGTGTTGGACACTATCTCCTTAAAACTGAATTCGCCCCCTACAAGACTTCTGGTTTTAACGGACGTCAATCTCCCAGGATAGAATGATCACACATACACACAAAAGGAAGCGACAATTTGTGTGTTCTTGCGAACCAAACTTTGCTTGTACTCTTTGTATGCAAATGAAATTTTCTTATGCAAATGAATTTTGTATGCAATGTTTTTTAATGCAAAAAATCTAACCCGTTTTTATGCAAAGATGAATGTTTAAATAATTAGCCATTAGTCATGTCCATTGGAAGAATAGATATAACCATTCATAAAGAGGAGCATCTGTTCATAAAACATACATGTCTGTTAAAGAAGGGACACTCCAAAACGATGTAGTTTTGGAGATAATAATTGGACTGGGTTAATAGTTAGACTAAGTTAATGGGCCAAAGAATTATTTAATCCCAAAATCCAAAGTAAGATTAATTGAGCTCAAAATTTATTCAGGCCCACTTTGGTCCTCACTTTGAAGCCAATTTTCATTCACATAATTCATGATTTTGAACATGTGAATTCATGGAATTAATATTCTTACATAATTATATTAATTCCACATTTGATCCATAATTAATAATATATGGAATCCTCATAAATATTGGCTTAAAGTCAATAAAAATTCATAGTTAAAACCATGAATTCCAACAGTCGACTCCTTGGGTTGCATTCCGAGAAGAGAATGTTGTGGCGAGGGATTTGCCCCTAGCAGCCATTTAAAACAAATAATTTTTCACACGAGTCAGTTATAAAAATAATTTTATAAATATGCCATTGTAAAACTTGTCAATCTAAAAAGCATATTTAAGATTAAGCCAACTACTAAAAGTTATCCTTTATTATGAAAACTCGAGTTATGAATGTGAATAACGTATTTAAATTCAGTTATAAATTCTATCTCTCTTACTTTTTATCTGTTATTTAAATCCATTATTATAAATGAAGATTTTATCATGAATACGCTTTTCAATCTTTATCTTTTCTTTATCAATTCCCTTTAATTTTTTTTTATCAATTCCCTTTAAATTCGCTATTGTAAATGATAATTTCACTATGAATATACCATTCAGATTAACAATTTTAGTAGATTTTCTCTTAATCTTGTCTTTTTTATTAGCTCCCTTCCTAAATCTACAATTACAAATCACGATTTTAGTATTACAAAAATTATTTTCTGACTAATTTATTTGAGGAATTATTGGTCTTAAAGGACTGTTTTTGGAATTAAATACCATTCCAACCAAGAAAAAAATAGATAAAAAAAGAAGAAAAGAAAAAACACACACAATTTTTCCGGCACTCACTAAATATTTTATCCAAATCTATCGAACAAAACATATTAGGAGATGTTTAGCAGAACAAAAAAAATAAAATAAAGTAAAATAAATTAATAAAAATTATAAATTTATAATTTATATAATAAAATAAAAAATAAATAATTTTAAAAAATTTTAACACGTTAAACACACCCTTAGTATTAGGTGAGAGTGTTATCTTCGTGCTGTTTGTGGGATGCGGAACTTAAAATGTCAGCATCGCTGTGCTCTTCTGTTGTCAGAAAAGTTGAACACGCTCCTTTACTTTCGTAGTCCCCGATTGTCATTCTCAAGATAGTGCGCCTTATTTTGAACTGGTTTTTTTTTTCATTATTATTTATAGATATATTAATTTTTGATTAAAATGTTTTTTTATTTGGTATTTTTTTTACTATGTTATTCATAATTTTTAAGAAAATCTGGAAAAAACTGATTTTCTCTACTTTTTCATTTTATATTATTTTTATATCAAAATGTAATTTTTTAATTTCGTACTTTTTGTGTGTTATTCACAATTTTTTAAAAAATAACAAAATTAAAAAAACAATAAATTCATGGACAAATAGAGAATCAACCTGTCAATTAGATTTTTTTTTTTTTGAAAATGTTAATAACATGAAATTTTTTTTAAGAATGCCAAACAAAGCTTAAGATTATTAAAAAAAAAAAGAAAGCGAAAAAAAAAAAAAAAAAAACCCTTCAGTCGCCACCGCGTCCGCATTAGGCTCGTGGACGATCGAAAATTCAGAAACCCAACTGGCTGGGGTTTGGCATTTTTTTTTCTTTCTTTCTTTTTTTTTTTTTTTCAAACACTAAAATAAACGAAAGTTTGTATTTTTTTTTTCTTACTTTTTTTTCAACCAAACGGAGCCTAAAACTAAAAACTTTTCCATGATGCATGCCTATGCATTTTAATTAAACATCACATGCCAGACGGCGTGGCAGGGCAAATCAATTAACATTTTTAACTTAAAAAATGCAATGTTACAAAACTTATAAATTTCTATAAATATAAAATTACGGGATTATAAAATTAAAAATTTTTTATTTATTATATAAATTACGAGATATTAATTTTTAAAAATTTTTACAAAATTCATATAACTCCAAATATACTTTAATAATACTTAAAAAAAAAAAAAAACAAAAAAAGAGAGAGAAAGAGAAACCGTTACAGAGGTTTCGTTATCGGATCCCACATGGCACTGGGGGTTGCAGCGATTTCCTCAAAAATTTCTTTTTTTCGCAATGTTCCGTGCGCGTGCTCTGGCACCCGCCCAAATTCCAATTTCTCTGCCAATTCTCTTCTAGGGGTTTCCTCACCTTCCCTTATCGTCGTCAACCTCCTTCTCTCTTTGTGAATTCGAAGGATCTCTTGGTTCTTCATTTCCAAGCCTCCGATCACTCGGAATTTCCTATCCCTCAATCCGACATTCCTAAACCGGTATTCTTCTCTATCTCGCTACGTGACTAGACGTGTGTATATATAAGTTCGCTCTAATGTTTTGCTTGATTGTTTGATAAAATGATTTTGGTTGGTTCGATAATGCTTCACTGCGACTGAATTTGGTGTTCAAGATGTCTGATTCTTTCTTCTTTCGTTCTCTTGAACTTTGTGGGGTTCCTATATTCTGTGTTAATTGGCTGACAATGTACGGAAATGTTATAGCGTTCTCGTCAATATCAAGTAAGAGAAATATATAAGTGTGTGTACATTTATACTTGATTACCTATTTTTTACCTATATGTTACAACTAGTAATAGCTTACGATATGTTATAACTAGTAATAACTTACGGCATTCTAAATAAAATTAATATTAAATTTTTTATATAATTAAAATTTTAGATAAAAAGTTTAAATTGAAAAAATTACAATAATCCATGCTTAAATATTACATATGTTTTGATCTCTCTCCAATTAATTTTTGATAAATGCCATAAAAGAATACACAAATTATAGTGTTTTAATTTAGAAAGTTCAACTTCTTATAAACTATAATTGGGTGGAATATAAGTTGATAGTTTTGATTTGTATATGATATCCATGCTTAAAATATAGTGAAATTTAAAATAAACATGGTGAAATTTAAAATCCCTAAGCCATTTTGTAAGATAGATAGTAATATGGTCCACTAAAATAATAATTGAGTGGAAAGATAAAAATATAAAAATGATCTTAATCTTTGAATGAAAAAAAATAATTTTTAACCATTGAATCTTAGTTTGTAAAAGGGACATTTTAAAAAACCGTTCTACTTTATTATATAAATGTTAAGTTTGGGTCTAACATTCTTGAAATTGTTACTTTTGCAGATCCTAAATAAGTGCCAAAAAAAAAAAACTTCTTCCTGGGCTTTCAGTGTTTCTAGCATTCCAAGGCTTTGTCATATGGTGCACCTTCATGTTATTTATGGTTAATGACACAAATAAAGGTTGCAGATACATTGGACAGAGATGGATATCTCTGGTCTCTTAACTTCTGTTGGTATAAATACAGGCCTTTGTTTGGTGTTTTTATCACTATATTCTGTTTTGAAAAAACAACCCAGCAATGCAAGTGTGTACTTTGGACGGAGGCTTGCTGCTTTACGGTCAAAGTGTTCTGGCAATTTTTCCCTAGACAGATTTGTTCCTTCCCCAAGTTGGATGGTAAAGGCCTGGGAAGCTTCTGAAGAGGAAATATTGGCTTGTGGGGGTTTGGATGCACTGGTTTTCCTCAGGCTAGTTGTTTTCTGGTAATTGTATACTTGCCTTGGCTTGTAAATGAAATTTCAAAACATGTTTGCTTTAGCATTTGCTTGACCATTACACATGCTGAATGTCACTCCTAGTGTTTGCCGGCTAGTTGGCTGGACCATTGTACTTGATGATGTTATTGAACTTTTTGTTGGAAAATTTCAAA